>CM062820.1:1257657285-1258322285 GCA_031772625.1 Pinus tabuliformis
CAGAGACATCAAGTTCACTTCCAGATTTTGGAAAGAGTTGTTTGCGGGTTTGGGTACAAATTTAGATTTCAGTACAACTTATCTTTCGCAGACAAATGGATAGACAGAGAGGATTAACATGATTCTTGAGGACATGTTGAGAATGTAATTCATGCATCAGCAACAAAAGTGGGAAGGGTATCTTCCACTGGTAGATTTTGCATATAATAATGGGTATCATGAGTGCTTGAAGATGAGTTTGTTAGAGGCACTTTATGGGCAGAGTTGTAATACTCCTATCAATTGGAGTGATCCAGTGAACAAGGTATTGATTGGACTAGATATGTTGGAAGAGATGGAACAGGAAATGCAGGTTATTAAAAGGAATTTGAAGGCAGCACAGGACAGGAAGAAGAGTTTTGTAGGTCAGCATAAGGTATTTAATGAGTTTCAAGTTGGGGAACATGTGTACTTGTGCATCAAGCCCAAGAGGATTTCCTTGAGGATTGATCATGTGCCAAGCTAGCGCCTCGGTATTGCGGGCCTTTCAAGATCCTTGAGACGATTGGACTAGTGGCCTACCGACTTGCACTAACTATGATAGTGAAATTCCAAAATTTTTTCCATGTTTCATTGCTTAAAAGATACACAAAGAATGTTGATCATGTGATTGACTGGTTTGTATTGTAGGTGGAATCAAAAGGCGAATTCTAGTAGGAACCTTAGTGCATTTTGCAGTGAAAGATGTTCATGCTCCGGAATTGAGAAATCGAACAAGTTAAAGTGCAGTGGAAGCACTTTAGGCTCGATGAACCTACATGGGAGATGGTCGATCAGATGTGAGCTATGTATCCTTCTCTATTTGTTGGTCAAGCGAATGTATTCTGATATATGTGTTTGATGTTGTGTTTTGGTTATATATATTTGTGTGCGTGTGTGTGTGTGTAAATATCACATCAAGATGTGTCATAAAGCTCCAATAAGAGGTATGGTGTTCATGGTATGATGGGCATGGTCTTGGCAGTATGATATGATACAAATGTTGCATCTAGATGTGTTATAGCACTCCTTGGGTAGCATGTATGTTGGTTCATAAGTATCATTGAACACCGAGGATGGTGTTCCCCAAAGGGGGGGGGGATTTGTAACTACCCCTGGTTGATTTCCTATGTAAACAAAAATTACGACCATGGTCATGGGAGATGTATTCCAAGTTGAATGTTAGGTAAAAAATAGTGATGGGTATTGTTGGTGCTTAATAAATGGCTATGGAAATTGGCAAAGGCAAAGAGGCATTAATTGGAATTTTATTTATAAAATAAAGGAAAATAGGGGAAAGGGAGATGAAAGGTCACAGATTTGCATGTGAGAAAAATTGAAGGAAAAATAGAGGAAAATGAAAAAAATAGAGGCCTCAATGATAAAAAGGCTTATGAGGATCAGTTGCTAGCCTTCTGACAGTTTTTGGGTGGAGCTCTCTTCTACTCACTCATTCTCTCATACTCTTGCACACTATGCAGGATTATTCTTGGAGTACTTTGGCATACATTGGATTTAGAGAAATAAGGCAAAGGAAAGAATGAAAACACAGGGAAAAGTTGGATCAACAGCTACAACTGGATTCCTTTATAGGTAATAAGTTGCATGTATGATTTCCCTGTTAGTTTATGGATGCATGGTATATGCATGTGATTTTTTGGTTATGTGTTGTCATTGGCATGGATATTTTCCTGTATTGACAATGGTTTTATCCTTTCCTTTCCATTTCCTAGATAGCCATGGTGTTGAGAGTTTTCCACTTGATTTTTTCCTGGTTGGTGCTCAAAATTCCTTATGGTTGTGGGTTAGAAGAAACGCACTAGAAGCCTTGGAACAACTTGGGTTCAATTACTAGCCTTGGATCCTAGGTTGGGAAAAATGCTCTAGAGCCCTTGGTGGATTGAGATACTAATCACTCGAGCCAAGTTGGATAAATGCTTTGGAACCCTAGAAGGTTATGGATTGAGTTACTAGTTCCTAGATCCCTGAACAACTTAGGTAGAGACCGATCTGGTTGGTGTTAGTGATGTCTGACTGGGAGGTGGAATCACTGGTTGAGGGTTGAGGTGGTTTGGCCTATGGAATCCTTGGTTTGGTTTTATTTTGGTTTATTCCATGAGATGCCACATTCATGCTTGGAATATCACACAAGGGTGATTGGCTGAAAGAGAGATTTGGTTCAGCCCAATCTATGGTCGAGTGGTACATGGAAGTCCCTAACTTGGTTGGTATTTTCATATGTTAATAAGGGTTATTCTTCTATTGTGATTCATGTATATTTGTAGCGATTATGTTGGAGATATTATGGCGGAGTTGCCATGTTTTCTATGTTGGTTAATTGTTAGTTACATGTTGGTTATGTGATGCATATTGCTTATAGCTCTTGACATGTTCTGACAAAGTATGAATGGTTGATGAATGAATGGACTAACAAATGTTATTGCAACTATTATAAGAGGGTATTAGACCTTCTTAGTGTTTCTCAGATAAGTTTCAGACTCATGTGATCAGATATGCATGCATGTACCGCGGCTTACATGTTCGCTATATGTTTGACGAAATGACTGTCATGGTTAGGCCTAGTTAGGTCAATTTTTTGTTCAAGTTTTGTATGTTTAGCATCGTCCTTATGTTATTTATCATTATGAGAAATCTCAAGCAATTCTAAGAAGGGATCTAGAGTTTGGCCTAGAATTGTGGCTCAGATCTCGGGACTGCAGGCACTGAACTGAGAAATTTAGGTCACAACTGCATGGAGCAAGGCTTGTGGGTTTGGTTGGAGGCCTTCAGCCGCATGTAGGCAGTGTCAAGGGGCCAGTTGGGAGTCTAGGTTACTAAAAAGAAACCCTATCTCAGGGTTTGGTCACCTGGGGTTCTTCTTTGGCCCCTGAGTATCTTATAAGTGTTGAGGAATGTTTGTGAGTTTTCAGTTGTTGGCCCCACTTCCATAACTAAAGCGTGGAGGTCGGGTCATGTCATAGTAACTCTTTGTCTCATGTTTACCCTGGAAGGGCAGTGAAATTGGGTAAACGTGGGAGGGGTGGTTACATTATCCATAAGCAGTTGATGTAACAACAACCAAGGGCCAAATAACCACACAATCAAGGAGTCAATTTTTAATTATCTCGAAAGGATCATCACATAATTATTAAGTGACCAAATCGATTGCAAAAACTAGGGCTTAGTTTGAGGCATAATTCCTCAATCGTTGATTTGAACTTCCATTCAGAGACAAATCATATGGGTAGTCGAATTGCATGTACGAAGTGGTTATCCTAGGGATGATTCATTGAAGAGACACCATGGGTGTGAGGATTATCGCACTTTAAAGAAACTTAGTTTCCTAAAGCAAATCGATTGTTCTGTGGGGGAATTATTGATGAGCCACTACACTTTGCATGCGAAGTTGATTCTTGATGAATTGTCGCAAGCACAAGCACGAGCATTCCAGTTCAAAGGTTGAATGGATAGATATATGGTCGTGTTATTTTTTGAAAGGGGACATAGATCATGTACATCGGGTATATTAGATTGATATGGTTTGAATGCCTATTATGTGATACCAGGGATTGTGCTATTAATTGAAGGACTTATAAGCTGACTCCCCTATTTCCCAAGAGTCAAGGGTCAAGTCCTTAATCACCGAAAGGTCGGGATAATTTATAAGGTGCATGTTGGCAAGATCATGGATCACTAGAACAACATGCTAGATCAAGAGTCAATTCGATCTTCTAAAGTTGTGACAAAGATCTGAGGCACAATAAGCAAGCATTCCTCTAAAACAAATTTTCGGACTCCTTAGAAATAAATTGCAAATTTTGTCATGATCTTTTGACAATAAAAATTAGAAGTGTAATATATTTTCGATGTTCTTTATTTTTTTATTTTGTGTGTTTTTAAAAACTCTCATGTTCTAAATTAAAACCCTATAAATTCTTGCAAATTATACATGGGTCATTGCAATGGTATTAGAGCAGGCCATCCTGCCAGCCTAGTAGGGTTATCAATTGATGTTTCCATAAGATCAAGGAAAAAGGACCTTTAGGAGGAATAAGAAGGAACAAGAGGGAGAAAAAGACTAGATGGGGGATCATGAAAATCAACCATGGGAAAGCTTCAAAAACATCATAAATGACTTAGCTAGAGGGAAACAAGAGATGCTCCAAGAATCAGAGCGTGGACTATATGAAATGGCCCAAATGGTAATAGTAAATCAAGTTGAGGTGGCTTCAACTCTAAAAGAAGTTACAGAGACCATGGTCAACCTCCATGACAATCGATCCAATCAGGGGGAAGAAGGATCACATAGAAATCACAATTTATTTGGAGGAGATGAAAACCACAATAGGGAGGCTAGTAACTCCACTAATTTGGTACCCCCACGGGTAAAACCAGCTTCATTAAGACCACTCCTACCCAATTTTTTGGAAGAGAAATCATATGACCAACGAAGGTGAGGTGAATTTTTTGTGGATTACCTCAAACAATACCAGGTGATGGGAGCATACTTTCAGGCCAAAATGTCATTCTAAGACTATTGTGCCATAAAGCATAAAGGCGGATCAAGAGACTCTAAAAAATGGTGGATGAACAATGATATTCCAAAGAAGGCCAGGAAAATAAATATACCCACTTTCAATGGTACTTCAGGAGGTTCGACTAGAGCTTAGGTCCAGAAGCTTGACGCATACTTTTGGTTCAATCCTAGGAGGGAATCAGAGGCAATCAATATGCCACTTTGCATCTAGAAGGTGAAGCTCACAAGTGAAGGCACCTTGGGTTAACCACACTCAGGCATTCTAACATTAACTCATAACTAGAGTTTACATAAATATTAAACCATAAGTTTGATAAGAGGGACTAAGAGCTTCATTTTAGGGACCTCACACAATCACACAATTGAAATAGACATGGAGTCCAGACATATTTATTTCATAATTCCATAGATTAGCCATGATAGTTACAAATATCTCTCAAGAATGGTTGGTTAAGTTGTTCACAGAAGGGTTAGTTGAACCATTGTGTGGCTGGATCAAGGCGTTTAAGCCTAACACATTGCAGGAAGCCATTTCCAAGACAAGGGATATGGAGGATGCAACACCTAAAAACAAAGAATCTTACAAACCACCCCCTCTCCAACAGACTGCACCTAAGCTACCTACCCAGGAGGAAGATACCAAAAGAAGCAAGTTAAGCCCTAGAACTTGGGATGAGTTACAAATGCAAGGGAAAAGGAAAAGTTCACTACATTGAGGTGTTCTCTGAAAGTGAGGGAGAAGTAGAAACAGGACCAATGAAAAATGATGAACAATCTAGTTCAGAGGAGGAGCAGTCAAGGGCAGAAGAAAATAGGTGGCATTATAGCCACAATTTCAGGATTCCCTATCTACAACACCTTCAGAGTCAAAGGATCCATACAAGGGCATCAGGGCACTATCTTATTCGATGGTGGTTGAACATAATTTTATTGGCTTGTCATTAATAGCTAGAAGAGGCATCCCAACAAAGGACTTTGGAGGCTTTAATGTGGAGATGGTTGGTGATTTCATTATGGCATGAAATTAGACAATCCCAAAGGAAAAAATAAAAATGGGCAACTACACTTTGGTTAATTATTTTTACGTCGTGAAGTTGTCAAAATTTGACATAGTATTGGGTGTCTAATGGCTTATCATCATAATGAAGCATTGGAAAATCTACAAGACCATGGATATGGGATTCAAAATGAAGCAAAGTTGTGGGTAGTCTTGAGAGGCATGACTCAGGATCCCCCAAATATCGCTACACTCAAACAAATGGTAGGTAGAAGTGGGAAAAATCGCATGGATTCATCACAAGATACTCAACATATTAGCCCCCAATTTGATTAGGATGAAAGGCGAAATTCACAGCTAAGGATTGGTGTTATGACTCAAACAACATTTAACTATGTTGAGATGCCAGTAGCAAAATAAAGAATACTTGGGATGGAAGTGCAAGACCAAACAGAAAGGGGATCCACAGTTATGAGGAGTCAAACAACAAAAAGGAATCCAACATATGGGTCATCATGAAGAATTATTCTCTTCAACCTTGGAGGGATTTTTTATGGGAGTTGGGTCAAAAGGGTTGTTTTATGGCATGTTGACCGATGGAAACATTATTGAATTAGGAAAATTGTTTTTAAAGCCTTCAACCAAATTGTATGGGATTCTGGTATTGGATTGAATTTGCTTGCGGACAAGCAAAATTTGGGAAGGGGAAACTGTGATGTCCCTTTCTGACTCTTAGAAGCGAAGGGGAGTTGAGTCTTATCCTATCTATATCCCATAGGATATTGATAGGAAGAATAAAAAGGCCATCATAATAAAATAGATAATAATTAAATAAAAGGGATGAAAAATCACTTTTGGGGGAATTAAATGACCCATGGTATTCAGAGGAGGGAATTATTATTAAAAGGGAGAAGCAGATCAAAGGTGAGAATGGAAGAATTATTGATAATTTGACAAGGAGCTCTAGGATTTTCTAATAAAAGGACTTGTCTAAGCAGGTGATGATTTCGCCCAATACGATGATTTTCTCATTGAATCTGACAATTTTTTTTTTCAAAAATATGAAACTATGAGTGTTTGAATCATGTTTTTAATGGTGGAAATGGATTTGGAACCCTCAAGAACCCCTGTAACACCTAAAATTCCGAAACTTGACAGTTGTAGCATGGATATCCTAAAAATTTCCATCAGATTTCGTCAAAATTGTGCTAGAAAAACCATTATTTTCCGGGGGAAAGCGTCACCTGTTTAAACTATGCTCCAAGTAAAGGGGAAACCCTGATATTTACCAACTTCAATATTGAGAGACATACCCTAGTTGTAGATCATTGGTTTCAGAGTTAAAAGACACTCCCTAGCTACCTCTTGTATTGCAAATTAATTCTAATTAATTCTATGGTTAAGAAAGTTGATTCAAAAGGACAAAACCCTAGTATATTATCCACATTGAGTTTATTATTTTTATGAGTGTTTCATTTGTGGTTTAAATTGGATTTACACTAGTTGAGTTGCCCATGTGGCCTGAATTATCTTTCATGTCCAAGATATATTTATTGTTTAAAGGGATCATATCTATAGGAGTTGAATTAGGGAGAAAGCAATTGATTATAAATAGGTAGAGGTCGACTTTATCTATAAGTATCTAATCTGATAATGACCCAAGGTCGAATTACCACTCATCAAGGGCGAGTTATTTTTAGTGAGACTTTTTGGAAGCTTTTCCGGTGGGTTTTTCCAGTCTAATTTCTCTAAAATCTGGCAGGAATTTATTGAAATCACAAGCTTGATGGGTAACCCCTGCACAATCGAAGTGCCCTAGGGGTTTTTCAGGGTGTTGAATCAATATATACAGTCAAAAACCCAATTTAAATAACACAAATCAAGATTTCACCTCAATTTTTTCTGTCGCATTCTGCGAAAAAATCCTAAAAATCACACTAAAGACAACTCCCTCCCAAAAAGTTGATTTTTAATTATCTCACAAAGATCATGGCATAATTGTTAAGTGACCATATCGATTTCAAAAACCAAGGCTGAGCTCGAGGCAGAATTCATTAATCGTTGAGTTAAACTTCCATTCAGAACAAATCATATGGGTGGTCGAATTACATGTAGAGCTATCTTGGGGCCGATTCGTTGAAGTGCCATCGCGGGCATGAGGATTATCTCACTTCAAAGAATCTGACTTGCCTGGAGCCAATCAGTTGTTCTGGGGGGCGATTATTGACGAGGCACTACACTATTGCGCATGAAGCCAAGTCATTGACAAGCCGCTGCAAGCACAAGCTCAAAGGCTGAATGGAAAGATAGATGGTCGTGTTATTTTTTGAAAGGGGGCATGGATCATGTACGTCGGGTATATTAGATTGATCTGGTATGAGTGCCTATCCCATGAGACTAGAGACTGTATTATTGATTAAGGAGTTATAAGTCGACTCCCCTATTTTGTATTCCCAGTAGTCAAGGGTTGAGTCCTTAATCACCGAAAGGTCAAGATAATTTATAAGGTGTGTGTTGGCAGGCCCATGAATCATTGGAACGACAAGCTAGATCAAGAATCAAGTCGATCTTCTAAAGCTGCAGTGAAGATATGAGGCACAATAAGCAAGCGTTCCTCTGAAAAAAAAATTCAAACTCCATAGAAATAAATTGTGAATTTCCTCCTAAGATTTTGACGATAAAAATTGGAAGTGCAATATATTTCTAGTGTTCTTTATTTTTTAAATTTTTATGTAGTTAAAAACGACGCGGATGCGGAGGATTTGCGGGGACAGCCAAAAGTGGTCGGGCAAAAATATTTCAAAAAATCTTGCAATAGCAGTGTTCGAATCATGTTTTTTATGGTGGAAATGGATTCAGCACCATCAAAAACCTTTGGGGCACCCAAAGTCTTGAAGTTTGACCGCTGTAACCTGGATTTACAAAAATCCTTACCGGATTTTATCAAAATTTTGCCGGAGCAAAAAAGCAGTCTGGTTAGACTACTGCGTTAAAAACTCTTATTTTCTAAAGTAAAACCCTATAGATTCTTGCAAATTATACATGGGTCAATACATGGCACCCAAAGCAAGTGTCTTAACTTTATTACATAAAGAATGTCAAAAATATACAAGAAGGGACTTGTAGTCTCATAACTACAACTCTATTACAAAAGTATAATGAGTTAAAGGAAATATTTTTTCTACCTACTACCCAACAAACTTGCACAATCCAACCCCTAAAGTAACCACCGACCTACCTCCTATAGGCATTATATTCTTATTCTCATTCTCTTAGTCCAATTCTTCCCATTCTTTACACTCAGTGAACGACGAATCATTTATGCCTTAGCTCTTTCGTAGCATCCTCCTTTTATATGATACTTGCCTTGCACTTGCAAGCTCCTTCACTTTACGTTGGACCAAGTGCCATTTGTCAACTTTGATTCCTTTGATTCCTTGTCTGTTGGCTACCTATTCCCAACAAGTGCATCAGGGAGTGTGCAAAAGTGCAATTCACAATTCTTCCAAGTGTATCTAATTGCATCCTGTAATGTGCTCAACTACCACCTAGCTACACCCAAATGTGTTGAACTGAAGAGTGGCATCCAAATGCATCCAAAAACATCCCACGTTTCCCAAGTGTGTCAAACTATGCCCAAATGCATCCAACATGTCCATAGTGTGGCTTGCCATCATGTAAGGGAGTCCAATGATAACTTTTATAACCATCCACCTTCCATCATGTCCATCCATGCTACTCAATGACTACCAAGGTGATCATGTAGGAAGATGCTCAACCCATTCAATACTAGGACCTTATGAAACTCATCTAGTCCACATCCACATATAATGAATATTTGATAAACAAGTATGTATAAATTGAAGGCACATATAAAGTGGTACTTGATCCTACTCGTCCATAAACCCTCCACACCCACCTCAAATGTGCATTGTTTGAACGTACCAAATATAAGGTTACAGTTTTAAAAAATGTAATAATTAAGATCACCTATATAAACAAACTGATGCAGTCGACATTGTTTAACTTTGAAAGGAAGGAATTCTAATGTTAAAGAACTAGGATGAGCTCTAAACATAATTCAACTTCAAAGATGGCATTCTAGCATTCGTCTCATAGACAATTTATGGTTCTATTTTTAAAATGATTAAAGATATTATTTTATCCTTGAATCCATCCAAAATACTTTTTTCAGTAAATAAGGATATTCCTTAGAAAGTAATTTAAATTTAGAAAGGGGGTTTAAATTAAAACTTTATTTTGATTTTGATTGAAGCTTTGAACATGTAGCAAGTCACAACTTATGTAAATGCAAGATTTACTCTATAATTTAAACATAAAATTATGCCATAAAAAAAACTTCTTTATATATGTGCAGCTTTGCAAAGGCATCTTTGTATTTATCTATGAATTGTTGAAAAATGAAAAAAGAATCTAATTCTCTTAATGGATCATCAAGTCACAATGTATCCATCTAACCATCATGGTAAAATCTCCACCTTCATTTTATTTGAAATAAAAAAACCAAATTTAGCATCAAGTTTCCTCCCATATTGCTTGGTTATATGCTTGAGTTGCTCCAAGGTTGCTACTAAATGATG
This sequence comes from Pinus tabuliformis, assembly GCA_031772625.1. NCBI lineage: Eukaryota > Viridiplantae > Streptophyta > Pinopsida > Pinales > Pinaceae > Pinus > Pinus tabuliformis. The sequence goes on from CM062820.1 coordinate 1,257,667,439, forward strand.
GCATATAATGTTGTAACAAAAGTGGTAAAATTCTATAATGAGTGGATGATATTCAATAATTCATCATCACAAGCCCTGAGTTTAAATCTAATACTAGTAACATCAACTTCAAGCATTGGACAACATAACTAAAATTCATCCTATATTTCTTGTTTAAGAATAAGACAACCATAAAGTGTGTAACAAATACAAATTTGCAATAAAATGAATGATATGATACCAATTTGATCCTAATTATGCATGGTCAAAATAGTGCATCTACAACAACTTATTGCATTAACAATCAATAAAGCATGGCAATGCAAACACTAAGCAATCAAACAATATATATATATATATGTGTGTGTGTGTGTGTGTGTGTGTGTGTGTGTGTGTGTGGGCATAATAGGTATAGGAAAAATATCAACACAAATATTCATTAAAAGAATATCTTTAAACGATAATGATATGAATAGCATAGAATTTACCACAATCGTAATCCATCTACTACTACCACCAACAAGAAAATGAATCAACAATACTACACCCAATTGGTTCTTAAATATACTACAATTTGAGGAATACAAAGTGTTTCATAGCATATGTTTGTGTCTTAACAATATATTAGTGCAAAATAGTTGAGACGATCAATAGTGTTAGTTTACCGATATAGTTCGAATAGTGTTCTAGCTACAAAATGTCCTCCTTTAGTAGCATAGTGTGTATAATAGCAACAATGTGCCTCTTTTCAATGCAATTCAAAGTGAGTGCTAGTGAGGTGCATGCATGTTTTTTTGTCTATTTCTATTTTTAAATTCTTTCTAAATTAGCATTATTCATCATTTAGTCCCCGTGCACAAAGATTTCGAGTGCAAATCCCTAAGATAAAAAGGATGTTCTCGCATGAAGAATTACCAGCTTAATGAAGGGCACAAATTTATAGGAGGGTGCTTTCCACTTCTAGATAAGTTGTCCATGCAAATAAGTAGACCAGGGTTAGGTTTTATTTTCTCTAGTTAAGGTATCATTGTGCATGCTTTTTTAAAGGGTGGTTCACAGACACTAGGTGGCCACTACATCCATGGGAATAATCCAAGCAGATCAACCTGAAGGGATCTATCCGACGGCCAAACAGGCAAGGCCTAACCCTAAGGGCGTCGAGAAGATCTGACCCCGTGACCTCCCAACTAGCGAGGTACTTAGCAACGGGAACTCGACCAACTGAGCTAACCCTTAGGGAATTGTGCATGTTATTTAGATACATTGTACCCTTTTTCTTCCTAATCTATGAAGGAAAAGAAAGATGCACCATTTTAAGGTTCAAAAATTTTAAGTTTGAAGTTGTAGTCACTCGCTTTGTAATTTTTAGATTTAACATAAAATCATAAATGTTACTTTGAGTAGTCAAATTAGAGTTTTTATTGTTTTATTTATCAACAATACATGTTTGTAGGTTAAAGTAACTCTAGTGAAAATTTTGATTGATATTTTTAGCATTAGCGATCTATAATGTTAAGTTAGTTTCTAGGCTTCAAAATCTACTCACCATGGCTTAATTTTTAACAAGAGGTTGAAAAATGATATGATGGTTTGTATGATTGTTAGCCTTCCATTGTATAGGTCATTAAGTTGTCTCACCACATCAATATTCCTACGTCATACAAAATTGTGTGCATCTAGGACCATAAACATGTGCCTACATCAAACCAAGCTATGCACATCTATAACCACTAGTGCATGCCCAAGTCATAATACTGCAAAGGTGTGACAAGATTTAAGTTCATTCCTTAACACAACGAAAATATCACTATAATGTGTCAAAGTTACCACCACAATGACATTCATACTTAAACATCTTCCTAACTCTCTAATGCAAATGATTATATTAGTGACTTAGTTGATATCTAACTCTAAATTTTTGGATCGTGAATTATTTTTCCCAAATAAATAATGAAATGACAAAGAAAATCCAAAAAAAAAAAAAAAAATCTAAGACCATTTTTTGTCATCAATGTCAAAAATCCAGAGTCAAAATTGCAAATCGTATAATAAGTGAAGTTGTGTCTACATGTAACCATAAGAAAGACGAGGTGCATTTGCAAAGTGAACAATATAATTTTGAAGGTATGTGGGGCACAGGATCCCCTAAGGGAAGTTTTGGGGCTAAAAGCCTAGATTTTGGCTAAAAAGTGTAAATCTGATGTAAAGATTCCGCATTTTGTGGGCGCGGAGCACGAAGTTGTAAATGAGTCATATGGTTATCCGCCCTCAGTTTTGTAATGTAATGTCGAATTTAGAGATCTACCCATGGTCCGCGGACCATGGGATTGTATAAATAGAGCGAGGCTCTAAGTTGTAAATCAGTTAGTAATAGAATGAGAATGATGATGGAATAGAAGGATAGCAGAAGATCTAAGTGTAGAGTCAATCCTTTGGGTCATAGAGTAGGAGAAGGCTCTGTAGTTGAATGCTCAGAGGCCCAGTAGTCCGTAGTTGAGTGCATGGACCCCTGCAGCTGAGCGCGTAGGGCAGGTTGAGTCTGTAACCGTTGAAGCATTAATAAAGAGAAGTTTTATACCATTCCTGTGTATTCATTTATTGTTTTTATGCTTTGAGTATATTGGGTATGAGTTGCATTTTCATTATTTATATGGTGCGTGGACTTATATGATTGTATTGATTAAGTAAATGTGAGATAAGGTATCTGTTTACGCGAAGTTAACTAACAATTGTAAGAAGATAAGTAAGATACACGGTGTAACTTGGGGAAATAGCGCAGATCACTGCCCTAGCAGCGCGAAAGCATCTCAACCCCTCGTTAGGGCTGCGCGAAAGGAGATCCTAGCAGATCGTGAAGGTATCGCAAGTTAGGATAGTGCGCGAACTGACCTGCGCGAAGGTATTCACAGTTGGACTAAATCACGCCTTAGACATCTCCAGGGTGCAGAAACTTGGTTCCAACATCCCCCCATACTGCTTCGGGTGAGACTTCAATCCGCGCTCTGCGGGCTGATGTCGAAAGGGCCAGTAGTGTAGGGATTTGTTTGTCTAATTAACTCCGAACCTGGGTCAGGCCCCCTCGAGCCAAAAAATGGTTCTATTGTCAGGACCGGAATCTGCATAGAGATGTCTGATGTCGTATCATTGGAATCCAACTAAGAAGGAAATTGAAGGTTGGTTGGACAGGAGAATTCATGAGTTCACGGTGCAAGAGAACAGGAACCCGCAACTGACAAAAGAAGAGTGGTTAGACTTCTACCTATACATAGAGATCCACAAAATCTTCTTCGCATCTTTCCCTACTGAGCTATATGAGTGGATCACGGAGCTAGGAGATAACCAGGGAAGGTGGAAACTTGACGATCCTATTGTGTGGACCCCAGAGTTGGTGGACAGATTGGAAGCATCAGAGGAAAAAATCGCGCGCGTTGTTGATCACTAGCTCGATCAAATTATAGGAGGATTCATTACTGAGTTCACGGTAGACACTTCAGTTAGCTACAGCGAGGCAGAGCGATGCTTCCTCAAAGGACCGTGAAGCAAGTACGTAAAGTCTCTCAATACTTGAATAAAAATGCTATTGTTTGAAAAGAGGGTTATGCAATTACCTTAATGTTCGGAGCTATGCGAAGCGAAAAAACCTACAATAACGAAGGAAGTAAAGGACTAGAGAATAGCCCTTTGATTTCACCCCCACGAGTGGATAAGAAAGAACTCGCGAAGTGCGATCCATCTGATAAGGCATAGAATTCTGCGAATACCACCCCCACCCACACCACCACCAGCTTCACTGCCTTCACCCCCATCCTCACCCATACCACCTCTGCCACCACCGCGAGTCAATATGGCAATCACAATAACATTGCCTATGTTCAAGGGAGTGGGAAATGAGGATTCGGACCAATTTTGGTTCGTCATACGAGCCGTATGGAAAGAGCAAGGAGTTACAGATGATAATATCAAGAAAGCAACACTTGTTAGCGCCCTGCAGGACTGTGCGCTGACCTAGTATATTAAGCACTCCAATTATAATCCAAATGTGGGAAACGCAGATATCCAAGCAGCGCTAAACAGAGAATTTAGCAAGCCGAAGTCTGAAGCACATTCGATCGTTGGATTCCAAGAAATCATGATGCTACCAGACGATTGCGAGTTGGATCAAAGGTTGAAGTGTACTATTTGCGAAGCTAATTTGAATTTGACGGATGGACAACATCGCGAATGGTTTGTAGCATCGCTAACGTCACATTTAAGGAGCACATTATCGCAGCAGAAGTTAACAACTCAGGTAGAGGCCTTATAGATCGCGATGAGCCTGCGTGAGACCCCGATGGAAGATCCTAACTTGGGAGTTCATCATATCCATGCGCAGTTGAAAAATTTATGCCTTGAGATGCAGAGTGTGAAACAGGACATAACAACTCGACCAAAAGTACGCGAAGAGGTATGGTGCTTAAATGCAAGGGTCAGGGTCATGATAAGGACCATTTCCCGGTGTTCGCGAACTACCTCGCAGGAGGAGGACCAATGCCGTTAAGGCCAAAAGCACAAGCAGGACCTAGTGCGACACCTGCTTTGTGATGCGCGATTTGTCAAATCGGTGGAAATCATGCTATGGACAACTCCATTTGTTACAGAAGTATACACAAAATTCGCAGCAATTGTTCTGTAACTTTTGTAGATCAGTGGGACATGATGAGCGCACTTGTAGAAGCTATGAGTTAATGATGGATAGAACTCCCACCTACAGTGTTTAGGTCGAAACACAGCCCCTAGACCAAAATGTGGGAGTAGCATGAACAGGATTTTAGGGGTGCAGACGAGGCTGAGGTGGAGGAGGACCTGGAAGAGGTCACGGACAACGAATATGCTACAATTGCAGAGGGCTGGGACATTATGCCCATGATTGTACGAACCCAACATTTCCATCGTGTCTGTATTGTACCTTGTTTGATCATGAGACGGAAAATTGTCCTACGTTAATAGCTAGGATATGCGACAAAGGAGCGCTACCACCTCCCTTGACTCAGAACCTGCAGATGATGAGGTCTGAGCCGCGCAAGGAAGATCCAAATGTGAACATTGTGCTCCAAAGTGGAATTGCGACGGGAGATGACAAAGGTAAACATCCTAAAGATAATACTTGGGTTCACAAAGCTCTTGTGAAAGAAGTGGAGTTTTATTTGGAGTGCACTCAGGAAACCTTCGTGGAAGCTAAGAAGAGCTTCGTTGATGCCTCCACTTCCGGAAGCAAGGATAAATTGGAGCCGGAGATGGACCCATCTATGATCATGACGTTCCTGGAAACATGCATGAAGTTAATGTGCGACAGTAAATCTATAAAGGGATTACAGGAACTCATTAACAGATGCACTAGGAGCGCGACAAGAGCACCGCGCGTAGTCCAGAAGATTGGAAAGCATAAGACGAGGACGGGAAGAGAAATGAGGTTAACAGCGCAGATTGGAGAATATGAAATGGACCAAGTAATTACGAATTTAAGGTCGGATGCGAATGTTCTGCCAAAGCAGACATGGGAGCGCATGGGGAGACCTATGCTACAATGGTCTCCTATTCAACTGCGAATGGCGAACCAGCAAAAGATAATACCTATGGGGAGATTGCAGGGAATTACTTTGGATATTGAGGGAGCGAGTGCGCTAGCAGACTTTGAAGTAATAGAGATGGTTGATGACAACAATCGCTACCCTGCGCTCTTAGGAATTGATTGGGCCACTGACATGAACGGGGTGATTAATCGGAAGAAATGCAAGATGATTTTTGAGAATAAGTCTCTACGTGTAGTTATACCTCTGGATGCTGCTAAAGGATCGTGCTATACAGAGCCAGTGTGTGACTATGAAAGTGATGATGATTTGGACTGCATCTACAAAATAACCGTGCAAGAGCAAGGTTGGGTAAATCCCACCGCGGACAGACAGATCTCATGGGTGCGCAAAAGCTCCTATATGTCGGATTCTGATGAGGATATAGAGCGATGGCAGAACTAGTTACACGAGGTAACCACGCTGAACTGTAATATGATGATAAGATCATTGTGCTACGTATCGAAGGAAGTGAGCGATCTACCTACTTATGATGGGTTAAGTGAGGTAGATACTTTCCTAGATAAGTTTGAAAGGGAAGTGTCGGAAAAGCAACGCTTTCAGGACTTGAATTGGGTATTGCGCGCTACACCCACAAGGTGGTGGGGTACCCACAAATGGAGCTTTGATGACTGGCGTGAATTTAGAAGGATGATGTGCACACGATTTGGGAAGCCTGGAGTATGATTGACAGGTAAATACAATGAGCAGGATGATCCACGCACACATCTAGCTAGGTGGATACAAGCATATGGAAAACAACCTATGCAGATGCGCATGAAGTCCACGATGAGAGGTATGGTCAATAAGCGTGTGTTGGGGGGAAGATGTGCAGTTGGCTCTTAAGGTTGGACAAACATTATGTGGAAAGAACAATCGTGCATGAGGCTATCCACGTGGAAGCAGTTGATAAGGTGTGCAACCCGCTGAACAAGGTATGCAACGCGCGGTGAAGAGGTTGGGACCTGCGCGTACCCGGGAAGACACCTTTTCAGTTGGTCGATAGAGTAGAAGCCGTAATGCCTATGGAGTCTATCATGTCTACTCCACGCATAGTAACGCTCGCAAGGGTAACAGATCGCGAAGCCCTGAAAGAAAGGCTTTCGTCGTTGGAAGAGCTCGAAGAAGAATGGTTGGGACTCGATGAAGAGATCCAACAGGGTGATCTTAGGCTCCAAGAACTCATGAATGAAAGAGTTCGGTTGAGGGAGAAAAGCGCCATGGTGGAAGCAGAAGTCAAGAAGCTTGAGGAAGGAATACAGAAGGACTTCCTTGATAAAAAGTCCATGGTGATAAAGCAGGAGGAGCTCAATTACATTGACGAACTTACGGACTACCACCGAGAGTTTATTAGCTTGATGCATTGGATGGGACCATATGCTATTAAGGTCACAGATGGCGGTGCAGTGCAGTTGGTAAAGTTAAACGACGAACTCTTTCTAGGAAAAATAAACAGTAGTCATTTGAAGCCGTATACAGGTGGTTCGGCCACCTTACTAGCCGGGGGAAGCATAGTCTTAGCGCTCCAGGCCGCTGAAAGGAGGCACGGGACTATAAACTACTCTGCCCAAGAGCTGCGCGACGTCAAGACTGCACGCAGTAGTGAGGTGTCATAGGGTCCGCGAAAACATAAGGGTAGCTGCGCTTCCACGTAGGTTGGTTGGAAAGTGACCATTGCAGTCACTATTCACGATGTGATGCTTGGTTTGAGACCAAATGGAGCAGGCGGCAAACATTTAAGGCAAACTTTATGGGCTAGGTTTGGGAAAATCTACCGCCAAGGGAGCATTAATGGACCGAATTTGGGGGGAACGGTCAAATTCAAATTCAAAAGGCGTTATAAATTGCAAAGGGTTTCCCAGCAAACAACACTTGGCCATTTGAGAATTGAGCTATTGCGCACCCAGAGATTTATGAACCCAGATCTGTTTGACATTTGGAAGTTGAAGGCATTATTTGAAAACCTACCTGAACCATTGAGAGATTTGTGGAACAGTAGTATAACCACGCCAAAGGAAGCCATGGATATCGGAGAAATGACCGCTGAAGAGGTCGTGCAGGCCATGACGATAGGAGATGCCCCAAAAAGCGTCAGGATAGTTGCAAAAATCCCTAAATCGTCGCGCACGCCGAGGCCCAAGAAAGACAACCAACCTATGGTACCGGTGCGCATGTCCCCTGGAAACCCGCTGAGAACTAAATTGACCATGGAAGAAAAGGGGAAGGCGATTAATTTGGAAGCCGATGAGGAGGAGGAAGACCTTGAGGAAATCCTGGTAGAAGGGGAGGAGGAAGAAGAAATGGAGGAGGAAACCCAGGGTGCGGACCTTCTGACCGGGATCCCCCCATATTTTCCTCCACGGAAGGTGAAAGCAAGGGTGCCTAAAGACCTAGATGAGAGAAAAATCTCTATGCAGACTCTGCTACTCCTTGATGATATCATTTTTGAAGGAGAACACTTAGGATAGGTGTTGTTCTAAAGTTTGAATATTGGGATCTTGCGGACCACGACAAATTCCCACACTTGGCATCCGCACAGCTAATGCGGCCAAAGAAAAGCACAGTGGCGGGATTCATAGAGTTGGAGATGCACAAGTGGTTGCGCGGAGTAGAGAAAGCAGGGTTGTTAAACCTGCTCTGGGTGCTGCATTACCATCGCGCCCTAATAACTATTTTTGTCATCAAGCAGCTGCTCTGCCTGGTGCATGATGGGTGTTTGTGGTTGGAGGAGCCCATCCCCATCACGAACCACCTAATCCACAGAATTACCCGACTCCCTTGCAAGGGGGAGGACCCAGCGGATATTTCAGAAGGTAAGAGTAATGATCTGGCCATCGTGGAGGCCATGAAGAAAAAATTCAAGTTGGAGAAGAAGAAGAGGAGGTACGCGATCTCTAGTATCAACAATAATTCGGTCAGAGTCGTGACACAGATACTGGCTGGCAAGGTTATGTGGAAGTGTCGCAAGGATGAGGTGCCCACACCGGTGGTTGCACTTTCCATGCAGTGCGCAGAGGGGGTCCAATTTAACTGGTCGGAGTACTTGTGCAAGGAGTTCCTGGAGAATTACTGTGAGGCATGGGAATAAGGGAAGCCTTGCCACTATGCGTGGCTTCTGCTATCCATAGCGCTGGTGGCTTGGAAATTTCCTAAGGACAGCCAGTTCCCCACGATTGCGAAGGATCTTTCGGAGGCAACAAAGTACGCTTCACTGTTGGAAACTAAAGACGCGCAGAGGATCAGGGACATCAAAATATTTTGGGTGTTCATGGAGACGAACAATAGAATGGGGATTAACCGCGAGCCGTAGTTATCGCCCACTGCCTATAACAGTGTGCAGAGCTTCGCGGAGTTCAAGGCAGAATTCCATCACGTATATATCCAGGCGCGCAAGGACCCCGTGAAGAAATGGAATGAACTACCTTACTTGGCCATGAACAATTTCATATTCTCCATGCTTGAGTCATGGCCGCCAAAGTGGCGCGCTCCTACCAGCTCTGCGGTGGAAGCAGAGAAGTCTGCTGCACAGAGGAAGAAGGAGGAGGAAAAACTGCGGATGGTGCAGTTGGCAGAGAAGAGAAGCATCGAAGCAGCAAAAGGAAAGGCACAGGTGGCACGGGACGCTGCGAAGGCAGCAGCAGAACGGAAACAGGGAGCAGAGAAGGAGAGAGAGGGTTCTCCTTCAGGTGTCGGAGAGAGGAGGTGGGGCCGCGGAAGAAGTCAAAAGCCTCCAAGATTTCTTTCGACCCGATCACCCTCACTAAGGGGGATCTACATGATATAGGGGAGACGATGCGTGACATCACTGCGGAGGCCCTCCAGTAGTTCGCAAAGGAAAATCAGATGGTGTTGGGGGCCCTCCGAGCACAGATACAGGAGTTGCAGGTGCACACTCCTCAAGCTGGTACTCTATCGACCAACCTCGCAGTAGGCACGGTCGCAGCTGAGGAAATATTGCGCGCCCACATAACCAACACTATAGTGTTGTCAGAAGGGGCACTGGTTACGTAAAATGAGGCCGACAGGCCTATGGTTAGTGCGCTAAAGGGAGCTGGGATAAACATGGTTGCGCTCTCGCGAGAGACACTCTATGTTCTGCAGGATGGAGTGACTGCAGAACTGCAGGCGAGGGAGAATTGCGCGATCTAGGTGATGAGCAAGAAACGAATTAATATGGAACAACTAAGCTTGTAGCACGACGAGGTTGTCATGCAGAACAGGCAGCTAGTGAAGGTGGTCGAGGAAGCCTGCGAGATGGTCCCTGAGTTGGCTATCCCAGCAGAGGCGCACATCCGGAGATTAGCATCAGGGGTGCATGAGGCGAAAGAAGAGATAGCTAAGGTTCATTTAGAGCTGAACCTTCAAATAGCGGAGCTGCAATTGAAGGCGCAACCTTCAACTCTGCCACAGGTGAAAGAGCAACATGCCAGCGCCATTACAGTAGGAATAGCGGAGATCAACAGTGTAGTGAAGGACTGCACCAAACTTTTTGAAGAATCATTCGAGGTCCTCACCACTCTGCAGGAGGACCCGAACATACAGCGCCTAGAAACAGAGGCGCGCAAGCTGCAGCAACAGTGTGATGACATAAAAGGGACCGCACAGACAGTGGCCCTTACACAAAGGCTCGCGCGGATGCAGCAGGCAGACATTAAGCGACATAAGGAAGTTGTCCTGAAGTCGCGCGTACAACCATGGATCAATGAGGTGTTCATCATTACAGCCTTGATTGAACCCAAGCTCGCACATATCCAAGGAACACAAGAATAGGTGTAGTGCAGCAGTTCAGCTACAACAGTCTTTGAACAGCATGTCCAGGAAGTACAACAGGCAGCTTCTCAATGCACTGTCGATCTTGCAGCGGCCCAGGTAGTGTTGGGAGGTCTCCCCACACGAATATCTCTGCACTGACAAAGTGACTCAAGGGTGAGTCACGATGTTTGTGTTGGGGGCCTGTTGGGCACGGGATCCCCCATGGGATGTTTTGGGGCTAAAAGCCCAGATTTTGGCTAAAAAGTGTAAATTCGATGTAAAGACTCCGCATTTTGTGGGCGCGGAGCGCAAAGTTTTAAATGAGTCATAGGGTTTTCCACCCTCATTTATGTAATGTAATGTCGACTTTAGAGATATACCCATGGTCCGCGGACCATGGGATTGTATAAATAGAGCGAGGCTCTAAGTTGTAAATCAATTAGTAATAGAATGAGAATGATGATGGAATAGAAGGATAGCGGAAGATCTAAGTGTAGATTCAATGAGTAGGAGAAGGCTCTGCAGTTGAATGCGCAGAGGCCCAAGAGGCCCAGTAGTCTGCAATTGAGTGCGCGGACCCCTGCAGCTGAGTGCGCAAGGCAGGTTGAGTCTGTAACCATTGAAGCATTAATAAAGAGAAGTTTTATACCATTCTTGTGTATTCATTCATTGTTTTTATGCTTTGAGTATATTGGGTATGAGTTGCATTTTCACTGTTTATATGGTGCGCGAACTTATATGATTATGTTGATTAAGTAAATGTGAGATAAGGTATTTGTTTACCCGAAGTTAACTAACAATTGAAAGAAGATAAGTAAGATACGCAGTGTAACTTGGGGAAATAGCGCAGATCACTGCCCTAGCAATGCGAAAGCATCTCAGCCCCTAGTTAGGGCTACGAGAAAGGAAATCCTAACAGACCACGAAGGTATTGCAGGTCAAGATAGTATGGAAAGGTATTCACAGTTGGACTAAATCGACCCCTCAGAAATCTCCAAGGTGCGGAAACTTGGTTCCAACATCCCCCCATACTGCTTTGGGTGAGACTTCAGTTCACGCTCCGTGGGCTGATGCCGAAAGGGCCAGTAGTGTAGGGATTTGTTTGGCTAATTAACTCCGAACCTGGGTCAGGCCCCCTCAAGCCAACAAGGTATCTCATGATGATGTTTGTGGTGAAAATTTGCTTATGGAATTTTGAATGTAGAAACTATTGATTGTCAAATTTCAAAGATGTAAGATACTACAATCAAGGTGTTGAAATTTTCTTATTCCTAAAAAGCCCTCAAAAAATTAATGTTAGGCCTATTCACCCAATTCTAGCACTAAGACCATATGAGAAGTGGGGCATAGATATGGTGAGACCAACTTCACCTCCATTCAAGAAACAATATAAACATATTTTGGTATATAAAAATAATGTAACAAAATTGATTAATTTGAGATCCATGAGAAAAGCTACTACAAATGAATAAACCAAAAAATCATCAAGTTATACGATACAATTTTGATATGAAACTCCAAAAGAGCTCAGGAGTGATTTAAGCACACCTTTGTATTCAAAGCTCTAAAGGATGGATACTAACTAAGGGGAGAGAAAAAAATAAAATATAAAAATCATATTATCAACGAGCAAATGGGCAAGTTGAAGTGATGATCATGGATTTTTCATGGGGCGAATGTTTTCTTAAGGCTCACAAGGCTTACATAATCACATGGGAAAGCACTATTAAGTTTACTACTTGCCAAAAATTTTATACAAAGTAAGTAGTCTTCCTAGAGAAACAAATCTCTAAAATTTTCTAGTCATCTAGACATGTATTTAGATAAAGCACAAAAATTAAAAATTAAATAGTTAATTGCACTAGATGAGATATGACATGTAGTCTGAATCCAAACATTAATGAGACAACAATAGCAAAAAAAACGGTAATAAGAGTTCCAATAACATAATTAATTGCACTAGACAAGATATGTGATGAAGCTTGAACCCAAACATTGATGAAACAACAACAATGAAAGAAATGGTAAAAGGAGTTCCAATAAGGAGATTGAGCTTCCTAAAATGGCTCTAAGTACAATGGTTTTTTGGGAAAATTAGATAGTTAAAGGCTTATTCTCGATGGAAAGAGGCATGAAACCATTTTTTAATCATTTTTGGATGCTTGTAATTCAAAATGTATGTATGTTCCTTGAACTAAACTTATATATATATATAAGACATGTTTTTTCCAAAGGTTTTGGATCTTTATGATTCAAAATATGTATGCATTACTTGAACTAAATTTTTAAATAATATATATCTAGAAAACATGTTCTTTGGTTTTTTTTCCACAAAGAAAACACCTCCCAAGAAACCCTTCAATCACTTCTCTATAATCCATGGACAACGTAAACCATCGACCTTGATGACGAATTCTAACCCTAAGGGGATCAAAAGAGTTGAACTCGTGACCTCCCCAACTTTGGGGAAGAAACCTCACGTGTGACCCACAACCATTTGAGCTAATACTCAAGGCTATAGACTATATTTTCAACTACACTATAAACAATTGGATATTCAAAATCACACTTAAATTACAAGGAAACTTACACCTAATCAACCAAGTGAAGGAACCTTCCTAATTCACATTAAATTTTGCCTTGCAAAAGCATATTGTTGTGATGATAAAACGACCCCATGCTTTTAGGATAAAAAAGCTATAACATGGTTGTTATTCACCTTTTAGAAAGTCCATTGTTAGTTTTTTTAAATAAGTTTGTTGAGATAAATCATCAAACTTCCTACACTATATTTGACAACTACAAATTATATTGTAAATTAATTAAAACAAACCAATGTCGTTCTATATGTTTGAACGGAACCAAAGATCCTATTAAAATGGTGTGCAAGGATGGGATATGAGCGCAAAATATCAAGAAAAAAGAGTAATCACTACCCTAAATCTAAAGGTCTATACCCTGATAAAAGACAACTGGTAGAAATATAGCAAGATCTCATCAAAACTTTCTTTATTGCATGATGCTATGCTCTAAAGGCCTAGAATACCCTACATTGGCTACAACATGTGTCCTTGCAATCGTGGCTTATGGCTTTTTTAGTGGTTTCTTATTAGTGTAGCATTTGTTTCTCTTAAGTTGAAACATTATGATGGCTCTCAAGAGTGAGGGTTTACATCCTCCTCTCCAACAAGAAAAGCTTCCTCGTTTATTGTGGTTTTTCAATGAAACCTCGCCTTTATTAAAGACACTCTTTTAAATTTTGAAATACAAGTAGTGCTAAGGGTGTTATTGATTTAATCCCAAATATTTATCATGTTTCTTTGTGTGAATAAGAGAACCTCAATTCCATTCTTGAAGTTTGAGCTAATATGGATCAAAGAGGAAGAAGATTCTTTTTGCAACACAAGATGATTTGGATGTTTAATGTCCATCATTGCAAATTCACGAGATAAGAACTTTTAATTATTGGGGTTCTTTAATGAAGGAAACAATGAGAATACATTTAAATTCCAAATATTGTTTTATTATGGACTCTCTTTCTAAGTTGGAATAAGCCCAATTGGTTGATACGTTGATGTACAGAGTTGACCTCTTTAAAAATTCATGGCTTCCTAGTTTCGACTCAAATTTTTGAGTCATTATCAAAGGCCTCAATTTGGGTAAGAATGTGTAGTGTCCCTATTGAATATTATGGCACAAAGTATGTCATGAAAATTACTAACCACTTCGGTAGGTTTGTTTCCTAGGTTCCAAATAAAAAGGACTAACATCTTCAATGTATGGTTGAGTTTTCATTTACATTAATATGAGCAAATTTATCCCTAACAAAATTGTGCTAGAATGCGAGAATTATAGCTAGATACCACAAATAGATTATGATAACATTTCTTTTGATTGCATGTTCTTCAATCATGGCATGGGGCAACTTCATGTTTGAAGGCAAAGATTTATTAGGTTGACAAGGAGAAGAATGACAAACCTCCTTAGTGGAAATACCAAGAAAGGAATGACTTTAACATGGGCCAAATGTTACGTTGGGCCCTTCTTTGGTTTTTCTCTATTTTGGACTCAGTGTACCATAATGGCCTTCTGCCTTGCTTCTATGAGGGAGGAACCCTTCGTTGTTTTTGTCTGTAAGCAGGCCAAATACCACCTTCACAAGTCTGTGTTATATTTCCAAGTCCCCCTTTTCTTTTCTTATGACAAAGAAGTTAAACTCGACATGATTACGCCACAGTCAAGGAATCATGGTTTTATTCCAAATTTGAAACGCCGAACAAATCTTACGCCTAACTTAGGGCTCCACCTCGACATTGTGTTGTCAACTTTAGTGGGTCCCGCACCAAGTTGGGGGCCAGGATCATGATTGCAATGAGGTTGAGGTTATCCGAGTCACTGGGTCGGGGCATTTATGGTCGACTCCCAATGCTATTCTTTTTTAAGTTGTTCACACGTCCGACTTAGATTCGTTCGACCGTTCCTTTGGCCTTGGATTTCTCCAGGACTTCTCCTATGTTCGGCTTGTCTTGTCCTTGGTGCCAATGCACTCAAAAATTGGCCTTAGGGACTTCTCATGATTCCACACATCTTCTCTGTTGCACCTCTCTCCAGTTATTCAATAGGCTCTCACACAGAGTTATTCATCTTCCTCTAGAAATTATCCTATGTCGTTGAATCCTTCCTTTTCCCCTTCCGTTAGAGCTTTAATACTAGGCTCTTCTACTCCATGCAACAAACTGATCTTTCTCTCAGGCTCTAAATTTAAATCCCTGAGACTTCTTTTCTCAAGAAATCTCTTGAATTCATTATTATGTGTATGGTCAATTAATTGAACATGGAGATAATCGCTCCTTTTGCATAGGAGTTAGCGCATACGTCCAACCATAGACTCTTAATAGAAAATTGGGGATTAAATAGTGTTTTCCATCCACGGAATACACCATTCTCGGTAGACACAAATCATACACAAAGGACACAATGTACTTTATGCCAATACACAAATCAACTTCTCATTCTATTCATAACAGGGAATATAAACAATATATTTCATTTCATAACACATGCCAAATCAATATTTTAGTCATAACATAAAATATACACAGAGGGGGGTGATATTTCTATACAATTTTCAAAGATCTTGTGCTCCTCCTGAGCAGCACTTTAGCCTTTCGGTGGATCTCTTCCAGTGTCCTTTTACACACAAAGTTTTCCTGTCAAATCGTACCGAACCAAACCCAACCTTTTACTCTACTTGTACATTGTTTTTATAATTTCCCATAGGCTGGGGAATATCCTAAGTAACTAAAGATATTTGGACACCTATCCAAAACTAACACACACCTCATCTAGACACATGTTACATTTACAAAATGCCCACTTGGCCATAAGACCAACTCATCAAAACAACCAAACAACACAATTATTCTTGATTCTTCTAAAATTGGGACACATGTTTGTATAATGAAACTCCATATTTCTACTTTTATACAGATTTACATTTGAGGGAAAATAAAATTCCCTTAGGAAATCCCATGACCCCCCTTGGGTATAAACTAAAAGGTTACCTAGGATTGATGTTCCTGCATCAGACTCCCTGAGTGGAAAAAAAATTGACCACCTGGTCAAATGTCTTCAATTCGTTGAGTCCTCCAAAGTCCCAAACTTTATGTTGCATCTTTCCACTTTATTTGCCTTGTCGATTTGATGTTGTCCTCAACTATACCTTAGTTCTTAGTTGTCAATCAATCCATTTTTTGTCCATATATTTGTCTCCATTGTGGTTCTATTGTGGGATCCAATCTCTTTGGGCCCCACATCTTTTTTGTTGTTGCTCCCTTTCTTTACGGATGAAATATCTTGTAGTCCACCTCATGCTATCACTTGCTACCTCCTCTCTTTCATTGTGTCATTGCTCAAACACATTTTTCATCTGCGCTTCCAACTTATTTAATTCAATGTCCAACTCATGTTGAACCCAACTACTCAATTGTGGCGGTATTTCAAAAAGTTATGTGGCTTCAACTGTCATTTCTTCATACCCATCATCCTCTTTAGCTAGCATTTCAGTGCAATTGATTCTTTCTTCTTGGGTTTTCTTTCCCACTTAGAGGTATTCCTCATAAGTACTCCATCTGGTGTAGTCTTTGTGACTATTGTGCAATCTTTTGCAATTCTTTGGGCTGAATTTCCCTTCTCGGCCCTCATTCTATTTCTTGGGGAATGTGACCCCTCTTTGGCTCCATCGTTTTGGTTTTCTTCTTCTTTACACAAGCTTGCATCCTGTGTTTGTCCATGAGCTTGTTTATTTGTTGTCTTGGGCTTTCCACAGTTCCACACTTTGTTTGTTTTCCACTTGCCTTGTGGAAGTGATCTTTTGGAGCTTGCCCAATTCTTCTACTTGTTTCCTCTTCCAATCCCCCATACTCTTCCTTGGGCACTTTGTGCATCAACAACCATATCTCGCTAATCTCCATGTCCAGCCCATCCTCTTGTGGGGACATTCTATGGTTATCACTCAATTGTGCTTGTAAACACTTCATGGCCTCAATTATCATCCCACTATCTAGCATCTACTCTAGGATGTTTAAAACACTTGCTTTCCTCCTCCATGATTGCCTCGTGAGAGATAATCCTTCTCTCGTCTCACCACCTTTTGGTCGTCCTTTTCCATTATACTTGACTACAATTTTTTCTCTTCTCGTAGTCTTCATCTTGGGGATTTCACTTGACAATTGAGTGACAACTAACTTCTCTTATTGTTCCTTTTACCATTCCTTGGGCACCTCCATCCACAACTCTTGCTACTAAACCAAAATATCTAATTGCGACAATAATCTTAGCACCTTTAGCCTCCTAACTGCATACTTTGTTCATCAATTTCCAAGCCAATATTCAAACCTTGGATTGATCAACCAATCCTTAAACAACATGGCATCAAAATGTTGCTCTTCTCCTTTCTTTCTCAGGGCCAAAATCCCTTCTTACAGGTTCTCACACATGTTTGCATTCTCTTAAAGGTCCCTTTCTTGGTGGGCATTTGAGGGGCAATCCTTCCTCCTTCCTTGTCATAACAGAATATTGGTTTTGTCTTCCATATCTTGCATGGATACTAGGTGCAATGGTCACTCTTGACAATTGTTTGCAATTCATTCCTCCTTTTCTAACTTCAAGGAACAATTTTATTTCTCCCTGCTTCTTCCTCTGAGAAGTTGCCTTGTCATGTCTTAAGGATTGTTCACCATTTGCTGCATTAATTGGGCTTTCTTGGGGCAACTCAATTCTCTTATTCTCCTTTTGGACCAATTTCCCATTCTCCTCCCTTGGAAAACTTGCATTCACATAAAATTCACCAATTTTAAAACAAAAGGTCTTCTAGTCTCACCTGGTGCCTTTGTCATAATTTCCTATATCAGTTTTTCCTGTTGATTTATCATGAGACTTTCACTTGGTGTCTCATCATCATCTTCTATTTGTAGCTCACTTTGTTTCTTTGGACTTTGCACACAGTCCATGAGACTTTCAAACAATCTCGCTTCTTCTCTCAAGATGTCTATGCTCTTTTGTTCACAAGTGTGAAATACTCCAGCCTTAAGCTCAGTTGCTCTGAGCTCTTCCTTTCTCAATGAAGCACATAACGGGTGATTCGTCTTCTTCCCTGGCTTCTTATGGATCCTCTTCTTGAAACTCTTACTTCTAACATGCAATATATGATTTTGGTCGTCCTTCTCCCTCTCTTGTAGTAGCATACTGATCTCGCTAAGCTTGGCCTTCAACTTAGTTATCTCTCTATCAAACTCTTCTTTTTTAACACTCTTCTCTTGGTTCCTTCTACTTCGACATCCTTCTTATGGATTCCTTCCTTAGCGTCTTTCCCCTTCCTCTTGTGGATTTTCACTGAACCCTTCATATTATCATCAGTGGTCATCTTCCTAAGCTTCTCCATGCTTCCTGATGAGTTGCATCTCAGACCTGTAATAAGTCTCCTCTCACTTGTTACCTAAACACCTCACCTCCACCTAGCTATTGGTATTCTTCTAGTTCCGTCCTATAGAACTTCTTAAGCACCCCTTGCTACTCCTTAGCTATTGCACCTTGCTCCCTAGGACCTCCTCTATCCCCTTCACTCTCCAACCACAATCGGGTTTTCTTTTTTTGTTGTAACCTTTCTTACTGTAAGGGTTCTTTATCGCTTCCTTTGATAACTTTTCAAGTTCTCTATAACTCCTGCTCGTTGTAGCTATGCCATCCACCTATGCTACCTGCAATCATTAGCTTGCTAAAATTAAATAAATGAAATGACCATTTATGTATCAGGGTTTCCTTCACTTCTAAGATTTGTGTATCTCAGGTCTCTTCCCACTATGCACTTGGTTGGTATTTCTCCTTCTTTTTCCAACTATGCTCCTTGTTGGAATCTCTTCTATGTGTTATTCTAACCCTTCTGTGTGTTGACCTCATCTCTTTGAGTAGTTCCCCTCTCTGCTCATTGACTTGTTTCCTTTGTGGTCACTTGTTGAGTTCTTCCTTTTCAGTTGTCCCTCTCTCTCTAAGGTTCTTAAATCTTCCTCAGTTTTCTCGGTGCTTCTCCTCTTTCTTCCACGAGGAACAATCTTCAGCTTCGACACCTCTTCTTTAGCATGTTGATTTTTCCACGACACTTCAACTACAGGTTTATGTCTAAAATCACAATCATAAACACACTGAAATACCTCAACATTACTACTTTCCACAACAAAAGACAAATAGCAGTGAACCAATCTTGTACAAAAGGAAATTTTTGACTTTTAACCCACTGTTGGTTATATTACGAATATTTAATACAATAGTATTAGGGCTCTCGTACAGGGAATCATGGCCCTTACATACAACCCTAATATAAGGACACAACTAGGGCTTGGCGTCAACAACTATGACCACCAATCTTCCCTAAAAAAGATACACTTGACCCACTTGCTGAAGGAGTGCTCTACTCAGCCCTTTGAGGCCACTTACCTTAAACACATTTGGCAGGTACTTTGCCTCACCATCTGTTGATCACTGCAACTTATGCTCCCTCAGAATGCTTGCATGTCCAATTGTTTAATCTGCCACTATCAATCCTCTTGCTACTCCAAGAGTAACTAAAACAATGTAAACTTTGAAACATGAACTGATACGATTACCTGTTTCATTGAGGTAGCAGAAAAGTCAACCGATTTTGAAGAGTGGTGATGCAGAATACACTTTTTTTTTCTGAACATATTTTTGACACTTTATAGTTTTCTTATGTATCAAATATAAATATTTGCTTTTAAATGTTAGTGATTTTCATGTTGATTTTCAAATGTGTTGATGCAACATCAATTCTTTTTTATAAAGGGTTTATTTTTGACACTTTAAATTTTCTAATGTACTAAGTGTAGATATATTTTTTTAAATGTTACATTTTTTGACACTTTAAAAATTTTTATGTCCAATTTTTTTTGAAATCATGATTACTTAACAAATTTTCTAGTCGTTTTATTTCTCTTCTTTTAAATGTTGATTACCTTAAAAAATAAATATAAAAAAGACCAAAAAAAGAAAAAATCTTGTAAACCATAAAAAATTGAAAAAAAAAAAAACAAAACAAAACAAAAACAAAACAAAACAAAAAACCAAAAAAAAAAAATTATAAAAATAAGTAAATAAAAATAGAAAAATTTTAAAAACCCATTAAAAAAAAATAAATTAAAACAAACTAGATTTAAAATAAATAAATAAACAAAACAAAAAAATCTAGAAAATTAAAAAACAAACAAACAAAAATTAAAAAACCACTAAAATTAGATTTAAAACATTATTAAAAAACCTAAAAAATACTCAAATTTAAAATAAAATAAAAAAGAAGAAGAAGAATAAGTAGTTGTTTGTATATATATATATATATATATATATATATATTTTCAAGTAAAAAAAAAAATTGTGCCCCCACGGGCCACCGAGAATTGGCCTTCAGTTGTCCAGTGGCCTTGGGCGGCATGCAGCACCACCTCCCAGTGTCACGCCCCCATGGGCCGCCGGGGACCAAGATCCGATTCTTAGAATCAGATCTCCACTGCTGAGAATTAAATCTCGGCCGCCCAGCGGCCCGTGGAGGCGCGACCATGGGCGGCGGAGCTGCGTGCCGCCTAAGACCACGCCCCCACGTGCCGCTGAGATCTGATTCTCAGAATCGGATCTCCGCCGCTAAGAATCGGACCTCCGTCGCCCGACGGCCCGTGGGGGCACGACCATGGGCGGCGGACTTGCATGCCGCCCAAGGCCGTTAGGTGGCCGAGATTTGATTCTCAAAATCGGACATTCGCCACCCAACAGCCTGTGGGGGCGTAAAAAAAAAAAATTAAGTTTGAATATATATATATATATATATATATATATATATGGTTTCTTCTTCTTCTTCTTTTGCATGTTTTTAGTCTAATTTTAATAGTTTAAAAAAAATGGATTTTTTTCGGGTTAATTTTTTAGTTTTTTCTTTATTCTAATTTGTTTCTAACTTTTCTTTTTATATTTTTAGTTTTTGTTAATGCCTTTTTAAATTTTTGTATTTTTATTTACTTAATTTTATAGTTTTTTTAATTTTGTTTTTATTTTTATTTTTTTTCCAATTATTTTTATGGGAAGATTAAACAAAAATACATTTTTTATGTTTTTCTTATTATTTATTTCTTTATAATTTTTTATTTTTTTTTTAGTTTTTAAATTCTGATCTTTTATAAGTTAATTTTGTTTTCTTTTTTAATATTTTTATGATTGAATTTTTTTGGAGTTCTCTTTAGTGTGACTTTTTGGAAGCTTTTACGGCGGGTTTTCTGGTGTAATTTCTCTAAAATCCAACAGGAATTTATTGAAATCACAAGCTTGATGGGTGCAATCGAAGTGCCCTAAGAGTTTTCCAGGGTGCTGAATCTATATATACTGTCAAAAAACTAATTTAAATAACACAAATAAAGATTTCAACTCAAATTTTTCCACCGGATTCCGACAGCGGAAAGTCCAAAAAGTCGCACTAAAGACCACCTTTTTTTGTTAATTATTTTTTTGTTTTTTATTTTATTTTTATGTTTGATTTTTTTTGTTTTCTTTTAATTTTATGTTTTGTTTTTAATATATATTTTTATTTATGTTTTGTTATATTTTTATCATTTTTTTTGTTTTTTTCATTGTTTTTATTTTTAATTTTATGTTTTCATTATTCTTTTGAAATTTTAGTATTTTTCACAGTTATAATTAAAAAATTTATGCCATTATTTCAAAGTATTTAAAAAATTAAAAAAAAAAAACATCAACACATGTTGAAATTTTAACCTTTAAAAAAAAAAAAAAAAAAAAAAAAAAATGTTATTCCTCCATCAACGTTTTTCATTTTTAAGGTTTTTTTGCACAAAAAATTGGTTTTCACTGCCATTTTTAAAACATGTTGAAAATTTAACATTAAAAAAAGTGTTACCTTTTCATTTTTAGAGTGTTTTTTGCACAATTTTTGCATAAAAAATTGGTTTTCATTAACATTTTTAAAACATGTTAAAAATTTACCCTAGAAAAAAAAGTGTTATTCTAACATCAACATATTTGGTTTTTAGCACTGTTTTTCATGTTTTTTTGGGTTTTTTTTACTAAAGTTCCCGTTTTGAATTTATAGTTCCCATTTCAAAGTTTACATTGTTCTAAACATAGGCTCAACAATCTACCCACTAACAACCCTCTTGCTCTACCAAGATGTCTACTCATAGTGTCTTTTGGAACTTCCTTCTAATCATTGGTTTTCCACACCAAATCTCTGAATTAGGGCTCCATCAACCCTGTCTCCGAACAATCCCTTCACTGCTCCAAGGCTCACTGTACTTTTGTATCATGTCAGGTTTGAGTAACTCCACGAATGTGTGTTTTTCATTAAGAGAAAAGCATGAATATATATAAGGAGAAGGAGACTATTGGAATTCGTATTCCAATGTCTCTTCATCTTCTTTATTTATTATGTACATTATTTACAAGAATTTCCTAATCCCAAAGGTTAGGTGCCAACATTCCTCCCTTAATCTAAAGGGATGTTGGTGAGTCCAAGCATAATTCTAAATATTTCAAACTTTTCTCTTCCAAACGCTTTGGTGAAGATGTCTGCAATCTCCTCATTTGTGGAACAATGGCGTAGGTGAATAGCCTTGGCCTCAACATGATGTCGAATCAAATGATACTTTGTGTTAATATGCTTGGTTCGATCATGGGACTTTAAGTTTTTGGCCAAATTTATTGCAGAAGTGTTATCAATCAAAAGAGGAGTAGAATGCACTTGTTTCTCGTGCAAATATTCCAAAATTTTCTCAAGCCACACAATTTACTTCGTTTCTTCTGCAACTGCCACATATTTCGCGTCTATTGTGGAATTTGTTAAAACTGATTGTTTGCATGATCTCTAGGAGACAACTCTTGATCCAAGACTCATAACATAGCTTGAAGTAGATACTCCATTTTTTTTTAACTCCATCAAAATATGAATCAGAGTATCTAATCAAGTTGAAGGCATCCACCTGTGTATACTTGAGTCTGAAGTCTTGAGTTCCCTTCAAATACTTTAGAACTCTTTTTGTAGCAAACCAATGATCCTCACAAGGCTTTTGCATAAATCTGGAGAGGATTCCAACAACAAATGAAATCTTTGGTCTGGTAGTAGTTAGGTAGTTAAGAATTCCTACAAGTTTTATGTACTTTGTTGCATCCTCAAATTCATTTGCATCTATGGATGTGAGCTTTAAATTTTGTTCCAGTGGAGTGGTCAAAAAATTGCACTCGGCCATGACAAAAAAATTCAACAGATCTCCAATTTACTTCTTTTGAGAGAGGAATATAAACTTCAGATATTGATTACTTCAATACCAAGATAGTAGTGAACATATCCCAAATTTTTCATTTCAAACCTTTCCTCAATTCTTTCTTTATGGATGCAATATAATTTTCATTGTTCCCTGTCATCAGAACATCATCTACATACACCATAAGATATACAACAACATTTCCAACTTTCTTGGCAATCAAAGTTTGCATCATCAAGATCATAGTGTTTGAAATTTAGTTTTAGAAGATGCTCAGTGAATTTCTCGTACCAAGCTTGTGGTGCTTGTTTAAGGCCACACACAGATTTGACAAGCTTGCATACTTTATGCTCATTTCCCTTCAAAACAAATCCTTCTGGTTGAGACATAAAAACATTTCTTTCATATCTCCATTCAAGAAAGTAGTTTTTACATCCATTTGATGGAATTTCCAACTGTTCTGGGCTACCAAGGCAAAGATAGTTTGGATGGTAACCCATTTTTTTGTAGGGGCAAACATCTCCTCATCATCGACCCCTTCCTTCTATGCAAAACCTTTTGTCACGAGCCTAGCTTTATGCTTGTCAAGTGAGCCATTTTCTTTATATTTGTTCTTGAAGACCCACTAGCAACCAATTGGTTTGGTTCCCAATGAATGATCCACCGCTTCCAGGTTCCATTCTTTATCAGAGAATCAATCTTTTTGCATTGCTTATTTCCATTCATTATGAGAAGCAACTTCTTTAGAAAAAGTTGGTTTGAAATCTGTAGATAAATTTAATGCGTAATCATAAGAAACATTCATATCAACAGGTGAATCAAAATTGTCTACAACACCTCCATTCTATCGAGTAGAGCTTCTTGTTCATATCTTTCCAACCTCATTGGGACAAACACTTTCAAGTGTCTTAGAGAGCCATTTTGGAGGACCTTTCAAAGATGGCCTAGGTTGTTCAGTTGATTGAGATGGGGTTGAATCAAGATTTAGCCTTCCAATTCTCTCAATCACATCACTAAAAGTGTCTTCTCTATCAATGGTTGGAGCTTCATGAGGGGGAGAGAGAGTTTCAAAAGGATATTCCTCAAATTGATCCAGGATAGGGATCCCCCCTTCAAAATGTGGAATCTCATTATCAAATTCCTAAAACTAATATTCATGCCCAAATATGTCCAAGTGATCAAGTTGTTTCTCAACATCATTGTCAATATTGGAAGATTCAAAAAAGATTACATCTCTATACAATATAAACTTCTTATTTGCTTCATCATAGAGACGATATGCTTTAGAGGTGTCTGGGTATCCCAAGATCATACATTTTTTACTTCTTGCACCAAGTTTGTTTCTTTGTTCTTTAAGTATCAAGGCATAACAGGTGGAACCAAAAACCCTAAGATGCTTCATCAAAGGAATGTGGTCATACCACATTTCATAGGGATTCTTGTTTTTGAAGGCATGAGATGGACGCATGTTCATAATATACACTACACATAGAACTGTATCAGTCTAGAACATCAACTTAAGTTTTTTGAAAAACATCATTGAACGTAACATATTTAAGATTGATGTTTGATCCCATGCCGGCAAAGATAGTTTTCAAATTCATTTGAAGTATTTCATTTTCCATTATCAGTACAAATAGAGCCAATATGTGATTGTGCATCATTTTCAATCCATGCATGATCCAGGTGGATGTTGGTGGCCACCCACTTGGACCTACAACTGTGTCTTTCAATTTTTCAGTTTCTGTAATTGTAGCACAATTTACTATTTTTAGTAGTTTTTCGGGTCCTGAACTTCTGGAGCCATTTTGAGGTCCTAAACGACGTTTTTTGGGAAATCTGGGAGTAACATGGGTCCATGGATCGATGTTTCTCTTACCAAAGTTGTAGTGATCGGATAGATCTTTCTAACGAGCTATTGTACGCGTCAAACGGAGATCGTATGCCAAAGTTACGACCCCGAGAAATTGATGTACCAATTTACCCAAACGGGGCCCACAATTTGGCGTTTCATCTTCTAGGGTTAGGTTTTGGGATGTTAATGGTTTTCCATTGTTTCTCAACAATAAATAGGCCTTCGAGCCTTATTGTAACACAGTTCAGAGACATGTAGCCGCAACTCTTCTCAGAGATAAGCTACCGTCGCCCTAGCTGGTTTATTTCCATTTCTGTTTGTAAGCATATTTCAGTATTTTACATTAATGAAATGAAATATTATTTCCGCTGCATCTTTGTGTATATGGTTATCTTTGTATTTTGTTGTGTTTCTGTTTAAATCTGGATCAATGCATGAAAGTTTCAAAAGCTTTAGATTTTTTCTTCAATAGATATGCCCAACACATTCTGGTGTAGTCATCATATATTTATTACCATTTACATAAAGAACATGCATAAGGACATACAAGTCAAAATGAATGAGTTCAAGTTTTCTATGTGATCTGGAATGAGAATCATGAAAAGATTGTTTGTTGTGCTTTCCGAAGATACAAGCATCACATTGCTAAGTTTCTTAGGAATAGTTGGCACCATTCCTCTTCAATAAAAGGAGATTGTCATAGTTCAAATGTCCAAATCTAGTATTCTGAAAGAGACTGGATGGTATTGTACCTTGAGCAAATTGAGAACTGTATGCAAAAATTTTTGCGCGAGAAGAGGTTCCTTGCAGCTTCAAGAGTTTTTCTTCTTTTGTCTTAGCCATGACAAGTGAGTTGCTTGGTCCTTTTCTGACCACAACCTTGCCATCAAACATGTGAATGGAGTGTCCTTGTTGGAAGATGTGAACCAAAGACAACAATTTTCTCTGCAACTCTAGAGGTAGAGAACATCATGTAGAATAAATTTAGAAATACCAAAAAGTTTGAGCCCGATGGTACCAAGCTATGATGGCTTGAGTTTTGAATTGTCTGCAAAGTAGACTACTTCATCAACATTGTCACTAAATTCTTCAAAAAAATATCTTCGAAAATTCATGTGGCAAGTTTCTCCAAAATCAAGCAACCATGCATCTTTCCATAAAGAAAGTGAAGCATTAAACAAGTCTTTAGTTACTCCAATATTGCAATGTGCCACAATATAGTGAGCGAGTTCGGGTGCTTTACCTTTCCCTTGATCTGGTGATTTTCCTTTCTCTTCATTCCTTTCCTGTCTAATTTACCTTTCCCTTGATCTGGTGATTTTCCTTTCTCTTCATTCCTTTTCTGTCTAATTCTGTCCCAAGAGAGCTTGCATGAGGAAGCATCATGTCCATTTTTGTTGCACCATACATAATGAAGACCAGGTCTTCCTCCTTGGTAATGTTTGCCCCCCTACCTCTATTATTCTTCCTTCCACATCCTCTTTTTCCACCTCTTCCTCTAGAAGAATTATGTGTCTGATTCTTCTCTTACTATGCAAGGGACATAGCTTCTTCAGAAGACTAAGCATCTGTATTCTTCTTCACAAAAGCTCTCTCTCTTTCAACAAACTTATCCACAAAGAGATTCAAAGGAAATCTCCTTAAGTTTGCCTCTAGATTGTAATGGCTCAAGGTAATGAGAATAAGTGGGATACATTTCTTTGATGAAAATTGTGAGAGGAACATCTCTTTTAACACTAGTAGCTTCTATATCATGCATATTAGCTATTATTTTAGAGGTTAAGACAAGGGGACCATAATCTTTCAATTCTCAATTGAACAATTTAATCATTAATTGGACTACTTCAAGCTCAGAGTGTGAGTCATATAAATCTTTCAACTTCTTTAAGGCTACAAAGGCATTTGTAAATGGTGCGATATGACAACTCACCTCTTCATTGACTGGTGTTACAATCAATGCATAGGTCTTGCTATTCTTGTTCTCCCATATGGCGAGCTCTTTGTCTAAAGTGGGTTTTTCTAAAGAATTGCCACCTTCTCCTTCACAAACTCCTTTCCACAGTTCATTGAAAATGAGGTTGTGCTTTATTTTTCTGGACCATTCATGGTAGTTCTCTTTGCCAGTGAAAACTACTCCGATTATGGATATGAGTGACTGCATTATGAAATTTTGAACTAGGCCCCAAATAGTCACAATACTTGCAACAAAAATGTAATACCCTCCAAAGTAAATGTGCATATGTACAACATAATAGAAAAATAAATACAATAAACATATCAACTATCAAAATCCATAAATATATATATAGATATATAGATATATATATCAGTGCATTTTCACGTGAAAATCAAGGGAATGAATTTTTCATTAATAAATGCAATGACCCAACTGATGATGGGACTACCACGTTCCACCCAACCATAGATTGGCTGAGCCAAGTCTCTCTTCAGCCAATCACCCTCGTGCCATATTCCAAGCATGAATATGGGACTCATAGAACACATCAAAAAAACACTAATCAATGTGAATGCCACTGGAGTTCTCCGCCTACACCGTGAGGAATTTGAGTTCCTCCTAGTCTCTCAGGCTTTACCGTGCATCTATAGTCTGATCCAGGGATCACTAGGCCCTACACCGAAAAATATTCTCCAGTCTTTACCATGCATTCCATCGTGGAATCACTAGGCCCAACGGAGAGAAAATCCACCTCTTGGCTTTACCATATATCCCGTCATTCACCAGCAAGGATTCCTAGGCACACCGAGGCACACAATCTGGCTTTACTGCAACCCACAGTCTGATTCAAGGGTTATTAGTTCAGTGGCTTCATGCATCCTGAGTCCGCTTCAAGGACCAATACCACCATGTGTTTGTCAATTCGAAGATCCACCCCACTCAGCTTCGAATCCAATCCAGCCATCCCCCACAAAACGCATGAAAGAATCCATCTCATCAAAGCTATCAAGAAATGGAAAGGCTAGGCTGAAAATACTATCACACCTGGAAAAATCCATGCGATGGTAGAAAAAACACATGAAATATCATGCATGCCAAATCTAGCAAGGAAGATACACATACAATCTCATGCATGCCAAATCTAGCAAGGAAAATACACATGCAAGTTGATACCTGCAATGAAGCCTGTTGTAGCTGCTTGATCTTGGCTTTCCCTACTTGATCATTGCTTCCTCTTTCCTTTCTTGCTCCAATGCCAAAGTGCTCCAAGAAAAACTTTAAGTGTCCAAGAGTATGAGAGAGAGAATAATGAGAGAGCTCCAAAGCAAAAATGACCAAGTTTTTCCCACTAATCCTCATAAGCCTTTTTATTAATGAGGCCTCTATTTTCTTCATTTTCCATTATTTTCCTTCAATTTTGTCCTCACATGAAACATGTGACCTTTCACCTACGTTTTCTCCTAATTTACATTATTTTCCTTCATTTTCCTCCTTGCATGGAACCACTGACCTTTCACCTACTTTTTCTCCTAATTTCCATTATTTTCCTTCATTTTCCTCCTCACATGCAACCTATGACCTTTTACCTTCATTTTCTCCTAATTTCCATTATTTTCATAAATAAATGTGCCAAAATAATGCCTTAGCCATTGCCTTTGTCAATTTCCTTAGCCATAAACAACGAAATGAACACCCCCTAGGATGTCTTGCCCACCATTCTGCTTGAAATATGTGTCCCATCATCTGTGGTATTTATATATTTTTACATGGAATTTTCACTAGGGCTATTACAGAACCCTCCCTCTTGAGGAACACCTTCCTCGGTGTTCAATGACACCTATAACCAAAAGACCATTGAAAACAAAACATATTGCCCATGGAGCTTTATAACACCGCTCG
Source organism: Pinus tabuliformis (assembly GCA_031772625.1). Taxonomy (NCBI): domain Eukaryota; kingdom Viridiplantae; phylum Streptophyta; class Pinopsida; order Pinales; family Pinaceae; genus Pinus; species Pinus tabuliformis. The sequence goes on from CM062820.1 coordinate 1,257,696,317, forward strand.
TTGCAATATTTACAATGAAAGGTCTGCTCAAAATCAAAACATCATGAAAACATAACAACATACCGCATAATGGAGCTTTATAACATAGCTCATTACAGTATTTACAATAACCACATATTCACATATGCACATTTTCTCAACCAACATAAAATAATATGAATCCGCAACAAGGGAATCTAGAGGCTCACACCTCCACCCTCAAAATAATAGTAAGATCCACCTCCTTCCCAAGAAGTCCAGAATCCACTGCAAATTCAAATCTGCATCCAATGTCTAGCGCTATAATCCCGCGCCACTTGTCCTCTCAGCGAACAATGATCGGCTCATCGTTCCAGGGCGCACTCCAAATGTGCATCTAGTTCCATCTGGCAATGCTAATGACCAAAACAAATCCATTCGTGACCTTCCCTTCTCTGCTACACAGTCCCTCGAGAATCTGGTCACCCCTTCCATGTAGTCACTCACCTTCCAAGTTCTGTTGGCACCCCCATCCTAGGCAGTCCATCCCTTTGCAAGGCTTCCTCGCATTGGAGGATACAAAGGCCAAGGCAGATACCTACCTCAAAACTACCATACCAGTCATAGCATGCTCATGGCATGTCATATCATGATCATGGAAATTAATAAACACTATTGGGTACCAGTGTTCCACAATGTCCTTGCTCCTGAATACTTTACTAGCATGATGCCGCATGTTCCAATTTCTTTGTTGCTACTGCTAATTCTTGTAGTCGATTTCAACCACCTAACTGGGCATATTCATTCTTCCTGTACCAAGAAGATAACTTCCATTAGATTTAAAATAAATTGAAATAAATTCACATCATACCTCATACTATCATATTTTACCAAATAAACATGTATAAAAATTTCACATCAGGTTAACTCAAAACATAACCAACAAAATCATAAATCACATGTAACCATCATAAACCAAAACCATAGATCCCATATAATCATCATATACCAGTCATAAATCACATGCATAATAAAACTGAAATAAAATGATGATACTTATCCTTTCATCAATCCGTAGCTTCTACTTTTGTCTTTATTCCTTATGCACTCCAAATCAGTTGCTACACCCAACAAACATCCAATGTCTTCTACTCAACCATGCGCATAGACACATAGTGTGCATCACACAGATACAACCACACGGCATACCACACCATGCAATACATGCATCTACACCTGACATACAACACATACACCTGCACCCATTGTATATAATACAATGCATCCATCTATACTCTATGTGAAATACCACCCAATACATGTACCTACACAGAGTACCACACAACGAGTCCGCACGCCGCAATACCATGACTACATGATGCACGTACATAATATCGCATGCCCATAACACAACATGTATGACATGCACACAATACCACACGTGCACCACATATGTACATGTACACAGTACCACCGGTACACCGCACCACCTGCACAACGTGTGCATAGCATCACATGTACATGGCACCACCTGCTCAAAGCACAACGCCACATGTACACTACACCACTATACAATGCGTACAAAATACCACATGTACACAGTGCCACACACACGACATGTATGCGACACCACATGTACATATCATCATATGCACAATATGTACATAGCACCACATGCACACAACACCACTTGTACAATGTGTACACAGCACCACACGCACACGACATCACTTGTACAATCATGCAAACCACACCATATGTACATAGTACCAATGTACCACATGCACGCAACACCACTTGTACATAGCACTGCATATCCAACACGTACATAGCATCATCTGCACACAGCACTGCATATCCAACATGTGCATAGCACCATATGCACAAAACACTGCATATTCATCATGTACACAGTGCAATATGTACACAATACCACATATCCAACATGTACATAGCACCATATGCACACACGTCGAATATACGTAATGAAGACAGTACAATATGTATACAACACCCCATATGCAATATTCACACAACTCTATTTGTACCATTATGTACATAACATTGCATAAATAACATGTACACATGCTATGTATACACAACACCACAAGTTCACACATCATAGATGCAACATGTACAACATATGCATAACAGTAGTACCACACATCCAAAACCATATTGTCCTTACAAGAAACCTTGTTTCCGATATCTCATCCATGCTTATCCTAGCATGCCGTGGACCACACTACTTTCACTTTGTTGATGTATCTTTCAACGTTACCTGTCATAACATAAACATATGCATAGTACAAGTATACAATACCAAAACATATCCACATGATACTGACCTCATATATTTGTCGTGATTACTCTTCCCAATTGATTCTTGTAAGACCAGGAACCTCTTCATGTCGTTCTCCTGCATAAGCAATCATTCTTCCACAAGAATGATCCCTGACAACCCTGTCAGATAGTAACATAGATACATGGATGCATACATACATATATAAACATTAGCATAAAACAATCATGATCCTGTTAGACAACGACATACATTCATACATGTATACATATATAAACTTCAACATAATCATGATCATAAAATAATTACTAGATAACATAAGGTCTAGGTTAAGAGAACTTCCTTATTTATGCACAGGCATTGAAAGCAACAGTTCCCAACATAGCCAAATCATATGACACCTCTGATCCATTTACTTTACCTTTCTTGTGTCGGCATTGCTATTGTCCATTTACCACAATGAACCCAACCAGTCCAAACGATTGGCAGTCTTACCTTCCGCTGCACTTACTCATGCATAGAGCTTCATTTGGGTCATATATCATCGGTTGTGTACCACACCTCTCTCCCGATTCCCATCAAATTCCTCTTTCCCAACCAGTTCCCAAGACTCAAAACATAAAAGGAAATATAAGAAAAAAACAAGAAGACCGTAACCAATAACACCATGACTTTGCAAACAAAGTGGTATGGCCATACACTAGACATAAAAAAAGCTACAAATCAAGCTCAACAATTCATAAAAAACCAAAAGCACAAGACTAACAACAAACACCATGACTCAATCCCCATGGTTCCTAGGGAAAGCTCAACCCGAGCCTTCTTCCATATTTCATGGCAACTTCTCTTGCCATGCAACTCCCTGCATCATGCTCACACATGTCAACCACATCTTCCAAATATCAAGACATTCATATTTATCAATTTGAAATCAACTTTTACAAACAATCATGTCATAATCCATAGTCATTTCATAGTCAGCAGTGATAATACTACAACTATCACCTACTATACTCAAGTACATATCAACTATCTCAACACATATATTTTAGTACAATCATCTTAAAACAAAATCATTTGAACTCATACTCATTTTATGCAATTTATCAAAAATTCATATCAACTTGCAAACATACCATGTTAAATACATCAATTAGATGACATAATAGGCACCAACACTCAAATATCGAATAAACAACATAATCAACTATGAAACACTAAGTATAATACATAAGCAAACTCATACCTTAGTGTACCTCGGAGGAAGCTATCTTGTCTGCATAGTCAATCTAGTTAGCGAGATATAACTTTACAACATGTCAACTCAAGCACTCATAAGATCATGATATCCATAACAATATCTAACTACCATGATCACATCATAAAGTCATAAACAATTATCATTCACATATGAAAATTGAATATAGATTTGTGACACCATCTCACAAATATTTCAATTCATACCTGAATATCGCAACCATAACCATCTGCATAGGTCAAACCAGGTTAACACAATACATATAACATAAATATCTTTAAGGCAATGAACATAACCATCATTCATATGACCAATCCAAATTATAACATCAATATCTCAATTAAATGACCCTAATTATCATATAATAACAATAATCTATATATCATACTCATCAATAATATATAACATAATCATTAAGTTATCTAACATGAACAACAAAATAAATGCATACAGCCATATGTTATTATCATTCATGACTATCCGACACGTGTGCATATAACTATACTAACCATCTAATATATATCATGAATGTAACCATAACATCAAAAGACATGTACATAAACCTAACGTATATAAATTTAATGCGTATAAAAATCCTTAACTTACATACCTGCATGCCCACATGCAATACCTATATCATGATCTGCCCTTGCCTCGAGGTCCAATGTTGTAACTTCACTTTGATGATCTGCATCTCTTGCTTTATCTCAGCCAACTCATTAACATCATAACAACCAATAGCACCATGATGACCTAAATTACATACAATGACTTCACAAGGCATGTTTGACCTACTATACATGTATAATCATAACCAAGACCATACATGCATAACAACAACCATTACTCCATTGTACACATTGCCACATGCAACTAACAATATGTATAAGCAATGCCAAATAAACCACACCTACGCATAAACACATGTAGTCAAACATAAGCGATCAATTCTTGTTATCAACCTACAAGATTGATACATATAATCAAAATATTCAAAATTGTAACCTAACATACAAGGGTGTAAGTAGGTATCATGAAATCAACATGTAAGCGACATATAATCCATACACAGTCAGTCAACTCTTCCAAAAATCAAGACATCGTGTCTATTAATTTGAAATCAGCATTCACCAATACTAACAACTTATAAACATACCCCCTCACTATCCATGGTCCACACTAAGGTAGAAGGAGGAAGCTACTATAATGCCATGATCTCTAATGTCCAATTATGGAAATGGAATCTCCAAAGCTCTACAAAATGTAACCACACTTTAAAAGAAATTGATTTTTATTCCTCCTACATTTGTATGAGATTAAGTCAAACATTTCACTTATTCCACTTGTAACATAATAACTAAAAATATGTCACTTTTCCATTTCCTTACATGCAACTTTTCAAATTCCTTGCATGCAACTCTTCAAATTATTTGCATGAAAATATGCATAGATCAACTACATCCATATTATCATACTACAATACTATTGCATTTAAAAAATAACATTTTCTTCAAACAATTGCCATACTATTACATTTTCTTCAAACAACTACTATACTATTGCATTTGCATGTAAGCATTTCTTCAAACACTTTACATGCAAACTAATATCGCAAAGTATTTGCATAAAAGTAAGCATATATCACTACAGCAATACTATTACACATCAATGCTATCCCCAACCACAAACAACATACTCATTGGGGCATTTTATCAAACAATTTGTATGCAATTAATCATTGAATTATTTAATCATTTCATCAAACACTTTGCATGCAAACTAATATAGTGAATGATTCAATGCATAAATCCTAAACTGTAGTATTAAAAGTTATGGAAACTAAACCATATTATCAGTGGTATTTTCCCTCACTATGGTTCAAGTTTCAACTTCTGGGATTTCATAGATGAAAAGTTATAACAAAATACCAACACAATCATATTTGGTGCACAATTCTAGGAGTATTCAAAAATCTCGACTTCCACTGGTCATATCTCCTAACATATAGCGAATAAATGTCTAAAATTTTTATCACAATATAAGTGGGATTTCCTCTCATTGTGGAAAAAGTTTCAGCTCTTCAGAGTGCCTAGAATAAAAGTTATAACAAAAATGTCAACTTGACCTGTTTGAGACCTGATTTTAGGAGCATTCAAAAGGCTCGACTCCCTCTACTCATATCTCCTAAAATATTGCGACCCAATATCTAAAATTTTTACCACATAATAACTGGTATTTCCCCTCAATGTAGACAATTTTTCATCTTCTAAAAGCCTACACAAAAAAATCTATTGCAAAAATGCCAACATGACCTATTTAACGGTGCATTCAGAAAGGTCATCTTCCTTGTATCATAATTCCTAAAGTATTGTGAACCAATATCTGAAATTTTTACCACATTATCAGTGGGATTTACCTTCAATATGGACAAATTTTCAACTTATAATATGTCACAGAAGAAAAGTTATAACAGATATGACAGAAAGGTCTAAAATTTAACCTTTGTTCTTCATTTTACCAATGATAGAGCCCATCCAATCCAAGTGTTTGAACCATGCTCTGATACCACTTGTAACACCCTCCTTAAGTTTGCCTCTAGATTGTAATGGCTCAAGGTAATGAGAATAAGTGGGATACATTTCTTTGATGAAAATTGTGAGAGGAACATCTCTTTTAACACTAGTAGCTTCTATATCATGCATATTAGCTATTATTTTAGAGGTTAAGACAAGGGGACCATAATCTTTCAATTCTAAATTGAACAATTTAATCATTAATTGGACTACTTCAAGCTCAGAGTGTGAGTCATATAAATCTTTCAACTTCTTTAAGGCTACAAAGGCATTTGTAAATGGTGCAATATGACAACTCACCTCTTCATTGACTGGTGTTACAATCAATGCATAGGTCTTGCTATTCTTGTTCTCCCATATGGCGAGCTCTTTGTCTAAAGTGGGTTTTTCTGAAGAATTGCCACCTTCTCCTTCACAAACTCCTTTCCACAGTTCATTGAAAATGAGGTTGTGCTTTATTTTTCTGGACCATTCATGGTAGTTCTCTTTGCCAGTGAAAACTACTCCGATTATGGATATGAGTGACTGCATTATGAAATTTTGAACTAGGCCCCAAATAGTCACAATACTTGCAACAAAAATGTAATACCCTCCAAAGTAAATGTGCATATGTACAACATAATAGAAAAATAAATACAATAAACATATCAACTATCAAAATCCATAAATATATATATATAGATATATAGATATATATATCAGTACATTTTCACATGAAAATCAAAGGAATGAATTTTTTATTAATAAATGCTATGAACCAACCGGTGATGGGACTACCACGTTTCACCCGACCATAAATTCGCTGAGCCAAGTCTCTCTTCAGCCAATCACCCTAGTGCCATATTCCAAGCATGAATGTGGGCCTCATAGAACACATTAAAAAAACACTAATCAATGTGGATGCCACCGGAGTTCTCTGCCTACACCGTGAGGAATTTGAGTGCCTCCTTGTCTCTCAAGCTTTACCATGCATCCGCAGTCTGATCTAGGGATCACTAGGCCCTACACCGAGACGTAATCTCTAGGCTTTATTGTGTATTCCATCCCGGAATCACTAGGCCCAACGGAGAGAAAATCCACCTCTTGGCTTTACCGTATATCCCACCATTCACCGGCAAGGATTCCTAGGCCCACCAAGGCACACAATCTGGCTTTACCGCAACCCACAATCTGGTTCAAGGGTTACTAGGCCAGTGGCTTCGTGCATCCTCAGTCCGATTTAGGGACCACTACCACCATGTGTTTGTCAATTCAGAGATCCACCCCACTCAGCTTCGAATCTAATCTGGCCATCCCCCACAAAACACATGAGAGAACCCATCTCATTAAAGCTATCAAGAAATGGCAAGGCTAGACTGAAAATACTATCACACCTAGCAAAACCCATGCCATAGTAGAAAAAAACACATGCAATCCCATGCATGCCAAATCTAGCAAGGAAAATACACATGCAGTCTCATGCATGCCAAATCTAGCAAGGAAAATACACATGTAAGTTGATACCTGCAATGAAGCCTGTTGTAGCTGCTTGATCCTGGCTTTCCCTGCTTGATCCTTACTTCCTCTTGCCTTTCTTGCTCCAATGCCAGAGTGCTCCAAGAAAAACTCTAAGTGTCCAAGAGTATGTGACAGAGAGAATAATGAGAGAGCTCCAAAGCTAAACTGACAAAGTTTTTCCCACTGATCCTTATAAGCCTTTTTATTAATGAGGCCTCTATTTTCTTCATTTTCCTTCAATTTCCTCCTCACATGAAACCTGTGACCTTTCACCTAATTTTTCTCCTAATTTACATTATTTTCCTTCATTTTCCTCCTCACATGCAACCTATGACCTTTCATCTACTTTTTTTCCTAATTTCCATTATTTTCCTTCATTTTCCTCCTCACATGCAACCTGTGACCTTTTACCTTCTTTTTCTCCTAATTTCCATTAATTTCATAAATAAATGTGCCAAAATACATCTTTGCCTCTTTAATGCCTTAGCCATTGCATTTGTCAATTTCCTTAGCCATAAATAACCAAATGAACACCACCTAGGATGTCTTGCCCACCATTCAGCTTGGAATATGTGTCCCATCATCCGTGGTATTTATATATTTTTACATGGAGTTTTCACTAGGGTTGTTACAAAAAAATATGATATTTCTACAATTATCTTAAAAAATAACTCAAAAACAATGTTGGCTTCTGATCTTAAGATAGATGTTGGAATTTGCCTTCAAGTTCTTTATTTTGAACAACATCAAATATCATAAAATCCATACTCCATAATCCAATTTAACTCTATAAATGGTTTAATGTATATATATGTGGTTCAAGGGAGTGGCCCTCAATAAAAAAATTCAACATATATTCACAAGGCAACATACTCTCAATATGTCAACATCAACAGATAATATTTCAACGTACTCTCCATATAACACTTCATCGCACATGACGTATAAAAAACATAAATACCTCAATCATCCAACGCACATGACGTATAAAAACATATATACCTCAATCGTCCAACACACATGAAGATTCTTCATCTTTAATAGTAAGCAACTTTAATCAATAAAATGACTAACGCACCATGGGATTTCGACCAGCATACATACCATGTACCACACAACCATTCATACGTAGCATAAACCATCCATACCAGTATTTAAACCCAATTCAAACCATCCATACACAACACAATTCACGGTCTTCAACAAGGTTAACAGTGTTCAATGCAAAGTTCAACCATAGTTCACAAGAAATTCAACAACGCATCGAATATATATATATATATATATATATATATATATATATACCCACTTGCAGGAGCACACACACCATTGAAAGAATCATTCCATGCAATTAGAAGAAATTTTAGTGTAAAAGTTGCCTCCTAAGGAAAAAAAATAAAATAATAGTTAAAATAATAAAATAAGAAATGAATTTTGAAAAGAAAAGAAGAAAACTAATTTTTTTATTGTATTTTTGCCTCATCTCTCTATAGGTTTACTCAAATTTAAAATGTAGACACTTGTTGGATATGGAATTAAATTCCACATCCAACGTGTACCCATTATGCATACTTCTGAGAAGACTGACATTGATAAAAATTGAAGATACATTAAAAAATGGTGTTGAACACGTTTTTTTAATGTATCTTCATTTTTTTATCAATGTGGGTCTTCTCAGAAGTATGCATAATAAGTACTCATTGGATGTGGAATTTAATTCACCATTAAACGAATGTCTACACTTGAAATTTGAGCAAACCTATAAGGAGATGACCCAAAAATACAATTAAAAAAAATCGTATTTTTCCCTCCAAAATATTTACATATATCTCGTTTTAAATTTAAATGATTTTGATTGGTTTACATATTTTATACATAAAAATTTCATGGGCACTTTTAGGCTTAAATTTCCTTTAATTATAATCATTCAACACAAGTGGACCAAATGCATGGTGATTTAATCAATTTGCGACATTCACAACTTAATACATCAATGAACCGACTGACACGACCTTCAAAACATATAATGTCAATCAACAACACATTCAACAAAATGACCACAGAGATCGAAGCATCAACGAACTAGCTATCACAGGTTTCAACGCTCCATTCCAACACTTCAATAGGATAAATGCAGAGGGACAAAGAAAGTAATAAAAGATAGATTTTATGTCAAGGGAGCGGGAGCAAAGACTTCAATTGGAACATGTAGCTATGATACCATGTTAGCCCAAATTTGAGTAACTCATGAATGTGTGTTTTGCATTAAGAGAAAATCATGAATATATACAAATAGAGGGAGACTATTGGAATTCATATTCTAATGTCTCTTCGTCGTCTTTGTTTCTTATTTAGATTATTTACAAAAATTTCCTACTCCCAAAGATTTGGTGTCAACATCTTGTCTTCCCATTTGTCAACCTTCGAAATGTTATGTTGATCCTAGGGCCCAATAGCTCTGCCCTGATACTGTGACAAATCATCCCTTGTCACTCTACTTGGGGCATACAAAACTGCCCACACACAATCAACACTTTGATTGATCTAGGGATCAACGTGGGATCAACAAGAAGTTGCCCACTAACACTAACAAGTATTCCCTCTTGTTCATTATACTAGGGCGTAGTACACCAACCCTCATGATAGTCCTTTTTGTTGGAAAAAGTAACTATACTCGGTCTTCAATAATGTACTCGAGTCATTATGTAATGTACTCTTCAAAAGAATAAAGAAAAGAATTTTTATTATTGTAACAATGACTTATTAAAGCATATGCGTTTCATGTTTGGTTCATCATTATATTAGTCATAGTCCCCATTGTGGACTCCTAGGATTAATATTGAGTTTATAGAGTCGTTCTACATTTGAAGAGACCCTTCTTGGGCTTTCAAATCATGTGAAAAGGTTTTGCATCAGGCAAAATATGAATTATGTGCCCTCCACATCATGTCGGCCTAAGGAAGATTAAGTCGACCTAAAGACCCTCATTCGACCCACAAAAAGGCTATATATAGAAGGAAGTCAAAGTCATTTGGAGCACTCACTCTCTCTCAAGTAATTTGATATCTTCTAGGAAGCGTTGGGGATGCGAAGTTTGCTGCCGAAAGGAGGAAAGAAGTGCGAGTTTGGGGGAGTCTCTAGAGAAGAGTAAAATCGAACTTTTTGTGCCCCCCTCTCTCTATTTCGAGGCATGGTTTAGGATATTGAATTCTCCTAGGGTTTTGTTGTTGTCAAACGCTGCATGTTGTTGGGACTGTTGCATAGTTGAAGCTGTTGGAAAGGGTCGAAGATCTTGGAGGTTGATATGGTGTGGAGGGAAAGTCTAGCCTTGGTCTAGGGTGAAGAGTCTCAAACAATACTATTGAAAGGAAAATTACTTTGACTAGGTTTTCCCCTCGAGGGGGGGTTTTTGCCCTGGGATGTGCCTATATCTTATGTCTCTTGTCTTGTGATCTTCATGTATGTATAATTGCTTGATGAAAGATAAGATAATAAAAAAGTAAAAGAAACCAACACACTCACAAGTAATTATCAAGATCGAAGAATCAAACCCTAATATAATATCTTTGATTTTCCAACACTTTTGACCCCACAAATTGACTATCCTTATGGCATATTACCAACACTTCTCTCCTTGATTCTGCCCTCATCTTCTCACTTCATGACAACCATACAACCCTCAACTTCTTACCCTACTTATTTCCACCCTTGCACACTCTTTTGTTCACACTTTAAGGTATTCTCCCTCTCTTACTTGGATATGATTTACCACAAGTATGTGCACACAAATAGAGGCACAATGGCCCTCAAACTAGGGACAATCAAGCTCCTTTAGGGTCTCATACCTCTCTACTTGTGCCCATAACTAGAGCGTATTTCACCAAGGGTATTAGGACAGAGGTAAGGGCTTTTCCGAGTGATTGTTCATGCCATTGTGTTAAATTTTGCAACAAGGGCCAAACTTCACCATGGACAGCTCATATGAGGCAACTGATTATTTTATTAGATTCCTCTTCCCGAGAGGTGTAGGATTGATCTAAAGATCATCTCATTCTGACATGTACAAATGGAATTATGAATTTTTTTCTATTATGGACAAATTGTCAAGGTCGTCCAACCATCTAATTTAGACCCTCAAGCCCGCAATGTTGCATATAAATAGAAGGAGCCTCCTCCTCATTTAGACACTTCACTTCACTCACATATCTATCTCTCCTTTCATGATTGGGTATGGATTTTTGAGGCTTCTCTCCACACGTGCGGAGAAGGACAGTTCTTATCTGTTCCAATGTTGACCGAAGTTGCAGGAAGGGTTTTGACCAACATTAACCAACAGGGTTGACATGTTTGACTGCGTTTTTGTGAGGAAAATCTTTGTTATTTCTGGGCACATAAATCAAGGCAGACTGTACTACTTGACCAATGTTGACTACAAAAGGGTTTCACTGCAGCATTGACTTTCATTGACCAGGTTTGACTGAATATTTTCGAAAAAAATTTGGTCTAATTTGATTTGTTGTTGGAGTTCGTGTTGACCGAGTTTCACCAAGTTGTTTTGGAGGCCAAAATTTGCCCTGTTGACCAGCATTGACTTTCTGAATTAGGGCTTTCTTTGGTTGCTATTTGACTGGTCAGATTTCACTTTGATTAGGCAAGTGAATGTTTCATATTGTACTCTCTCTCTGATGAACTTTTGAAGAATAATAAGAAGAATTGATCAAAGGGTTTCCCCACATTGGGGTCTGTCCCTGGCATGCGCCATATCTTATATCTGCATTTTACTATCATGTTGATGTGATTGTTAATCTAGAAATTGATATTGGGCTATAAGAAAACTGAAGTAAATTTGCTCTTAAGCATAGAACATACCATTGTTATCTAAAATTAACACATTGGGACAAACCTACTAGGAAATCAAGGGTTGTTGTTCAAAACCCTTGAATAACCCTCCATCACTTAACAATCATCACATAAAAGGCAAGCCTACTCACCTCTTCAAGACATCCACACCAACAACCTTGAAGACTCAGCCATGTGTATAGAAGATCTGATTTCTCGATCCTCTATTAGGGCACTTGTAGTACTTCAGGAGTGCCCTAATTCGACCTCCACAGACATCCCAAAATCAGTGTAAGACTCCTCTTACTGGCCCTTCACTTCTGCGTTGTTATACAAAGAAACTCGACCCTTTATCACTACTCTTACTGAGTCATATGACCATAATACAACATAATTTTAGGGGCTCGATCCTTCTTCAAACTGCAGACACAGACTTCGGCCTTACCACAGAGAAGTCTACCCCTACACATGCACAGAAACACTCTTGTAACTCAACCAGTAGCTTCTTCAACTCGACCAGATCAAACATAGAGGAAAAACCCTTTACTTTGTCCTTCCTCACCCTCCATCTTTGCTCCTTTGACCTGCAGTTACATCAAACTTGCCCGCCCTTAGACGAATTGCACTTGGATGGTTAATTGAATGGCTTGAGGTCTCTTCTACTTATAGTTTTCTATAAGGGTGAACATTAGCCCTTAAGGGGTGTTTCTTCAAGCCTAGGCCGACTTGACTTTTTGGTGAAAACCCCAACTAACAAATAAAATTGATCCTCCTCCATTTGATCAAGACACCCATTGGTTGCCTTAGGTCCCCTTAGCTCTTTTAAGGTTGCTCCACTTGCAACAATGAATAAACAAATACTTTCTTCACTTGGTTTCACACCCACACCTTGGGTGCAAAACCCACAACTTGGGTACCTCGCCCACAAAACCCTTTTGTGGTCTAACTTCTCACAAACCCAACACCTAGGGTTGTGGAGTACCTCCCAAGCTACACAAATCAATAGAATTATCTCTCTAAGGCTTTTAGCGTTGCAAACTTCCTACCCTTTCTCTGCATTTACCATTCACAAAGCCTAGCTTTTAGGCTTTAGTACCATTTTGACACAGACCCAATATTGTGTTGGGCCCTTTGGTTTTTCTCTATTTTGGTCACAGTGCACCGTAGTGGTCTTCGACCTTACTTCTACGAGGGATAAATCCTTCATTGTTTTTGTCTGCACGAGGACAAATACCAACCTTTACGATCCTACATTATTTTCAAGGTCCCCTTTTTTTTCTTATGACAAAGAAGTTAACCCTGACAAAGTTTCACCTAGGTCGGGGAGTCGGGGTTTTATTCCAAATTTGATAAACCAAGCAGATCTTAGCCCCGAGTCATGGGTGGGGATCGGGATTGTGGTGATGTCAAGATCATCCAACTCACTGGATCAGGGTAGTCGGGTTTGGCTCCCCACGCTATTTTTTTTCTTGTTCATGCACCCGACTTAGATTCCACTGACCACAACTTGGCTCAACCTAAACTTAATTTTTTTTTCACATTTGTTCTTTTGTCCTTTGGCCATTGGCTTTCTCCAAGAGTTCTCCTTTGTTCAACTATGTCTTTTCCTTGGTGCCAATGCACTCAAAAATTGGCCTTAGAGACTTCACACAATGCCACAGATCTTCTCGGTCACACCTCTCTATGGCTCTTTGATAGGCTCTCGCACAAAGTTATTCCTCTTCCTCTAGAAATTCTCCTCCGTTATTAAATTCTTATTTTGCCCCTTCCAACAAAGCTTTAATACTAGGCTCTTGTACTCCATGCCACAAATTGATCATTCTCTTGGGCTCTAAACTCAAACCCTGAGACTTCCCTTCTCAAACAATCTCTTGAATTTGCTTTTCCGTGCATGGTAAATTGGTTGTACACAAGGATAATCGCTTCTTTTATCTAACCACATACTATTAGTAACCGATTAGGGATTAAATAGTTATGTCCATCCACAAAATACACCATTCTCAGTAGACACATATCATACACAGATGACACAATGTACTTTATTCCAAAATGCAAATCAACTTCTCATTCTATTCAAAATAGGGAATATAGACAATACATTTCATTTCAGGACATATGCAAAATCAATATTTTACTCAGAACATAACATATACATGGATAGGGGTGATATTTCTATACACCTTTCAGAGGTCTCGCACTCCTCCTGAACAATGCTTTAACCTTTGGCTAGATCTCTTCCAGTACCCTTTTACACAAAATTTTCCTTTCAAATCATACCAAACCAAACCCAACCTTCTACTCTACCTGCACATTGCTTTTATAATTTCCCATAAGTTGGGAAATATCCTAACTAACTAAAGCTATTTAGACATCTATCCAAAACTAACTAACACATCATCTAGACACATGTTACATTTACAAAATGCCCACTTGGCCATAAGACCAACTCATCAAAATAACCATACAACACAACTATTCTTGAATCTTCTAGAATCAGGACACATTTCTGTATACTGAAACTCCCTAATTCCACTTTCATACAGATTTACATTTGAGGGAAAATAAAATTTCCCTCAGAAAATCCCCTGGGTCTCAACTAAAAAGTTGCCTAGGATTGATGCTCTGCATCAAATTTTGATGACAAATTTCTTTTGGGTAACACCATGTAAGGATATAAAGGTAGTAGAGATGATAATGTTTGCAAAGTGCCTGACCTACCTACTGAAAATTGAGCTATAAATACCACTAATTATGATTCAATAAGAAACCCTCCCTTCACTTCTAATCTAATCTCTTTGCTTGATGACTCATTTAGGGGATGAAAAAGAGACATAAATCAACTAATTCGGATAAAGGAAAAAATTCTTTTTGATAGAGTTAAATGGTTAAATGATGCAATGTAATTAGCATCTTATTCAAGACTTCAATCATATTAAAATAGTTTGAAATTAAATTAAATTAAAATAAAATAAAATACAAGACTAAAAGAACAAACAATCATTTTAACATAATCCTGAATAAATAAATAAAAGCACTTCTTTAATTATTGTAAAAGTAATTAAACCAATACCTGACTTAAGGTTTAAGATAAACCATTTTTCGAAAGAGATAAGTGCGGGGCCAAAAAGATGAATAGCTTTAAACTATCAAAGTGAAATTGTTGAATTGTTGAAAATCAAACACAAAATAATGTAAATAAGCTCTAAATATTTTTTTTAATATTATCTTTATGAAAACTGATTTTTAATTAACTGCGTGAAACAAAAACAACCAGAGATATTCCAAAGAAAAATGGTCGAGGAATTGGAAAGAGAGCACAGCCCAGGCTTCCAAATCTTAGAAACATGATCTAGGATCTGAAAAGAGACCTGGACATAACAAAGACTCTGACCTTCCAAATTCAAAACGACATAGTGGAAGTGAGGCACCAGACGATTAAACTGCTTATTGATAAGGCATTCTTTATGGAAGAGGAGGATCCATGGCAGCCAGACCGAATCTAGTATGGAAAGAGGACAAGTTAACTGCTGTGTTTCCTGATCCCAGAAAAAGGTTTTAATTTCATGCAAAATCTCAATATAAAAATGATTCTTGTTAAAACTTTGTACTAGAGTTTGAATAGAATGGGAATAGAAAGTACCCATGTGAACCAATCCCAACATAAGATATGCCAATGTTATAAGATAGTTTGCAACATCACATACAACAACCACAAGTCAAAGGCAATCTACAAGGCATGACACAAAAAACGTCAACGATGTTATTACTGGAATAATATAGGATGACGCTATCACATCAATCTAGGAATTGCACCCTAAAAGGCAGGATTGACAAAGCTCTTGGTGCAGGCAATGCCTGATAAACTATATAAGGCCAAGGTTTTGGTGCAAGTAATTTTGGTGACCTAACCCAGAAGGAATAGTTTGTTTATCATGGGCTTGATAGTTTCCTTGCCAGGGTATAATTTGTGATTATCAGCCCTGAAAGATTCTACGATTATTCAGATGAGGGAAATTACTCCAGCTCAAACGAAGGAATTATTTGGTTTGAGCTAGTAAGGATATCTAGAATATACAAGTAGAGTCTCTAGCTCTATTGTCAGGGCAAGGAGAACTGAGTATGTTACATGAAGACAATGGGTAATTCCAGCAGCCAAAAATATCAATGTCAGGCCCACTGATATATAACCACGCAGTTGGAAGGGACGTCTGATAGTCAAGATGACTACCAAAATTTGTAATATAAGCAAGCCTGCTTCGGCCGGTATATCAAAGATAATCAGAAGTTTTAGCATCCTGCTTCAGGCATTAAGCTCTAAGGCTTTTCTTTGACTTAGTTGCAATGACAGGGGTATCTACTATCTATTCCATCAAAATCACCAAAGACTTTGAAATGCCGTCAGCATCAAACAGACTTCTCTCTTCAATGTCTCTCCTTCAACTTGAACAAAAATTCCTGACCAAAATTGTTGAAGAAACTAAAAAACCAGAATACTATACAGGATGCAACTGAGCTTAGCTGGATAACAACCTAAACTCGAGTAGAAGAAGAAACCTTCTGGGGGGTGTCCTTCCAACAACAAAAAACCTACCCGATCTTTCTCCTCTTAGATTTTCATGAACATGAAGGCAATGATGATATATGCAATCTTCAACATAGGTACAGAATATGTTGATCGTGAAGTCAACTTCTTTTGCAGGTTTAGAACTGCTAGAATAAGGGCTATTTAAAAAGCACCCACTGTTATCTCAGATTATGTTTACTAGATAAAACAGATTAAAAGCATTCAAATAGGCATGGTAATAATTTAATAGACAGTTGAAATATATGCAGGATTTAGTCAAACATACATGGCTTTATTGCTATTGCTAACAAAAGAAGTCTGTAAAATAGGCAAAATCTTGTAATCGCTTATTTTTATTCACCTTCACTTGATGCTTAACTTGTATGCAGGTAAACTGACTCCTAGGCACCTTATATTTACAACCTAATCTTCAATTAAATGAAAAATCCACATGTGCTTAAACAAAATCCAACCACAAAAATATCAAACCTGGAATGGCTTGAATGGGTTTTGAATTGACGGTAATCACCATCACCTTATGTTATATATACATAGAGTATACCATGGTGTTGGATTCAATATAAGTTTTTTACATATATATCATCATCTCTTAGCCTGTTGAAAAGGGGAGAAGCTGCCTCACACATTATAAAAAAAATCAAAACTGGAAAAAGAAGTAATTCTAGCGTCTTCTATACACTCATTTGTGGTTTACTCTTGTGAGGAGTCTCATTTTCCACATTTGTGCTGCAGGGTAACAAAATGCACGTTAGCTAATTTCAAGCAAGGACAATCGACAGTAAAATAAACTGCATCTAAAACATGGCAGAGAACCCTTGTCACTAGATGGATTATTTGCTTGACTCACTTGCAAGATGAGACAACTTTTGAAGTGGACTTGCAATAGAAAGTCTCGACACCAAGGGGCCAATCTGTAGAAAAAAATTTATCAGAAGAAAGGTGACAGCTGAAAATTCAATGACTTCTTTTTATTGCTACACTTGGATGCAATCATGAATGAATTTAAGCCATGTCATGAGTGTGCCCGGTTAACTATAGTTTTTAACCTCAAATACAAGTGAACCATTGAATAGTAATGACCGACTAATAGATTTTTACAAGCACCTTGAAACATAAGATATTACAGCACATTTTTGCTTCAATGATTGGAGGACTTGCAATAGGCTTGGTTCAGCTATGAGCAATGGGAGAGTGTGGTTTTACTATGGCTCAATGGTGAAGGAACTAGAAAAATGGAAGAAAATAATACATTAGAAGATATAGACATTTAGCGAAATTGTGAAGGTAATACAACAATGGAAGAAAATTAAAAATCAGAAGATATAGACATTCAGTTTCATGGCTAGAATAATTTCCTATGCATAAATTGGCAGCCTACAAATGCCACCTCCTGATCATAACATTTAAATACGAGTGTTCTGCAGAAATCAAGGATAGAATTAACCACGGTGTGCAATACCTCATAATGGTGCTCATATGACATATGTAAATAGATGGTAAAGTATCAACACACCCAATGAATAAATATATTAATTTGATATCCCTTATCAAGCAAACGATAAGCTCCAAGCACTTGTCTTAAATAAAATGAAATGGAATTTTTATTAATGTCATCATAAGACCCTATAGCATCTATGGGGCCAGTGAAAGAATAAATTACAGGTGTGGATTTTCTTTCCTATTGCAGTGCAACAAGCTACAAAATTCAAACTGTTGCTTCCACTCTCAAACTCCCAGAATTACAAAAAAGATATACAACTATGCAATGTCACTAGCTAGAATCATTTCCCACACATTTTAACACAACTTTAATGTAACTTCCTACTTGTCTAGCAGGCTATGTAATTTCCTCCAACATTCTTGCTTTATAGAGTGTTGTAATCTTATATCTACTCATACAATGTACTAAGCATCTCACACTTCTCATCCTCGACTTATCCATGGTTGAGCCGAGAGGCTCATTCTACAGCCCAGTATGAGGGCGATGTGTAATTTTGTCCATGCTCAACGAGGAGTTGACACGTTTCTCTCTCAAAATAAAAATAAAATATTCTCTAAATAGAAAAGAAATGTCGGGTATAATAAAAAAACAAAAAATAAATATGTTATGCATATTTAGTAAGTTGTCCAAATGAGGTAATATAATTTCAGATCAACTTTAAAAGGAGGTAAAGTAATTAGAAGTTAAAAAAAATGTGTGAGTAAGATGTTTAAATCTTATACTTTTCAAAAATATTTCAACATGGGATTTAAATAAACTATTTAAATATCTATGTTAACTAATTTATATCAATATCAACTTCATATATATCTATATATAGAAAAAAGAAGTGTTAGAAGAAAATATTTTAATGTCGTATATAATAAAAACTTCAAAAAAAATGTGGGGGTTGGGGCCTTAAGGACCTCCCTGCATTTGCTCATGCACTGGCAGCCAAACTAGGCTGGCTCCTCCTGAAGCACAAAAGTTTATGGACAGAAGTTGTTACTTATAAATACATTTGGCCTCAGAATATCATGGATTGGGTCCGGCTACCATCTTGGAACAAGCAAGGAATATCGGTTATCTGAAAAGTTGTCATACAAACCCTCCCTATAATCAGGAGTGGGCTAACTTGGCGAATTGGCAATGGTACGACTGTCCGCATCGGGGCTGATCCATGGATTGGCTGCGGCAACATGTACAACCTGCCTCCAGAAATGATAGCTTACCTAAACAACAGAGGTGTGGCCTCCATAGCCCATATCGTGGACCGATTGAATACTTCCATTTATCAACAAGCTTGGATGACTGCAGTTGATCTTGGCATACCCGATCAGTGGAGTCAGGAGTGGAGGCATTACACAATTGCATTAACTGAATCACATGTGAGGATCAGGGACGATGAGGATGAATTGATTTGGGCTCCGGCTGTGCATGGAGCATACACTCCTAAAGTTGGATACCCCATCATCCACGCTGCACATAAGCCCAATACCCTAGAAAGCTGGTGGCGATTGATCTGGAAACTCAAAGCACCGCCACACACTCGCCTCTTCATGTGGAATATGATCATGGATAAGACTCCTACCGGCACTAATCTCATGAAAAGATCTTTTCAAGGTCCATCCTGGTGTGTTCTATGCCGTCAGGAGGAGGAATCAAACAAGCACCTATTCCTAACTTGCACCATCACTCAGCAGATTTGGGAACAGGTGATGTCCATGCTAAACATCAACCAGCGATGGGAAGGGGAATGTATTAAGGATGTGTGGAACAATTGGTGGACTGCTGCCCCCACTATGAAATCCCGTAACCTCCCTCTGATTATGTGCTGGAACATCTGGCTTTGCAAGAACAATATCATTTTTAACAACAAACATATCAGATGGCCTCTTATTGCCTCAAAAATCTGCAACAGTTACAATGAAATCTCGGACGAGGAACAGCCTACCTCGATTCGAACAATCATCCCGGAAGTTATTGATCAAGACCATGCCTAGGCCTACTTTGATGGCTCTGCACAAGAACAGGGGTGTGATTCTACTCCATCTATCTAATTCACATATTTTCCGCATTCGTATGGGATTGGGTGCGGGCACAAATAATTTTGCCGAGCTCACCTCGCTTCGCCATTTATTATATTTTGCACTAAACCAAAACTGTAGACAATTACAAGTCTTTGGGGACTCTAAGATTGTCATAAATTGGTTCAACTGCATAACTGCATGCCATGTTCACTCACTCAGGAACATATTGGATGATGCATTGTTTTTAAAATCACATTTTGATCAGATTTCATGTACTCATATTTACAGGGAGCGCAACAAATCTGCGGATCAGCTTTCCAAAGAGGCAGCGCACCATCCCAAAGGAGAATGGCTGATACAGGAGGAAAGACAGGGACAGGCCTATCAATACTATCACAAGCCTTATATAGAACAAAATCAGCAAAGGGCCGATAGGCCCTAATTTATCATAGTATTTTGAGGCATCAAGCAACAGAGAACTCACAAAACTGAATATTTTTTGAAATTTTGTAAACAATTTTGTATATACATATTGATCTATGATGGTACACCCTTCTTGGGTTTTATGTACAAACTTACACTAC
Source organism: Pinus tabuliformis (assembly GCA_031772625.1). Classification (NCBI taxonomy): domain Eukaryota; kingdom Viridiplantae; phylum Streptophyta; class Pinopsida; order Pinales; family Pinaceae; genus Pinus; species Pinus tabuliformis. The sequence continues at coordinate 1,257,717,423 of CM062820.1, forward strand.
TTTGATGACTATGGTCACACGTACAGCATATGCCAATGGCATCTACAACATGTAATTTTCCATTATAATAGAAAATTATGCTTTTTCCCCTAGGAAAAAAATAAAATCTTCAGTGTCTAAAGAAAAAATGTAATTGAAAGTTAAAAAATAAAATAAAATAAATCAATTACTTCCTAATAAGAATGTAAGAGAGAAATGTGTAATTATTCATAATAAAAAAAATTCAATATGCGTTATGAATAAAATATTTTAATACCTATACTTAAAAATTTATTGATACAAAAAAACCATTTTAATGTGTGCAATGTACTCTATATAGCATTCAAAAATACAATTTAAACAATAAAAAATTACACATTGTATATAGAGAGAGAGGGGGCAGAACTAGTGTTGATAATATCGCCGAAATATCGGCAATATTCAGAAATATCACGATTTTCGAAATACCGTTGATATTTCGGTAAAATATTGCACTACAACCTCAAATATCGCCGAGCAGGTTGGGCCGCAGCTAGAAAAGCGATTTTGGTAGTTTTATTTGCTCATTTTGGTTTCTTAGTCTTGGAGAAGGAAGGGGAAGAGCTTTGTGGTGGTTTTCAAGGTGGGATTGAGGATCAAACAACGATTATCACCACCAACTAAAAAATAAATTGTGGATCAAAAATTGAAGATCAGTGAGACATACTTCATTTCTTCCATTAACAAGTATGTTCTTAAAACCCCTATGTTAATGTTTTTTTCCATAGATTTAGGGTTATGCTTGCTTGCCTCTTTGCCTACCAACATTTTGCTTCTTTGTTTTTTTCCCATTTGCTATGATTTTCATGCCCATGAGCCAACGCAAGGCTTTTCTCCATATTTGGACAACAAGCTTCATTTTTTTTTTTAACTTTCTTATGCACCCTCTTATTGCCATTTTTCATTCACATTGCAAATAATGTAGTAAAAAAATATTTTTAAAATGAGGTGGTTATTACTTATTATTTTTTGTGTATGGGTGTTTAATGCCAATTTTTTGTTTTTTTGGTGCCATAGGCTTGAATTAGTTCACTACAAATATGCCAAAATCCTTGGACTCAATTTTGGAGTATGGGAAGTCTGATGGTGGGACAAATCAAGCATATCTATCATGCAAATTATGTGGGACCAAGATTACAGGAGGGGTTACGCGATTGAAATACCATCTGGCTAGACTCCCTGGACATGATGTTGGGCTTTGTACGATTTCTAGTGCGAAGCTTATACAAAAATCTCTTGAAGCAATTCATGAAAAATACAGTAAGAAGGAAGAGGTAGAAAGAAACAAGGTTGGACATGCAAGTAGATCATTTAGGATATCTTCTTCTGATTTTGAGGCTGAGGGTAGTGGAAGGCGCTCCACAGTGTCACCTACTAGTGATAATGTTACTGGGAGTGGGAGGTCATCACTTTTTGTTCCACGAACAGGACATGGAGCACAACCTTCCATAAAATCAGTTGTTAAAAAAAAGGAAAAGCAAGAAGCATATAGAGTTATGGGGAGGTGCCTTTTCTGGAGCGACTTACCTCTCAGCATCACCAAAACAAATCCATTTTGGCAGCCAATGTGTGACGTTATTATTGTTGTGGGCCCAGGGTACAAAAGTGCTACATATGAGGAGTTGCGGGGGCCAATCCTTCAAGTAGAAACGCAGGACATCAACTCTAGATTGGCAGAGTTGAAACAAACATGGGAAGTGTCTGGATGCACAGTGATGTCTGCTAGTTGGACAGATAGGAAGGGTAGGACCCTTCTAAGTTTCTTGGTACATTGTCCTAAAGGTACCATGTTTATTAAATCAGTGGATGCATCAGCACATATAAAAGATGCAACAATGATATGTGAGTTGTTAAATGGGTTCATCCGGGAGATTGGTGTGCCGAATGTGGTGCAAGTCATAACAGATAATGCATATAATTATGTGTCTGTCGGCAGGATGCTTATGGAGAAGCACCGCACATTGTTTTGGACTCCATGTGCAGCACATTGTATTGATTTGCTGCTTGAGGATATGGGGAAACTCTCCTTTATCAAGGGGGTGATTGATTTGCCCCAAGTTTATATATAACCATGCTTTTGTTCTTAGCCTCATGAGGAAATACGCTAGAAACAAGGAGTTGCGACATCCTACAATCACACATTTTGCCACCAACTTTATTATTCTTTAGTCTTTGCCTCGATGCCAGTTTGAGTTGAAGCAAATGTTTGTTTTTGATGAGTGGTGTGATTGTAGATACAGCAGAAGACATGACGAGAGAGCCATTGCAAAAATGGTGTACACTGACACATTTTGGCAGGGAGTAGAAGAAGTGTGCTCGGTTAGTGAACCTATAGTAAAAGTTCTGATATTGGTAGATGGGGACAAGCATGCAACGGTTGCCATGGATAGGGCAGCCAATGAGGTCATTCATTCTTATTATGCAGACAAAGGTTGTGTTAGGCTTGATAGACATGTGATGTTATGGGATGCGATTGATAGTCAGTGGACAGGGATGCTTCATCGACCCATTCATGCAGCAACACTCTTCCTCAACCCACATTTTTATACAAATGCGCCTTTGATTTTGATGGCGAGGTGATGGAAGGGCTCCATTCCTGTATGCAAAAGATGGTACCTGATCCTGAGTTTCATAGCAAAATCAATCGCAAGATACAATTTTATCGAGATTGTGTTGACCTATTTGGCTTTGATGATGCTATTAGGGGAAGGACCGTCTTCATACCACATAAGTGACAAGTCATCACTGATTAGACTTTTCAATTTAGAATTTACTTATTTATAATTCTAGATTTTTAAAATTCAATTATGTAACTTTTATTTGAAAGTTTAATTATGCTTTAAATTTTTTTACTTTTTTATTTCTTTATTTTGTTGTAGATATTTGGTGGCGAAGTTATGGTGCAAGGGCATCAAATTTGCCAAAATTGGCCATAAAAATCCTAAGTCAAAAATGTAGCTCTTCAAGGTGTCAGTGCAATTGGAGTGTATTTGAAAAAAATACACTCAAAAAAGTGAAACAAGTATAACTTTGAGCTTAAGCCTTCAGTTGAGCAATTACATTTATTGTAATTTTAATTTATGACCCTTAAGTGTCAAGAGTCAAGACTCATTAGTTTTTTTGACATTCGTACAGGTTGGAGTTCTCACGCCTCAATGATTTAGTGTATGTGCATTACAATCTCCCACTTCAAGTGAAGCAAATAGAAACACAAATGGATCCAGATGCCATTTCCTTAACAATATTGATGTATTGTCTCAATGGAAGATGGAGTTTGAGGTGCCCATCTTGGAGGAGTCGCATAGTTAGAGCTAGAGGAACCATTAGAACAAGGGCAACAAGAGAAGGAGGAGGAGGAGGAGGAGACTGTGGGAGTATCAACGTAAGCACCATCTGTTATAGATATAGGAAAGAACAACTCCATACCCAGCAATCATTATTTGACATTAAGTGCAGGGGCAGGACCTTCTACTGCTAGGGGCAGGCCTGGCAAACAACCCATCATGTTTTCCTGTAAAAGGGGTAGAGGAAATAGATAGCTGCTAGTTTTATTTGTTTTGACACATATACTTCATGATGATGAGATACCTTTATATATGTGATGTATTTTGTATTGGTTCTCCACATTTGAGTCCTTGATTGGACAATTATCAGGGATCAACAGAATTTGGTATCACCTTTAATGTATCATTTTTATTTTACATCCACTACATCATATATATCAGTGCTTTCTTCATATTTATGTGCCAATGTGTTTATTTCATGTTGTTATTTCTTTAAATGTTTAAAAATCTGAAGAAAAAAATGAATATATGATGCATTTTTTATGTTCGTCGATATTGCCGATAAGATGTTTTTTGGACCCTCCCGATATTTTGCCAATACCGATATTTTCAACACTGGGGAGAACCACTACACATTCATTGGGAACTATCATGGGATGAGAGGGATGCATTTTTTTTCAAATTTTGCACTCTAAAAATAGTTTGCACCCAAAGAAATTTGATCCCTCTTGACTCATGTTAGATCCGTATTTAAGATGGATCTACATTGGTTTCAAATCAGCGCAAGTGCAACTCTCAATCTATTTTCTTGCATTTTTCTGTCTCGGTTGCTAGATGAAATGAGCTTTACCTTGAATTGACGTATCAAATATATTGAGAAAAAAATTCTCTGTAACATCTCAATTTATGTAATATTTAATATATCATTTTTGCTTGATTGTCTAGCCATGTGGATTATGTATATAAACACCCTAGATAATATTGTATAAGTGTTGGTGGGAGCCAAGGGCTCACTAGAAAACATAGACTTAGGCTTTTAACATCTTTTTTAAATTGACATAGCATGTGATGTCACTATGATATAACACATGAATTATGATATGTTGATCTAGGTGTTGGCTTGCTAGGAGCAAGAGAGAGGGGGACTATGAGACAACAAAATGGGAAATAGGGGGTGTGAGAAAAAGTACAAGTGCTTGACCTTGACACTTGGTTAGTTAGAAAACTCACATGTGGACTTTGGATAGGTGTCTTTGTCCATTAGAACCTGATTGACACTTCAAATCTATTGTGCACTTCATATAAAATTTGTTCCTCCACTTTCAACTCATTTTTCCTTTGGTTATTTTGCTCTCCCATCACCTGCACCTATGCTTTTGGATTGTTGTGGATAAAGACCATTATGCTGCTGCTAAAAACGGTATGACCACCATGTAGTGAGCTCAACCTAGGAGAAAATTACAGTCACTGACTGAGTTGATCTTAGGAGAGAATGACTACCACTGACTAAACTTCTGTCGTGTCTTGATTGTCTATAGCCATGGGTTTGCTCGAATCCAACTAGTTGGAAACCCGGTGATGGATTCTTGATGAGATGAATTGCTTGAGCATGACACTGACTAGTATTATAGCTTGGATGGAATCCATGTAACGGATTTATAGCCTGTTTGTGAAGGGTTCCCTAGGTAGTGACAGTGTAATGATGGAAATGGTCAAGTTAGGTGAGTAATAGCTGGATAAAGTTTTGTATGTTGCGCAAGTGTCAGTGGAGGGTGCTTCACAAATGTTGGATTCGTTGGCAGTTACATTATTCCACTCAGATCACACAAAACCATAGTTGGGGTTTTGTCTAAGATATCCATAGGCATATTTCTCCCTTGTTGCTTCATATTCTAGCTCAAGGGTGGTATTTGCAATGCATATCTACATCTGGGAGGAAACTCACTCCTACGCATTTGGATCATTTCTGCCCAAGTGGTCAGACAGGACCGGACTTGAATTGTTCAGGGGAGATTCTAGACACTATCATTTCAGTATGAGACACCATGGAATGGACCAAAGAGCCTCTTTTTCTCAAGATTAACTTTGACAAAGCATATGATAGCATTGACTGGTCATCTGTATTATTACAGAAATGCTTCACTGATTTTGCTCCACGTGTGTTTCCATGGCTAACACTTTTTTCTCATGTTTCTGCAGTTAATGTTTCCTTGCCAAACCCGTTTTTGCTGCATCGATTCATTACGCAGGGGTGTCCACTAGCTCCCTACTTGTATGACTTGTATGCTTATGCCATGGGCTATTTGTGGAAGGCTGCTAGGATTCTTCAGAAGCTACAGGAAAAACTATAATATTATACAGATATCTTCAAAATTTTACAAGGCAATCTAAATTCTTCCCATGGACATCAACGAGTCGTCATCTCTCTCTCAATAAAATGGACTACATGAATGAGCAGTCTGCCTTTGCAGACCTCATTGCTACCTTAGTTGGACTACATGAATGAGCAGTCCGCCTTCACAGACCTCATTGCTACCTTATTTAGAATCATGAAATTTTTAATGTTCATTTTTATCACCATGAACATGTGGCTTTAAAATCGAGCGTCCAGTTGACGTGCATAACAGAACTTCAATATTGTCATCCAGTTCCTTTATGCATTATCAATCTTGATCATGATCGCATGATCTTCTATAAAAATATATGGCATACATGTTCCTTCTCTAACTATTTTTCTTGCTTCTGATTCGAATTTCAGAATCACTGCAAATAGTCCTTCAAGCTGTTGTCCAGGACATTTAGAGGAAGCACTGAATACTTTAGGTCAAGTACAGCAAGTCTCTGATTTCCTGACCCTAATTACTCTTTCCACAGTTCAAGAGCATTCACAACCTACAGGCCACTCCTTCAAAATTTATAATCGTAAACTATGTTGTGTCAAATGGAGAGTGACCTAGAACACTGCTTCAGTGCAATTTAATAAGAATTTTACTTTTGATGATAAATGTTTCAATTTGCCTTTAAGTAATTTTGATCACTTTGAGCAGGCATGTTAGTGTCTCGGGTGCTCTTTATTTCCATTCTGCAACCCATTTAAGAACAAATTATTCAATGAAATACGGCTTTTTCGACCTTCTGGAATCTGGACTTGTTGGAAACTTAGATAATACCCTGATGCTAGTTTTAAACATACATTGTGAAACAACATCCAGCTCACCTTCTTCCCTTCAAGTCTTTTGGCTTGTCTTTCCAACTTTGACGTCAAGCAGCAGTTGAAAGTTCAGGTCAAGACAAAGCCATTTAAGACCCATGTGGAATATCAATCGGGGATCAATCATTGTTTGAAGAGTATTTAAAACCCTCCTGCTTTCAGAAATATCTTTTATGGTCCTTACCTATTCTAAGAGTAGCTATGCTTCATGATCAAGCTCCTGTAAGAATATGTCTCCTTTCAAGAACACTGATGCCTGCAACCTGTAACTCCCCAGAAATGATTTGCATACAACAAGCTAGTCTCTAGATAAACATCCATCAATAGGACAAAATCCTCCGAGAAGGGTTGGAAAACTAAGCGTATGTTCTCTCACTGTCAACTATATTAATGGGACTAAGGAATGACGTGTTAATGTTGTTTCTCTTCCCAACACCAAACCAGAATTTCTAACAAGGTCAGGTGTTCCTACTTTCCTAGGTTGACCTACTTGAGTTCCTTCCTAGCAAGCATAACTCTGGACAACATGGATGCATCCAGTCATATATAAATCTCTATTGTCTATTATCAACACACCATTGTGTACAAGAAAATGTTTTCCGGACAGGTTGAATGAACTCCTCCGTGGAGGAGCTAAATAAACCCATAAAATTAACACATTGAACAGGTTACTTCTCCAGTTCACAAGATCATGGCAGCTCCTTTCCCTGGTGGGATTCTACCTAGTCGATACTCTACACAAAATAAGATATTTCCTTACACTTTGGATAGTATATTAAACTTTAGAGATGGACGTAGTCTAACTAACAGACATTTTGGCCATTTTCAGGGCATTTTTTCCAATCAATTTTGCCCAAACTCCAGCAGAGATTTCTTAGAATCAGAAGTTTGAGTTATGTAATATTCAAAATCTGAATACCCCAGGGGTTTTTCAGGGTGCTAAATTTATTTATGAATTCAAAAACGCATTTTAAACAACAGGAAAACACAATCTCACCCACAATTGTATCTCCAGATTTTGGCCAAAAAGGCCAAAACATCTATTAGTTAGACTGTGCCTTTAAGCTGGTGCAATTTAGTTTGTTCGCATTGCAACAAACAAAGTGTCCTTTATAGTTTCATAACAAAATGTGAGCAAGCTAGGCAATAGTGACATAAAAGGGAATATGAAGAATTTTCATAACAGCGTTTACTCAGGCCTAATATGAATTATCTAGGTCTTGGGAATTAGTAAGTCAAAGGGAATATGAAGAACTTTCATAACAACATTAACTCAGGCCTAGTATAAATTATCTACTTATTGGGAATTAATACGGGTTTCGGATTGATTAAAATTTCTAAAAAGTTTACAGGGAACTGCTTAAAGGAATACTGGGTAACAGAATCTCAGTCAGCTTATAACAGCTCATAAATCATGTGATAAACTTTTAGAGTTCTGTTTCTAATGCACTAAGAATCTAAAATATTCAAGAACTTACCTTCCATATATCTTGAGTATATCTTGTTAGTGTTCGATTCTTTCTTACTGCAGGTACTGTTTGTAACAGCATGTCAGTGGACCTTCTTGTAGCTGCCTCGAACCATATTGTCCTGTTAGATCGCTAACAAATGTGAAAAAGATACTATTCGGATTAAACATGTTAATTGATTACCAACGTAAAGTGACGTTTATCAATTTTGTACGACTTCCTAATAACCCTCAAAGGCCAACAACACATGATATATAAAAAAACATCCAATTTCTGTGTCATGGTTCGAATCAACATACCATGGATCATTAACAATGAGTTCTGTGGGTACAAACAACATGAAGTTGCGAAACTGACTGTATGATACCGAATCTTCCTTGTCTGCATTGAGAAAATGCAGCATTGCTGTAACATTCCTTTCAGTTGCTGGAAGGCTCGCACTCTGCAGTAAAGCTTTCAGCTTTTTCTTATGAATTGTTCCACAGTTGCAGAGACTGACAGAGTTAAAAGCAGAGAGCATCTTAGGTTCCTTTTCCTTAATGAGGGAAGAGAATTCATCCCAACCAAAAGATTTTGAAAGCCAAATGTGTTTTTTTGCAAATTTTATGATTTCAGAAGCATAGAATGGGGGAAGCTTTCTCCTTCTGATGGCCTCTTCGATATCAGACAATGTTGCATGACCATCCCCATCTCTATCCAGCTCCTGAAAAAGCTTTCTTCCTGAAGTTCAAATTACTGTCATCGTCAGCTCCAAATTCTATAAGAGCAATTAAAGCAAACCCATCCTTATAGTTGCAATATGAAGAAAAGAAAGTTGAAACATTATGTAGTAGCGAATAAGAAGCAATCTATCACACAATACCTTCCTTCTAATTTGGAAGAAAAACGTGTAGGAAAATAATATTCTATCGCACATTAATTCTTTAAAAGACAGGCAGTGAGTCTAAATAGGAACAACATTTAGGATTGGTGAAAAAAATCCCGGAAGGGTAAAAACATATCTATCTAATTTCCATGCTGCACAACAGCTAAAAGAACTGACCTTCCATTTCAGTATAATGGAAAAACTCTTGTACAGAAGATAGTTTTTCTCTATCTATAAATCCTTGCTGCATTTGGCCACTTCGAGGAATCCTAGCCATAAATCCCGTTAAGGACGCAGTTGAGAATGGTAACGTAGGCAGTTTAATGGCTGTAGATATTCTTTCAGATTGACTCTTCACAACTTCGGAAAGAAAAGCATTAGGTCCCCCTTGGAGCCTTGCGAAGACTGGTATTTTTTGGCTTTCTCGATCAGTTTTTGGAAGAAGTAAGGAGAACCAAATATGACTGGTTGTTTCCCCTTTATCACTGTTGTCCTCTGTTTCTCCGGAACCATTACAAATAACAGTCCTGGGAATGCATTTGGGAAAATATAATGAATATGGATGGAGAACATTGCTTGTTGAATTCCTCGTTTCTCTTTCTGTATCTGACCTTTGAAATGCATCATTGCAGTGAGTATGAAGTCCATTTAACCCCACAATCAGTCTTAAATTAGGATGAATAATAGGGGGCAACAGGGAGAAATGACCACCCACAAACCTTGGATCTGTAATTACATTGACCTTACTTGCAAACTGTTGAAGATTACTAGGCATGTGTCTCTGCAGCGCATCCTGATCAGACACCCAAACTAGAGATGAAAAACTGTCACGCTCTTCAGTAGGCGAAAATTTGTTTGAGAAGACAAACCGCCTTCTTTCCTTCCAGTTCTTGAAAGGCAAAATGCTGCAGAAAAAAGAACCAACGGTAGCAAGGTGAGAAGACCCCTTTGCTAGACCCTCCTTCAGGTCAAGTTTTTCAAGAAAGCGGCAAATTGCAACCTCGCGACTGTTCTTTGATGCTGAAAGCTTGACAAGTGACGGGATAAGTTCCTGGGAAGAAACAATTGATAAATGCCTTCTGTTAGGCGAGACCTCTGAAGGCAATCCACTATTGGTTACAATTTTGTCTCCGTGGTAGCTGTCCATTATCTTACAGTTGTCAAAACATTGTTCTTCAAAAATATTTCATGCAAGAACCAAAGCAAGCGTGGTTCTCTGAATCTTTGCTAACTAATTAAGCAATATCGACTCTGTTTGGAATTATAAGGAAGATTTCTTCAGTGTCATAATCTAACTTTGAACTGAATTGTCGACTGATTAAAATTGACACAACCTATAGGCCTAAACAACTTATTCTTCAAAAATATCTAAGAATCTAATCTTCCACGTATCTCAAATTGTTCTAACCGTTTGTACCAGACAAATTTCTCTCAAACCTTTTAGATTTCTTGACATTGTCTGCAAAAATATCCACTTCAATTGTACGCTGAAGGCATTTAGACCAAATTCTCTCAAGCTTCTTGCATTTCTTGTAAATATTTTACTTAAATCTGCTCTAGGCCATCCAGTTTACATGACTTCTATCGATTTGCGCCATTGATCTCGATTTCCAGCAAATGGACTACTTTAATCCATCAAAGTCCTCAATTCCGTCCAGCTCTTAGCAGAAATTTCTCCAGCAGCTACTTCAAAAGCAGAGGAAGCCGATATTTTTGCGTTGCTAAGTTTTCAGAAATCGTAACCATTTACAGGAGAAGTCATGAGCTGCTTTCCGTATAAATTCAAAGGTGATTTTCTCAAAATCTTCAGATCTACCTCGTGAATCCTGCAATTAGAAAGACACGCCCGCATTTAAATAAACTGTATTATTTTAGAATGAAGCTCCCGAACACATTTTACAGACGCATTCGCCCATTTCTGGCGGAATTTAGAACTTTCTTGCGCCATAAGACAGTTCCGAGGCTCAAAACAGTGATTGACATACCAAAAAAATGGAAGTCCTCAAAATGCAATGCATTCTCGGCACAATTTTATAAAAATTTTGCTTATATAGAATTCCGGGGCTTACAAACTGTCCAAAACACACGCGAAAGAGCTCAAAATGCAAAGCAAAATGATTTTGATCCAGCCAAGTCAATTTTACCAGCGTTTAAACATTATATCAACAAAATCCGTCGACCCTGAACACAATTCATCATTCTCAGATCTTTAAGGGCTTCAGCATTTTACCTTCGAATTTCCATTTAAAGTTTTCTCTTGCACCGGCCGCTGGTTTAAATGAGACGAAAAACAAAATCAAGAACCAGGAGGAGAAATAATAGTATGGAATTTTATCTATTTATCTGAAAATCAGCGAACAATGACGTTGTCTCAGCCACTTTATCCATGCCAATCCGCCTGAACAATTTTCGTAGATTGTTTGGATTTTGCGAATGTAATGACAAATGTAAGAGTTGAATTTCTGACGTCTGCAGATAAAGATCTTGAAGTGCACGACGCGCGCGAACAGGAACCGAATAAATTCTTGGGCGGATAATGGCGAATCTTGTGGAGGTGGAGGATATATGCCGCTTCCTCAAGCTATGATTTACACTTATTTTATTCTTTTCTTTTGGATTTTGATCTTATCCGTGAAGGGCGCCATTTTGGCTTTTGGAGTTTTATATCTTCCCGTCAGATAACGTTTTTCTAAAATCCTTCGCTTTTGGAGTTTTATATCTTCCCGTCAGATAACGTTTTTCTAAAAATCTGCGCTTCCTGTTTTAGGAGTCGGATTTTAATTATTCTCGCCGCAGAACGTTTTCCCTAAACTTCGATGATGCAGTGTTAAAAGAGTACTAATAGTATTAAAGAAAAGAGCGCTAAAATTTTCCTTTTATTTGTTTAAAAACTTAGAAGGACTGAAATTATAAATATGGGATGTTTTTTTACACAAATTGAATTTGAATTTAAAAGGTTTTTTATATGTTAAATTTATTTATATTTTTAAAAGTAATTATAATTATAATTTTATTAATAATAGAATATAATTGTATATAGGATTCATATTATGTTTAAATGAATATATTGTTGATAAGATAAGTTATTCACTTCATCATAATTATTTGACTATTAAATCTAGAGAAACATACACATATGTTTTTAACTATTAAACCTACTCAAATTATATATTAACATTTAATATTTATATTATTAAATTTTAATAATAATTAAAATATTAACATTAATAATAATTAACAAATATTAACATTTATATTATAATTATTATTTAAAAAAATATATAATTTCTATAATTTATAATCTCTGATTCAAAAGAAGAATATTCTTTAATTATTATTATTTAATTTAGTCTTCACTGTTAGTTTAAGTGGTTGAGTTCCTATTGCTAAGTATTTTGTCGAACAGGAGACCACATGGTCAATTTTCCTAGACATCTTAGGTCAATTCTCCTAGACATCTTTGGGTTAGGCCTTGCTAGTTTGCTTGGTGGATTTTGTGATTCCCTTCGGGTTGATCGATTCACATTTTCCCATTGATGTAGTGTAGCGACCACCCAAGATTTTCCTATTGATGTAGTGTAGCAACCACCCAATGCCTAGATTTTCCCATTGATATAGTGTAGCAACCACCTAAGATTTTCATATTGATGTAGTATAGTAACCACCCAAGATTTTCTCATTGATGTAGTGTAGCAACCACCCAATGTCCGTGAACCACCATATAAAATATATATATATATATATATATATATATATATATAATTAATTTAATTTAAAACTAAATTTTTAATATTAATTACTGTAAACTTGATGGTGTAGCAACCATTCAATATTTGTGAACCACCATTATATATATATATATATATATATTAAAACTAAAATTTTAATATTAATTAATGTAAAGTTTATGGGGCATAAAGTAGGGGTGTTCTCTTAAGGTATTCTGATCACTTGTTCGAAACTACATGGGAAAATCGTTGTGTGGCCCGGTGTGATTGCCAAATGATTCCCCTAGATAGCTATTATTCAAGCCATAGGTTAGTCGTGCTTGGATACCCCTAAGTAGCACTCAAACCGCAGGTTAGTCATTGAGCCTAGAGGCTCATTCTATAGCCCAATATGAAGAAGATGTGTAAGTATGTTCGTGCTCAACTTGGAGTTGATATATGTCCCTCTTAAAATAAAAATAAAATATTGTCTAAATAGAAAAAGTAATAAACACAAAAAACTAAAAAATGATATGCTTCTTTAATTAGTTGTGCATATAACTTAATATAATTTCTTGTAAGACTTTATACTTTTCAAAATTATTTTAATATGTGATATCAAATTCATATATATTTATATATATAGAAAAAAATGTTAAAAAAAAAATATTGTATATAATAAAATATCTCATGTAACTTATGAATAAGATATTTAATACGATTTATATTTAAAAAAATATTAATAACAAAAAAATATTTTAATGTGCTGTGGCTCAATATATGTGTTATGTAATTTTTATAGCATTCAAAAATACATTTTAAACAATGAAAATTTTCACATTAGTTTTTTGCACTCTAAAATAAGTTTGAATTAGAAAAAATTTGAATTCTTACACTTAAAAAAATCTAATCCCTTTAATTTTATTTAAATCTATACTAATACTAATTATCCCCACCTAAACCGTTAAATACTATTAAAATCTATTAAAATGATACTATAAAATTGATTTATTGCAAAAACTCTCACTGGTTGTTAAAGTCAGAGTGGTGGTACACAAAACTATCACAATCTCCTTATGCGACAGTCATTAATTGAAGTCTTACAATTAAGAAGTTTTAATAGTATTTGAGTTCCATTAATGAAAGGGAATTATATCATTGATTTTTATTTATTTTTATAAGAGGAGTTATATTATTGCGATTAATTGAAGTTGTACAAATTAAGAAGTTTTAATTTAATTGATCTTTTTAAAAGAGAAAAATATTTAATATATAGTTGATACTGTGATTTTAATTATATTAAGATTAATAATGATTAATAAATATTGATAAACAAGAAACATATTATTAATTTTAACAAATCATAAAAATTAATTAAATTATAATTTTATTTTAAATTTTATATATATAATTTTTAGTTTTTATTTATTTACTTACTTACATATATATATACATTTCTTTTGATTGGGGTATATTTTTGTTTTATTTTATTTATTTTCCATTAATTATTTTTATTTTAGGTTATTTTATTTTTATTTATTAAATAATCTTGTCTCGATTAGGGTCTTGACTCTTTTTTATAATTTTTTATTTCCATCATTCTTTAGACTTTGATTTTCTTTTCTTTTCTTTTTGCGACCCAGTAATAGAAATTTTTAATAATATTTGATTTTAATAAATTAATTTAAATATTAAATTTCAAAAAACTAGTAGTTGCTTATTAATATTTGTTTTTAATAAATTAATATCATAATTTAAATATTATCGTTCAAATATAGTCGTTACTTGAAATTATGGTCTCTACATTGCTCTCTATTTAAGCCTTTGCTATGGTTATGGTCTCTACATTGCTCTCTATTTAAGCCTTTGTCATGGTCTGCCTTTTCATCTCATCTCACGATGAACCACACTTGTTGGTTGCAAACGCCTCGGCCAAAATTTATTTGACGTGACTTCTAGACTTTTCTTAATTATTATTATTATTAATTATAAAAAGAGTTAATATATCAAGTAAGCATATATACATTTAAAAGATAACATGTGACAATATTCTTAACCATGGAGATTTACCTCACTTTACCATGGAATCTCTAAATGGCCTTTGTTAGAAGTCCATGGCTCATCAATATCACATGCCTAAAAAATCATAACTCATTTCATAGGACATTTGTTCATATGACAATTTTTTAAATTAATCAAATTTAGTTCAAAGGGAAAAAGGGACTCCCCGTTGGGGGTGAGGAATGAGGATGGTATGAGGGAAGAAGGGAGTATTAATCTCCTACACGACAGTAATTATGGATAGACGTAGTCAATTGTGGCCATTGGGAAGTTGTCTGAAGAATGTTCTCGATGCTCCTTTTGGTTTAATATTGATGGTGTTGGTTTGTATGTGTTATTGTAACTGCATGGAAATGAGATTTGGTACAATGGAGGGTGGTGTTGGTTCTGACTCTATAAGTCTCCTCGGTGCCACAGATCGTAACTTAGGTGGGTGGAAAGTTCATTATGCAATCCGCAAGCCAGGGAATGGCAAGTCACAGTAATTGATTCATGATGTGTTTTCACTCTCGGACCCGGGCTCGAATCCTTTTTGGCACCAAGGGGTGAATGGACTCCATTTGCAATCTTTCTTCTCCCCCTTGTGTGTTTTTTTCTGGGTTGAACGCGGGTGGAATTTATGGGCGGTGGTTTGGCTTTTTACTACTTGTTCTCATGTAACTCTTACCCCGTTTGCATTCCTCGGAAGGGTAGTTTGGTTATTGTATGATGTGTGGGTTGCATTGCCCTCTAAGGTAACTGAATTATTCTGTTGTGCTTGTGGTCAAAGTCCTTGAGAGGTTTTCTATTGTCTTGTTTTGTTTCTTTTGGAGAATTCTATTATCTGGTGGCTGGAAGATAGTGAGAAAACAATGGTCTCGGTTGTTTCTTTTATTGGTTTCAAAGAGAGCCTTCCCTCGACCCATGTGACGCTCGAGGAGGGAGTCTAAGGCCAACTTCTTTCATGGGGTTGTTGTCAGCCAGGCCTTTGGAATCTTGGCTCTCCGGGCCGGTCGAGTGCCTCAGTGTTCTCTTGTTTGGTGGGTCTAACATGTGCTAACCGAAGTCGAGTTAATTGTGAGCCACCAATGCTGAGACATCGTAGTCGTCCATGTCAGGGGGGTGGACAGTAGGGAAGGGGAGAAAGAAGACAAGGGGCTCAGCCAGTGGATGAAGATGAGCTCGAGGTGTTGCAAAGAGGATCTCCTAGGCATGTTGATTTTCCACCTCCTTTTGATTCCATTGAAGCCCATATTTGTTGGGCCCAAGCCTCGGTGGACTAGCTAGCTCAAGACCTCCAAACAAACCACAATGATATGATTAGTTTCTTTTCTGATATCATGCACAATTAGGGATGCATTCTAGACCGCCAAGCATCGCTTCAGCGTAACCAACAAAGGTTGCATGATAGGAAGGGTGGTTTTGAATGGTGGATGGCACATATGGAATCTCACATCCATAACGCCTTTCATCAACCGACTAACGAGGAAACAAAGATCAAGCCCCAAATGATGATAATTTGTAATGAAGAAAGTTGGTTTTTTTTGTTTTTTCTTAGTTTTGTGCATGGTGGGTTGTTGATATGAAGTTATCTAGCTTTCTACAAATCCTCTCAGTTCTTTTTTGTATGTTTTTAATGGCCAACAAATCTGGTAGGAGTGTGGCCTTGTTTTCATGCTTTCTATTTGTCCCATGATGTATCATTCTCTTGAATTAATAGAAAAATGTCGATTTACAAAAAAAAGAGGGCAGAACGAACATAACTACTTTGGAAATAAATCTCGACCTTTAATTTGTGTATACTACTAAAAATATCCTAGGAGACTTGTTCATATGACATTTTTTTAATTAATCTAATTTAGTTAAAAGTGCCAAAAAGGCATAACTACTTTAGAAATAAATCTAGACCTTTGATTTGTGTATACCACTAAGAATATCTTAGAATATTATGTGGAGGTTAAATCCCTACCATCCACCAAATAATTATTGATAATTAAATCAAAATTATGAAAGCCCCATTCCAAACTAGACACATTCATAGACGTAATAATTAGGATTTGAACCTTCACTTCACTTTAAAAAATATATATGTGTTTATTAATATCATATCAAAATAAGAATATTTCTGTAAGGATATCTATAAAACAATAATAGAAATCTTAAAAGAGATATTTTGACACTTTTACATATATGCTTAATTTAAAGAACATTACAAACTTCAATAGAGGGCATGTTATATAGTTTCTTTGGTTACAATTATTAATAATGAAACATAACAATATCTCTTTCACTTATCTGTGTAAGTGGAATATTAGGGGCACATCTTCCTCGATCTCCTTAAATTGTTCTATTTGTTTCATTTAAATTGTTCTATTTGTTTCATTGTGGTGCTATAATAACACTAATTTTTGCATCGATAGTTTATTTTCCACAGGTACTAAATCAAAGTTCCAGGGTTTCAAGTCGACCAATAACCACTATCTTGTATGACATTTGTCATTGTTGTACAAAAGGTATTTTGTGGGGATCACACCACTTGCATGTGTCCTTCAACTAATCATTCTTCTTCTTTGCATGTGGCTTTCACTTTTTATTTTGAGTTTGGTTATGTTTGCTCTATCATTTGATAAGAATTAGGATTGTCTTTATTATCCTTCTTTTGCAATGATGTTTCAATCACAAACTCTTTCTTACGCTCATGTAGAATTTTTTCTCTATCTTGACAATATATTAGTAAACAACACCCAATGAAGAGATATGTAAAAAATCCATTTTTGTTTTAATGTATTTATGGGGGCCACTATGGTTTTTTAGAACCATATGCCACTTGGAATCCCTAACTCCCAATTTTACATGTAGGTTATGAAATGAATTAATGTAATTTAACACAATGTGGTCTTTACCTTGGTGTAACATCACGTATTTGATGTATCAATCTTCATATTTTCCAGCATGTAAATGCTCCTCCTTGAGGGCATTGATAAAATTCCCATTAATTTGGTGTCTTTACATACTTCAAAATATCCCACATGTTGCACGCAATGAGCATATCACCAGTCTTTGAGATGTGGAAGTGATTTACGAGGTGTGAACATAACATTCTCACTACTAGAAAAGTTATGAACAAAGAAATAATCCTCGAGTGAATTTAATAATCTCTCTTTGAAAAAAATTGTGTCTATTTGATCTTCAAACAAGGGGATATAAAAATTAACTTGCCAAAAATGTTATTCCTCGTAAATGATTTCTCATTGAAGATCATTTCATCATTATTGGGAGTTGTGTAAATAATTGATCATTGAAGGTCGTTTCATCATTATTGGGAGTTTACGAGAGTTACGTAAATATTTGGGGAAATTGTCCATCATTTATTGAGGGATGGATTTGGGGAAATCGTCCTTCATCTATCACTCAATGGATTCTTACAACAATAGTTTGATACGATGTTCTACTCCATTGTGTTTGTTTACATTCTTCACCATGGGATACTACTTGGTTTGGAGAGTGAAGTATTTACTAGACCTGATTAGTTTGGGTTGAACTCCTTATACCTTGACCTCATCAAGAACATGGAAGGAAAAACAACATAAACAATGTTATGATACCACTAATCTATATTGACTTGAAACAAAATAAAATCAAAATGATAGTGTAGAGAGAACTCAAGATACAGTGTTGAAACCAAAGTATTACAGCGAAAACCAAATTCTATTACTGATTCCAATGATTGAAATCACTGCAATGTATCATAGCAATACAAAGTGAATAGATTGATGGTAACTTATCCTTGAGAGAGATGTGACAATATTAGAGATCATAGGTGCATCAACAAAAAGATGAAAAATAGAAGCAATACGTATGGTATTTACAAACATTGACATGACATTGGAAAACACAAGAGTAGCGTGCACATGATTTCTTGTCATCATAGATTTGATCCATAGACCATCTATTTATACACCTTTTTACATTACCAATCTCCATAAAACATGGTTGATTTGGTCAAACTTGATCAACCAAGTTGACCATATGGTATTCAGAAACATTGTTGTAACATTGGACAACACAAGAGCATTATGCACTTAATTTATTGTCATCATATATTTGATCTATGGACCATCTATTTATACACTTGTGTCCATGACCAATCTCTTTAAAACATGGTTGATTTGGTCAAACTTGATCACTCAAGTTGACCCTAAAGTGATCATACAATCTACATTTCTTAGCCCATTATATGCTTTTTGGTTATAATCAACCTAATTAGAACCACTTAGCTAGTCTTATCTAACCAATTGAAACCCCCCAATGGGTCAACTAACTTCTCAATGGATCTATTGACTTATACCAACATTTGGGTTTATTCATAAATTTCCAGCATTCCCCTTTTGACATAATTTCTATGAGGACTAGGAATTGGCCTTATCTTAGCACCACCCCACCCCCACTTAATCATAAATTCTTGAAGCCTAATAAAAATACAAAATTTTATAAACTTCACCTCTACCAATGAATTCATAAATATATCACCAATTTAATTATTTGTTTTGCTATAAATAAGTGATGCCACATTTTCTTTTTTAATTGCTTGAGATATTGTAGATAGAGCTACCATGCTTTATCTAGTGGTGTGTATTGGGATTGTGTAAAATACCCAATATACTTTATGTGCACTTTTAGGATATGGGGTACTCTCTTAACCAAACAAATTTAGACTATTTTTTCCAATTATTCTATTATTAAATATCTACCATTAGCAAGAAAGATAGTATAGATTTATGCATCATTTATGTAATTGTTCAATTATTCATGAGACCATAAATCATAAATGCAAGCTAAAACAAGTAGTCAAAATTGGAACTCAACCACAACATTAGCCATAATAATTCAATATTAATTCATGGGAGGTAGGATTGGGAGGGGTTATTTTTTTACCCAACAATAAAATAGAGTCTCAATATGCTTAGGGATTGGGCATAACAACCAATAACCAAGCCAAATACCTAGCACTATGGAAGGGCCTAGAAATTGCACTCGCTAAGAATGTTCTCAAACTATCAGTGTTTGGAGACTCAATGATCATTATTCGCCAATTGTCAAAGAACAATAAAATACTAAACCCAGATCATCCTCCTATTCTTCAAAGTATCACTTTAATTACTAGTTAGCTCTTGCAACTGGAGTTCTTCCACGTGTGGAAGTAGTTAAACTTAGTGGCAGATTCAATGGAAAAAAAGGGGCAATGATGGAAGAGGGTAGAATTGAGTTGTATCAAAGATTAATTCAACATGCTCAATCCCACAATTATGGTTGAAAACCTTAGTTATCATAGTTTTAATTTCAAATTCCTCATCATTAGAACTCTAGTACTTAATCATGTGGCGGAACCGGCTCATATCGCACTCTCTACTTGGATCTTAACTTGCGATTTGGAAAAGGCTAGCATTAGATTGCAACGTACATTTAACTCTTAGCCACAGATACTTAAGGCACTTCTCTTGTGTCTAAATAATTTTAACAGGTGGCATTCCTAGGTTGTGAATCGCAGTGTTATGTGATATGTGAATGTAATTCGATTGGGATGGGAGTTGATACGAACTACCTTGGCTATCGAGAAACATTCAGTTTGCAGTGGGATGGATTTAATTTAGTCATCCCTTTGTATCCCTCGATTGTCTCCTTTGGTTTCATCTAGATTATGGTCAGGGTATGGATTCTTCATTCCATTCAGGCTCATGGCAAAGGTACTGCCTTGGTTATTTAAAGGGTCATTACATCCCTCAGATTCGATGTGTGTTGTTGTTATATGTGGGTGTTGGTGTGTGGTGGAATCTTTCTTGTTCGTTGGCTCATCGTCTGGAGTGGTTCTTCCCTACTATGGTAGACCCGCGGCCAAATTCAAAGAATATTATTGTCAAATTACTATATGAGAGGTTACTTATTATAGGTCATTTTGTCATATTTTCTCAAATGGCCTAGAAACTGGATGAATTAACATCCTTGACACCTTGCAATCATCCTTTTACAAAGCCTTAAGCATTATCTCTCCAAAGAGTCCAATTTTTTTGGGTTAATTAGCTCAAAAACCTAGTTTTTTTAGCCATCACACTTTCTCTTCTAGAAACCTACACTATTGTGTATTGCATAACTGAGAAACTGTACTGACCAGCACATATTGCCTTCATTGTCGATGCGATCGTTCTAGAATTTCGAGAGAAATAAAAAATAATTTCAAATCTTCTCTTTCCAAAAGCTTTTAAGGTGGTTTTAACCATTTACTATTGATTGAGATCTTAAACTTCTATCCTAGAGATATTATCTCTTATCCATAAAGCTTATCCTCCCTCATATGTGGATCTAAGTCCTAGATTGGCAAAACCCAAACTACCCTATTTACCTTATAAATTCATTACCTCCCATAGACTTTGGATTGGATTTTGGAAACTCTTAGATATGCCCTAATATTGTTGCTTTTTACCTAAGGATCCATTATCATCCTTGAGTTGTGATTGAAGGCTTGCTTTGTGGCTAAGGAAGGACAAGTTAAGTGCGAGACATCTATATGGTCAAAATCTGTAAAAGGGTTGTAATCTTCTCCTACATTTCATTAATACAAAAGTATTTGTTTTCCTATACTTGTGTCTATTTGATGCATATGTATTTCAATGCCTTCTTAACTCATTGATTGGATATATTAGTCTATTCTATTTGTATCTTATAGTTCTCATTATTGTTATAATTGTTTTGTAGGTTTCATTTATAACATTTGGAGCTAGAGCCTAAGTTCACAAGCAGGGAGAGGAGGAGAGCTTGTGTTGGACTCAAGGACTCAAGGACTCAAGGTAAGTATTTCCTCCATATTCTAATTTATCTAAGGAAAGCACAAGTCTTTTCTTTTCTTTTTTTTCTTATTTTTTCATCGATAGAAAGGTACGTGTGTGGAATAAAAATTATGGTCTCTACATTGCTCTCTATTTAAGGGAGTTCACTTTTGTCCATATAAGAGAATTTTTTGTCAAACAACTTGGCAACCATACCTAGGATCGAACCCAAAATCTGTGGTTATGCAGAACCTCCTTCACATTTCGGTCCTCGTTTCAATTTTCCTTTGAACTTCCCTCAACAAACTCTTTCAAGAATTCTATCAATGAATGAGTCAATGACGGTCTTTCAACATGTGTATACTATTAGAGTGAATCGACTGAAGTTGCAACAACTTCTATGTTTGTAAATTCACCAGATACTCATTTGTATGGTGGTCCATCAATGCCACCTGACTAGTACTCGGTTACCAGTCATTATCTAGAACGTTTTCTGGTGTGTCGACTAGTTCATGGAATTCTCTATTATCTTCTTCATTTGGTCCCTCCTTAATGAGCACCTCCCAAGCTACCCAACTTATTACACTCAAATCTATTTTGAAGCAGCGATATGGTGCATCTCTTAGTGGAATGGGACATCCATAACAACCTTATTCGTCTTATCCTAGATACCCTCTTGTTGGGGGGAACATGCCTCCATACACTCCTTATCCTCCAGCAGGGGGGAACTTGTTGCTACAATGTTCCCATTTTCTGATCAAATGCTACAATTTGGTGCTCCAACCTATTCGAGTTCTCTCCCATGGGTCCTCCATTTCTGGGAATGGTTGCTAATCCTTAGAATCCTAAGTTGTCTGTTCAACCTAGTTTGGTCTTAACTCAAACCCTAACCTCTCAACCTGTCCTGGCTACACCCTAGGTTCCTCCTTACCAATTTTTTCAATTCGTACCTCAACCTTCCCAAGTTGCACCTCAAGTGAGTCAACCTATTCAGGTTGTATCCCAAATAAAAACTACTTTAATGGTATCTGGGATTTCTCAAATCCCATCTACCCAGCCTCTTCAAGGTGCATTACAAACTCCACCTCTTGGTTAGTCTATACCTCAAATGCAAGTAAACCAACCTGTGCATAACATGCCGCAAGTACCAACTAGTCAACCCAATATTGGAATGATGCAAAATCCATCTAGGCAACCATTCCATGGCATTCCAAAAATTCCTATTGGCAAACCAACCATCCCATAAATTCCTTATCAAGGCCAAGAAATCCAAACCTATTTGTTCCAACTGTATCAAGGTTTTCATGGCGCTGGACAACCTGTTTACAATTATCTTGGTTATCAAATTCCTCCTTATCATGGAATGCAAATACTAGTTGCTCAACCCATTCTGGCCTACCAAGGATATCCTCCACCACTGGTTAACCTTTATCCACAAGGTCAACCACCATAGATGAACATTAATAGGCAATTTCCATTCATTACAACACTTGAGTTACTATATTTATCCCGACTAACGAATGATCCGATTTGTCATTCTCCTTGGCAGTCGGTCATTCACACCAAATTGCCAAGTGACATTATGAAATTTAACCAAAATCCTGGAGAAAATCCGTCCAATCACGTTATGACGTATCTTTTATGTTGTTCATCCAACTCCTTAAATGATGATTCTATTTGTCTACAACTTTTCTAGAGAACTCTTACTGGTACGAAAACTAAGTGGTATGTTGAATTACCATGAGCTTCATTAAATAATTTTAATGCTTTAGAAACCACGTTTCTAACCCATTTCCAATTGCTTATTCGTTACAAAACTAGAACTGAGCTTTTGACCTCCTTAAAAAATTTTGACTCCACACATATATCTGATCATCTACATGAGTGGAGGCGTCGATGTCGATTGGTCAAAACTTACATTCCCGATCAATTATTGGCAGAGTGGTTTGTCAAATCCCTCTTGTCTACTATCACTGAGGGCATCAGCAAAGACGGAGTTGTTACTGAAGAGCAAGTCATTGCATGTGTTCAATACCTAGATTTGATTTATACCCAATCAGGCACACTCTATGTCAAGATACCCAACACTCCACGACCCCAACATACTATTCCACCTGCCCCCTCGAAGGAATCACACACTACTGATGGCATTGTTGGTTTTGTCAGTAAATATTTAGTGAGCAAACCTTCTAATCAAACTGAATCAAAATCTGCTTCCATTGTGACTAATCAAAACCCTCCCAATCATGCTTCTGTGGGTACTTCTAAGATAAAAATTATTCAATCCAATAAAGGAAAATCTCAACAATCTAGAAATAATAAAAAGGGTAAATGAAAGAATAAACAAGAGAACCCTCCATAGGAAAAGCAGAACAATCAACCTCCTAACAAGAAACGAAAGCCTCGTTACCCATGCCTTATTTTTATCGACAAACATTTAACGAAATATTGTTCACATCGTGCAAAGATCAATAGTCTTTTTAAAGTTGCATCCAGTGCACTTGCCATTCTGATAGATCCTTTCCCAAACCAAGAGACAAATGTAGTTTCACAAAACCCATCCTCCTCTTCCTATTTGATGATGTTAACAAATACTAAAAATAGGGATGATGTCTTGGTGGCTACAAGGAATAAGGACTATGGAATTCTGAATCCCTCAACTGGAAAGGATAATGATCAACCTTCGAGCTCTACTCAAAATTCTTCTAGTCCTCTCCATATAGAGAAACTAGTTGTTGAATTGATTATCAAACCTCCTAAAGGAATGATTCATAAGTCAACATTTTATCCTCATGCGTGAGCTACACAAAATTACAACATATTTGAGGATTTAGCTCAGACTCCTTCTGCTATGTTAGCTCTCAATATGTTGCAGAGTTGTCCTGCCCAAAAGAAATATTTGCTAGCAGCAATTGGAGGAGTAGATCCTTTAGATTTGAATCTTGTAGTATTTAATCAGGAGAACCATATTCCTAAACTTTCACCCCAACTGGCATTCATGAATCAAGTTATCGTTAGAAGTAAAACTATCCATCGCACAATCATGGATGAAGATGCCTCAACTTGCGTCATGTTGCTTTAATGTTGGAAATCCACTGGTTCTCCATAACTTAATCAATGACCGACAATTGTTAAGGCTTTTGATGGAAGAGGATTTAAACTTTACGGGGTCTTGAATTCATTACAAGTAGACACTAGTACAAAATGACTAATTAGTTACCAAAAAAACAACTAAAATTTGCATATAAACGTCCATTTTTCATTCGTTGACCAATAGTAGCTAATTTACAGTATCTTATAACGCAACCAACTTTTAGTCATTTTTAGCTTAGTCATTAATTGGTTTCCTCAATTGTACCATCTAGTAGTATATTTAGTCATAAATTTAGTCATTAATTTTGTCATTGGTTTAGTCATTAATTGTCACAATTAATGACCAAATATATAACAAAATATATTACTATATGAATCCTCGAGAAAACTAATTAATGAATAAAGAAATATGACCAAAACGTTGGTCGTGTTATAAGATGTTGTAAATTAGCTACTAATAGTCATATATATGCAAATTTTAGTCATCATTTAAAACCAATTAATGACCAAAGAAATATGACTAAATTTTAGTCGGGTTATAAGATGGTGTAAATTAGCTACTAATAGTCATATGTATGCAAAACTTAGTCATCATTTAATAATTAAAAAATTATCATTTGGAGTAGTCATTTATCTTCTTTTGGTATTTTCATATACATTATCTAAATGACTGGTTTAGTAGTTTCTATTCATTTCATTTGTTCATGTTCATCATTAATTAATATAAACTATTAATTTAGTAGTTTTATATTGAGTTTATGTGCTTATTATTAATCATCATAAATTAATTAGTATGATTTTGCGACTAAATTTTAAGAAAATGTCATACAATGTGCATGTTTATCTAATATGATAACGCAAAGTTACATATGTTAATTACAAGACTAAATAATATCAAGTGCAAATAAAAATAATTTCAACCATATAAATTTTATTATATAAAATATCAAGTATTACAATATGAGTTTCCAACTTAATATGGGTTGAACTACAATTTACACATGAAATATTGTTTCATCATTTCAAAACATTATCACTGTGTTGCCAAAGCATTGCAAGTGAATTCACCAACTCTGAAGGCTTGACCATCAGTCTCTATGAGTGTGTCTTATGCAAGATATTGGCTCTAAGGGTATTAGTAGATAGATTCTATTCTCTCTCTCATTTTGCATTTGTCGCTCCAGTGTTATTGTTCTCCTCTTTCTTCAATTGTTGCTTCTTACCATCAATATTGAGTTCCTCTCCTGAAAATGAAAGAAGATACAATGTAGAGTATAAGACATGAAAGACGATGAATACTTGAATATAAAATAAAGTAGACTATAAAATATTTATATGACATATACCTAAACATTCGATACTGGCCACTATGTGGCTAGATGACCTGTATAAACAAAGAAAATAAAATGTCACCATAGAAAATGGAATTGGAGGGGGATTCATCATGCATGCTAGGATTTTTTGTGTGTGCACACATCATATTGCTCACTTCTAATTGTATAAAAAACAAAGAGTATGCACAATGACATGTAGTGACATGTGGGTGTCTATTTGACTCAATGATATGCTTGATTTTTTAACCCATTCCAATCCTACCACAATGAAATTAAGAGAGACAAGGACACAAGAAGGACTATCAATAAATGAAATTAGAGACTTTAGAATGCAACTCAATTGTACCTGAATGTAACAATAAGTATTTGCAACTTCTTGATCACCGATGAGCATCAAATCACACTATGAAAAATTCCTTGCATTATGATAACTTGGTTTCACCAGCACTAATCCTCTCTAGTAGTCCCTTGACTTGCCTATAGATATACTTTTAGAAACAATCCTACTCTTGCAATTCTTCCCTATATGGATCATCTTTCCCCCCTATTGATAGTTATTTTTCAAGGCAACATAATAGAACTCTCCAATTGCATCATTGCCTTTCAAAACAATGCTTGAGTATTTCCAGGTGATTTTTGAACTAATCTCTACTCAGGTCCATGAAATCCTTGATTTGTCTCCATCGCAAAAACCTCTTTTCGTAATAAAATTATAAATCCCACATCTGCATTCCTCATCCCCGACATACCAATTATTTAAAGTGGAATACTTTATCATTGCTCCCTCAGTGCAATAGAGATCCACTACTATGGCATGGAGATGATTGGTGTCATAAAATGGTATAGTTCATCCTTCAATATATGTCACAGAACTCCTCTCACCTCACATAACTCCTCTCATCTACAAAAATAAGAGTCCTCTCAAAATGCCTGGTCTCCATCTCATTCATCCTAAAATAAGTGGATATTTCCATGGGTGACAAAGTGTGCTTGGAGATTTAATAGAAGGAGCTATCACTAAAAAAATAAAAATACAATGCAGCATAATAGTTATCAACAAGAGCAACAACCCTGCCAAGCTACTTCCTAACTAGATAAAGATACTCCTGAATTACCTCTTATAACGAACAAAATATAACCTCAACTACCTATAGAGTCTACCTATGCATGGTAGCAATGAAAGCATTGTCGAAAACAACATCTACAAACAACATTGGTCAATCTCTTCCTCTAGTCAAGGGCATGCCCAACTTTTGAAAAGTATCAAGCAGGTCAAGGTCCACCTCATCCAGGCAACTCTTCTTCTTCTACTCTCTCTATTTAGGTTCAGAATAATACCAAAGGTCTTCTAAATTGATGGGTGGGTAAAAGTTATCACACCATTGAGTTCTTCCATTTTCAATCATTGTTTTTAAGAATTGAATCTAAATTTAAAAAGTCATTCAAGTTCCTTATTTTTAGCTGAAATTAACCTAAGCTTTGGAGAGTTGTAAGGTTTAATGGATCTAAGTATATTCTACTTAAAATATAGTAACATGGTTTAAAACTGTAGGCATTGAGATCAGAATCTAAGGATGAAACATAAAATATTTTATGTTCATGATTACAAGAAATTTTAATTTCATGTAACAAAGTTTGAGGAAGGTCTAGCATTTGCATCCTACCAGAAAATTTTCTTGCATCACTTGAGCCCTTTTAATTTGGGCATGGTAGAGTCCATTACACAAACAATCAACCACTAAAAAAAAGGTGAAAAGAAAAAATAAAATTTCATGCATTCTAACCCTAGAAAAGTTAGGGAGGAGCGAACTGATTTGTACAATAAGGACATGGAAAATGTTTACTTGTCCATTGTCTTTTGATGAATTGTTGGCCGCAGTCAAAATCTGCATTATCATAATCATTAAACCCTTTGTACAATAAGGACATGCAAAATGATTACTTGTGCATTGTATACCATAATCATTAAACCTTTTGTACAATAAGGACATGCAAAATTGTTAATTTTAGGTGTGTTCTATGATTAGACCAATTTATTTCAATTTTCACAGTTAGTTCAATATCTTTTCCAAATTAGAAATCACATCAGCATTAAATTAATTTGCAGATAGAACATAAACATAAATCTTAGAAGACAAGCCAAGACAAGAGGACACAATATGTGGCGCTAGCAAGGGACAAACCCTAATGTGGGGAAACCCTTGATCAATTATTCTTCTATGTTCTTCAATAGTTCAGCAGAGAGAGAGAGAGAGAGATAGTACATTTACAACATAAGTCAACACTTCGACTTTCTATATCTACATGAGATCAGTTGAAGACATGCTGCTTCAACTGATTCTCTAGGGTGACTCTTTCACCTATCATTGTGTTGCATCTCGTCCACTTCCTGCACCTCACCGTGCTGCACCATGCTGCACTCATCATCACAGTGCTGGACCTAATGACCATGCTATGAACTTCATGTTGATGCTCCTATCACTGTGCTGCTCCAATCACTGAGCTACTCTCATCATAGATCTGCACCCAATGTTGTACTCATCAGTGATCTACACTCAATGTTGCACCATCACTTATTTGTACTGAATGACTGCTATGTTGCACTTCACTGCTCTCTAATACCATGCTGCATCCAACTGCTACATCTAACCAAACTTTCTAACATGTTGACCACAGAAGCAGTCACATTAACCTTTAGTCCTTATCCTTATGCAACCTATAACACAATATGTTGCTGGCTATGGCCTGCGGCCTAGCCCAACAGCAAGCAAGGTTGTCATACAATACCCAGCTATTACCCTTGAAAACAATGTCTATCAATCAGCCTTATTGTTGTACAATCATGCCCAAAACAGATCTCAAATATGTCATGTTTCCATCTACAACTATGTGACTTAAATGATGATTAAATACTTTCTTTTGTTGTGGCATAGGACCACTTGTATGCCGCTGATTAGGGCCTCTTCTATTGCGGCTAAGAGCTGCGTATAAGGCCTTTTTCATGATGGAAAATAGAAGCTAGATGAGGGCTGCCAATTAGGTTGACAGTGTGTCTCCTCACTGCTGCTAGGGCTTCATTCTTCCACTAGACAACATATAGAAGTCTTCTCAATACAGTGGCTAGAGTCCCCATTATGACAACGAATTAGGTGCTTTAAGGATTGCGGATTAGAAGCCACTCAAACATCAGATCAAGGTTCTCTTTTGCTGCATTTTGAGGATCACTTGTGACAGAAAATCATGACCTACAGCTAGAGTATTTAGGATAGTGTATGAGGGCTTATCCTTCAGCTGTGTGTAGGCTTCTTTTTACTGTGGCTAGGGCTCCCTCTAGTACTCCTTAGATCTGCGTTGAAGCTCCTTAGACTAGAGAGCCTTTTCTGGACAGTGTTGAGGGCTTATACTTTTCTTCCTCCCTTGACTGTGGCTAGGGCATGTATCCCTGCGGCTAGGGCACCTCCAAGATTCCTTCTTTAGGACTACATAGAAGGCACCTTCATGACAGCATATAGGATAGCGCATCCTCTAGGGCAGCGTATCCTCGTTAGGTCTCTCCTGCCACTAAAACCCAAAGACAAGTGGAGAGGAAAATATCCCCAAGAAGATGAGTGTCTAAATGAAAAGAAATTCTTTATTTATATTAAAACGTTGAGCACAAGTGGGGTTTATTTGGTTGTTGGTTGACCTTGATGAATTGTCCCATAACACAAATAAATTCATATCTCCATGAATAATTATCGAAATCGTATGGTCTTTAGATCAATTCTACACCTCTCGATGAGAGGGATCCAAGAAAAATACCAACTGCCATTAATAAGATGACCCACATGGAGTTTGGCCCTATTTGCCAACTTTAACACTCCCTCTCAACTAGGGAGAACTCCATCTGTTGATCCATATGTCAGACTGTACTATCTCTGCCATCAGTGCCCTGCACTGCTCTGCTCTACTTTGCTGAACCATGAAGAAGAATAATTGATCGAGAATGTCTCATACCATTCTCTACTGACCCGAAGTCAGTTTCATCTTATTGACCCGAAGTTATTTTTATTGATCCTAGATCAATATCACAAGAGAGTGTCTCAAATCACTCATACTGATCCCATATCAATGTCACAAGAGAGTGTCTCAAACAACTCATATTGATCCCAGATCAGTTTCATTGATCCCAGATCAATGGAGGTCATCCTAGCATAGGGAGTATGGTAGCTACAATGATGCGTCCATCGATAGTACTACTAATGGTCCCTAACCCGATATCCCTCTCATTGATCAGATGAGAGGTACTTCCCATGAGTCCTAGACTACATGGGTAGGATGCCTCGACAGGAGAACTAATCATCTTGTCCACAGGAGAACGAATCATCCTATCCTACAGTCGCCACGGGAGAACTAATCATCCCGGCCCACAGGAGAACTAATCATCATGTTCCACAGTTGCCATGGGAGAACTAATCATCCTGACCGATAGGAAAACTAAACATCATGTTCCACAGTGGCCACGAGGTATCACAGGGAAAGGTTGAACCTGTCACCCTGTACATAGTGCGTCACTAGGGGAGGGTGAGTTTCCCTGTGGTCGTATGTCTCTCCAGTAAGTACCCCAAGCCCCCCACATCTCCCAGAGCTCAATTAATGCAACATGTAGGACCCTTTTACAAAGGTCTCTAAACAACTCCAAGTCATTCGGGAAAATCACAGATTCGATCTTTCCCCGGGGCTTTGACAAAGTGTCTGCGATCTGTACATTAGTCTCAATGCGATGGAACCTCCTTGCTCATCGACTTACCATATCCTAGATAAGGTAGTATCTGATGTCTATCTACTAGAGCAATTATTGAATACAAGATTCCTCAATAATTAAATCTCCCCTAGTTGTCACAGAGGATCACGGTGGTATTCACCATATGTACAAACAGCTCACTGAAGAGCTTCCACAACCAGACAGCTTCATACGAGATCATACTCATAGCTATGAATTCGGTCTTGGTGGTGCTTATAGCAACCGACTTCTGCTTCCTACTCATCCATGATATCAAAGCAGAACCCAAAGAGAACCAGCACTGAGAAGTGCTCTAGTGATCCTCCACACTGCTTGCCTAGTCAACATTCGAATAATCATGCAGTTTCATATTTCCGATAGTGTATCTCAATCCATGAGAGATTGTGCCCCAAAGATATCTCAGAAGATTCTTGGCACCAATCCAGTGAGGCTCAACCAAATATGAGCTCACCATGCTAACTAGAAAACATATGTCTAGACGAAAGTTCACTAAGAACATCAATGCAAATGAGTTTATGAAACTCAGAGGCATTTCCCAAATCTGGTTTGACATCATCACCATATAACTTCTAAAAGTTAAGATCCTTGAGGTAGTCACGGGCTTGCAGTTTACCATTCCACATCCGGAATCCAACTCCCTCTTACTTCTGCAAGTGAGAGGGTCTACACCTGTCTGAAATAGGTCGTCCTCAGAAGGTGCTAGTATGAGAGGTCTATCATCCACAACCTTCAAACAATGGTTTGGATCGAATTCACTCTTAGTGAATCTTAGCTTCATCTGAAAACTATCAATTCTCTCATATCAAACCCGGGGTGATCTACTTCAGGACATAGAGGGCTTTCTTCCACCGGCACACATGAGATTCCCGATCATGAATCTCAAACCCCTCGGGTTGTTCCAAACCTATGGACCTACTACATGGGTGGAATGGTCCCCTTGTAATATTTTCCCTTTAGTACATCTCAAACATGTACCTTCATGCTCCTTTTGAATTCAGGCATCCTTGTCATCATCTGACCTATAGACCTCTAGTGCTATGTGTCAACTGACATGGTCCCTAATGGACTTCCTGCCAACCCTGAACTCAGATAAAAACATCTTTAAATATATTTCCAAACACGTACCTTTCCATCGATGAATGCCACCCTGAAACCTTTTGACTTCCATTGTCGAAATGGACACCAGGTTCTTCTTGCAATCAGGTACATAAAAGAGATTCTTGTAAATGAATTGAGTTACCCTCATTCAATTGAGGGGTAACACCCTTTCCAGGATAGGTGGCATCAACTCCAAGTATAATCCCACAAATGTTTCCATCTCTACCTAATTAGAGAGAGAGAACCCTTCTATTCGATGGAGTGCCTTGAAGCACTGCAATCAATAAGCTAGATTCCCAAAGAATCCGAAGAAGAGGGCTAATACAAGATAGCACTTCTATATCGTATCATAAACAACTTTTGATTCTTCATACTTGGGGTTCCTTGCTTTCTTGAAGGATCAGCCATTACCTTGATGACCTACAATGTCATTCCTTTGATCATTGAAGATGTACCTGGAATTATTGTTATCATCATCAAGTGATGTGTCCCTGTTGTTCGAACACTCCTTTGCATAATGGCTGAACGAGTTATCTGCCTTTCCTTCCACCCTGAGATCTGGTCTTCCCAATGAAGTGATCTTTACGTAGGCCATATTCTGCTGCGCCATTCTAATAATATTCTTTGCTTTGATTTCACCCTTGGTTAATTTGAAGAGGGATGAGGAACCCATTGATCCTTTTGTCCTTTCCTAACTGTCTTCGGTGACTGCTCTTTCACTCTTGCTTGGGCATTATCTTCACCTCAACTCCGATACCATGTTAATTTTAGGTATGTTCTATGCTTAGAGCAATTTATTTCAATTTTCACAGTTAGCTCCATATCTTTTCCAGATTAGCAATCTCATCATCATTAAATTAAACTGCAGATAGAACATAAACATAAATCGCAGAAGACAAGTCAAGACAAGAGGACACAAGATGCGGTGCTAGCCAAGGACAAACCCCAATGTGGGGAAACCCTTGATCAATTCTTATTATATGTTCTTCAATAGTTTAGTAGAGAGAGAGAGAGAGAGAGATAGTACATTTACAACAGAAGTCAACACTTCGACTTTCTATATCTACATGAGATCAGTTGAAGAATGCTTCTTCAGCTGATTCTCCAAGGTGACTCCTTCACCTATCATTGTGATGCATCTCATCCACTTGCTGCACCTCACCGTGCTGCACCATGCTGCACTGATCATCACAGTGTTGGACCTAATTACCATGCTATGAACTTCATGTTGTTGCTCCTGTCACTGTGCTGCTCTAATCACTAAGCTACTCTCATCACAGATCTGCACCCAATGTTGTACTCATCAGTGATCTACACTCAATGCTGCACCATCACTTATTTGTACTCAATGACTGCTATGTCACACTTCACTGCTCTCTAATACCATGTTGCATCCAACTGATACATCTAACCAAATTGTCTAACATGCTGACCACAGAAGCAGTCACATTAACCTTCAGTCCTTATCCTTGTGCAACCTATAACACAATATGTTGCTGGCTATGGCCTGTGACCTAGCCCAGCAGCAAGCAAGGTTGTCATACAATACCCAACTATTACCCTTGAAAACAACGTCATCAATTAGCCTTATTGTTGTATAGTCATGCCCAAAACAAATCTCAAATATGTCACGTTGCCATCTATAGCTATGTGACTTAAATGATGATTAAATACTTCCTTTTGTTGCGGCATAGGACCACTTGTATGTCGTTGATTAGGGCCTCTTCTATTGCGGCTAAGAGCTGTGTATAAGGCCTTTTTCATGATGGCAAATAAAAGCTAGATGAGGGCTGCCAATTAGGTTGATAGCATATCTCCTCACTGCTGCTAGGGCTTCATTCTTCCACTAGACAACATATAGAATTTTTCTCAATACAGTGGCTAGAGTCCCCATTATGACAGTGAATTAGGTGCTTTAAGGATTGCGGATTAGGAGCCACTCAAACATCAGATCAAGGTTCTCTTTTGTTGCGTTTTGAGGATCACTTGTGATAGCAAATCATGACCTGCGGCTAGAGTATTTAGGACAGCATATGAGGGCTTATCCTTTAGCTGTGTGTAGGCTTCTTTTTACTGCGGCTAGGGCTCCCTCTAGTACTCCTTAGATTTGCGTTGAAGCTCCTTAGACTAGAGAGCCTTTTCTGGACAGCGTTGAGGGCTTATACTTTTCTTCCTCCCTTGACTGTGGCTAGGGCATGTATCCCTACGGCTAGGGCACCTCCAAGATTCCTCCTTTAGGGCTGCGTAGAAGGCACCTTCATGACAACGTATAGGATAGGGCATCCTCTAGGGCAGCGTATCCTCTTTAGGTCTCTCCTCCCACTAAAACCCAAAGACAAGTGGAGAGGAAGAGATCCCCAAGAAGATGAGTGTCTAAATGACTTGAAGTCCTCCTTTATTTATACTAAAACGTTGAGCACAAGTGGGGTTTATTTGGTTGCTGGCCGACCTTGACGAATTGTCCCATAACATAAATAAATTCATATATCCATGAATATTTATCGGAATCGGATGATCTTTAGATCAATACTACACCTCTCGATGAGAGGGATCTAAGAAAAATACCAACTGCCATTAATAATATGACCCACATGGAGTTTGACCCTAGTTGCCAATTTTAACAAAAATGCTTACTTGTGCATTGCCTTTTGATGAATTGTTGGCCACAATGAAGATCTGCATTATCATAATCATTAAACTCTCAACTCTAGATAAAATTTATGATTTGATCATATAAACCCTCAAACTTATTTACCCATAAGAACAAAAATCCTCTTTAGTAAAAAGGAAGAACAGAGTCCAAATTCATACCCATGTACAAATTACCAAAATATCATAATCATTAAACCCTCAACTCTAAATAAAATTTATGGTTTGATCATATAAGCCCTCGAAATTATTTACCCATAAGAACAAAAATCCTCTTTAGTAAAAAGTAAGAACAGAGTCCAAATTCATAATTCCCAAAATATCCATGCCCAATGACCTTGCCCTTATCATAATCATTAAACCCTCAACTCTAGATAAAATTTATGGTTTGATCATAAATCCTCTTTAGTAAAAAGGAAGAACAAAGCCCAAATTCATACCCATGTACAAATTACCAAAATATCCACGGCCAGTGACCTTGCCCTTGCTCCATCTAATCATTATGCTCTCCGAAGATGTTTCCCAAATTTATGCTTTGATCATATAAATCCTCGAAATTATTTACTCATAAGAACAAAAATCCTCTTTAGTAAAAAGTAAGAACAGAGTCCAAATTCATATCCATGTACAAATTACCAAAATATCCAGGCCCAATGACCTGACCCTTATCATAATCATTAAACCATCAATTCTAGATAAAATTTATGGTTTGATCATATAAACCCTAGAAATTATTTACCCATACAAATAAAAATCCTCTTTAGTAAAAAGGAAGAACAGAGTCCAAATTCATTCCCATGTACAAATTACCAGAATATCCACGCCTAGTGACCTTGCCCTTGCTCCATATAATCGTTGATGCTCTCCTAAGGTGTTTCCCATGCAAATTCAATCGGGTTCGAATCCCATGAAATCCATATATCACGTTGATGGTCTTCCTTCTTCTGGAATTTCCACAGAGATATAGACAAGCCAGAGAAAAATACAGTGCTACAATGTGATGTTGTAATCTGTGCATATTTTATTGAACCCAACGCTAAACTGAAAATGAAAAAGAAAAAGAAATATTTATAATAGAAAAAATAAAAGAAATATTTATAATATAAAATAAAATATATAAATTGCAATTGGGTTAAATTATTTATTTTTAATAATAATTTGCTATTTTTCGTAAGACACTAAATTAAAAAGAAGAAGTTAAAAATGATATTGGGATGAGTGTAAACATTTAAATATGACCTCAATTAATAATAAAAAGTTAAATTAATAAAAATAATAAAATTTAATTTGTTATATTTTGATTTTGTTATTAACTTGTGAATAGGCTTTGTTACAATACCATGGCTTATCAATACTACAAGTCCAAAAACATAACTTATTTCACAACCAAAATATTTTACAACAATATGACAAGATTCTTAACTGTGGATATTCACCCCCACATTACAGTAGATATTATTAACTTGTAAAAAATAGCCTTTGTTACAATACCATGGGTCAATACCATGGATTATCAATACCACATGCCAAAAAAACATAAATTATTTCACAATCAAATATTTTATAACAATATGACAAGATTGTTAACCATGGATATTCACCCTCACTTTACCATGGATATTAACTTGTAAATCTGCTTTGTTACAGTACCATGGGCCAATACCATCGCTTATCAATGCCACATGTCAAAAAACCATAACTTATTTCATAGTAAAAATATTTTATTTTAATTTAATTTTACAACATTTTTTTAATTGAATCTAAAAGGGAAAATGTTACAATTTGAGAGATATATAAATCCTCTATCCTCACGACTACTAAAAATATTCCCATAGAAATTAATTAAGGCTTTAATAAAATTAAGATGGATCTATGATCCATCTTAGCTAAGGATCCAAGGGATGAGAGCAAACAAATCGACTAATTATAATAGATTAAATATAGTGCATGATTTTTTTAAAATTTTTCATTATTTTATTTTCTTTGACATGATTGATCCAAAACATGGGTTTAATATTTTACAACCAATACCATGGCTTATCAATACTACAAGTCCAAAAACCATAACTTATTTCACAACTAAAATATCTTACAACAATATGACAAGATTCTGAAGTGTGCATATTCACCCCCCCACATTACGGTAGATATTATTAGCTTGTAAAAAATAGCCTTTGCTACAATACGATGGGTCAATACCATGGATTATCAATACCACATGCCCAAAAAACATAAATTATTTCACAATCAAAATATTTTATAACAATACCACATGCCCAAAAAACATAAATTATTTCACAATCAAATATTTTATAACAATATGACAAGATTGTTAACCATGGATATTCTTTTTTCTTTTTATCAAGTAAGAGTAGAGCCTTCCATTAATCGAGAAAAACATACATAATGTACACGTCTTTACCGTAGTAAAGAGCAACAACATCACTGTGAAAACTCAGCAACAGTTGGGTTGACCTTCAGTCTCATGCAGAACAATAAAAAATAGACCTTTAGTCTCACTTTCTAAAGTTAAAAGCTAACAAAGATAGACCTTTAGTCTCACTTTCTAAAGTTAAAAGCTAACAAAGATAGAACTTTAATCTCACTTTCTAAAGTTAAAAGCTAACAAAGATAGAACTTTAGTCTCACTTTCTAAAGTTAAAAGCTATCGCTCAGAAAATCCTTACACTCCACCTTCAGGTAATCCTACAAAAGGACGGTTGAAAGAGAACACCAATGCATCGACACCATCAAACAACCCTATGCATCTGCCCCGTCGGTCAAAACATTGCAGTGACACCGACAGACAAAGCATCAAAGCATCTGACCGTCGATCAAAGTATCGAAGAACTGACCGTTCTTATAACACCGCTTTGGAAAACAAGCGCATCATAAAATGGCTAACCGTATCCGAAAACCAAAGTTAAGTGAAACTAGAAAGCAGCGGGTCCACCAGGCTTCTTATCCCTCGTGCATCTTAGACCCAATGACCCTTAGATGACCAAGGCTAGTAGATCCGACGACCCCCAATACTGCCTTAATCTTCCGTTGCATTTGCAGCTTGATAACCGTGCGATCCATCCCTCATAGATCCGACGGTTATCAACAATTTCGGGCTGGAAACTAGCACATTTTCTATTTTTTTCGGACCCGATGAGATTTGTAAGCTGCCAATCTAAACTTTTTCGAGTCCACTTGAGGACATAAATTTCGAGCTGTTTTTCCACCCAAAATCCATAGGATGAAGAGTTCTGAGTTAGCTTCGGTACGCAGCTTTCCAACTAGCTCGCTATTTAACAAGAGTTCCTTCCCTGTGATTGGTCCATTATCTACAGCTTCCATTGGTCTACTTTCTACTTCTTTCTCATGTTTTGATAGTTCTCCTTGTCTTCGGTCGCCTGTTTATGACAGTCATCCCTCAAGTTCCCTGAGGGTGTCGAAGCCCAATCATATCTGTTGCTACTTCTTGAGCAGAGCACTCCTTCATTCGCCAGATGATCCGCTAGTCTGTTAGTTGTTCTTCGTACGTGAGCAAAGTTGATTGTTCTCAGGGCTCTCAGGTGGGAGTGAATACGTTGATAGACTTGCAATAGGCGCCAATGGTTCGACACTTTTTCTGGAGCTGTGCCATTGCATATCTTCTTGACCGAATTGATTACCAATTCAGAGTCTGCTTCAATGATGGCATTGTGTAAATTGGATTCGATCAGGATTTCTAGGCATTGCTCTAAGGCCATGAGTTCCGCCATATTGTTTGTGGCATTCCCCAAATGACTATGAAAGATGACTTTTATGTCTCCCTGCTCATCTCTTATAACTCCGCCATAACCTGCCCTCCCAGGGTTTCCTTTAGAGGCTCCATCTATATTGAATTTCAAAAATCCTTGAGGGGGAGGTTGCCAGAAGTCCTTACTGGTTGTTGTCTTGCTTACGCTCTTGCTTATGCCCTGGGGGATTAGCGAAAGTAGACCTAAATGCTTTAGAATGTGAGCATCCTGGTCTAGAGGCGGGTTCTCGGGAGGTTTCCTTAGAAGGGTACCCACAGTTTCTTTGAGCTGTCTTAAGATCTGTGCAATGATGTTCTAGGATGAGCCAGTTTTGTTCTTGAAGATCCTGTTGTTGCACTCTTTCCAGATGTCCCATATTAAAAAGCCTAGAACCAGAGTCCAAGCTTTGTTGATTAGTTCATTTTCTGAGAAGTCTTTCCTCCAATTCTTCAAAGTGCCAGTGATGCTGAAATTGTCCCTGTCAGTTTGCCTGAAGGTTGAAGCCACCCAATTCCACAAGGTAGAGGTGAATGGGCAGAGGTTGAGTAGGTGTTCCATCGTTTCTTCTTGTAGACCACATAACTGGCATCTAGATGGGCCTACTAAACCTCTTTTCCGAAGATTTTCCCAGGTCAGAATTTTTTTATGTTGCACCAACCACATGAACAGCTTGATTTTCATCCAGTGCGGGTTTTGCCACAGGTCCTTCCATACCTTATCAGGATTTGGGAAGTCAAGCCCTAGGGAAATTCTCTTGGCTTCTTTGAGGTTGAAGTTTCCTTCTGTGTTTCTACCCCATCTCAGCTGGTCAGCCGAAGTTGATGTCAAAATCTTTCTTTGTTCCAAGACCTCTGCAAGAGATTCTGCCTGGGCCTTAAGAGGGGTCTCATCACTATATACCAGTTTCTTCCATATTCTCCATTTACCCTTGTTCTTTTCCTGATCCCAGAAGTCACTTACCTTGATTAAACCTTTACTGTCAGTGTCATTTTTGAGATTGGCTAGTTCTTCTTTGAACAGGTTAGGTTCCTGCTGCCAGTTGTCCTCCCAAAACTGTGCTAGATTTCCATCTCTGATCTCCCAAAAACTATGTTGTTGAACAATGGCTCTGTTCTCCCAAGCATTATTCCAAATGTGGGAGCCCTTGATGTGCCCAGACATTCGAATGTGATCCCTTTCCTACCAATTATTTGCATATTTCTGTTTCCAGATCTTTGCCCAAGGGGTTACCGATTCCTTTAGCCATCTCCACCAAAGTTTTTCCCCCAAAACTTTGCTTAGGGTTTCAGGGTCAAGAAGACCCAAACCACCCTGGGTCTTGGGTTTACAGAGCTTATCCCAAGCTACTAAAGCCCATTTCATTTTCTCTTCCCCTTTGCCCCAAAGAAAATCTCTTTGAATATTCCTGATGTGTTGCATAACTCCTTTAGGAGCAGGAAGAGCTGAAAACATGAAGATGGGAATAGTTTGCAGGACAACCTTTATAAGCACAAGTCGTCCTGCTAAATTCAAAGACCTACATGTCCATTTCCGTATCTTGTCCTGAAGTTTATTAGTTACTGGCTCCCACACTTCTTTACTCAAAGGTTTGTCTGTAAGAGGTATTCCTAGATACTTGGAAGGTAGCTGCTCCCTTTGAAAGCCGAGAATTCTGGTGAGGTTTCTCTGAATAGCAATGTCAGTATTAAAAAAGAAAATCTTTGATTTGTTAAGGCTTACCTCTATACCAGCAGCCATAGCAAAGTCATTCAAGATTTGTTTAAAAGCTTTAGCTTCCTTGACAGTGGGTGTACCCTGCAACATAGTGTCATCCACAAATTGTTGGTGAGTCAAAGCATCCCCATTCGGGGTAAGTTTAAGACCCTGGATTCTTCCTTCTGCTTTGGTTTTTTGATTGCTTTGCCTAGTCCTTCCATCATGAGTATAAAGAGGAAGGGAGAGAGCGGGTCTCCTTGTCTGAGGCCTCTCGAAGGCCTAAAGGTTCTGGAGGGAGAGCCATTAAGCAGGATTGAAAAACTGGCTGTGGTAACAAGGGCCATTACCCATTTTATCCAGTTGTGGTCGAAGCCATAGGCTTCTAGTACTGCCCTGATGTATGACCAGCTTAGCTTATCATAGGCTTTCGCTAGGTCCAGCTATATGATCATACCCGCCTGCTTATTGCTCTTCAGTGAGTGAACCACCTCGTGAGCTTGAATGATGTTATCTAGAATTTGCCTTCCTTCCACATAGCCAGTTTGCTCCTCAGACACAAGAGTTGGAAGAAGGGGCTTGAGTCTGTTAGCAATTATTTTGGAAATGATTTTGTACACCACATTGCATAAAGCTATGGGTCTGAATCTATCAGGTGTCATGGCTTTTTCCTGCTTTGGAATCAAAGCTATGAAAGAGGCATTAAGCGCCCTTAACACTGTTTTGGATCTCCTCGAGTCCTCCACAACATCAAGAATATCTTGTTTGACTATTTCCCAACAAGCTTTGAAAAATTCCACATTGAACCCATCCGGGCCGGGAGCTTTCCCATTTTGCATCTCATTGATGACTGCCCTGACTTCCTCTTCAGTCACTGGCCTATTAAGATTGTAATTGTCTTCCCTGGTTACAAGCTTTGGAATGTGCTTTGTGAAGTTGTTGATAAATTGAGATCTGTCTAAGAGAGGCTCCTCTGCTATGCTATGGAAATGTTGAACCAGAGCAGATTCCATTTCTTTGTGTGTGCTGAGCTCTTTTCCTTGAGTATTTATGAGTTTTGAAATCCTGTTATGAGACCTATGATCCAAGGTTGATTTGTGAAAAAACTTTGTATTTCTTTCCCCTTCTTTGATCCATTGCACTCTCGACTTCTGTCTCCAGAAGATCTCCTCTTGCTGGCATCTGTCTTCCCATTCCTTCTGAAGAGAGTCAGCTTGCATTTTCCTTTCCTCGGTAAAGCCATCTGTGATAATGATTTGATTGATTCCTTGGAGTTTCTGTTCAACTTCTCTTTTGGCTTTGAAGATATTTCCAAACTCATTTTTGTTCCAATCTTTAAGCCTGAGTTTGATGTGTTTCAGTCTTTGTTGTAGTATGAACATATTAGTGCCTTGAATGTGCATATCTTCCATCCACCATTTTTCAATATTGCTGATAAAGTCAGGGTGAGTGAGCCAGACATTTTCAAACCTGAAAGGTCTGTTTCTCGGAGTACCTATAAAAGATGCTTCAAGTTGGACAGGCCAGTGATCCGAGCCTCCATAAGGAAGGATTGAAGCTGACAAGTTAGGGCCTGTGAGAAGGAGGTTCTCTGAGATTAAGAATCTGTCTAGTTTGGAGGCAACTTGAGAAGCCCCTCCCCTCTTATTGTTCCAGGTGAAAATCCCATTATTTGTTTCCATGTCCACTAGCCTCATGTTGTTTAGGAACGTTTGGAAGGCAAAAGAGTCTCTGCCTAGAGTTCTGGTTCCGCCTCTTTTTTCTGTGAGAGATCTAATCATATTAAAGTCCCCTCCCAGAATCCATGGCATAACAGGATGTCTCTCTCTCAGCTCCTCCAGTGAGGTGAGAAGCCTGAGTTTGTCTTCAAGTTTTTGAGGACCATAGACATTTGTGATCATATAGAGTTCCTTATCACCCAAAGGTTGGATCACCAACAAAAGGTAGTTCCTGGATGCTTCAGCATCCAGGATTCCAAGTTTTTGGGGATTCCAAAGTGTGAGAATCCCTCCTGCTGTGTTGTCTGCTTTAACTTCAAGATACTCGTACTTGATGAGCCATTTGTTATCTCTCTAATTTTATCTATCGAACATTTTGTTTCCTGGATAAACACCATATCTGGTTTTTCTTCTTTTATTCTATTGCTGAGATTTCTTTGTTTCCTTTTACTCCCCAGACCCCTAATGTTCCAGGTTGTGAGCTTCATTAAGAAATATTTGTAAATGAGTAACTGGTAAGATCTCTCATCTTACCTGAGTTAATCATGAGTTTCCCACACTCTGTCAGCAGCTCATTATGTCTTTTCCTTCCTCTTTTCCTGCCTGGGTTCTTGGAAGAGTGTCCCGATGTTTCCTCCATCATTTTTACCCCTCTATTTTCCTGGCTATCATGGTTTCTTTTGACTCCAGAACCCTTTGCTTGAGATCTCCAGAGGTATAGCTGTTGTACTCTGTCAAACTCCTCTTGTGGTAGAGAATCAACTCCTTTGGTAGTTCCCTGTTCCAGGAACTTTTCTAGATCTAGATTCTCCCTATCAAGAATCTCCTGCAGTTCTTGTTCCTCCGTTCCAACCTCACTTGGGGTCATCTCATGGTCTCTGTCAAGCTCCCTTGTGCTTGGCAGATCCTCCTTTAGTTTGTTGTTCTCAGGTATATCCTCCATACTAGTATCTCTTTCCTTCTCTGCAGGATTATCTTCCGGTTCCTGGTTTGTCCCATTGTTCCCGCCTTCTTCTTCTAAAATCTTGAAACTGTTATGACTCAGTTGCTTATCCTCGTGAGTTTTCTTTTGATACTTTTTTCCTCCTTTCCCTTTACCTCCCACCTTGGTAAAGCCTTCGGGATCTTTGCCTATGTTGGCTTTCATATTGTCCTCCAGTTTTCTTAATGGGCAGTCTCTATAGAGGTGCCCGTGTTCATGGCATTTACGGCATCTGAATGGTATATGTTCATAGTCCACCATCTGCACCCATTCTTCATCGTATACTTCTAGAATGATTTCGTCTGGAAGTGCTCCAGATAGGTCCATTTCTACACATATTCGGGTGAAGGAGGTGTATTTTCCTCGCAGGGTCGTATCTGATATTTTTATAAAATGTCCTAATTTATTGCCTATAGATTTTAGAGATTCTGGTAGCCAATAATCTAAAGGTAGGGAATAAAGTCTTATCCATACCGGTACTGAAGTGAATGTTTCTCGTTCCGGGACAAAATTCATCACCCATGGTCGCATGTAGAGGCCTGCAGCAGCGTAAAAATAGGGTCCTCCTTCGAACACTTTGTCTTTGTCCTCTAAGCTCGTGAACACCACCGTGAAGAAACCCTTGGACCCAAGGTGAAGGGTTATTTCCCCCTTCGGTTTCCAGTGGTTTCTTATCCATGCGTGCAAATCTTTCTCCGTTGGCCATATTCCCATAAATTTGCATATAACTGCGTATGCCACCATGTGCTCCCTGTGCACCTGTAGCGCTGGATCACTTAAAACAACCCGGGGTGTAATGGTTGACCTGGGTTTACAGAGTCCTAACACACTGTTGTGCACAGCTTTCTGACTGCCTCCTCCTGTCCTCTTCTTCCTTCTGACTTCCTCATGATTCTCTTCTTGTTCCTGGGCATTGATGTTTTCCAGTTTTTCTGTGCTATTACCCTCAGTTGTTACCTCCATTGGTTTCTTGAAGCCATTCAAACTAGTTTCCTTGCTTCTATTCGCAGCTACATGACTGTAGGAGGGAGTGGAACTCCCTCCTCCTCATCCTGCCATGGTTACCAGTGGTAATACTCTGTCACAAACCCTGGTTCAGCTTGCTTCGTCGCTCCCGCTCCTTGCTCCAATGAAAAAATGAAGACTTTGATCTCCATTGTTAACCATGGATATTCACCCTCACTTTACCATGTATATTAACTTGTAAATCCGCTTTGTTACAACACCATGGGCCAATACCATGGCTTATCAATACCACATGCCAAAAAACCATAACTTATTTCATAGTAAAATATTTTATTTTAATTTAATTTTACAATATTTTTTTAATTGAATCTAAAAGGGAAAATGTTACAATTTGAGATATATCTAAACCCTCTATCCTCAAATCTACTAAAAATATTACCGTAGAAATTAAATTAAGGTTTTAATAAAATTAAGCAAATATGGATCTATGATGGTTCTTTATATATATATATATATATATATATAAAGAA
Source organism: Pinus tabuliformis (assembly GCA_031772625.1). Lineage (NCBI taxonomy): Eukaryota > Viridiplantae > Streptophyta > Pinopsida > Pinales > Pinaceae > Pinus > Pinus tabuliformis. The sequence continues at coordinate 1,257,761,450 of CM062820.1, forward strand.
CTGACATCGATCCATCATAGCTAACATCCAAGGGATGAGAGCAAGCAAATTGACTAATTATTATAGATTAAATATAGTGCATGATTTTTATTAACTTGTAAAAATAGTCTTTGTTACAATACCATGGGTCAATGCCATGGATTATCAATACCACGTGCCTAAAAAACATAAATTATTTCACAATAAAAATATTTTATAACAACACCAAATGCCCAAGAAACATAAATTATTTCACAATCAAATATTTTATAACAATCCGACAAGATTGAAGGTGGTATTAGTATTTGAGAGCTCTGAGGAACCAGGGTTTTGAACAGGGGGTCACAAATGTGAGCAGGTAACGATGGAAGGGCTTGGAGGAGGGAGCTCCACTCCCTCCTACAATAATGTGGTTTCGAACAGAAGCAAAGAGGCGAGTCTGAACAATTTCCAGAATCCACTTGAGGCAAAAACAAGGACTATTGACACTCACAAGCTGGGAAGCAACATTTCCCAAGAAAAGGAAGGGACCCACAAGGAAGCTAGGCGAGAAAAGATTCCTGGTGACACCAGTTAGAGAACTGAGAAAATGTATGCTACGGGACCATATAAGCCCAAGGCTAACATCAAACCTCGAGTGCTCTTAAATGATCCGGCCCTACAGGTGCACAGAGAACATATGGTGACTTATGTGGTTATTTGCAAGTTCATGGGCATATGGCCGACAAAAAAAGCACTGTATACTTGGATAAGAAATAATTGGAAACCGAAGGGAGAAATAAATCTACATCTTGGCTCCAAGGGTTTCTTCACAGTGGTTTTCACCAACCTAGAAGACAAAGACAAAGTTTTTGAAGGAGGACCCTACTTCTATGCTGCTGCAGGACTTTACATGCGACCCTGGGTGATGAACTTTGTTCCGGAGCGAGAAAATTTCACTTCAGTCCCGGTATGGATTAGATTATACTCCTTACCTTTAGACTACTGGCTACTGAAATATTTAAAAGATATAGGTAACAAATTAGGGAATTTCATAAAGATATCAGAGGCGACTCTGCGGAGGAAATATACCTCCTTTGCCCGCATATGTGTCGAGATGGACTTATCGGGAGCACTCCCGGATGAAGTCATCCTGGAAGTTTATGACGAGGAATGGATCCAGGCAGTCGACTATGAACACATCCCATTTAGATGCCGTAAATTTCATGAACATGGGCATCTCTTCAGAGACTGCCCACTCAACAAAAGGGAGGAATTCTTAAAAACCAACAAAGGAAAAGACCCTGAAGGCTTCACCAAAGTGGGAGGCAGAGGAAAAGGAGGGGGAAAAAGTCCCAAAAGAAATCTAGTGAAAGCAAGATACCAAGTTATAACAGTTTCGAGATCTTAGAAGAAGAAGGAGGAGAAAATGGAACGCACAAGAAAACTGAAGACTATCAAATAGAAAAGGAAACAGAGGATAACATGGAAATCATACAGGAGCACAATGGACAAAAGGAGGACATACCAAGCATAATGGAACCTGGAAAGGACCTTGAGATGATCCCAAGCGATGATGGTACGGAGGACCAAGACCTATAGGAGATCCTAGAGAGGGAGAACCTGGAACTAGAAAAGTTTATGGAGCAGGGAATCAACACAGGAATAGACTCTCTACCACAAGAGGAGTTTGATAGAGTACAACAACTATTCCTTCGAAGGTCTCACACAAAGGCAGCAGGAGTTAAAAGGAATCACAATAGCCAGGAGAACCGAGGGGTTAAATCAAAGGAGAAAATAACAGGACACTCCACCAAGAACCCAGGCAAGAAAAGAGGACGTAAGAGATAGAATGAACTACTGACAGAGTGTGGAAAACTCATGATTAATTCAGGTAAGATGAAAGATCTCACCAGTTACTCCTTTACAAACCCATCATTATGAAGCTTACAACCTGGAACATTAGAGGACTAGGAAGTAAAAGGAAACAAAGAAATCTCAGTAACAGAATAAAAGAAGAAAAACCAAATATGGTGTTTATTCAGGAAACAAAATGCTCAGTAGAAAAAATAAGAGAACTGCACAACAAATGGCTTATTAAGTATGATTATCTAGAATTCAAAGCAAATAATTCAGCGGGAGGAATTATTACTCTATTGAATCCTTAGAAATTTGGAATCTTGGATGCTGAGGCATCAAGAAACCACCTTTCAATGGTTATCCAACCGTTGGGGGACAAGGATAGCTACTTGATCACAAATGTCTATGGTCCTCAACTTCTGGAAGACAAACTCAGGCTCCTCACCTCTTTGGAAGAGCTGAGAGAGAGACATCCAGCAGTGCCCTGGATTCTGGGAGGGGACTTCAATATGATCAGATCTCTCACAGAGAAAAAAGGAGGAACCAGATCCCTTGGTAGAGACTCATTAGCCTTCCAGAACTTTCTTAACAGTATGAGATTGGTGGACATGGACGAAATAAATGGCATCTTCACATGGAACAACAAGAGAGGAGGAACTTCCCAAGTAGCCTCAATATTAGACAGATTCATAATCTCGGAGGATCTCCTTCTCACTAGCCGCAACATGACTGCTTTCATCCTCCCTTTCGGAGGTTCGGACCACTGGCCCATCCAGCTGGAAGCCTCCTTTATTGGAACCCTGAGGAACAACCTTTCAGGTTCGAAAATGTCTAGCTTACTCACCCTGATTTCATTACTAACATTGGGAAGTGGTGGGCTGAAGAAATACCCACCCAAGGCACAAAAATGTTCCTCCTACATCAGAGACTCAAACACATCAAGAGAAAGCTCAAAGATTAGAATAACAACGAGTTTGGAAATATATTCAAAGCTAAGGGAGAAGTGGAAAGAAAACTGCAAGAAATTAATCAAATTCTCATCACAGAAGGCTTCACAGAGGAAAAGAAAATGCAAGCGGACTCACTTCAACCAGAATGGGACAAAAGATGCCAGTGGTGGGCTCCAGTATTGTAGCAATAATGCTACAATTCCTGGAGCTTCCTATCTCTAATTTTATCAACCCGGTAGTTCGTACAAACTTGGAAGCGACGGTGCTGTATGCACAAGTACTAGCTCTTGTCGCAGCTGTCACTTGGTCAGCTGGCACAAGTCCGCTAGGGCTCAAGCCAACTTCTATATGTTCTCAGAAGAAGCTTTCTAAATGATGGACGAAGGCTATCTCAAAGGAAATTAATCTACTTTGCAAAAATGAACTGAAAGCCAACCAAAACATGGAAACCCTAGTAAACCCTAATGTGACTAGTTTAACCTCTATGATGCAATAGTGAGAGTGCAAAATTCTAGAAATGATGACATTACTGCTAGTGATATGAAATGCATGAACTTAAACTACTTCCATTGAAAAGAACATTGTTTTTGTATTTTTGCTTAAGTGGTTGGAGTTATTATGATTTTGTTTCTTATTAGGGTTTGGCTGTGCAGAGGTAGTGCGAAGGGAAAGCAAGCTTGGGAAAGGTCAGGAGGGCTAGGAGAGGTTCCAGGGGATCCCTAACATCATTCCACAGGAGTCCACAACGTTCAGATGCTCGGAAACTGAGTTTGCAGGCTTCTACAGGATGTCTGCAGGGGATCCTACAGGAAGCTCGGGATTTCTACAGGAAGTCTGCTAACTTCTACAGGATGTGCTATGGTTGGAGTTTTGGGTGATGGAGTAGTGGAGGAGTGGTATGGGTGGATGGGTAAGGTGAAGGTGGAGTTTGTGGTGGCTCAGGGACAGAGATATGAGATGAGGAAAGAGTGGGTACAGTTGGTTGGTGAATAGAAGGGTGGAAGCAAGGAAAAGTTGAAAAGATGGAGCTACGTGAGAAGTAGATGGGTTGGAAGGCTAATGAGCTGAATAGAGGTCGAGCAAGTGGCTTCAGGTGTGGTTGAGAAGAAGAAGAACACGATAAAGTGATGTTATGCAGTGTAAAAGAAACAAATCCTCTATATCTTGCACAAAACCGAGAATTCCATCGACCTATTCTAACTGTGTTATTAACCCAATGAACAGCAATGTAAAGTGTGGATAAAAATCGTGCATGGTGTTGGAACGAAGCAGTAGTGCTCAAGTGCAGAGTGCATGGATGGATCTACAATTGAAATGACTGTGTGGCAGCTTGCATGAAAGCATAAGACTGCGTTTTTTGGTGGTTGGTACAGCCCACACCCCCAATCTCTAAACAGAGATGGCAGCGAGTGCACTATCAACCTTTTTTGGATCTCCAATGAATTACAATCCTCCTAGTCTAATCTAAACAACTAAAAGCACTTGAACTGTAAACTAATCCTACTCAATCACATAAAAGAAATCGAATCAGCAGACTGTAAATTCTAAATGCATGTCAAAATAGAGGAAATAAAGTGCTGCAAGGAAACAAGTAACAATACAAGGAAGAGGAGGTTTATTGCTCTCAGGTTGGGCCCTAACCTGAGAGCTATAGCTCCCTTAAAAACTCAGAATTGGATCCAAAGCTGCCTGCCTTTATTAAATAATCAAGAGTCTAACATCATGCCAAAACTGGCTTACAAAGAGCAAAAACCGAGCTGTAGCTCGTGCTTAGAAAGTGCAACAGTAGTTCAAAAATTCAAAAAGCTCCTATCAAAGGCTACGACCTTCATATTTATACATAATGAAGATCAAGCTGGCTTCCTCCATTCGTGGAGCTTGGCTGTCCAACTGAAAGTTAAACTGCTGTTCCTGTAGAATCTGTTGGCTGCCTTTAAGCTCGGTGGGGAGAGCTGTTGGAGTTCGGAGTTAAGGTGAAAATCACGAGGAAGGTCATCAAGACTGTGGACAACCTCCCTATGAACCCGCAATGTCACCTTTGTTGTCTCCTTGTCTCCAATTGCGTGGTCTTTTGCTCTCTTTAATGCCAAAAACCTGAAATCATCATGTATTAGCCACATAGATATAATGCCTGCCCTTCTTCCTACAAATAACATGAATATACTAAGAAATGAATGCATAAGTGTTAAAAGATGAAGGGTTGAGCAAGGTGAGTAGTCCAAATGAGCCCAAATTGTTACCAAAAATTGGGGCTCATCATCACCCCCCAGCTAAAACATTTGCTCATCCTTGAGCAACTAGTCCAACTCTTCATCCTTCATTGCTTTGACTGCTACCCTTACATCCCAAGCCTCTGCAGTAGTGTCCTCCTTGCTGATATGAAACCCAGCTTTCCTGTTCACCTCTTCCCATTGTTCACTGTCATCCTCTTCTGTGCTGTCTTCAGTCAATCCTAGCAGCAGTGGTGGGCTGAGTTTAAGGCCAATCCAGCTGGCCTGGAGGTTTTGCATGGATTTCTTGTAATGGGCTACTCTTACCAGAGCTTCCCTCATCCGAGTTGGGGTATGGTACTCTCGGATTTTCAAGCTGTATGCCAATGTATTCCATCTGTGTGTGCATGCTTGGACAACATTTTCTTCTAATAGTCTTTCCATGTCTTCAAAATGAGCTATGGCTTGGGCTTGTTGGTCCATATATCTCAATGAAGCTGTAGGATCGGTAGACAAATGTTGGTGTGCTGAGATGAGTGCCACTGGATCCTCTGGTTCTGCTCGAATGAGCAATGGCTCGTTTACTTCTCGGCTCATGACCGATTTTTCTTCTGCTGCTCTTTGATCCTCATGGTTCAACCATGAAGCGAACGCCATTAATTGCATATCACCCAAGGCAGTATTGGGATCCCAGGAAACTACATTAGGCAAGGCCAAATTGTGGAGGTAGAACTCTGCTAATTTAGCCTTATCCTCTAACGAACTAGTACTGCATAATTCAGAAAATTGCTGTGGGTCTTGTATCTGAGAAATACCTCTTTGTGCCAAGGTATTTATTTGGAACTACAGCCATTGGTCTTTCAAGTAAAAACCATAGGATTTTGCAGGTTGTCTGCACCTTATTGCCTCCATGGCCCAACTGGCCATGCAGGCCAATTGAGCCTCTTTTTGTTGCAGTTGTTGTTTTAAGACTTGCACTTCAATTTTTGCTTGCTGTCCTGCTTCCTGTAGGTGTGTCATTGGCTCCTCAAGACCGGTGGTCAGTTCCTTTCCGTCTTGCTGTTCCTCTGTGGTGTCCTTGGAGGATGTACCTGCCCCTGCCCTTAGCTCCTGTAGCTGCAATCTCAGCTTCTGGTTTTCTTCCTGTAGAAGCACACGTTGGCAATTAGCCACGTGTTTGGCGATGGACAATTCACTTCTGACCTCCTTGAGCTGCTCTTGTAAAGGTCCTATGTCCGCCACACCTTTTGACTTTGCTATCTTCATCCATGTGTGTGTACGGACTCTTTCTTCCTCTAATGCAAAAAACAAAGGCACAGTAAATTTCTGCGGTATGATTTTGCCCGCCTCTAAAAAGGTGTAGTATGAACTCAGACTAGGCGAAGGGCTAGGTTCTGGTATATGTTCTTTTTCTACCTCTTCAGGTGGTTCTACCTCACCCTCCCTTGGTGGTGATGAGGGTCCTTCTCCTTCCCTCCTTTCTGTTTCCTGTAGCCGGGTCAGAGTTTCCTGTAGAACATTTTCAACTTCCTGTAGCCGAGCTTTTTTGGTCAACAGGTCTAACCTTTCTTGCCACTTAGTCTTCTTTGGGCTCCCCCTCTCATAGGTGACTGTGATCCTTGAGGGGGACTTTTCCTTGGGTGAAGTAGGGGTATCTTCAATAACAATCGGGCTGCTGGATGGAGGCTGTGGTTTGCCTGTCTTTATTCGGACACTTCTTCGAGCTTTAAAGTATAGAGGGGTCTCCCTCTTTCTTTTCTCTTTTGGCTTAGGTGGCGTGCTGAGGGCGGCCAACACAGCTGTTGCCTCCCTCTCACGAATATCTGCTTTCTTCTTCTTGGGTTTCACTTTGTCAGGGCTTCCTGTAGAAGACCCTGTTTTAGCAATTTTTGGGCTTCCTGTAGAAGACCCTTTTTCAACAGCTTTCGGGCTTCCTGTAGAAGACCCTTTCCCAATAATTTTCGGGCTTCCTGTAGAAGTCCCTTTCTCAATAATTTTCAGGCTTCCTGTAGAAGACCCTTTTTCTGTTTTCGGGCTTCCTGTAGAAGCATGTTTCTGCTTTCTTGTAGACACAGGTGTCGCCACCTTGGCTTGCTTTGCTGCATGGGTTTTGCTTTTTGGTTTGGTTGCGGGTGCTGGTGAGGTACTTGGGCTGATGTGGACCATCTCAACTTTGTCTGTTCTGCTCTGCGACCTCTTCTCTCTTGCTGACAAGATGGGTGTGTCACCTTTTTCTTTGTCATCCTTTTTCTCATGCTTCTTCTTTTGTTCTTTCTTCTGCACTGTGGTCGGGGTCTTCTGGCCTGTTTCTCTCTTTCCCGCGGCCACTTATTCTTTTTCCTTACTGCTGGAGGAACCACTTTCCTCGGTCAACATCTTTATGTCTCCATCTTTTGTCAAATTTATGAATGATTCCCATGAGAGGGGAACCTTATATGAATGAAGTGCATCCTCCACAAGAATTTTGATCAACCCATGGTGGGCTACCTGATCTGGTATGCCTTCTTTTAACTTTGTGGCACACTCAATTAAAGACTGTAGCAGGAAATAAGGAATGCTCAGTTTATTTTCTACAGGAAGATCAATCTGGTGCCTCAATTCAGTGAGCAACCTAAAGTGATACCCGTACACGATGCTAAAACGGCCTTCACAGGTTATATACTTCATGATCTGCAAGCTAACTTCATTCCATGGTGGCAACAAACTTGTTCTACGCACCCCATTTTTGTCCTCCGAGAATTCCTCCTCAGGGGGAAAGAATTCTTTCTTGGCCTGCTGGCTCAACTTCCTTTCTTCCTTATCCCACGGCAGACCCATTGGAAGTTCAGTAATTCGACTGATATATTGCGGGGTGAGCTTGAGGCTTAGGCCCCTGAAATTCACTGTGGCCAATGTTTTGGATTTCGGCCTCAAAGCTTGTAAAAATTCTTCTGCCACTTCGTCGTCATAACCCTGCAGCTTGTCACAAAAGGATATCCATTGTGCTCGTGTGAAGAGCTCCACCACTTCTTGGTTTTCCCTTAACTTTAATGAATCAGTGGGTTCCCGTCTAATAAACCCACCCGGCATGATAAAAACTGTGGTTTTAACTAGAGGTGGCAAATGCGAAGGAAATTTAGCTTACTGAGACAGAGCGTAGGATTACGCTTCTGTCATGCACATAATCCATGAAATTTTATCCCTGAGGACCTTAACACATTTTAATTATACTGACATCCTGTAGAACGACAGTCTATGCACAGCAGACAATACTTGCAACAACTTCCTATGACCAGACTGTAGACGACGATTCTACCACCTTGAAAACCAATTGCATGGAGAGTTCAGGGTTACCTTTTTAATCTGCCACCTTTTTACGTGAGGAACCGCCTTCCTGTATGAACAACGTTCCTGTAGGAGCAGCTTTCCTGTAGGAGCAGCGCGTGATTTCTGGGAAAGACTGCAGTTGTTCTGCGCTCTCGGCGATGCTTCACAGGCGTTCTGATAGCCAAAGGCTCGGGGTTCCGAACTGCAGAGGGATCCGAATGTTTACTTGAGGTTCAAACGGTGAATGATAAATGCATGCGGACAATCTAGCCGATTAGATTTGAATCGGCGGAATCCGTGGCGCGGGAGTGAGCTGTCCCCGCCAGACCATTGGATGACGTTGCTCCATCATTTGTCTGCGAGTTCGCTTACTACCGATCATCCCCCAGCAGATCCGCCGCCGCCATTCTCGTTAGACTCGTTTTTCCCGACGGGATTTTTCTCACGTGCGTGCTGCTCATTCCTTTTGTCACGGCCGCCACCCAAACTTCCGACTGGACCATTAACCGGTCGACGTGGCCATTCAAGTGACCATACCACCGTTCAACCCGTTCACCTCACACTTTGCAAACACTTTCAAAGTAAAATTCATGCAATCTGAAGGAAGGAAGGGTCGAGACACTTACCTGCGCGGCTGCAACACGATTTTCCAGCTTTTGGACGATGATGAGTGGATCTATCTGCCGCTGATGACTTTACACAGGCCCGGAGGTTCATGTTTACAGGCTGCCGCCGATGGATTGGACGCTTTGGTTGCATGCGCCCGCGTTTCATTGCATATGGCCAGCGCTGTGAATGGTATCCACTCTAGCGGGCTTAACTGTTACAGGACTCCCGCGGGATGTCTTGTAACAGTTCTTCCTCCTTGGGTGCATGCTGCACGACGAAGGATCTGGCCTCACGATCACGCTCCCGGAGCTTCTGGACGACTGGGATGAAGATGGTATGAGATCTCAGCATTTATTTACTCGAAAAATTGCTTTCTCCTTGATAACTCATCGATCTGCTTTGCTGGTGCAGGTAACTTCGTTGCATGTCGACAAGGATGGTGGAACAAGGTGACAACAGTGTGCAAGGGTGACAACAGTAGCTTGCATGCATCCAAACCGATCCTTAACCATTAGATCTCCTCATAAAATGAATTCTGGCCCGTCCTGAACTTCTACAGGAAGTTTCCTGTAGAAATACAGAGCTTCCTGTAGAAAGTTTGCGCTTCCTGTAGAAAATCTGCATCTTCCTGTAGAAGACTCAAGCCATGATGAAATTGTGCACATACCTTGGAGGAACTGAATATTCTTGGAGGAGGTACTGGTGAGGTCTCCTGGCAGTATGATAAGGCTCCTTGGCTCTGAGTTGAGAGGCTCCCTCTCCTCCATAGAACACCTGCAATCTGCATGCAATTTCACATTATAAACTTGTTGTCTTTGTCTTTCTTGCTTATTGTTTTTTCTTCTTTTTTCTTTTTTCTCTTTTTTTTGAAAGATAACAGGGGCGCCTCAATGAGGTTTTCACCCTTGCCATCTGCCCTGAGCGCCTCAGAGAGGTTTTCACTCAAGGATCTTTTCCAAATTTTATTTTTTATTTTTTGAAAGACAATAGGGGCGCCTCAGAAAGGTTTTCACCCAAGGATCTTTATTATTTATTATTATTATTATTTTTTATTTTTTTTAGATTCTTCAGGGTATGCGCAAAGCAGAGGCAGAACCCTTCTCTATGACCAACACCGACTTCTCCATAGTTTTGATGAACTCTTGTCTTGAGAGAGGCTTCCTGTAGATCTTCAATCGATGCCCATTGACAAGCATGGGGATGGCTTCCTCATCAATGGTCCAAATAAGAACAGATCCATTGTCATGACATTTTTCCACTGCATATGGCCCTAGCCATCTGGTTCTCAGCTTCCCCTTGAAATCTTTGTATCTGGAGTCATACAACAAGGCCCAATCTCCCGGCTGGAATTGCTTGTCATGGAGGTGTTGGTCATGCCACACCTTTCTCTGAAGTTGAACCACTTCCGAGTGAAGGAGGTCCTGCATTCGGTGCTCATCCAGTCCATTTAGCTGCAATAATCTTTCTTGTTGTGCATGGCTGAGATCTAGGTCCAGCTGAGCTGCCATCCTCAAAGTATTGTATTCAAATTCAATGGACAGCAAAGCTTTCTTCCCATAGACCAGCTCATAAGGTGTGAAGCCGATGGTGGTCTTCTAAGTGGTGTTGTAAGCCCATGTGACCTCAACCAGGCGATCTGCCCAGTCCTTTCTGCTGCTGCTCACCACCTTAGTCAAGATCCCTTCTAATGCTCTATTGGTGACTTCCACCTGCCCATTTGCTTGAGGGTGATAGGGGGTGGAATTCCTATGCTTGATCTTGTGATGAGCTAGTAGATCTTCAACCAGGTTGGAGGTGAACTGGCTCCCTTGATTGGTGACCATCTCTCTTGGATAGCCAAACTTATAGAAGATGTTTTCTCTTAGGAACTCGGCCACCTTTTCTTCTGTTGCTGCTTTGATTGCTTTGGTCTCTGCCCACTTTGTCAGGTAGTCAGTGCACACAATGATGTAAGACCTTTGCCTCGAAGGAGGGTTGATGGGGCCCACAAAGTCCATACCCCACTTCTCAAATGGCTCAAGAGTCACCTGAGGTTGGAGAGGCATCTCATCCCTTTGGGTCGGTTTCCCCATTCTTTTGCATTGGTCACACTGGCTGATATATCTTCTGACATCTTGAGGAAGTGTGGGCCAATAGTAGCCTGCCTGCAGGATTTTGAAGGCAGTTCTCTTTGCTGCAAAATGTCCTCCACAAGGCCCATCATGAGAGGTGAGGAGGATATCAAAGACTTCCTCCTCCCTTACACAACGCCTTAAGATCTGATCGGGGCCAAGCTTGAACAGATTGCCCCCGATCCAAGTAAATGAGGCACTTTTTCTGATGATTCTGCTCTTCTCTCTTGAAGATAGGTGCGGAGGGAACTGTGCTGAAACAAGGTAGTTTGCTATATCAGCAAACCATGGAGAGAGTACTGAAATAGCAAACAGATGTTCATCGGGCATCTGGTCATCCACGGTTCCATCCTCATCTGCAGACAAATCCAATCTAGATAAAAAGTCAGCAACAACATTTTCTCTACCTGGTTTGTCAACAATGGTCAAATCAAACTGCTGCAATAAAAGTAACCATCTAATAATACGAGCATTCACATCTGGTTTATTCATTAAATATCTAATTGCAGCATGGTCTGTATGTACAAATGTTTGATAGCCAGTGATATAATGTCGGAACTTGTTCAGTGCATGGACCACAGCCAAGAATTCTTTCTCGGTTACAGTGTAATTCAGCTCGGCTTTGGACAAGTTTTTGCTAACAAAGTAAATGGCATATGGAAGTTTTTGCTCAACTTGTCCTAAAGCTGCACCTATGGCTTTGTTCGAGGCATCAGTGTGGATGTGGAAAGGTAGGGCCGAGTTCGAACCTCTCAGGATTGGGGCTGACACCAACTTGTCCTTCAATTCATTCAAAGCCCTCTGACAATCGTCAGTCCATTTAAACTCCACATCTTTTGCCAACAGGCCAAACAATGGCGAGGCTAGCTTGTTGAAGTCTTTAATGAATCTCCGGTAATATCCTGCTAATCCCAAGAAACTCCTAACATCCCTTACCTTTTGAGGAGGTGGAACCTTCTTGATGAGAGCAATTTTGTTAGGATCCACCTGTAACCCTTGGCAAGAGATGGTATGGCCTAGCACGGTCCCTTCAGTCATTAGGAATTCACATTTTTCAGGACTAAGGGACAAGTTCATCTCAATGCATTTGGTTAGGACTTTTCCCATATTGGACAATGCTTCCTGGAAGTTGGCCCCATAAGGAGTGAAGTCATCCATATAGATTTCCACTGCATCATGGACCAGCTCCGAGAAGATGTTCAAGACAGCTCTCTGGAAGGTAGCAGGAGCATTGCATAGCCCAAAGGGAAGGACACGGTAGGCAAAGGTACCCCAAGGGCAAGTGAAGGTGGTCTTATCTTGGTCTTCCGGGCTGATTTGGATCTGGTTGTACCCGCTAAACCCATCCAGGAAAGAGAAGAACTTCTTTCCTGCTAGTCCATCCAACACTTGATCTATGAAAGGTAGAGGGAAATGGTCTTTCTTGGTGGCTTTGTTCAGTTCTCGGTAGTCCACACAGATTCTCCACTTCCCATTTTTCTTGGGAACCAAAACCAGAGGGGACACCCACTCACTATCTGAGATGGGGTAAATGAATCCGGCATCCAACAGTTTTTGCAATTCTTCCTTGACAATGTCCTTAAGGGCTGGATTCATTCTCCTCTGAGGTTGCCTAACCGGCTTACAATCCTCTTTGATGTATATGTGATGGGTACAGACCGAAGGATGAACTCCTTTCATCTCCTTATAGCTCCAAGCAAAAGCATCTAGGTGACTGGCCAACAGGCTACACAGCTCCTTTTCCTGGGAAGGAGATAGGGAGGAGCTGATCTTTAACGTTCTCTCAGGGCCGAACTCCACATTTTTGACTCTGGGAGTGACAGGGTTTGTTGTACAAAGATCCACTAAGGTGCTGGCTTGGGCATCCTCCACCAATTTTTCTAAGGATAGTGCACTGGAAGGTGGATTCTGGATCAAGGTCTCAATCAAGTCATCCTCGGTTGGGGGGTCTCTTCTAGTGGTATCTAGGGTGCACAAAGGTGCTGAGTACACCTCATCCTCTTCTCCTTCCTCCAACCACAATGGTAAGTCATGCTCTAAGGAGGGTTGGGCAGGAGGGTAGAGGACTAGCTGCTTGGACATAGGACCATTTTTGATGGTCATGTTTCCTGCCCGACAACTTATGTAAGCATCTGCAGTGGCCAACCAAGGCCTTCCCAAAATGAGAGGATATCCAGTAAGCTTTGCCTTGGGTTGCAGAACCAAGAAATCTGCAGGGTATTCCCAAGAGTCAATAGAGACCAAGACATCCTCCACAATCCCTTCGGGAGTCACAGTGGAGCGATCTGCTAGTTGCAGTACTGTCGAGGTCTTCCTCAAGGGACCCTGAAGATTGAGTTTGAGCATGGTATCCCTGGTCATCACATTAATGGCGGCCCCCATATCAATCAAGGTGTGTGGTATGATGGTGCCATTGATGTGGACATCTACTACAGGACTCCCAGGATCTAGATACTTCGGGCAGATGACTTGTCCTAACATAAGGTCAGACATTTGTCCCAAGACATTGATGGTTGAAGCATCTCTCTTTCGCCTGCTTGGGTGTTTGAAACACTTTTTCTTAACCAGTTTGTTGTATATTGGCACATCCTTGATGGCTTGGAGAAGTGGTATTTTCACACGCAACTGCTTGAGCTCACCCAGAAGCTCATCCTCCTCTGGGTTGGGTTGTGTAGTGGCTGTTAGTCTCTCAGGAAAGGGTGGAATAGCCTTTGGTTCACTTTCCTGTTTATCTTCCTCATCCTCTGGGGGAGGAGGTTGGCGATCTGGTAGAGTCTTTCCAGATCGAAGATTGATCTCCTAGATCTCCACAACATAGGTAGGGCATGAGGTTTCCCCAGTGTATACCTGTTGGGCTTGTCTATTGTTGGGGTTCGGGTTCGGTTGAGCAGGCATTTGAGGTTGCCTTGGAGGAGCAGGAGGTAATGGCTGAGGTTGAACTGGTGGTGGAGGAAAAATGGCAGGAGGAGTGTTGTACTGGGGCCTCCACCCCGACTGAGGTGCATTCCACTGAGGTTGTGGCTGGGCATGTGAATGATATGAATGAGAAGTAGGTTGAGTAGGGTACTGAGGTGGATAAGACCATGGAGGAGGCATGGACCAGGAAGGATGAGCAGGGGGGCCCCAGGAAGGCATAAGAGTCAATTGGTTGGGGTTGTAATAAGCTTGAGGTGCCCCTTGCATCCCCTGCTGGTAAGGTCTAGGTCCTTGTGGCCTCCTTTGGTTGAGGTAGTAGAGAGGTTCAGTGGAAGCTTCTGTCCCTTGGTACATGGCTTTGAATCCAGGTAAGGTTGGACATTGGTTTGTGGGATGGTCCTCCTCACAAACGAAACACACTTCAACCGAATGCAATGGACATTCGTTCTTAGGGTGTCTCCTTGTACATCTAGGGCAGAAGATAGCCAAGGCTCTCTCAACTTCTTCCTTCTTCTGCTGGATCCTGAATGTGTCCAGCTGCATGGCGATGGTCTGTCTCACCTCACTCTTAAGATCTTCTAATTGATTTGCAAACTCATGCTTGGAGAAAGGAACACCAGCTGAGAGGAGGTTTCCTCTACCACGCTTCCGAGCTGCCCTGGAGTGGTTTCTAAACACAGTCTTGATGTCCTCATAAGGCAGTTGGTAAATGTCCCCCCAGCTAACATGTGAAGGGTATCTAAGAGGTCTTCAGGGACTCCTCGGAGCAAGACCAACTTGAGGGATTCAGGGTCAAGTGTGCACCTGGCCCGCTTATAGCTAAGGTGGAACCTCTCCTCATAATCCTCTAAGGACTCATCATTTCCCATGGTCATCCGAAAGATTTCTCCCTTGGTTTCCTTGGACCTACAGTAATCCCGATACTTGGTATTGAAAGCTTGCTGCATCTGAGCCCAAGTAGTGATACTATTTCCAGGTAAGCCCATGAACCAGCGTAATGCTGCATCCTTAAGAGTTGAAGGGAAGAGTTTCAACTTCTGCTCATCTTCCGTATAGTCATAGGTTCTACAAAGGACAGCAAACTCAAACAGGAAGGTATCAGGATCTTCAGTGGTCAGTCCATGGAAGTGAGGTAAAGCGGAGGGGCTAATGTTCTTCATTTTCATCTCTCCATTGGTCTCTCTGATGGGGAAGGCACCTTCTATTCTCTCATCTTCTCTTCCATTGTTAGCCATAGCTTCAGATGGAATGGTCTCTAATTCTTCTTCTGCTATAGGATCTTCGTATAGCTCAGGAGGTTCACCTATAGGTTCTTCTGGATCACTGCCACCTAAGAAGAGAGAAGGGTGACTCAGTGATGTGGTGGGGGTATTGGGTAGGAATTTGCCTGTTTTGTCTCGGTTCCTACGAGGCATGAAATGGAAAAGACTTTTTTTTTTTTTTTTTGCTTTTGCTTTTTTTCTTTGGTACCTGCAAAACTGAAATAGATTGATCTACAACTAACTATCTTACTGAAATAAAGATGCAGAATTGACTTGAAAGCAGGAAAGAACTAATCTACTTTGCTCAAATGAAATTGCAGGAATTGAAATGCTAATCTACGCTTGCAGAATGGAAATGCTAGTCTACGCTTGCAGAATTGAAACGCTAATCTACGCTTGCAGAATTGAAATTGCGGAATTGAAAGGCTAATCTAGGAAAGCAGGAAATGTCTATGCTACTTTTGCAGAATGGAAATGAAATAAACTAATTGGCAGAAGGCAAGAGTAAGAAAATAGAAGAAAAGCAACAATTACTAATACTCTGACGCTTCCCCGGCAATGGTGCCAAAAAGATGGTGGGCTCCAGTATTGTAGCAATAATGCTACAACTCCTGGAGCTTCCTATCTCTAATTTTATCAACCCGGTAGTTCGTACAAACTTGGAAGCGACGGTGCTGTATGCACAAGTACTAGCTCTTGTCGCAGCTGTCACTTGGTCAGCTGGCACAAGTCCGCTAGGGCTCAAGCCAACTTCTATATGTTCTCAGAAGAAGCTTTCTAAATGATGGACGAAGGCTATCTCAAAGGAAATTAATCTACTTTGCAAAAATGAACTGAAAGCCAACCAAAACATGGAAACCCTAGTAAACCCTAATCTGACTAGTTTAACCTCTATGATGCAATAGTGAGAGTGCAAACTTCTAGAAATGATGCCATTACTGCTAGTGATATGAAATGCATGAACTTAAACTACTTCCATTGAAAAGAACATTGTTTTTGTATTTTTGCTTAAGTGGTTGGAGTTATTATGATTTTGTTTCTTATTAGGGTTTGGCTGTGCAGAGGTAGTGCGAAGGGAAAGAAAGCTTGGGAAAGGTCAGGAGGGCTAGGAGAGGTTCCAGGGGATCCCTAACATCATTCCACAGGAGTCCACAACGTTCAGATGCTCGGCAACCGAGTTTGCAGGCTTCTACAGGATGTCTGCAGGGGATCCTACAGGAAGCTCGGGATTTCTACAGGAAGTCTGCTAACTTCTACAGGATGTGCTATGGTTGGAGTTTTGGGTGATGGAGTAGTGGAGGAGTGGTATGGGTGGATGGGTAAGGTGAAGGTGGAGTTTGTGGTGGCTCAGGGACAGAGATATGAGATGAGGAAAGAGTGGGTACAGTTGGTTGGTGAATAGAAGGGTGGAAGCAAGGAAAAGTTGAAAAGATGGAGCTACGTGAGAAGTAGATGGGTTGGAAGGCTAATGAGCTGAATAGAGGTCGAGCAAGTGGCTTCAGGTGTGGTTGAGAAGAAGAAGAACACGATAAAGTGATGCTATGCAGTGTAAAAGAAACAAATCCTCTATATCTTGCACAAAACCGAGAATTCCATCGACCTATTCTAACTGTGTTATTAACCCAATGAACAGCAATGTAAAGTGTGGATAAAAATCATGCATGGTGTTGGAACGAAGCAGTAGTGCTCAAGTGCAGAGTGCATGGATGGATCTACAATTGAAATGACTGTGTGGCAGCTTGAATGAAAGCATAAGACTGCGTTTTTTGGTGGTTGGTACAGCCCACACCCCCAATCTCTAAACAGAGATGGCAGCGAGTGCACTATCAACCTTTTTTGGATCTCCAATGAATTACAATCCTCCTACTCTAATCTAAACAACTAAAAGCACTTGAACTGTAAACTAATCCTACTCAATCACATAAAAGAAATCGAATCAGCAGACTGTAAATTCTAAATGCATGTCAAAACAGAGGAAATAAAGTGCTGCAAGGAAACAAGTAACAATACAAGGAAGAGGAGGTCTATTGCTCTCAGGTTGGGCCCTAACCTGAGAGCTATAGCTCCCTTAAAAACTCAGAATTGGATCCAAAGCTGCCTGCCTTTATTAAATAATCAAGAGTCTAACATCATGCCAAAACTGGCTTACAAAGAGCAAAAACCGAGCTGTAGCTCGTGCTTAGAAAGTGCAACAGTAGTTCAAAAATTCAAAAAGCTCCTATCAAAGGCTACGGCCTTCATATTTATACATAATGAAGATCAAGCTGGCTTCCTCCATTCGTGGAGCTTGGCTGTCCAACTGAAAGTTAAACTGCTATTCCTGTAGAATCCGTTGGCTGCCTTTAAGCTCGGTGGGGAGAGCTATTGGAGCTCAGAGTTAAGGTGAAAATCACGAGGAAGGTCATCAAGACTGTGGACAACCTCCCTATGAACCCGCAATGTCACCTTTGCTGTCTCCTTGTCTCCAATTGCGTGGTCTTTTGCTCTCTTTAATGCCAAAAACCTGAAATCATCATGTATTAGCCACATAGATATAATGCCTGCCCTTCTTCCTACAAATAACACGAATATACTAAGAAATGAATGCATAAGTATTAAAAGATGAAGGGTTGAGTAAGGTGAGTAGGCCAAATGAGCCCAAATTGTTACCAAAAATTGGGGCTCATCAGCCAACAGGAGGAAATCTTTTAGACACAGAAATCCAGAGTGCAATGTATTAAGGAAGGGGAGAGAAACACCAGATTCTTTCACAAGTCTACCTTGGAATACAGAGCTCATAATAGAATCACAAAACTTATAGATCCTCAGGGTACAGAGCAAAACACCCATAAGGAAATGGAAGCGGTTCTGGTCCAAAATTTCCAAAGTATAGTAGAGGAGACCATGGAAGACAGATCTCTATTTACTAAAATTTTTACTTAGCACATTCCAAAACTGGTAACCAGAGAAGACAATCATAATCGTAACATGCCAGTAATGGAGGAAGAGGTCAATGAAGCAATCAAAGAGATGCACAATGGGAAAGCACCAAGCCCTGATGATTTCAATGTAGACTTCTTCAAAACTTGCTAGGAAATAGTAAAAAATGACATCCTGGAGGTGGTGGAGGACTCGAGAAAATAAAAATTAGTTCTGAGAGCGCTTAATGAATCCTTCGTAGCCTTAATCCCCAAACAAGAAAAAGCCATGACTCCAGATAGATTTAGACCCATAGCTTTATGCAATGTGGTGTACAAAATCATTTCCAAAGTAATTGCTAGCAGACTCAAACCCATTCTTCCAACACTTGTGTCAGAAGAGCAGACTGGTTATGTGGAAGGTAGACAAATTCTCAATAACATCCTTCAATCTCACAAAGTGGTGCATTCCCTTAGGACCAATAAGCAAGCAGGTATGATAATACAGCTGGACATAGCGAAAGCTTATGATAAGCTAAGCTGGTCTTATATAAGGGAAGTTCTTAAAGCTTATGGATTTGACCACAACTGGATAAGATGGGTCATGGATCTCGTCACCATTGCCAGTTGCTCAATTCTTCTTAATGGCTTTCCTTCTAGAACCTTCAAGCCATCAAGAGGCCTCAGACGAGGAGATCCTCTCTACCCCTTCCTCTTCATTCTCATGATTGAAGGATTGGGTAGAGCAATCATTTCAGCCAAGGAGGAAGGAAGAACCCAAGGACTTAGACTCACTCCGAATGGGGACACATTGACCCATCAAAAATTTGTGGACGACACTATGCTGCAGGGCACACCAATAGTCAAGGAAGCCAAAGCTTCCAAACAAATCCTGCATGAGTTCGCAAGGGCCGTGGGTAGAGAGGTAAGCCTCACAAAATCTAAAGTTTTATTTTTCAATACTGACATTTCAATACAAAGAAATCTCTCCAGAATTCTAGGATTTCAAAGAGATCAACTTCCCTAGAAATATCTGGGAATTCCCCTCACTGATAAACCACTGAGCAAGGAAATCTGGGAGTCTGTAATCAATAAATTGAAGGATAAAGTCAGCAAATGGAAAAACAGAAGCTTGAAGTTAGCTGGGAGGTTAGTTCTCACAAAATTTGTGCTACAAACCATTCCAATCTTCATGTTATCAACCCTTCTGGCACCAACAGGAGTATTACAACAAATCAGGAACATTCAAAGAGATTTTCTTTGGGCTAAAGGGGAAGAGAAAAAGAAATGGGCTCTGGTAGCATGGGACAAGCTCTGTAAACCCAAAACCCATGGTGGTTTGGGTCTCGATGACCTAGACATTTTAAACAAATTTTTGGGGGCAAAAATTTGGTGGAGATGGCTAAAGGAAATAAGAAATCCCTGGGCTAAACTCTAGAAACAAAAATATGCAAGGGATTGGCAAGAAATGGACCACATCAGAATGACAAGCCACATCAAAGGTTCCAACATTTGGAACAAAGTGTGGGAAAATAGAGCCTTAGTTCAGAAACATAGTTTCTGGGAGATCAGAAATGGGAAGCTTGCATGGTTTTGGGAGGATAACTGGCAGCAAGAACATAACCTCAGTAGAGAAGGACTAGATATTATCAAAATCGATACCATTAGTAAAGGACTGGAAAAAGTAAGTGACTACTGGGATCAATCAAGGGCCATTGGTAAATGGAGGATTTGGAAGGTACCATACTACAATGAAGAAACCCCCTTGAAGACCCAAGCTAAAGTGCTGAAAGATATTCTGGAGAAAAGACAAATTTTGACCTCTACCTCAAATGATATTCTAAGGTGGGGTAAAAACAACGAGGGAATCTTCAACCTCAAAGAAGCCAAAAGAATAGCCACGGGGCTTAACTACCCAAGCCTTGATAAGACATGGAAAGACCTATGGAACAACCCACATTGGACGAAGATCAAACTGTTCAGGTGGTTGGTCCAGCACAGAAAGATTTTAACTTGGGAAAATCTCAAAAAGAGAGGTTTTGTTGGGCCATCAAGATGCCAATTATGTGGACAGCAGGAAGAAACTATAGATCACCTTCTCAACCTCTGCTCTTTCACCTCCACCTTATGGAATTGGGTAGCCGGTATCTTCAAGCAGACAGACAGGAACGAAAATGACATCACTGACACTTTAAAGAATTGGAGGAAGGACTTTTTGGACAATGAGACAATAAACACAACCTGGGCTCTGATTCTAGGATTCTTGATCTAGGACATTTGGAAAGAATGTAACAACAGGATCTTGAAAGATAAAACTGGCTCAACTCAAAGCATCATAGCTCAAATCCTAAAACAGCGCAAGGAAACTGTCAGTGTCCATCGGAAGCATCCTCCTGAGAAACCCCTGGGTCATCGGGACGCTCACATCCTAGAACTGTTGGGACTCCAGTCTCTAAGCCCTCAGGGAACAAGTAAGATAACAAAGAGAATATCTGTTGGAAAGGCTTTCTGGTAACCCCATCCCAAAGGTTTTTTAAAATTCAATATTGATGGAGCCTCAAAAGGGAACTCTAGGGACGCTGGCTATGGAGGAGTCATAAGAGATGAAGAGGGCCACTAATAATATGGCTGAACTCATGGCCATTGAACAATGCTTAGAGATTCTGACAGGGTTCAATTTACATAATACAATCATCGAGGCCGACTCAGAATTAATTATTAAGTCGGTTAAGCGGCTAGGCACAGGTACTGCACCTGACAAAGTCTCGAGTCACTGCAGACTTTTGCAGGTCTATTACCCTATTCAATCGCACCTGGGAATTCTCAGAACTATTAGTTTTGTGCATGTGTGTAGAGATGCCAATAATGTAGCGGATTGCCTCGCTAATGAAGAGGTGAGATGCACAAAAGACAACAAGTGTTGCTTGTGGGAGTCGGTACTCGCAGGACAACTGCATGAGAGTTGCCACACTCTCGCCCTCACAGACAAGGAGCATTATCAGCACATGTAGGGGTATCCGCCTGTTGCCCCATAGACGATGGAAGATAAGGGTTTGATTTTCAATCAACCTGAGCTTTGGCACAGTCGGGCCTCGCAACGGAATACCGCAGGTAAGCAGGCAACCAGAAAAATGGTGATGATCTGCTCTAAACTACGAGGCACAGGTTCAATTGGGTGGCTCAGTCGATTGGATGGCAGCAATGCAAAGTTACTTGGTGTCAAGCAGTTACCAAGCGTCAAATGGTTCTCAGGCATCAACAGGTTATCTGGTGTCAAGCGGTTATTTGGTGACGAGTGGTTATCAGGCGTCAAATGGTTTTCGCGTTATCAGGCATCTAGCAGTTTCTGGGCTATTGGGCATCCTCAAAACCTGAATTGGTTTATTAGAAATGTCTCCGATGCCACTTAGTGATCAACATGTGGCTTCTAGAGGAGAGAGAATAATGCCTTCATCGGGTGGGTATTCCTCCGACTTCTTCTCCGCCTAATATCTCACTCGGTCGTTGGGTCTTGCAGATGTAGATCAAGGGCTCTGATTTGTAGAGCTGGTCAGTGGATCTGGGTATTCCCTCGCGGACCCGAAATATTTATTTTATAGTCACTATTCACCTCCTCGGATTCATGCCAAGTTTGTCGGGTTAAGTCTTTGTTGTTCCATTCCGCCCCTTGACCGCTTGACCTTGGTCCAAGGTTCGTGGGGTGGTGGCAGACTGTCTTTTTCTCGAGTAGTTGACTCTTCCCTGATGATTGAAGTGATTACTAAGTCTTTAGCCCTCTTCCTCTTTGGGTGCGTTATATTTTATGTATCATATTTTGAGTGACAAGATAATAGAAGGACCGACTCTTGCTTTAGCAAAAAAAACAATATGACAAGATTGTTAACCATGGATATTCACCCTCACTTTACCATGGATATTAACTTGTAAATCCGCTTTGTTACTATACCATGGCCCAATACCATGGCTTATCAATACCACATGCCAAAAACCATAACTTATTTCATAGTAAAATATTTTATTTTAATTTAATTTTACAACATTTTTTGAATTGAATCTAAAAGGGCAAATGTTACAATTTGAGATATATCTAAACCCTCTATCCTCAAGACTACTAAAATTATTCCCATAGAAATTAAATTAAGGTTTTAATAAAATTAAGCTAAGATAGATCTATTCCGTTTCTTTATATATATATATATATATATATATATATATATATAAAGAACTGACATCGATCCATCATAGCTAAGATCCAAGGGATGAGAGCAAGCAAATTGACTAATTATAATAGATTAAATACAATGCATGATTTTTTAAAGCTTTTCATTATTTGATTTTCTTTGACATGATTGATCCAAAATATAGGTTTGCTATTTTACAACCAATTAAGTTTTTCTAATTTAGATAATTTCTTAAACACAATACAATGTGATCAAATTTAAGGGAGAGCTGGGGAGGGGGTGGAGAGAGGGAGCGAGACGGTGAAAAAGTTGGAGGATAGAGAGAGAGAAAGAGAGAGTGATGGGGGGGTGAGAGAGTGAGGTGGGAGAGAGGGAGTGAGAGGACGGAAGAGAGAGGAGAGAGAGAGAGAGAGATGGAGTTGGAGTGAGAGAGAGAGGGAGAAAAGAACAAAGACATATAGAGATAGAGGTGGAGAGAGATAGGAGTGAGAAGGGAGAGACGGAGAGAGAGTGAGGGAGAGAGGAGAGGAGGGAAGAGAAAGAAGAGGAGAGGATAGAGATAGGGAGAGGAGGTGAAGGGAGAGAGATGGAGACATAGTGATTTATAAGGACAGGGAGGGGGGGAGATAGTGATAGAGTTGGACGGAAGAGAGAGAGAGAGAGGGAGAGTGATTTGGGGGGAAGAGATAGAGGGAGGTGTGTGATAATGGATAGAGAGGAAGGAAGATAGAGATGAAGAGAGAGATGGAATTGGAGGGGGTGGGAGAGGGATGGAACAAGAAAAACATAGAGGGAGAAATGTGGAGAGAGAGAGAGGTTGACAAGGGAGTCGTGGATAGAGAGTGAGGGAGAGAGGAGAGCAGGAGGGAATAGAGAGAAGGATATAGATAGAGAGGGAGAGAAGGGGAAGAGAGGGAGAGTGTGTGTGTGTATGTTTGAGGAGTGAGATAGAGAGAGGGAATAACAAAGAGACACAAATAAAAATATAGATATTATATAGTATTATATAACCAACCTAGATCCATATTAACCCTATAACTATCAAGTGCTGAGAGGGATCCAATCTCTCGAGGTGAAAACATTTCCTCAAGTTTTGCACTAGAAAAAAAGGTTTGCACCTCGAGAGATTGGACCCCTCTCAACGCTTGATATATCTGGGGTTAAGATGGATGTAGGTCAGTTAATATGAAATTAAAGTAGTTTTTATTTGATATTATAGTCTTAAAAATTAAAATTTCCCTTTAAATTAATTTCAAATTAGAACTAGACCCAATTAGATTCAATGAATAGATTTTTAAAAAATACATAAAATATATATTTTTTATTAAAAAATATATTTTTAAAATTACAAATTATTAGAGATACATAGTGCAAGGTTGGCTCAACTATACACCATGTGAGGATGAAGAAGTGTTTAAGGAAGAATAACCTTTCAACCAATCTTTAACAAACATTCAATCCCCTATCACTTGTAAGTTTAGATTGCTTGACACAATTAAGATGACTAACATAAAAAATTGATTCATATTATTGTAGTACTTGTTAGGTAGTTGTATTTTTGTTCTTAGACTAAATTAGTCATTCATGTTAGTCATTTTTAGTTGTGTTATTTATTAGATAGTCACATATTTTAACCAGTGACTAAATTAGTGATTTAAGTTATTTGTTTTTAGTTCGGTCACTTAAGATTGCTCATTTTTGGTAGCATTTCACTTGGAAAAGCCGTGGTGACTAACTTTTTTAGTCACCTAGTCACTAATTGCTCATTTTCTACTAGTGAGAATTAGTTGGTAAAACAAGCTAGGTAGAGGTTGAAGTCATCATTGGACCTTTAGATTATAACCTCTTACTATGCCAAACATGGATTTATGCCATGGAACTTGTGGTCTAAACATATTTGAGGATGATTTCTTTCCCTCACTAGGGGGGCATTGTGGCCATAAATCATATTGCCTTTTTTTCCACTAATTCCCAAACTATTGGAAGTATTCCACTTGTGGGTGAATCCCCACACCCTTATCAACATGTTGGGATAGGATTGCTTAAATATTCATCCTTAATGGGAACATTTATGTTCCCTCCTCCTGACATTCCCAATCTAGTTGCCCTCATCAACATGATTAAGTCTTGTATTATTTCATCTGATCCTTGCATAGTACCTGAGAACTCTAACATTAACTCACTTGGTGATCGCATGCCACTCAATCGAGCTAGAGTATGAAGTTATTTACTCGGCCTGTTGGAAAAATTTTGAACCCGATACCTTAGTAAATTAGGTTGATCATTCCCAAGGTTGAGGTTCAAATTCTCACCCTTTCAATGACATATTTTCCACTGACGAATTCATCATTGAGATCATGATGTTAGATGAAACACCATGAGACAATAGTAATCATTGATCATGTTTGCCTGAAATTCTTGAGGACAATCTTGAAGATTTTTATTCACCCAATGTTATTGAGACACTTCAGGTTCTATCTCTATTCATGAAGTGAATTTTGAGAATAATTTAGCAAATATTGAGGAGAACATGCCTCTCAGTATTTCTATGAAACGTGGAGTTATTGAAAATGTCCATATTGGTGCATCTTGTTCTCCCGATGAGATTAACATTTATAATGACATTTTTCAATAATTTCGTGATGAATTTGCTTAGACATATGAAGAGATGTCAGGCATAGATCCAAACATTTTGGTGCACTGTATTAAAACCTATCTGGATGCTAAACCCATTTGACAACATTTACGTCTGGTTCACCTGAAGAAATTTTCTGCCATAAATGCAAAAGTTGAAAATTTTTTGTGTGCTTATTTTATCTATCCTATTCATTTAACCGTTTGGGTTTTGAATATTGCTCCTGTTATGAAGAAATAGGGTAAGATCTGAGTATGCATCGATTATAGGGATATTAATCGTGCTTGTCCCAAGGACAACTACCTAACCCCTTTCATCGACCAAATTGTTGACGAATGTGCCAGAAGTGAAATTTTCTCATTTATGGATGGCTTCTCCAGTTACAATCAGATCAACATCTTTTTGTCGGACCAGCTTAAAGCAATGTTCATTTTTCCTTGGGGTATGTTTTCCTACCACAAACTTCCTTTCGGTCTAAAGAATGTTGGTGCAACATTCCAAAGGGAAATGAAATATGCTTTCCATGATATCAAGCATATAGTGCAACCTTATTTGGATGATTTTCCTGCCCACTCTAAACATCGTGAAGATCATCCAATGCATCTCAGAGTGATCTTCCTACACTTTCGAAATTATAACATAAGGTTGAATCCACACAAATGTGTATTTTGTGTCAAATATGGTTGACTCCTAGGATTTGTAGTGTCCAATAATGAGATCTTCATCGATCCTATTAAAGTCTAGGTAATAATTGATTTTCCTCCTCCCTCTTCACTTGTTCAGTAACAACGCCTTCAAGGGAAGGCTAACTTTCTACACATATTCTTCCCTAACTACGCATAATGTTGGGTTGTGTTATATTCTTTCCACGACTAGCCCACATAGTTAACTGAGGGGTTAGAGGGAGGGCGGAGCCCCCCTTTGTTGCGTTGATTGTGTAGCGGGGGGGGTGTCACAGGGGGTTTGAGGTGTACCTGTAACCCCAGTTTATGGGGTCCGGGGAAGCGCCCCGGAAAATTTTGGTTTTGGACCCTTTGTTAGGTTGGGCGAACCCACCTATGGTTTTGTGCATGATTTTCACACATGTTTTTGGACGCGATGGTTTTCGGTCCATGGTATTGGATGCTTCGACATGTATAAATATGTATTATAACATTGAAAGGAACATAATGAAAAATCAAGTTGGTAGTCTCGGTTTTGGGATCCAGGGGAAAATATCTGTGTATATGTGTTTTATGTGTTATGCTCTCGCATTGTTTATTTTCTGTGTTTTAGAATTCGTATGCAGGTAATTTCTGTACGGGGTTAAAACCTACATTTGGTATCGGAGTTGTTTTGGCTTCAAGGGGACGCCTTTGTTGCTGAGGGGTTTCGCTCGAGCCTGTGGTAGACCCTGTTCAGTGGGAGATCTGCGAGATCGATTCTGGTGGTGAAAGAAGATGGCGAGCAGCGGAAAGATAGAGATCGAGAAGTTCAATGGTCAGATTTTTGAGTTGTGGAAACTCAAGATGGAGGATCTGTTGGTGGATAAAGATCAGTGGGTCGCGGTAGATCCGAGTACTAAACCAACGGGAGTGTCTGATGAAGAATGGAAGAAGTTGGATCAGAAGGCAAAGAGCACAATACGGTTGCGTGTATCAGATTCAGTATTGTTGAATGTATCAGGGGAAGCTATGACGAAGGCTTTGTGGGACAAGTTAGGGACTTTGTACCAATCTAAGTCTCTGGTGAATAAACTATTCCTGCGGAAAAAGCTGTATAACCTGAGGATGAAAGATGGAGACTCGGTGACAAAGCATTTGAATGCATTTAATACTGTGGTAAGTCAGTTAGCATCTGTTGATATTAAAATTTCAGATGAAGATAAGTGCATCAGTTTGTTGTGTTCTCTACCAGATTCGTGGGATAGTTTGGTTATTGCAATAGGTAGCAATGCAACTGCCTTGCAGTTTGATGAAATAGTCGCAGCCTTGCCAACGGAGGAGATGAGACGGAAAAATATGGAGAGCCAGAATGGTGATGCCTTGTCTGTACGAGGACGGTCCCATAACAAAAACAAAAATAAGTCATCGAGTGGGAGATCTAAATCTAGAGGGAGATCTAAATCTCCAGGAAAACCTGTAAAGGTGGTGTGTGGAAATTTGGAAAGGAAGGGCACGTCAAAAGGGACTGTAAATCTAAATCTCCTGATAAAGGAAAGGGATATAATGATTCTCCTTCTGTAGAGGTGAAAACCATCTCAAATGAAGGTGGGGATGTGTACTTGGCTTCTTCAAGTACACATGTAGATCATGAGGCATGGTTGATTGACTTAGGTGCATCCTTTCACTTCACTCCCTATAAAGAGTGGTTCTGCGAGTATGAGAAATACGATGGTGGTGTTTTCTTCTCAGGGGATGATAGGAAGCCTAGAATTGTTGGTCACGGAAAAGTAAAGTTGAAGTTGCAAGGTGGAAGGGTTAGAACACTTCCAGGTGTTCTGCATATTCCTGCATTAGCCAGAAATCTGATTTCTGTAAGCAAGCTGGATGATGCAGGTGTAAATATAATGTTCGAGAAGGATACCTGCAAAATGGTTTGGGGAGCACTGGTATTGATGCGGGGAGTTCAAATTGGAACTTTGTACAAGCTGCAAGGTAGCACTGTTAGTGATGGGTGCAACAGTTCCGTGGTTCCTGAAAGTGGAGCAGAAAATCTAGTGGCCCCTGGAGAGAAGACCATGTTGTGCATCAAAGGCTTGAACATATTGGAGAGAAGGGCCTTCGAATACTTCATGGTAAAGGTATGGTAGAAGGTATGAGTAATAGCTCTCTGGATTTTGATTTCTGTGAAAATTGTGTATATGGGAAGCAGAATTGGGTGAGTTTCCTTTCTGGTAGTAAGAGGGCGAAACATATATTATAACATGTGCACAGTGATGTGTTTGGACCTGTTGAGGTTCCATCACTGGGTAAGTTTGTGTACTGTGTATCATTTATAGATGACTTCTCAAGGAATACATGGATATATATCCTTAAGAAGAAATCTGAAGCCTTTGACAGGTTTAAAGAATTTAAGGCTCTCGTGGAAAATCAGACAGAAAAGAAGATAAAAGTGCTGAGGACAGATAATGGTGGAGAGTTTTGCAGCAAGGAATTTGAAGAATTATGTAAGAAGTGTGGTATAGCATGACAGAAGACTACTGCATATACACTTCAACAAAATGGAGTTGCAGAAAGAATGAATAAGACGTTGATGGAAAGGGCAAGAAGCATGCTCAGTGGTGCCGGGTTAGGACAGGAATTCTGGGCAGAGGCAGTGGATATTGCATGTTACCTGGTCAACAGGTCACCTTCATCAACGTTGGAGGATAAGACTCCACAAGAGGTATGGACTGGTAAGAAACCCTCTCTTTCACATCTGAGGGTATTTGGATGTGATACATATGTACATGTTCCAAAGGAGAAATGAACCAAGTTGGATAGTAAATTTGAAAAGTGCATCTTTATTGGGTATAAGGATGGTTTAAAGGGTTATAAGCTTTGGAACCCAATAACAAGGGAGGTTGTGTACGGCTGAGATGTGGTGTTCAGAGAGGTGAAAGATGTTATTAAGCATGAAGTCTAATGAAAGGAACCTGATAAGATAGAGTTTGAGCTAAAGGAGGAAGAATCATACTCTACAGAAGAGGAGGAATCAATTCGAGAAAGAAGGCAGCCAGAAAGGTATAGTCCATCTGCTTTCTGTTCAAATTTTGCTTTATCTATTACTAATGATGATCCCAGAACTGTGAAGGAAGCAGTAGATTCAGAGGATGGAAAACTCTGGAAAGAGGCCATGGTTGATGAAATGGCATCTTCGCACAAAAATGAGGCTTGGGATTTGGTGGAGTTGTTGGCTGGAAGGAAACCCATTGGCAGCAAATGGGTGTTCAAGAACAAGACAAATGCAGAAGGAAAGGTGGACAAATACAAAGCTCGGTTGGTAGCAAAAGGTTATTCCTAGGTGTTGGGAATTGATTTTGGTGATATTTTTTCTCCTGTTGCCAAGGTAACTTCTATTAGGTTACTTTTATCTATTGCTGCTGCTTTTGATTTTGAGGTAGAATAGATAGATGTGAAGACAAAATTTCTTCACGGGGATCTGGAAGAGGAGATCTACATGAAGCAACCTGAAGGCTTTGCAGTGAAGGGTAAGAAAGAATTGGTATGCAAGTTAAAGAAGCCTCTGTATGGGTTAAAATAGTCACCAAGGATGTGGTATTAAAAATTTGATACATTTATACGGGGACTTGGCTTCACCAGAAGCAAAGCAGGTCACTGTGTGTATTTTAAATTAATTGGTGACTGTGTTATTTATCTGGTCTTGTATGTGGATGATATGTTGCTGGTTGGAAATGACTAAGAAATTATCCAGGATTTGAAGACCCAATTGTCCTCCAAATTCGACATGAAAGATCTTGGTGCTGCAAACTATATTTTGGGCATGGAAATTAAAAGAGATAGGGCAAAAAGGAAGATCTGGTTAAACCAGAAGAAGTATGTCGAGACAATACTGCAGAGGATTAATATGCAAGATAGTAAACTAGTGAATGTTCCTATTCCTGTAGGTGTGAGGTTATCTGTTGAACAGTGTCCCAAGACACAAGAAGAGGAAGAGGACATGTCTCATGTTCCATATGCAAGTGTGGTCGGTAGCCTAATGTATGCAATGGTCTGTACTAGACCAGACATTGCACATGCAGTGGGAGTATTGAGCAGGTTTATGTCAAAACCAAGGAAGGAGCACTGGACAGCAGTGAAACGGGTTTTCAGGTATTTGCGTGGCACTAGTGATTATGGTTTGTGCTACCAAGGAAGACCAGGATTGGACAGAGTGTTGGATATTCGTGGCTTTGTTGATGCAGACTGGGCTGGGGATCTGGATCAGAGAAGATCTACAAGTGGGTATGTGTTTAACCTATTTGAAGGTGCAGTCAGTTGGATGAGTAAGAAACAATCTATAGTGGCACTATCAACTACAGAGGTAGAATACATGGCAACCACTCATGCAAGCAAGGTAGCAGTTTGGTTGCAGAGATTGTGTTCAAGTATGGGCTTAGTACAAGGAGCTATAAGGATAGACTGCGACAACCAAAGTACAATTTTCTTAGCAAAGAACCCCGCATATCATTCAAAGACAAAGCACATTGATGTTCATTATCACTTTGTGAGGGATATGATAGAAGACAAAAAGGTGTTGCTGGTAAAGGTGGAAACTTTGAAGAATAATGCAGATGCATTGACAAAATCTGTGAGCTCTGAGAAGTTCTCTTGGTGTAGAGAGACAATGGGCGTTTTAGGGCTAGAAAAATGACTAAGCTCTTTTGTGGCCCCCTGTGGAAAGAAAACAACAAGTGGGAGAATGTTGGGTTGTGTTATATTCTTTCCATGACTAGCCCACATACTTAATTGAGGGGTTAGAAGGGGGGTGGAGCTCCCCTTCGTTGCGTCGATTATGTAGTGGGGGGGGGGGGGGGGTTCACAGGGGGTTTGAGGTGTACCTGTAACCCCACTTTATGGGAAAATTTTGGTTTTGGACACTATGTTAGGTTTGGGGGACCCACCTATGGTTTTGTGTAGGATTTTCGCACATGTTTTTTAGACGCGATGGTTTTCGGTCCATGGTATTGGATACGATGGTTTTCAGTGCATGGCATTGGATGCTTCAGTATGTATAAATATGTATTATAACATTGAAAGGAACATAATGAAAAATCAAGCTGGTAGTCCCGGTTTTGGGACCCAGGGGAAAATCTCTGTGTATATGTGTTTTAAGTGTTATGCTCTCACATTGTTTATTTTTTGTGTTTTAGAATTTGTATGCAGGTAATTCCTGTACGGGGTTAAAACCTACACAACTTACAAAAGGATTTACTCACTTACTGAAAAAATGGGTTCCCTTCCATTGGGATCACACTACTAAAAAATCTTTTGATTCTTTGAAAAATATGTTATGTCAAGCATCTCTATTATATGCCCCTGACTATCAACGAGACTACTTCCTTTATTTAGTTGTGATAATTACCACAATGGAAATGGTTATGGTATAATAAGATAACATAGGAGACGAACACCCTATATATTACTTGAGACGAAACTTGACCAAGACTGAAGCCAAGTATTCACACGTTGAAATGTTAGCTTTGGTAGTTGTGCAAGTTGTCCAGATATTTCGCCACTATATCTTTCTTCGAAAGACTACTATAGATCATGATTCCAAATGTATGACTTACATTCTATTACATTAATTTATGGGGGGTAAATACTCAAAATGGATAGTTATTCTCCAAGAGTTTGATTTGGAATTCATCAAATCCAAATCTAAGAAATATTTAGTCTTCGTTGAGATGATTTGTGACCTTCCCTCCTCTGAGTTAGAATCAACAATTGATGATTCTATTCTAGACGAAATGTTGTTTTTGTGTTGACTCTTCCAATCTTTGGTATGGAGATACCATTATTTATCTCCAGACCCAAAATTTCCAGCCTGATATTACTCATGCTAATCAACATTGAATTCGATACCAGGCTCGCGAATACATCATCATTGGTGACACTCTTTACCGTTGCGGCCTGTTGATTCGATCTTTCGACATTGTCTTACTCATGAGGAGGTCGAGAAAGCTTTAAATGACTGTCATGTTGGAGCATGTGGTGGACACATCTCTGGCTATGTGATTGCCCAAACTTTTTTACATGCTGATTATTTATGGCTGACCATGTTTTGAAATTGTATTCTCATAGTCTAAAAATGTCACGCATGTCATATTTTTAATAGGAAATCTTGTGCTACACATATTCCTATGCATCCAATTATTATTGTTGTACCTTCTGCCAAATGGGGCATTGACTTCATGACCTGTAACCCTCATTCGATCAGGGGCATGACTACATTACCGTTGTTGTAGATTACTTTAAAAAATGGGCCGAAGCGATGCCTACCCTTGACAACAGCGACAAAACCGCTGCATTGTTCCTTTTCAACCATGTTATTTCCAGATTTGGTGCGCCTCAAGCTATCGTTACATACCATGGTACACATTTTCAAAATTACATGATGTTTAAACTTACTGCTAAGTTGGGCCTTCAACATGATAACCTAACTCCCTATTACCCACAAACTAACATGAAAGTAGAATCCATTAATAAGGTTTTAAAAATGATGCTCCAACGCATGGTAGGGACTCATAAGGCAAATTGGCATACCATTATTTTTTCTTCTTTGTGGGCATACCGAACATTTGTCAGAATTGCAACTAGATTCACACCCTTTTAGTTGGTGTATGGTCTAGAAGCAATTCTCCCGATCGAATATGAAATTATATCCTTAAAGCTTTCCATCAAGCTTCTTCCTGCAACTTCCACATAAGAAGAGCGTTTTTTGTATCTAGATCACCTAGATGAGACCTAACGTGATGCCTCAATGCCTAATAAGGCTCACAAAAAACATGTTAAAGCATAATTTGACCATAATGTTAAACCTTGTGCCTTCTCGGAAGGTGACCTAGTCCTTTTATACGACCAAGAAGCTAACAAATTAGGAGTTGGGAAGCTCGAACCATTATGGTTAGGTCCATATATAGTCAAGTGTGTACTAGAAAAAGGGGCCTATGAATTGGTTGACTTTGATGGAATTCCCTTGTCGCAACCCCAAAATGGGTTTTACTTGAAAAAATACTATGCTTAATATTTCTTCTATATAGTCACTATGTACATATTGTATAGGTTTGCTAATAGGTTTACAATGTGGTAATCTAAAGTTTTCTACCACCTCTTCTCATCTTGAGTTTCATTTGATTTGCAGATGTCAGTGTTCCCTTAGTTATATGTTGGTTATGTTGATGTCAACGTTCCTCTCAATGAAAAGTTACTGACTCATTGTTCCAGGCACACTCCCAATGTGCATCTAATTCCATCTGGAAATGATAAAGACCAAACCAAATCCAACCCCCAATGTTCCCTTCTCTACTACATAGTCCCTCGGGTGATCTGGTCACCCCCTTCGATGTAGTCACACGCCTTCCAAGTTCCGCTGGCACCCCCATCCCGGGTAGTCCATCCCTCGGCAAGGTTTCCTCACATCAGAAGGTCCAGAAACCAAGGCATAGCGATATCTCAAACCATCATATTAGTCATGGCATGCTCATGGAAATCAATGGACACTAATGGGTACTAGTGTCCCAAAATGACCCTTCTCCTAAAGTGCTTTACCAACATACTGCTACCTATTCCAATTTCTTTCACTGCTGCTATTCTTGCAGTCAGTTTCAATCACCCAACTCGGGCATTTCCCATGCTTTCTTGTACCAAGCACATAATTGCCATTAGGTTTAAAATAAATTGAAATAACTTCAAATCATACCTCATTAATGTCCTGTCAATAAGGTATACTTGCAATTATGTTCGCTCCCTGTCACAACAAGTCAAACTAGCATATTTGACCAAATCATCATGTATAAACATATCACATTAAGTTAGATCAAAACACAACCATCATAGATCAAAATCATAAATCACGTGTAACCATCATAAACTAGAATCGTAGATCACATGTAATCATCATAGACCAGAATCATAAATCACATGCATAATAAAACTGAAATAAAATACTGATACTTATCCTTTAATCAATCCTTAGCTTCTACCTTTATCTTTATTTTGTACGCACACTGGATCGGTTGCCACACCCGACAAACACCCAGTGCCTTCTCCTCAACCATGTGCACATACACATAGTGTACATCACACACATACAACCACACACGACATACAACACCATGTAATACATGCACCTACACCTGACATACAACACATACACCTACACCCAGTGTACAACACAACACAATACATACACCTACATCTGGTGTACACCACCACACAATACATACACCTACACCTGATGTACAACACAACAAATACACATGTCACAATACCACGACTACATAATGCACATACATAGTACCACATGCCCACAACACAACATGTATGACATGTGCACAATACCACATGTACACCAGTATCATATGTACAACATGTACATAGTACCACATGTACACAACACCACCTGCACAACGTGTGCACAAAAACACATGTATACGACACCACTTGCACAATGTGTACAACGCCATACGTACACCGCACCACCTATCCAATGTGTACACAACACCACATGCACGACATGTACACAACACCATATGTACACAATGGCACATGCACGACATGCACACAAAACCACATGTACAACATGTACACAACACCACATGTACATTCATGCACACAACACCATATGTACAACATGCACACAACACCATATGTACATGGCATTGCATATACAACATGTACATAGCATCATATGTACATAGCTCCGCATATCCAACATGCGCACAACACCGCATATCCAACATGCACACAACACCATATGCATAGAACCCCATATCCAACATGCGCATAGTACGATATGTACACACCACTGCATATCCAACATGTACATAGCATCATCTATACCCAACACTACATATGTAATACACACACAACACCATATATACAGCAAGCATACAACATATGTACACAATACTACATATACAATATTACACATCACCATAGGTACAATCACTGAATATACAACATGCACAACATATACACAAAAATAGCACTACACATCCAAAACCATATTGCCTCTACCAAGCAACCTTGCTTCCATTATCTCTCTGTCATCCATGCTTATCCTAGCATGTCACAAAGCACATTGTTTTCATTCCGTTGATGTATCCTTCAGCGTTACCTGTCATAACATAAACATAGGCATAATAAAAGCATACAGTATCAGTTCATATCCACGTGATACTGACCTCATATATTTGTCATGACTATTCTTCCCACTTGATTACTCGTAATCCAGGAACCTCTTCATGTCATTCACCTGCATAAGCAATCATTCCTCCACAAGAATGATCCCTAGTGACCTTGTCAGACAACGACATACATACATACATGTATACATATAAACATCAACATAAAACAATCATGATCCCTGATGATCCTATCAGATAGCAATGTACATACATACATATATGCATATAAACATTATCATAAAGCAATCATGATCACAACATAATTACTATATATCATAAGGCCAAGGTTAAGAGAACCTCCTTTATTCATGCACAACATGCACAATATTGAGAACAACGGTTCCCAACATAACCAAGGCATCTGAAACCTCAAATCCATTTACTTTACCCTTTATGTTACCTTTCTCATGACTATCCTATCACCGTCAATTTACCTCAATGGACCCAACCAAACCAACTAGTTATCATACGCTTGCCTTCAGCTGCCCTTATACATGCACTGAGCTTCATCAAGGCCTTACATCACCTACTAGATTTCATTCAGCTCTCCTTGAGCTCCACTAACTTCCCGAGACTCTCAAAACATAAAAGGAAATACCAAGAAGCAAGCAAGAGAAAACCATGAAAACCAATAACAATATGACACCATAAACAAAGTGGTATGGCCATACACCAAATGTAAACAAAGCCGAAATCGAGCACAACAAATCACAAAATACCAAAGGCACAAGACTAGCAACAAACACCATGACTCAATCCCATGGTTCTCAAGGAAATCTCAACCCAAGCCTTCTTCAAAATTTCAAGGCAACCTCTCTTGCCATGCAACTCCCCGCATCATACTTCCATACACACATAATTGTCAGTGTATAAAAAAATATAGCAATATACTAGCCATCTTACCTTGTTGTGCCAAGCATGTTTCCTTATAACTAGACACATCCATGCCATCTCTCAAGGGACTCCAATTCCTTGACAAATCCGGCTATAACTAGAAATTATCTAATATACCTATCAAATACATGTTAATGAATATAGCACATATCCACATAATGTCAGACAAAATCAAGCTTAAGAATAATTCCTGTATGCAAAGCACTCATTCATTTGGAATTAGGGTTTCTGAACATAGCCAAAGGAATTCTTTCCCAATTCCTTTCTTTTAATTTTTTACCTTGTTGCAATCGAGTCTTACTATGTACTGTCACATCACCCATTTGTTAGTTATATAAACACATCAATTGTTCACACATGTTGATCACATGTTCCAAATATCAAGACAACATATGTATTAATCTAAAATCAACCTTTACTAAGTCTAACAACCATGTCATAATCAAAATCAACTCACATTCATCAGTCATAATACATAATGTTACACTCAAGTACATATCAACTGTATCAACACATATGTGTTAGTACGACCATCTTAAAACAAGATCATTTCTTCATGCAATGTTACAGATACATACTCATATCATGCAATTAATCAAACATTCAAGCAAATTATAAACATACCATGTTAGATAAATCAGCTAGACGACATAATAGACACCAAACACTCAAACACCAAATAGACGACATAATCAAACAATCAAGCACCAAATATATGACATAATCAAACTCGTACCTTAATGTGTCTCGGGGGGGCTATCTTGTTTGCACAATCAAGCTATATTAGCACGATATAACTTCACAACATATCAAATCAACATAAATAAGGTCATGATATCCATAATAGTCACTAGCTAACATGTCCACATCATAAACTCATAAACAATTATCATTCATACATAATAATCACATTTGCATAGTCAATCTAGATTATTATGACATAATATCACAACATATTAACTCATACCTGAATGTCATAACCATAACCATTTACATAGACCAATCCAAATTAGTATGATACAGATAACATCAAGATATTAATGCAATAACCCTAATCATAAAGTTACTAGCATATAACAACAACAAGTTATATATCATGGTCATCAACAACATATAACATAATCATCAAGCTAACTATCATATAACAACAACAAGTTAACCTATAACAAACATATAACATAGTCATCATGTTATCTAACATAAAACAACAATAACAATGCATATAACCACAAGTTACTATCATTCATGAATATCCAACACATGTGCATATGACTAGACTAATCAACTAACAACTATCATGTATGTAACCATAACATCAATAGAATTAAACACATACAAATAACCATAATGCATATAACAACCCTTAACCTACATATCTGCATGCCTAACATACAAAAATGTATGACGACATGCTCTTGCCTTGAGGTCCAATGTTTAAACTTCACTTTGAAGGTCTGAATCAACTGCTTTATCTCAACCAGCTCATTAGCATCATAACATACCAATAACATCATGATTACCTAATTGCATACAATGACCTCAAAATTCATGTCTGACCTACCATATATTCATAACCATAACCGTGACAATGCATGCATAACAACATATAGACACTGACATGCATAACAAATGCATATACAACTGACATATATTCATGACATACACATCCCAACAACAACAACATCAACTCCTACATGACAACACAACTGCAACAATGACTACCACTATGCATACATAACAAGCACATAGTCCACAAACATAAAGAACATGTATGCATGAAAAACACATTTTACCCATCTAGTCCAAGGGTTGAACCATGCTTTGATACCACTCTGTGGTATTAGATATCACACAAGGAGAACGAAAAGTAGAAAACACACAAAGAGAACAAAACCCTCTCTGATACCACTTTGTAACACCTTCCTCCCACATCTACCCAAGTAATCGGCCAACCGGGGTAAACATGTGACAAGAAGTTACTATGATATGATTTGAATCCCTATGTGTCAGTTAAGGAAGTGGAATCGAAGAAAAAACACCACACAGACCTTCCACATCAACAATAGAACTCCCAGGAGCCATCCCAACCACTCAAGTAACCAACCCCTGAGACCAATTGAATTATTAGTGCATTAAACCCCTGGAAGCTCCCTTTATATGGAAAAGGGTGCATCTAGGAGGCTCAAGAAGCTCCCACAACAAGGGAAAGGGAGATTTTGGGGACTTTTCCCCCAGTGCTCTACCTGCAACTCCGAGATTTGTGCCACTTTTTTAGGCCCAGAGCCCAAGACGCTGTCTAGAACTCAATGATAGGTTCAGAAATTAAATTTCACAATGAAACAAAGATACATTTGCAAAAACAATGGCAAGGACTACACTGGACCCCTACTAGCCATGATAGGCATTTTTTCAAACACGTCACAAACATGAAAGCTACATGTCTTAATAGCAGAACTGAGCATAGGGTGTCATACTTATATGAAAATTGCTAAGAAGCATTAATGCCTCAACGCATTAGTTGCAATTTCATCTATTAGGCAATAGATACATTGTTCATTCATTTACAAGTAAAAACATGATATGAGCCAAACATCATGACAGTCATAAAACTCATTCATAGCCAACATATAAACATTACAGATGCTAAGCATAGAACAACCATATAAGCTACAAAATCAATAAGCATATTTACCCATCAATACCATAGGAAATATCTTTTATTTCCACAAGAAAAATGCAACCAGGTCTGGGACTTCCACGTACCACCCGACCATAGACATGGTTGAGCCAAAATTCTCTTCAGCTAGTCACCCTTGTGCCATATTCCAAGCATGAATGTGGGATCTCATGGAACAATCCATCAAAAACGAACCAGGGCTTCCAGAGGCCAAACCACCTCAACCCATCAAATAGTGATTCCACCTCACGGTCATACATCATAAGCAATCACCAGATTGGTCTCTACTCAAGCCTTCCAGGGCTCTAGAGCATTTGTTCCAACCAAGGTTTCCAGGACTAGTAACTCAACCATAATCGTCGGGCTTCCATAACATTTTTCCAACCAGGGCTTCCAGGACTAGTAACTCAACCCAAGCTGCTATAGGGTTTCGAGAGAATTTGTCCAACCAAAGCTTCCAGGACTAGTAACTCAACCCAAGCTGTTACAGGGCTTCTAGAGCGTTTTTTCCAACCAAGGCTTCCAGGAACTAGTCACTCAACCCAAGCTAAAGAAAACATGAGAACCAACCAGAAAAACAAAGAAATGAACCCACAACACCATGGCTATCCCGAAAATGGCAAGGCTAGGAAAATCCATTATCAATCAAGGCAATCCTCCATGCCAATGACAGATCATGACCAATAAACCACATGCATATGCCATGCATGCCAAAACTAGTGAGGAAAACATACATGCAACTCAATACCTACAAGAAAAACCCATTGTAGTTGTTGATCCTAATGTCCTCTTGCGCTTTCTTACTCTTCCTTTTCCTTCTTGCTCCAAGCATCCAAGTATGCCACACTCTCTAAGAGTGCTCCAAGAAAACTCTAAGTGTCCAAGAGAGAGAGAGAGAGAGAGAGAGAGAATAGTGAGAGAGCTCCAAAACTGAACTGACAAAAGGTTACACTGACCAAGCCTGAGCAAAAGCTTTCCAACTAATCCTCATAAGCCTTTTTATCAATGAGACCTCTATTTTCTTCAATTTCCATTATTTTCCTTCATTTTCCTCCTCACATGCAACCTATGACCTTTCACCTCCCTTTTCTCCTAATTTCCATTATTTTCATAAACAAATGTGCCAAAATGCCATTTTTCCTTTCCAAATCCTTTTCCATTTCCTTTGCAAAATTCCTTTAGCCATAATAACCGAAATGAACACCCACTAGGATGTTTTTCCCATCATTTAGCTCGAAATACGTGTCCCGCGAACTTGGTCTTATTTTTTCCTTTATTAACTTTTACATGGAATTTTGACTAGGGATGTCATAGTATCAGAGCTTTGTTCGACTGTATAAGGGCAGGAATAAGGCTAGTCAAAAGGTATAAGGCATCAAGGAGAATCTAAATACCTAGAACCGAACTTCTAAAGACCAAAATTATGGGAACATCTAGAAAGCACAATTTCATTATTGTTGCACAATTGCTTCAAGATGCTTCAACAAGAGTACTCCAAGAAGAACGCCAACTCTACTTCAAAGTGTCTTCAAGTCTACTAAACAATATCACCAAGTTTTGTTAAAAAATTCAACAATGTCTCCAAGTCTTCTTTTCAGAATAGTGCTTTCGCAGGTCAACTATGTTGCCACAGAGGACGAATTTATTATTATCCTCATATTAACAAAGACACTAGTATAGGTCTGTAACAATCCTTCACTACATTAGAGAAGATTCACAACATTCTTCCATGGTTGGAAAGAGATATAATACTGAAGTTTCATCGATCCTTCCCAAACACAGGGGCTTCACTGGGGTAGCAATATCATATCACGTGGGTTCATATTGGGGGATATATATTGAGGAAAAAATGACATAATATATTGGGGGATATATAGGGCGTAAAGGGTTTTTATATTGGAAAATATAAAAAAAGGAGCTTAAAATTAATGAAAAAACATAAAAGGGTATAAAAAATATTAATGAAAAAATGGATACCTACAATATCTAGTGAAAGTAGGGGTTTTTTAAATTGGCAAGTTGTATTCGGTTCATATTGGTAGGGGGTTAAATAATGTGATTTCTAGACGAATTTTCCAATATGTAGTCAAATTAAGGATATTTTTTAATATGCCACGAACGCACGTGATATGTTAGAGGTTCACTGAGTGAATTCCCCATGTTCCCAAACAATACCTATAGGTCTAAGTATTGAAGGTATATGTATGAACTACACAAATTTCGAAGCTACAGTTCTAAGAATTTCATTATTCTTCAGGTTTGAGATTGCACCACAAGTCCACAACAACAACAAAAAAAAGATAGTTTCCGCAGTTCGGTCTTTAGGATGGAATTTTGACGCTATCCTTATAGTTTGAAATAATCATTTAAGGAAACCAAAAATATTTGTGTTACCCCAAATTTTGCTCTCTCACAAAGGAGAAATGTGAATGCATACAATGTTATAAGCAGGCTTGTAATACAAAGTTCTAAGTTCAATGGTGCGGTGAAGAGGAAGAATAGAAGATTCCTTGAAAGTGCATGGTGGATGCTCAATACTATTACCAACTTTATTTTGGAGCAATTGTGGCTTTTGTAAATCAAACTTCCCATTGTTGCATTTTAAAAGAAGAGCATTTTTTAAGTATGGAACAAGAGGAAGCTGAGTGTTAAACATTTGAATACTTTTGGTTGTCCTATGTATGCACATATGCTAGACAAGAAGAGAGGACAACAAGAGTGTGAAGTACATAATTATAGGGTGAAATTTGGACTAAAAGGATCATTGGCTTTATAAGCACACAATCACCATAAGCTAAGATGTAATTTTTGAGAGAATGCTTGGAGTGTTGGGCTTCAAACCTGATGAAGTTATAAAGTCCTCACAATAGGGACAAATTGGTGTTGGAACAAAAACTTCATGAAGATCACGTGGAGGAATACAAACCGATGGAGAGTAGAATGTTACTAAAGAAAATGAGGAATTGGAAGGAGGGAAAAGTCACAAGCCCGTGGATATGGAGAAAGCAAGTCAAGGTCTCAAAAGAAATGTCTATCCACATTTTAAGAAATATCATGGCATCTAAAAGAAGGCCTTATAATAGATTCTACAATCAAGAAGGATAAAGGTAAGTAAAGATGAGGTATGTATTATATATTTTTATCAAGGATTTAACATGAAATATAATAGGGTTAGTTACTTATATAATTCTAGGATTTGTTGCCTTCTTTATCAAAATATGTTATCCATGACTGTAAATGACACATGGAAACTTTTGGCATATAGAAAACTCCGAACACTCAATATTCTTGATTTCTAGGGTTTGTAAATAGTCTTGGGTGTCGAATATATTCTAGTATTGACTTAAGGGGAAAATAATTTGATTTTTTCTAGATCTAGGGTTCGTACTTGGAAATCCTGGGATTTCTTCCTCCATTGTTCAATAAAACCCTATATTGTCAAAATTTTGTATTATTTTTCATGAAGCATTGTAGGTATAAAGAGGATGGTTAAATTCAGAAAGAGCACTTCAATGAATGAAAATCTATAAGGAGCGACTCAAGGTATGAATAATT
Organism: Pinus tabuliformis; assembly: GCA_031772625.1. Classification (NCBI taxonomy): domain Eukaryota; kingdom Viridiplantae; phylum Streptophyta; class Pinopsida; order Pinales; family Pinaceae; genus Pinus; species Pinus tabuliformis. Next base: position 1,257,803,342 of record CM062820.1, read on the forward strand.
TATATATAGTCTCCCTCACATACAAAGGTATAATTATTTTTGAATTTACTTTATATCATTAATTATTTCATGTATAGGTTTTTGAATCTCAAAAATTCTTGTTAGTGTGAATAATCATCAAGATTGAGTCTACCCTCTTTATATTATCATTCTTGTGAAACCCTAAAAGGTTCACTGTAAAACTCTAACCTAAGGGTATGTCAATGAAATCTTAGTCTACTTAGGGTTTTTGATGAAGTCTAAAATTTTGAAACCTTAGTTCTATAGGGTTTGTTGTTAATGTCTAAAGTTATGTACTAAAACCTATATCTTTAGAGTCCGACGATCTAGGGTTTATAGGAAATACCATTTGTAATAGTATGACCATAGGAATGAAACCCTAAGCAAGTATTCATCTATCTGATCAAAACTCTAATCTTGTCAAAATTGTTATATATCTGATGTATTGTTGTCTGTGATATTGTTATGATATGCTTGTACATCCTAAGATATGTATATATGAATATGTTGACTTAATTATCGTTGCTCATGTATTCTAGGTTTTGTAATTGGGCCCTATTAGAAATTGATATTTTTAATGTAATGTAGTTTAAGGTTTTTGACAAAACCCTAGCAAAAAGGATTTGCAGGTACATAATCTTCGAGATAATGAAGATGCTCGTATAAACGTGATAAAGGAAGATCTTAGGATGATCATGATCAGGATGACCTTAATGAAATCATAAAAGGTTGAGGCTTCTCGGATGTTATAGAATAAGAAAATTGTCAATCTCCCCAAGTTAAGAGGGTGAATGGTCAAATGAAAAGAATACATCTCCCCAGTTGAGAGGGAGATCATATTATGATAGTCATGATGAATACCTTGTAGAATAAATCTAAGAATGAATAGATATGCAATGTATTGATGCTAATGAATAAATGAAAGAAGAAAATCTTCTTAATAGTTGAATCCGAATAACTAAGTGACAAGATGATTGAGAACCCCGAAGGTGTGTGTTTACTTGTATATGTATATTTGAAAGTTTATTATTGATTGAGGTATGTGTTTGAACAAGTAAAATATCTCCATTAAAGGAATGAACACTTTGGAAGCATGCTTGACAAACGGATATATCTATTGTGATAGGGAGAGTTGAAGCATCTAATGGCAGATGCTTGGGATGACATATGGCCGGCCTACGTATGTTTGATGTCCTGATCCCGAAGAGGGAGGGTGGTGTTGGTATTGGAGATTTGACCTTGGATACACACCTATATCCCTAGGTTGATGGTTAGTTAGTCAGCCTGATGGTACGTAGATTGGTTGAAAGATTTAGTCCATCTTAGTCCCACCCAAATAGATTACCCTGGTTAGGAATCTAGTCTGAGGCATTTAATGTTCCATAACTCTTTGTAGTTCATTTTGGAGATCTTCCATGTACCTCTATCAATATAGAAATCATGAATACCTCCCTAGTTAAGAGGGAGTGTTGATGAATGTAACTAGGCTTGATCTTCATAGTTGTACTTGAGTCATGATATGTAATTGTCAAAAGAAACTTTTATTATTAAATTGACTTATTAAAGCATGGGGTTCATGCTTGGGTCAATAGTCAATAGGTCAAAGCACCCATTGTGTGCCCTAAGATATTTTTTGAGTCAAAGTCAAAATTATTTTTGGAAAAAACCCTTCTTGGGCTCCTTAAGGTTAAGAAAATTAATTATTACTCCTTCCCCATCAAGTCAACCTCCTCATCTATCTACTAATCGACCTATAACACAGTGCAAGATGGCCTAGCCTTATATAAAGACACCTTCTTTTCAATTGATCATGTCGACTCATTTTGGAGGCTCCAACGACTATATACTAGGTAAGATCATGCCATTTTGAAAAAAAATATAGGACAATTTAGTTTTGAAATCCTACAGAGAATGAAGGCAGTCAAAGTCTGAAATTCTACAGTGAATAGAGATACCTGAAGTCTGAAGTCTCACAATGAACAAGTCTGAAATTCTGCATTGAGTAGAGATAACAGAAGTCTAAATTCTCACAGTGAATAAGTCTAAAATTATGCAGTGAGTAGAGATATCCAAATTCTAAAGCCTTGCAGTGAATAGAGATAGTCAAAGTCTGAAGTCCCTCAATGAATGAAGGCAACCAAAATTCTGAAGTCCCACAGTGAATGAAAGAATATGAGATCTGCAATTCTACAGAGATAGAAGGAGGCCCACATCATGAAGAATTTTACCTTAAATTCCATTGATGTTCATCAAAGATTAAAGAGATTGAGTTGATGGAGGAAAGGAGGTTGTTGTCTTGGTTTTGGTTGTCTCACTGTCATATGAATATACTGAAGGAAGAGTTCTTGACTATATTTCCCCCTAGATAGGGGTTTTGCCCTGGCTGAGCGCCTATATCATGCATTCTCTGGTGTTTTGTTTTTGTTTTTTGCAATTGTCTTGATGATAATAACATGATTACTAAGAAGAAGAAAATAATAAGTCACCAGAAATTGTCAAATAATAGAGAAATAAAATTAAACAAAATTGCCCTTAGTTTTCTCAACACGAGTGATGGTCTCTCACACAAGCCATACCATATTGGAGCTGTCTCCATAACATGTATTTCTAAAAACCTCTTGGGCCTGATATGTAAATTGTTTCCTTCCACACTAGCTCTCTGTTATATCCCTTGTGTTGGCCATGTGACTAAGGGATAGGGCCAAAGCCTCCACAACTCCAAATTTCTAAGGAATTTATGATCTTTGCCCAATTTAATCTATGATAATTTATCAGCCTTCAAAAACCTTGAAAAGAAAACAAACTGCCTTTGATCAAGTGACTTTCATAACAATAGATAAATGCAACCTTTATTGCAATGGAAAATCTCCCAAGTTTGGGGGCATGCAACATACAATAATTCCCACATAATAGAAGGGAAAGGCTTCCATAGCATGCAATATACATATTCATAAAAGAACAAAAATAACATCCAAATAGCTTGATTATTTCATGCAAATCGCTTCCCATACATATTCAATAAGTCAATACAACAACTTTCTTCCTACTAATGTATACATGTATAGTAACTTGCAACATAGACTTTAAAAATCAAGTGTTGAACAACATATAAAATTTATTTGCAAGAAAGGAATACATTCCTCTTAATGTGTCTAAAAACTAAATAAGGTATTTCCACTCTCCACCCAATTGTAGGCACAACTACATTGTAGGTTTCTTACAAAATAGCCACCCTAGAGCCAGATTCGATGTCAAAAGGATGATTCATTCAATGTATTACACCAAATTTCTTTTTTCAAGGATAGAGAATGCAAACAATTCTCCTTCAATGGCTATGAAAATAGGCATGCCACTTCTCAAGCACCAAGTCTAAGTGGAATACACAACAAAGTATGGTTGTTGAGGGCCTACACAATATAAATGGAGACCCATTCATTGCTTCCTACAGTTCCCTCAGTGATCCTCCCTCTTTTAGTGCTTCACATGCATAAACACAATCAAAAGGTTGAGTTATTCTCAGTATTCCCAACTTATGATGAGGGATCTCTTGTAGGTTTCATCAATGATCACAAATTAAGCTTTGACTATGCAATCCATCTTCTAAACACATGTTTACAGGGATTATAAGTTTATAAATTCATAATGGTTCCAGGTTTACAAATAATTTGAGTCTTTGTTCTCCCAGTCCCTACAGTCCTCAAATTCTCCTTAGTACGTCTAAACCCAAAGACCACTGGCCTATTTCTCCCCATGCATGTTGCTTCACATAGAAGAGGTCCCCTTCTCAGGCTATGGAATCGATAAGACCCTGACATGATGTATGTACCTCATGCTTAGGTGGCTCTAGTACCTCCTCTCTCGTCCTCGTATAACTGCTTGGACTATTAGTAGCTCGAAAAAACAGTAGGGGTTAAAACATTAAATTTAGGGAAGATAGGAAGCTTTCCAATCTCCCTTATAGGATTCCAAAGCAATTTATCATTCTAGATATTGGAATATGTATAGGCATGTCCTTCTTCTTTAATTTATAGCAATTTATAATTAAATCAAATTTTACATTAGATAGTCTTTGTAATATATCCATGTTGGCTCTCCAATATTATCATCCTTTAATTACATTATAAAACTTTAGGATTAGGATACATGATATTACACAAAATGCAGTAGAGTAGAATGAAACCTCTTTTCTTCCTAGTGGTCTCGATATAATACAACTTGATAGCCTACTAATGGTTGGCTTGGACTCCTTGAACTCTTAACTTGAGCTACAATATTAACCCTTCTAGATTATTCTTCATCATTTTCATGTGTCTTACCCCTTTTTCCATCATCATATCGAATCATGGTGGTTATAATAAGAAGGTCAACTTTTGAGTGGCATAAGTTTTGCATATAGACTTCATTTGAGGTTGTTTTTGCATATTTGGAAAGGTACTTGAGTGTAAAACAATGCCAGGGGTCTCACAAAAATGAGAGTTTTTGGACCTAAGAAAACTTTAGGAAATGGCTCGATCTACCTCTAGAATGTTTAAAACCCTGTTTCACTACACTGGGATTCCCAAGTAAAACTGGTCTTGTGTGATTATTCCTCCAAATTTTTTACTCCGAAAGCATTAAGATGAATAAAAATAATATAATGATCTAATCTGATCAAGAGGAAAAGGAGGGATAGAACACACCATATCTACCAAATAGGCCGACATAAAAAATATAGTCCCAAATCATGGAGGGGGTTCTGAAGATCACTTTAGTGCTTGCAAAATGTTTGTAGATAGTATTTGAGCCTAAACATTTCCCCCTTTTTTGCAAGTTGATGCATTAAGGAAATCCATTATTGCTAAAAATTGTGTGGGTCCTTTTCTACATACAATTTGCATAACATTGTAGTAGCTAAAATATACGGCCTTTTAAATATTAGGATTGGAATATCCTATTTAATTTGGTTTTGAATGAACAAGGCTTGTAACACTGATATTTAATTAAATATACCATCTCCCTTTGTTTTGATTTTATTTTATTTCCTCCAATAAACTACTAGTGGTTAACTTGGACTCCTTCAACTCTTAACTTGAGCTACAATATTGACCTTTATAGAGTATTCTTCATCATGTTCATGTGGCTAACCCCTTTTTCCAGGACTAATAGTTGCTGACATGACATCTTCTTGAATCATGGTGGTCAAAACAGGAAGGTCATCTTTTGGGTGGCATAACTTTTGCATACAGACTTTGTTTGAGGTCTTTCTAGTGCCTTTGGAATGATATCTGAGTGCAAAACAATGCTATGGGATCTTGCCAAAGTGAGAGTTTTTGGACCTGAGAAAACTTTAGGAAATGGCTCCAAATACCTCTAGAAGGTTTAAAACCCCATTTCACGAAATTGGGACTTGTCAGTAAAATTGGTCCTATGGGATGATTCCTCAAATTTTTGACTTTGAAAGCATAAAGATGGATGAAAAATATTGTAATGATCTAATATGAGCAAGAGGGAAAGTGGGGATAGAACACACCACATATACCAAATAGGCTAACATAAAAATTCTAGTCCCAAATCATGGAGGTGGCTTTGAAGATCACTTTACTCCTTACAAAATATTTGTAGATAATATTTGTTCCTACAAATTTTCCCCTTTTTTGCAAGTTGATGCATCAAGTAAAGCTATTCTAAGTGAAAGAGTTAAGGGTCCTTTTCTGCATATAGTTTTCATAACATTGCAGAAGCTAAAATATATAGCCTTTTAAACATTAAGATTGGATATAACCTACTTAATTTGGTTTTGAAAAAACAAGACTTATAACACCAATATTTAATTAAATCTACTATCTCCCTTTTGTTTTGATTTCAAGTTATTTTCCTCCATTTGTTATAAAAACTATTTATTTAAACAAACATCTGGGAATCTAGCTTATATAATCTAGCTAAAACATCTACTCTAAAAGACCCAACTACTTGCTTTGCATGATTAACCATTGTACATGTTTTAATATCAACATGTGAAATGATCCAACATATCATATTAGTATATAATAACTGACCTTGGTAACCGAGATTCTAATATAGTGAGAACTTTTCCTCTTTGATTCATATTCCTCTTCAAAATTAGCAACTTCAAAAAATTCCTCCCAATCATAATAGTTCTTTAATATTGTTTCATGTGCAATGTTTGTGCAAAAAGTTACAACTTGGTGCTCTTCTTCATCATATTCCCCTTAACATGGTTTCATGTGCAACGTTGGTGTAAAAAGTTACAACTTGGTCCTCTTCTTCATCATATTCCCTTTAACATTGTTTCATGTGCAATGTTTGTGTAAAAAGTTACAACTTGGTCCTCGTCTTCATCATATTCCTTATCATTAGGATTTCCCACCTTCAATTGCTTTCTTTTTAGGTCTACAACTTTAATATACTTACTCTTCAACTTTTTCGATTTTTTTTTTCCAAAACCAAATTCAAAACTATAAAAAGTCCCGAATGAAATTTCAAATAAACCTAACCATATTTTAGTTAATAATTTAGTGAAAAATATAAATTTATTTACCAGGAATAATCTAAAAACTCACTGTTTCGATTAATATTGATGTATCTTCAATTATTAACATGTTAAACAATATCATGAAAAGCAAATTTCTGTCAAATGACTAAAATTTGACACTAAATTGTAATTTCATGAATTCCACGCATAGCGAATTAATGAACCTAATTAGAGATTTGAAAAATTTCGACTTTACCCATTCATTGAAATTCAATGGGGAGATCAAACTTAAACGTTCATAAGCTTGATGAGGACAACTAATATCCAAAATCTAGAAGTATTTAGAACAAAACTTATCTAACAAAGACCCATAAATCATATCAAGACCCACATCTAGATATAATGCAATAACATGATGATAAAGGTATCTAGTATTTGGAACCTCATAGATACACGTTTTATTAAAATACCCATATCCATATATAAAAATCGGGGTCATATAATGTAATCTAGCATCTGGTATATTATAAAGTGGAAAGTTTATCAAGAGATTTGGATCCAAATGCTAAGGGAATGTGTTAGAAAAATAACTAAAGATATGAGGTGCTTAGAAGTTATGAAACAATTAACTTATCAAGAGACCTAGATGCAGATATAAAAGAAATGTGTTAGCGGAATAACAAAGGCATCTAACATTTGGAAAGATTTTATCCGGATTCGGCTACAAATATGTTTGAGGTGGCCCACATGTGGTTGATTTAAATATCAGTGTTAATAGCAATTTTCCTTGGATCCCACTAGTTAGCTAATCAAATCTCCATATAGACAATAATTTTCATTAAAAAGTTCCTTTATGTCAAGTTTCTTGAAAACATATATGGTTGCCTAGTGAAATATAAAGGAGTGCAAAAATGGATTACATGATATAAAATGAGATACTTGAGAAGATGGGATGATATCCATGATCTAGACTATTATGATTAATTTGAGAGTTTATCTACATTCAATATAAAAGTGTCCAAATTAAGAAATTGGGTTCAAATTATAAAATTCCCAAATATAAAATTATTTGATTGTTGATTATTTTTAATCTTAATTTAGATTCAAAGAAAAGTTTTCACAATAAGAATATGGCAACTTGTAAATTGATAATAATTTGATAATGAAATCCAAAAAAAACAAATTGATTTAAAAATAATTTTTAATAAGAAAATTGAAGCATAAAATTTTATCAAACAAAAAATAATATTGGTAAACATTTATTTTCAACCAAAATAGACCGAAATAAATTCTAGAATGAATAAAAATCTTTCTTCTCAGGCTTACGAAAAGTGTGTTGGGAAAGTCAATTCTAAGCTTAAACAATGGGGGTGTTAGTGGCTAAACCCAACTTAGTGAATTTTTTTGATAAAATATATTCTTTTATCCGTTTTAACATTTCAATGCTCTACATTATTGGCTCCAATGGGTATTTCTTTCTAGTTGGATCAATAGATCAAAAAGTTCCTTCGAAAGGAGGTAATACTAACACAAAAAAATATTGTCTTGTTAACTAAGAAAGAATGAGGGATGCTAAGGAATGTAGTGGTTTAGGAATCAAGGAATTCATGATAATAAATTTAGCATTGGGGAAAATGTCATATGGAGATCGATTATAGGAGAAGAGGATTTGTGGAAAGAATTTATGTAAAATATATCTTATTGGAGAGAGACATCTATGTCTTAAAAGGAAACCGAGTAAACATTAAGGATACCCAATTTGGATACTCATCAAAGTAGTAGCTCACATTATTCATGCCAAGCTTACTTGGATCCCAAGAAATGGGAAATCTATCTCCATTTTGAAGGATAGTATTTTGGAAAGCCACCACCAAAAAAAAAACCCTACTCTTCACCCTATTAAAGAGTGGATGGAAGATTAGAATCTAAACTCATTGTATTACATTTCCATTTGGTATTTAAGATTGGGATAGTAGATTGGATGGGACCTTAAAGATCCTCCATAATTTTTTATTTTTTTTTGGTGGGTCCTTTCCTTTTTGGAATCTCTTCAATGTTGCACTCCTTTGCATATATTTATTCAAGACAATTGTGGTGTGGGGGCAAATGAATTCAATATTATGGCATTGACATCTTCTTGGATCATCCCTTCAATTTAAAAATTCATCTTTATGGAGCTATGCTTTCAATCATGATGGGTTACTCAAAATGAAAAAAATCTTGTTAGTTGATGGTGTAAGAAAAATTGTTAACTAAAAATTTATTCAAGTGAGGCATTCATTTCCCTTTTAGATGTTCTATTTGAGTGCAAAAATTGGAAACCTTCCCTCACTTTTTCTTTTGAATGCGACTTCTCCAAGTAAGGGTGGGAATACACCTTTCCAAATATCAGTCACCAAATTAGAATTCCTTCATCATGGAGTGAGATGTTTATATAATGGAATTGAAGATATTGGGGAAGTCAGAAAAGCAAGGGAATTTTTAAAAAGTTTCAGGAAGCCATGCCTTAATATCTATACTAAAAGATCTAAATTGCATGTAATAGAGCCATTTTAAAAAATGAGAAAATTAAGCCAAGGCATAAAAAAAGCAAGGCAAGATCATTGTTAGCTTAGCATTTTCTCACAAAGAGTACAGGCACTTGGGAAAAAAGAATTAGAGGTAGGCGAGGAATCATTGTTTTAATCAATTTAATATTCAACTAACTCACTACGATTTTCATCTCTGGAAATATGCTATAGTCACACCTTTTGTGTTTTTATGGTGCTTCAAAAGGAAATCCAAGGGTGGTAGGTGTGGAGGATCATCGAAGATTCTGAAGGGAAAAATGAACTACAATACTCCTCAACTCTTGGAATCAACACAAACATCCAGGCTTCTATAAACATTGCACCTTAGAAATGATAAGGGACCAATAATTACAATCCATTTCTAAGGGGAACATCCTATTACAATTAATACAATGTATAAGACAATATTTGATGATGCTAAGACTAGGTCTCCTTAGTATATATATAGGAGAAAAAAGCTACAATTATAGTGAAATGGGACCATGAAATATTCTAACCTTCATAACAATATAACAACAGAAATGTAATCACTCAATATCTAGGGCTTAATTCTAACTACCTCCCTGCAAATCCCCCGACAGGCGAGGTTGTTCCCCCCCCATAACCCCCCCGTTGTGCCCAGAACAACCTAACAACATTTGGTACTAACCATGTAAAGAATATAACACATAACCAACATTCTCCGCTTGTTCTTTTCTTTGCACACAAGAGAGTGCAAGAGTACATAATCATCAGTCTAGGGCCGCAATGCCAATTGTTTCTCTACACCAAGAAAAAATTACTGTCCTCACAGAATTTGTTAATGCATCCGCAACATTCTTCAAAGTGTCCACCTTTACTAGCAACACCTTTTTGTCTTCAACCATATCCCTCACAAAGTGTTACTGAACATCAATATGCTTTGACTTTGAATGATAAACAAGGTTCTTTTCTAAGAAAAATTCACTTTGGTTGTCGCAATCTATCCTTATAGCTTGTTGTACTTGTTGGCCGGATAAATCGATCTTGCGGACAAGGCCGATCTCCCTAGTATCAGAAGATAGTTTAGCAACAAACGGACAAACAAACCTATCTTTCTCTAGACATATGCGATTTATAAGTAAATACTACAAAGGTGTTAAGATCCTACCTTAGATCCAATGCTTGTTCGTAGTAGTCATCCTTCAATCGTTCGAAAGAGTTAACCTCCAATCGTTCAAAAGTGTTACCTTTAAAGACTTGCAATAAAAAACAAGCAGACATTAAATAGCACCTGCATAGCAAATATCATAAATCATGTCTATTATGGTGATCAAGGAATCCATAAAATAAACCATGAATCAACAGCTTACTGACAAAAACAAATTTATTTGTATTAACTTTGAAGTAGAAGAACCTTACAACCTTTTCAGCCTTGATGTTGAACAAGCTCTTCTTGGGTCCGAAATAGGAATTTCCTTTACTTTGACAAGTCTTGCACTCCTCCAAATGAGATCTTAGAGGTATGTAATCTCTCCTCATAAAAACTCAACTAAAGAAGACTAAGTTCCAGCAGCATTTCACCTCAAAAATATTCAACTTATCCCTTTCCAGTAACCAACCCAATGCTTCTTTTTATAGTGCAGAGGAGGAGGTTACAGGTCCACCTATGAAGGGATAGAATCCTCCTTCAAAGGGATAGGTTCCTCACATCAAGGGGTTAGCTCCTTAGGGTATGGGATGCATGAACCTTAAGAGAGCGAACTTGCCACCTCAAGATTCCTTCAAGAAGCTTCTAGAAATGACTGAAAGTGAGTTTTTCAGAATATACTCGCGCATTTTTAACTTGTACGTGGGTCCACACCTTTAACACAGAGACAGTGCGGTCAGGTGCGCAAGAGACTTGACCATTAGGTGCGGGACCGCAGGTAATACAAAGAGAAAGTGCGGAACCAGAGTTTTAAAGACTTTGAGGGATTTTCTCTTACTTTCAAGGCTTGATATGAGGAACTGATGCTTCAGACTTGTAGAGGGGGAAAGTATGAGTGGTAATGAACTCACACAGATAGCAGAATGTCAAGGTGACAATTTTAGTGCAACAGATTGCCCCCTAAAGTGCAAAGTCTGTAATAGATGAAGATAGAGTCTGTCATTTATGAAGAGTGAAGTACTTTATCATTTCAAGGATCATCCTGTGGACACCCCAGTCGGAACCTATAAAAACATTCAATGAAAAATATATATATGTAGACATATCATCACTGAGGTAGGCATTCCCATACTCAGATCAAAACTGACTAAACTATTCTGATACACGAATGATTTTGTAATACATCAAGAGTATAGACATGTGTAGACATAGTATGGGTGCAACCATCTGTTTATGAATAGTCCACTATATAATGAATAACAAAATTCCTCGCAGCCTGGATGGTAGAAACTAGATCCAGGGTCTTGATTTCCGCTTCCCGAACTAGTACGATTCTATCCATGTGAATGAATGTGTCGAAGTCGAACATGGTAGAAACCACTTGATTACCAGTCAATGATGTGAACTGTTAACAAGTGTGAGAGAAACCACCAGTAATGTCAATGGCTCTCAAAGTACCCAGTACAATCCATGAAATGTGAATAAATGAGCTAAAGTCGAACATGTCATAGAATCATTCGATTGAAGGTCAATGATGCAACCTATCATCGAAGGCGAGAAAACTGCCATTAGGGCATGCAGTTTTCAAGGTACTGACGATTTCTAGATCAACTTCCTAGATAATGAGCTGAAGTCGATAGAAAGCGATCCATCGTAGGCAAGCCCACAACACGAAATCATAGATCAAGTTTTGAAGAAATATATTGGCAAGGACTGACTCAGGGATGGTCAAAATGGATGACAGATATCTCGCAGATGAATGGTTTGTTTGAACTATTCTCTTGAACACATAACAACACTGCAGATGGCTTGGTGACAATTGACCCAAAGCTAATACCCAGAAACCGGCTGAAGACTTTCAATGTGGTTTGATTAACTGTTAGGCAAAGGATTTTCCCAACCCAGGTGAACAAAAAGTGTCATGTTCAAGAGTGGTTGATGGCTTTTTTACAAAACAAAGTGTAACAAACAGGTTCATTTTTCTCTCTTTTCCCCCACCATTTCTGGCAAGTACCTCTTTATTTTTGACAAGCTTGAGGAGGATAACATTTGCTTGTTTATAAGCTCATCCTTCGGATGAGTCCAACTTAGTTTAAAATTCGAACCCTAAGAAGGAGTGGTTCGTTCCTGTTTAAAATTGAACAGGTCCTTTACTGTTAAATTTTAACGAGTCCAGTATAGGAAAAACTCGGTGTTTTTCAATTTTAGGGAGTCAGAAGAAAAACTTAAGAAAACTCCATGGGGGTACTTTTTCATAAAATAATCCCTCAGGTCCGAAAAAGGATAAAATAATACAGGAGGGATGACATTTCCAATACTTTAACGAGCTAGAAAAGACAAGTGCTCGACAATCTTTTCATATTTAATGAGTCTGAAAAGGGTTTAAAGAGGACTCTATTGACCGTAATTAGTCAACATATACCTTTTTCGTAAATAGTCCATTTCAGTCCGTAAAAGGGGTAAACTTATACTAAAGGGACGATTATTCATTTATTTTAACGAGTTCGAACAATCAAGTGCTCGGCAATCTTTTCAATTTTCAAGAGTCTGAAAAGAGCTTAAAGAGGACTCCAACGTTTCACTTTTTCGTAAATTTGTGTCCCTCGAGCCCGAAAAAGTATAAAATAATACTCGAGAGAACTGCTTGGCCATTACGATCAAGGAGTACTTTTCGTAATTAGTAGCTCCGATCTGAGAAAGTAAAAAAGTGATCGAAGACACGTTGTTTCGTAACCAGTATCGAACTTAAAATGACAAAAGTCTGACGATCTTTTCATGTTTATACGGTCAGAAAAAAAGCTGAAAGTGGACCGCCTTTTTATTTCCGTTTAACGAGTTAAAAAGGGAAAAACTCAGCAATCTTTTAATATTTTACGAGTCAGAAAAGAGCTTAAAGAAGACTCGTCCTAGAGGAACGAGTTGTATAAAGGGTAGCAATTGGTTTCGGCAATGGTGGAACTGCTCAAAACATGTAATGGTCAAGAGGCTGGCTAATAAAACCACTCATCGCTGCGGTCCCTTAGGAAAGGAAAAAACAACCAAGTGAAAGCATATGATCGACCAAAGAGATGGTGGCGATGGAATGAAAACAACCAAGGCTCATCTAGCAGAATTTAGTGGATAAAAATGGCGATCACGAGATGTAAATTGGGTATGGGTTCATTTTTACACAAGCTTGAACCATGGAGAACTCTGCTTGGATTTGATTTCATGTTTACACAAGCTTGAAATGAAGAACTATGCTTGTTATAAGTTCGCATTGCCCCAGAATAATGATTCAAATCGAGGTACGTGCCCCCCAAGCTTCATTGCATTCAATGAGGTGGATGGAATGAAGGTTCACTTTCAAGGGAGTTGTTTCATTTTTAATGAGGTTGACATAGTAAAATAACTATCCTCATAACCCTTGTTTCATTTTTTAACGAGGTTGACACAAGATCAAGAACTTTCCTCAAAACCCCTGATTCATTTTTTAATGAGCTTGACACAAGACAAGGAACTATGCTCCAAAACCCTTGATTCATTTTTTAACGAGCTTGACACAAGACAAGGAACTATGCTCCAGACACCCGGTTTCATTTTTTAACGAGGTTGACACAGGAACAAACTATCCTCGGGACTCCTGGTTTCATTTTTTAATGAGGTTGACACAGGAACAAACTATCCTCGACAATGATCAGGAATCCTAAAACAACTGTACAGCCTGATATGCAATTTCCAAGGGACTCAAAGGCATCGCGCCATCAAATGAATCCGGCTCAGAATTGGAAGGTACGATCCAAGGATCATCAAAAGTAACAATATTCGATGAAATCATATGAATATTTGCAATAGAAGGCGATACGTTAGGAGGAGGGAAGGAAAAATTTCCTAGTAAACCAGAATCTTTAATCAAACCTACGCCAACATCCTTGTAAGGGATAGTTGTTTTACCGACATGCTGAATACTATCTGTAGAGGCTGGGTCGGTTGAGAAATAAGTCAGCTGGTCTATCGTAACGATCTTTCCGTTATGAGGAAACTTGATAAGCTGAAAGACTGATGAAACAATAGCAGTCATAGCATAAGACCAACTACGACCTAGGAGAAGGTTGTAATCTAGAGGGGCATCAACCACTTCCACATCTAGATTTATAGTTTTGCCTTCGACCCCTATAGGTAAATCCTGCCAAATACCAAAAGGATGGAACCCTCGGCCATCAAAAGCCTTTAGAATTGTCGAATACTGATTAAGTGTGGGAGAACTAAGCGATTTCCAACACTGGATAGACATAATACACGTAGAAGCCCCTTCATCAATCACAGTCCGAAAGCAAGGTCTATTATTTACTAAAACTGGAATTTGGAAAGCCATTTGCTGAGGTAGGTGGGGTGTACTATTATCTAAATCAAAGATTATTAGGTTTGAATCCTGAATATCAATAGCTCCTATAGCAGAAATAGTAATTTACATTGTGCTGGGCACGATTGCAGCACTTCTAAAGCCGACATTGCTCAAGGGGAAATAGCTAAGTCTTCAACACTGTTGTAATTCTCAGCAGCTCTCGCATGTGGATTGAAAGCTGATTTATGAAGTAGACCTTTAGCAGGCAGTTTGATTACTAAGTCAGGGTTGGGTTTCTCGATCTGTAGTGGATCAGAACCAGGAGGAGGTGTAGTTGATGTGTTTGAATTAGAAGATTCTGCTTCTTTACCATCCACAGGATTTTTACTACCATAATCTTGCGATCGCATCACAATCCTGACATGAGACATCATCATAATGGGTTCTTCTGAGGCATTCGAGGAAGAAGCAATCATCTTAATATCTTGAGTAGGATAAGGATTCTTCAAGACATCAGATGTTTGAGAACCTTTAACAAATTCCGAAACCTCTGCTCGATGTGGGAAATCTTTGGTAAAATGATCCTCATCGCAAATGAAACAAGGATAGCGAGGTTTTTGTTTTTCGTCAGTAGATTCATTTTTATCTGTTTTATCTTTTGAAATTTGTTTGTTTTTATTCTTCCCTTTCTCTTTACTACCGAATTGTGATCTGGTCGTAGATGATTCTATGACATGGACGTCGGTAGAAACTTCAGCGGAAGAATCTCCTTTCGGGGAATCAGGTAAAGTTTTTATAGGAGAAGAATTCTTTGAAGATTTCTTCTTACTTTTTGTACTAACTGAACCAATCATACCATCAGCGGCATAAGAACCTGAAAGATCTACAGTTATTTGACCGTGTTTTGGAAGATCAGGGATTTTTTCATGTAAAGTACCTGACTGCGTATAAACAAGGTCAAGGTACTGAGCATGAGCAATGACTTGCTCTTCATTGACAACTCCTCCCTTAGTTAAATCTTCAATGATTTTAGGTAACAATGATTTAATGAACCATTCTGCTACAATTTGATCCGGAATGAAAACTTTCACTAAACGCCTTCTATGTCGCCATTCATGAATATGATCAGAAATATATGTGGACGTGGATTGTTTTAGCGAAGTTAACAGTTCCATGCCATTGTTGTATCTGACAGGCAACTGAAAATGAGTTAAGAAAGCAGTGGCTAACTGATTGAAATTATAAAAAGAGCCTCATGGTAACTCAATGTACCATGTGGAGGCAAGACTAATAAGAGTTCGTTGAAAAAGACGCAAACGAATTGAATCATCAATGATTGAATTAGATTCACACCAGAGGTGATAAGTCATGACGTGATTTGACGGATCCTCTCTTGACTTACCCTCAAATTTAGGGATATCACTGGGCAACTTACTAGGCATTGGCGGCCAATACGGAAGATAGTAAATCAGATCGTTCGTAAGGCACGACAAATCAGGTAAATCCAAAGTTGCAATAAATGGTAACTTGATGAGCCCCAAAAATGGATAATTATATGGGCTCATTCAACCTCCTAATTCGCCTTAATCCACCATTCTCATTAGTTTATTGCATGTTTTTAATTATATTTATGCTAATAGAGTGAATTGGGTTAGTCATTATGCCAACAAGTCTAATGGGTGCTTTGTGCATATTTTTAGTCAATTTTGAGACAAAATCAAAGGTTTTAATGAGCACTTGGCAGCCAAATTCGTGGAAGAACAAGGGAGAGGATTTGTAGGAAGGTGTCCCCTTCATTTATGGGCCCTTACCTCGAATTCTCCACCATCAGCTCGGAGTTCAAGGGCCACCAAATCAATTATCACAAGGGCAGCCGAGCAAGTGCTAGTAAAAGTGCTGTTAACTACAAGTTTTGGCAGTCGAGTTCCTAAAGTTTAGGAGGGCTGTTGGGGTCCTCAATTTGTATAAATAAGAGGGCTTAGGGCCTCATTTCAGTTAGTCACTTTGTAGGCAAAAGTTAGCTAGTTTGTAGTTCGATTTTAGTCATTTTTTAGGCAGTAGGTTAGCTCTGCATTTCAACACATTTTCAAGTTTTCCTTGTGGATAGTTTTTGGAATGTAACTATTCTTTTGATCAATAAAGATGAATCAGCTTTGCACCAGCTCTAAATCTCTCTTAGGAGGCTGTAGCTCGTGGGGTTGGGCCCATCTTAAGTGCCCAGTACCTTCTTTGTTTACTTTTATGTGTTTTTGCTACATTCTTAGAATAAAATCTGCTATTTAGATTTAAATCTTGTTTTGTTATTTAGGTTGCTTTGATGATTAAAAAAGGCTTTGCATGTTCAGATTTAGTTGATAGGTTAATAACAGGGAAGATATTCAGAAAAAGGGCCATCAAGCACCTCTGATTTCACCTCTCCCTCAGTGGGATCAGGAGCTGGGATCAAGGTGACCTTGCTGCCCACAAAAACACTGACTTTGCTTTGCCATGCAATCACTAGTGTTTGATTTTCATTTGTAGAAGTTGGTTACATGTTCAGATTTTTGCTTGCTTAGTTGCATAAGTTAGTATACATGGTTTCATTGTAGTTCAAACTCCTGTTCATTCTCTTTACTGTCAGCTAGATCATATTAGGTCAACGTAACTAGGTCTTTGATTTTACAAGTCTTCGTTGGTTCAATTGGAAAAACAACTTGCAGAGCACCTGTACCACTTCTCTACCTGCCCATACTCCATCAAACCCATCTACTCCATCCCTCAACTCAGCTTCTTGCCTTACGTTTTCCATTTGCTCACATAACCCTAGTTTTTGTGCATCATTGCTTCAGTCCTCCTTGAACAAATCCAGCCATCTACATCTTTCCTCAACTCCATCCACCAAGTCCTGGACCACCTCCAACCCTTATCCTACCTCCATACCCACTCCTTCATCTTTCTTCCTCCATCCATCCTCCAAAATCCCATTTCTGAACATCCTGTAGAAAAATTACAGACATCCTGTAGAAAATCACAGACATCCTATAGAACCCCTGCAGACTTCCTGTAGAAGCTCACGAATGAGGTTTCTTGATAGCCAAACTCTGTGAAACTCTCTGGAAGGGTGTTAGGGACCCCTTAGGCCCTCTCTGAACCTTCCCGACCTCCTCCAAGCATTTCCTCTCGCCAATCCACCTCTGCACAATCAAAATAGTCAAATCGCATGCATGATGACTTTGGCAACTTATTCAAAAATAAAAAAAAAAATTATTTTATTTATTTATTTATTTATTTTTTATATATATATATTTTATATTTTTATTTTATTTTATTTATTTATTTATTTTTTTTTTTTTTTTTTTTTTTTCAGATGTTACTATAGAAGTAGCTTAGATACATGTATTTACCTTTCTAGAAGTCAATGGCATTTCTTTCAGTAGGTTGCATCCTCTTTCTTGCATCGGTACAGGTAGCTGGTAAAATTAGGGTTTGCTAGGGTTTACGTTTCCTTTCAGCTTTCCAGTTTCTTTTTGCAAGTAGATTAGCCTTCTTTGAGTTATCTTTCGTCCATCAGTTAAAAATCTTCTTCTCAGAGCTCATAGAAGTTGGCTTAAGCTCTTAGCGGACTTGTGCCAGGTGACCAGGTGACAGCTGCGGCAAGAGCTAGTACTTGTGCATACAACACCGTCGCTTCCAAGTTTGTTACGAACTACCGGGTTGATAAAATTAAAGAAGGGAGTCCCAGGAGTTGCAGCATTGTTGCTGAAATACTGGGGCTCACCATAACTGACAGTTAGGGTCGCAAAAACCTTGGGTAATGAGACCAGCTCCAGGAGGAGGATATCTAGGATAACCTGGAATCTGATTTGCATTAGGAATGTTATAACCTCCTGGAAAACCAGGATTAACCGGACCAAACTGAGGTTGTTGATAAGTATAGCCAGGATACGGTTGATACTGATAAACTGGGTTTTGTACAGTAGGACTGAATTGATACTGTCCCTGGTACGGTTGATAAGTGAATTGCGGTTGACTTGTGGCAATCGTACTTGTACCAGCTTGTCCTGCAGGCATCTGGACTGAAGTCTGAACTGTAGGTCCTGACTATGGCACAGAGACTTGAGGAGTTTGCACTGATATAGGGATAGTAGAAACTAGAACTACAGATACTCCAGAAACAAGTGTGGTAGGTTGAACAGAAGTTGCAGTAGTTGTAGTAGTTTGAGGCGGAGTCTGAGGTGTGCTAGGCCCAGGCTGCTGAACTAAACCAGGTGCAGGGGTTTGAACAGTAGGTTGGACAGGTTGCTGGGTTGGACCAAAAACCAAAGGTTGTCGAGGTTGATTAGATAACTGCACATTAGGTTGCATAGTCCGTTGAGTTTGAGGTGGATTCCACACCATGTTCATTTCGGGGTATGGGCCCATAAAAGGTTGTGCACATGGAGGACCATAACTTGGTTGAACGTAGGGTTGATAATTAAGCGGTACATTTCCAGCTCCTTGTAAAAATGATTGACCAGAAGGCGGTTGGAAACCTTGAGTTGGGTATTGACCTTGAGGTTGATAACCCTGAGGCACATACTAAATCTGGGGTTAATAAGCATCCTGAGGAATATACTGAGTCTGGGGTTGACCTTGGGGTATGTACTGTCCTGAAGGTTGAAAATCTTGAGGTAGCCCTCTAGGCAGAAACTTACTACCTTGGGGTTGCCCCTCAGGCGGTAACTGACTACCTTGAGGTTGCCCCCCAGGCAGTAACTGACTCCCTTGAGGCTGCCCCCCAGGCGGTGACTGACTACCTTGGGGTTGCCCCCCAGGTAGTAACTAACTACCTTGGGGTTGCCCCCCAGGCGATAACTGACTACCTCGAGGTTGAGGATTTGGAATACTACCAGACATCATATGGATTTGCTCTGCGTTCAACGTTTGAGTTCCATTACTACCAGATGATATTTGATGTTTAGTCGGTCAAGGAGTTGCTCCTGAAAAAGTACCAGAGAGTGACTGGTAACTTGAAGGAACATAAGGACTACCGTATAAAAATGTTATCGGTGATTGGGAGAACATAGATGACCGTCTTGACATGGTTGATGAAGGATAATAACCTCTTGGTGTAGGATGAAAAGGAATTCGAGGTGGTGAAAAAATAAGACCCGGGTTTTCTAAAAAATTTGTCAATGACAAATACCAAGCGTCACTCCTAAAAGGACTGTAGAATATTGGTTCACGCTCCCTAAGATTCAAAGTCTGTTGGTTTTCAGGAAGAATTAAAACTTAGTCTGGATTGACAAGTTATTCAGTAGAAATGAGCCTAGAAGGAAGACTTTGAGTAATGATATTTCCTACCCTAGGTGAACCAGGATCACTAGAAGTTGGAGTAACAAATCCTGAAGATGGTTCCAAAACAGCAGGTTCAGTGTCAGGCTCAGAAATTTCAGGTTCTTCAGCTAATTCACTGGAAGGAGAAATACTACCAGTAACTTCGGAAAATGAAATTGGCTCTTGAATATACTATGTTGTTTGTATTTGATAATCAGGATGAACAATTAAAGATGACTCTCCGGCTTCTGGTGATCCAACTCTACTGTCACTAGGTGATACGAGAGCTCGCAGCCCTTCAAGTTGGCTTGGTGTATACTCAGGAGGTTTCCCCTGAAGTCTACGAGATTGTCTCGGTAATTCAGCCATGATTAAATATTAATTAATCACACACAAACAAAGAAAATTTCATTAAAAGCACCTAAAGTCTCTAAAGAAACAAGCAGCTGAATCACACGCCTAAAAAATCTAAGAGTTCAAACCACGCACAAACAATAACTTCCCGTACTAAAAACACTAGTTGGTGATGAAATCCAACTTAGTAGAAGTTTAATATAGAAAGGGCGGTTGGAACAATTACCCCGACAACCTGCTTAATGAAACAGACTGGCACAAGTTTCTTCACAAAACCATCTCGAGTGAAGAGAACCCCCCAGAGAGTCCAAGTGAGTCTAGTCGACATCTGCTCCAGGTACAGTGAGATCCTTCCTTCACCATCACCTTAGGAAATAATCTTAAGTTTATGGACACTAAGGTTACCAACAACGACAAATACAACTGGGGGAACAGTCTACGATCCGATCTACCCGCAAGGGCAGAGTAACAAAGCTCAATCCCCTTGAAGGCTCCTCGACATGGTCAATCCGAGTTTTACCAACAAGTGACCCCAGGCTCCTTGACAATGGTTAATCTGAGGTTTACCGTTTATAATACACACAATTCTTCTATCTTTCCCAATGAAACAAAATTGATTGTCTCAAAGGTTCGGACATGATCTCGTGATTGACTCGTTTAAGAGAAGCTTCCCAGAATGTATCAATTACAATTGGATTTATTTCCTACCGCAAGATGTATCTACTTGTTTGTTTTAAGTACCTTGGAGAGTTAATTACTCCCTACTCCAAAATACTAGCCTAAGCTATATTGGTGATAAGAGCCCTAGAAATAGAAAAGATTACTAGATCAAAATTAATTAAGCGATGCTTTTATGGGTTGTTCTTTAATTCAATAGGTATGGAAATGAAACTTTGATGGTGTGAAGACTCGACTCCAAACACACTAAAAAAATGCACCTAAAATGATAAGCAATTCGTTTTTCTTTCAATGAAATTCTAGCTAAAAGAAAGAGTTCGAGAATGCAATTCTTTAAGAAACAATTCTTTCTTTCAACATGGAAATGGAAAGAAAATCTTTTTGTCTTTTTTAATAAGAACTCAAAATGAGACTAATAATTAATGCTCACAATAAATCCCTTTCCCTTTTCAAAACTTGAAACTACAAAAAACAATTTGCTTCAAAAGAGATCTACAAGTTCTAGAAAAACACTCAAAACTACAAAAACTAATTTTGAGATCTAAAAACTTTAAAAATCTAATTGAATAAAAGCTTCAATTCTTTTTGAGGATGTTTTACTTAGTTGTTCAGTAAACTAAGGATTCATTTGCATAGAATAACAAATCAATAAAAAAACATTCAGATATGTTTTCTTTTGTAAAAATGAAATTCAAAACTTATAACAAAGTTTGTTCAAAGATTTGCAATGAGAAAACTAAATCTATTTCTCACAAAGGATAGATTTCACAACCAAGTTAGAATCATCAAGAAGACGAAATGACACCAAGGTGATCTAAGGTTTCTCAAGCTTCTGATCTTTGAGTCACTACAGAGACAAAGTGAAAACCACTCCAAGCATGCAAAACTTCTAGAAAATCATCCAAAACAAAAATACTATCGGAACTCACTCACAAGAGATTTTTGACAGGAAAAATACAGATCTGGGTAGACACTAAAAATCCTAAATGAAACCTAAACTTAATTGGAAGAAGATATTTTAGGTTTTTCAAAAAAAATTACAGGGTCCGCAGGCTCCAAAAGAAACAGGTGCGGTTCTGCTCTGTTTACTAAAGGAAAAGTGCGGAGATGCCCGCACTGTCTGTAAAGAGAAAGTGCAGTCCCCTGAAAACTTCGAAAAAAACAAAAAATAATCTAGATTCTAAAAACTACCCAAGCCAGTATACATCAATCAAAAACCAGAAATGAAAAAAAATTTCTCAAGTCAAAACAAAGGAAAACCAAAATCTAAAAACCGTCCCCAGTGGAGTCGCCAATTTGTTGGTCGGATAAATTGATCTTGCAGACAAGGCCGATCTCCCTTGTATCAGAAGATAGTCTAGCAACAAATGGACAAACAAACCTATCTTTCTCTAAACATATGCGATTTATAAGTAAATACTACAAAGGTGTTAAGATCCTACCTTAGATCCAATGCTTGTTCGTAGTAGTCATCCTTCAATCGTTCGAAAGAGTTAACCTCCAATCGTTCGAAAGAGTTACCTTTAAAGATCTGCAATCACAAACAAGCAAACATTAAATAACACTTGCATAGCAAATATCATAAATCATGTCTATTATGGTGATCAAGGAATCCATAAAATAAACCATGAATCAACAGCTTATTGAGAAAAACAAATTTATTTGTATTAACTTTGAAGTAGAAGAACCTTACAACCTTTTCAGCCTTAATGTTGAACAAGCTCTTCCTGGGGTCTGAAACAGGAATTTCCTTTACTCTGACAAGTCTTGCACTCCTCCAAATGAGATCGTAGAGGTATGTAATCTCTCCTCATAAAAACTAAACTAAAGAAGACTAAGTTCCAGCAGCATTTCACCTCAAAACTATTCAGCTTCTCCCTTTCCAGTAACCAACCCAATGCTTCTTTTTATAGTGCAAAGGAGGAGGTTACAGGTCCACCTATGAAGGGATAGAATCCTCCTTCAAAGGGATAGGCTCCTCACATCAAGGGGTTAGCTCCTTAAGGTATGGGATGCATGAACCTTAAGAGAGCGAACTTGCCACCACAAGATTCCTTCCAGAAGCTTCTAGAAATGAACGAAAGTGAGTTTTTTAGAATATACTCGCGCCTTTTTAACTTTTACAGGGGTCCACACCTTTAGCACAGAGACAGTGCGGTCAGGTGCGGGACCGCAGGTAATACAAAGAGAAAGTGCAGAACCAAAGTTTTAAAGACTTTGAGGGATTTTCTCTTACTTTCAAGGCTTGATATGAGGAACTAATGCTTCAGACTTGTAGAGGGGGAAAGTATGAGTGGTAATGAACTCACACAGATAGCAGAATGTCAAGGTGACAATTTGTAGTGTAGCAGCACTAACCCCATACTTAAACATAATCTTTGCAACTAAATTGCTTCCTTGCTTGAATGAGTGGCTGCTATGCATTCAACCTTTGTAGTTGAAAGTGCCACTACAGACTGTCTCTTGCTAATCCAACTGACTACTCCTCCAAATAGGTCAAACGCATACCCCCTTGTAGATATTCTCTGATCTAGATCTCCAACCCAACCTGCATAAAAAAAGACACGTATGTCCAACACTTTCTCCCATCTTGGTCATCCTTAGTAGCATAAATGATAGTCACAAATTCGATGCAGATATCTGAAAACCAACTTTATTGTTCTCCAATGCTCCTTCCCTAGTTTTGACATAATCCTTCTCAATACTCCCACTGCATGTGTAATGTTTGTTCTGGTACATACAATTGCATACATCAAACTACCAATTGCACTTGCATATGGAACATGGGACATGTCCTCTTCCTCTTCCTGTGTCTTGGGACATTGTTCTGCAGATAATTTTAGACCTACAAGAATAAGAACCTTCATCTATTTACTATCCTACAAATTAAACCTTTGCAATATTGTCTCAACATATTTCATCTGGTTTAACCATAGTTTCCTCTTTTCCCAATCATATTTAATTTCCATGCCCAAAATAAAGTTTGCAACACCAAGATACTTCATGTTGAATTTAGAGGACAATTGGGTCTTCACATCTTGGATACTTTTTCTGTCATTTCCGATCAACAATATATAATCCACATACAAGAACAAATAAATAGCACGATCACTAAGTAATTTATAATAAACACAGTGATTCACTTTTCTCCTTGTGAATCCAAGTCCATGTATATATGTATCAAACTTTTGATACCACATCCTTTGTGATTGCTTTAACCCATAAAAAGATTTCTTTAACCTGCAAATCCTTCTAGTTGCTTCATGCATATCTCTTCTTCTAGATCCCCATGTAGGAATGTTGTTTCACACCCATATGTTCCACCATAAAATCAAATGAAGAAACAACAAATAAAAGTAATCTAATAGAATCTAACTTTGCAACAAGAGAAAAAATTTCACCAAAATCTATTCCCGACACCCGAGAATAACCTTTCACTACTAATTGAGCTTTGTATTTCTCTACTTTTCCTTCTACATTCATCTTCTTCCTAAATACCCATTTGCTGCTGATGGGTCTCCTTTCAGCCATAAACTCCACAGGATCCCAAGCCTCATTTTTGTCCAAAGTTTCCACTTCTTCAACCATGGCCTTCTTCCAAAGCTTTCCATCCTATGAATCTACTACCTCCCCAAAAGTTTTGGGATAATCATCAGTGATAGATAAAGAAAAAATTGAACATAAATCATATGGACTATACCTCTTAGGCTACCTTCTTTCCCAAATTGATCTCCTCAAAATCAGAGTGTGTGGTTCTTCTTCTGATTCTTGTTCTTCTATCAAGTTTGATTCTTCACCCTTTATATAAAACTCTATATTCTCAGGTTCCTTTTCCCTTGGTAAGACTTCATGCTTCTTGACATCCTTCACTTTTATATATACCACAACTCAACTATACACTACCTTCTTTGTTTCTGGGTTGAAAATCTTGTAACCTTTTAAACCATATTTATGCCCAATAAAGATGCACCTTTTAGATTTACTATCCAACTTGGTTATTTTCTCTTTTGGAACATGTACATATGCCTCACAGCTAAATAACTTGAGATGTGAGCGAGAGATTTCCTTTCCAGTCCATACCACATGTGGAGTTTTATCCTCCAATGTTGATATAGGTGTTCTGTTAAATAGGTAACATGTAGTATCCACTACCTTTGCCCAGAACTCTTGCCTTGATCTAACGCCACTGAGTATGCTTCTTTCCTTTTCCATCAGCATCTTGTTCATCCTTTCTGCAACTCCATTTTGCAGAGGTTTGTATTCTAATTCATTTTTGCATAAATATTCTAATTCTTTCTTACAGAACTCTCCACTATTATATGTCCTCAACACCTTAATCTAATTGTTCATTTTTACATAAATATTCTAATTCTTTCTTACAGAACTCTCCACTATTATATGTCCTTAACACTTAATCTTCTTTTCTATCTAATTTTCCACCAAAGCCTTAAATTCTTTAAACCTGTCAAAGACTTTAGATTTCTTCCTGAGGAAATATATCCATGTATTCCTCAAGAATTCATCTATAAACGAGGCATGGTACACAGATTTACCCAGTGAGGGAATTGGCATAGGTCCAAACACATCACTATGCACAATCTCTAATATTCCTTCTTCTCTCTTAGCACCAAAAGGAAAACTTACCTGATTTCGCTTCCCATATACATAATGTCCATAGAAATAAAAAAACCTAGAGATAAATTAGACATACCTTATACCATACCATTACTATGTAGTATCTGAAGGCCCTTCTCTCCAATATGTCCCAATATTTGATGACACAACATAGTATTTTCACCAAAGACTACAATATTTTCTGCTCCCCTTTCAGGAATGACATAATTATTGCAACCATGAATAAAAGCACTACCCAAAATATTGTACATAGTTCTGATCCAAAATCTCCTCATCAATACCAACACTTTTCAAACCTTCTTGCAAGTATCTTTCTCGAACACTTTAATTACACCTCCATCATCCATCCTACTTACAGAAATTAGATTTTTGGCTAGTCTAAGAATGTGCAAAACACCAAGAAGTGTTCCAATCCTCCCATCTATACCCTTTAGCTTGACTTTTCCTCATCTTATCATTTTGGTCTTCCTGTCATTACCTAGGAAGACATCACCACCATCATACTTCTCATATTCGAAGAACCACTCCCTATGGGGACTCATATTAAAGGATGCACCTGAGTCTCATCACCTAGGAAGACATCACCACCATCATACTTCTCATATTCGAAGAACCACTCGCTATGGTGAGTCATATTAAAGGATGCACCCGAGTCAATCAATCGTGCCTCATGATCTACATGTTTACTTGAAGAAGAATCTAAGCAGACATCCCCACCTTCATTTGAGGTGGGTTTCACCTCTGCAGAAGGAGCATCATTAAATCCATTTCCTTTCTCAGGTGTTTTAGATCTACAATTGTTTTTAGTGCCCTTCTTTTCCATATTTCCAGCATAACTTTACATATTTTCCTGGATATTTAGATCTCTCTCTAGATTTAGATCTCCCACTTGAGGACTTATTTCTAATTATTTTATGGGACTATCCTCTTGCATACAAGGCATCTCCATTTTTTCCCTCCCTTTTCTTCCATATCATCTCCTCCGACAAAAGGATGAGACTATTTCATCAAATTTCAAGGTAGTTGTATTGTTACCTATGGAAATAACTGAACTATCCCACAAATTTGGTAGAGAACAAAACAAACTGATGCACTTATTTTCATCTAAAATTTTATTATCAACAGATACTAACTGACTTGCCATAGTATTGAAGGTATTCATATTCTCTATCACCGAGTCTTCATCCCTCATCCTTAGGTTATACAACTTATTCCACTGGAAAAATTTATTTAATAGGGACTTAGACTGATACAAATTCCCTAACTTGTCCCAAAAATATTTTGTTATAACTTCTCTTGAAGCATTCATTAATACTGATTTTGATACACATAACCATATTATGCTCTTGGCCTTTCGATTTAACTTGGTCCATTTCTTTTTCAACATTGTGTTTTGTTTAGTATCAATCCACTGATCCTTATCCACCAACATATTCTCCATCTTGAGCTTCCACAACTCAAAGCTCTATTCGTTGAATTTCTCAATCTCTATCTTTCCACTGTTCGCCATCTCCTTTCACTGCAATAATTGATCCCGTGGATCTCCCACTGTAACAAGGTCTACCATAGGCTCGAACAAAACCCCTCAGTCGCAAAGGCATCCCCTTGAAGCCAAAACTGATCTGATACCAGATGAATTTTTTAACCCTATACTGAAATTACCTGCAAATAAGTTCTTTAAAATAGAAAATATATAATGGAAAGAATATAAAATATACACAAAGGTTTTCTTCCTAAAACCGAAAACCAAGAAAACTAGATTGATTTTTCATTATTTTCCTTTTAATGTTACAATACATTATATACATGTTGGAGCATTTATAAAACTCCAATCTAGTAACCCTGGATTAAAACATAATCGTAGTTCCCTTCACTAGATCTACAAAATACCATGGGAAAAACCATCATGCCCAAAGCCATTCACAACACCATGGGTGGGTTCATCCACCATCCATAGGTTTCCCCCCATCCAAGGGTCGTGAAAATAATATAACACATACCCAACAATGATTTCAGATGTCAAATCCTTATTGCTCTAAGGGGACCCGACCTACTGAGGCTTTAAAATTTGTGTTTTTAATGTGTTATAAGTATGCCTTTCAGAGGAGGAACCATAATGAAGTGCAATGGTTTTCACAACTTTGTAAAGGTGACTCATGCGCTGGTCATGATTCAACATAATACATAGTAAAGTATCGCCATTTAGGTCCTACACAACACAAAAGGAGACCCCTTCAGTACTTCCTATAATTTCCTCAATGATCCTCCCTCTTTCCATCGGTTCATGCGCACAAACATAACCAAAAGGACAAGTTATTCTTGGTCTACATGACTCGGGAAAAGGGCTCTCTCATTGGTTTCCTTAGTGATCACAAATTAAGCCCAGACTATGTGATCCAACTTCCAAAGATAGTTTTATAGGGATTACAAGTTCACTTTGATTCTTTGTCTACACATATTTTGGCTCTCTATTTTATGAATTGCTATAATCTTCAAGCTCTCCTCAGCATGACTAAATCCAAAACTAACTAACCTCTTTCTCCTCACACATGTTGCTTCACATAGGAGGGGTCCCCTTCTTGGGCTGAAAATTCAACAAGACTCTACCATGAGGTATGTATCCCATGGTTGGGCGGCTCTAGTACCTCCTCCCCAATCCTCTCATAACTACTTTGGAAGTTGGTAGCTCAACAAGAACATCACAGATCAAAAAATTAAATTTAAGTATGATAATAAACTTATCAATCTCCCTCACAATATTCCTAAGCAATCTATCCTTCCAGATATCAGGATCCATATATGCATGTACATAGGTTTGATTCAAAGATATACATGCTCTCCTAATTGAAATTAGTTATGCATTCTATTCTATTATGTATAAATCTTTTGGCTGTCTTACACTACCTTTAATTATTTCCTAATGTTAATTACTTCTTGTTCCATTCCCTTTAACATTACTAGCCCAAGTCTGATTTTTTCCACTAGATTATCCCAAATTATTCGGGTATTGCACTTTCTTCCATACAGAGCTTCAAAAGGGATCATATTTAATAATTCTTAACAGCCATTATTATATGAAAATTCAACCATAGGCAGGAATTCTTCCCACTTCTTAGGTTGGTGCATGACGTACATCTTGAGCATGTATTCCAAAATTGTGTTCTCTTTTTGTTTGTCCATTAGTTTGAGGGTTGTATGTTTTGTAGAAATTTGATTGGGTTCCAAATCACAGAAATAAATATTTTCAAAAATTAGAGGAAAAAATGGAATTCCAATCAAATATAATCTTCTTGGGCATGGCATGCAATATTAAAATAACCTACATAAAGAACTGGGCAATATCAATTACCTTATAGGTAGACTTAACAAATATAAAGGGAGTTGTCTTGCTCAACTTACCTACTACCACCATGATTGCATCATGTTTCTTGGGTGTCCTTGGTAATTTGGTGATGAAGTCAATTGATATGACTTCCCACTTCCATTTTTGGATTGGTACTAGCTGCAACAATATTGCTGGCATCCTAAACATTTGGAAACATATTCAAGAATTTATTTCTTCATCCATGGACAATATACAACTTCCTGGTAGATTTTATCACCTTTTGGTATCCTGGGTGACCTTCTTATGGTATTCTGTGAAACTCATCCATTATGAGCTTCCT
Organism: Pinus tabuliformis; assembly: GCA_031772625.1. NCBI lineage: Eukaryota > Viridiplantae > Streptophyta > Pinopsida > Pinales > Pinaceae > Pinus > Pinus tabuliformis. The sequence continues at coordinate 1,257,832,443 of CM062820.1, forward strand.
TAATTCATCCACATTGGGTATGTACAAACTACCTTTGAACAAAAAAAACTCCATTGATGGTTAGCTGATATTTTCTCTTATTGGCCCTTTGGGCTCTTACTACAAGCTCTTAGTTACATTCCAGAAGTGTTCATATTCCTATAATGCTTCTCTAATCCTTTCCTTGATTTTTGTCTCAGAGTGATCTTGGATTCCAAGTCTATCACTTTCATATGAGTACATCAACCACTTAATTCTCCTTGCCTTTAATGTGATTGATTTCAAAATAAAATTCACTAAATTGTTCCATCCATATAGATTTCCTAACATTCAATTGGGGTTGATAAAACAAATACCTCCACCGATTGTGATCCAAATATTGTCCCAAGAAAGTAGTTCCTCCGCATTTTTAGAACATGCACAATGGCTGCAACATCCCAATCATGTGTAACATAATTTTTCTTGCACTCATTTAGTTTCCTAGGCTTATAGAATATCACATGTCCATCCTGCATGGGAACTCCACTGAGTCCCTCCTTACAAGCATTTATGCAAACCAAGAAGTCTTTATCTGTGTCAGCAATCTTCAAAATAGGGGCATGTGTGAGAATGTTCTTTAGTTGTTCAAAACTTGTTGTGCACTCTGATTTCCAATGAAATATCACACCCTTCTTTTGCAATATTGTAATTAGGTGCCTAATATTCGAGAATCCTTGAATGAATCTTCTATAATAACTTTCCAACCCCATAAAATATCTAACTTCTATTAAACTCTGGGGAGTAGGCCACTCTAGTATGGCCTTGATCTTTTTAGGATTAATTGCCACTCCTTCTTTAGAGATAACATGACCCAAGTGGTGCACTTACAACTGGAAGAAATCACATTTTTTGAGCTTAGCATATAGTTGATGCTCCCTTAGCACTCGTAATACAGCCTTGAGGTGTTCCTCATGCTACCCTTTGGTATTTAAATACACTAAGATGTCATCAATAAATAGCAACACAAACTTGTCCAAGTGTTTGTTGAGAATATTATTCATGAGTCACATACATGTGGTTAGTGGGTTTTTCAACCTAAATGGAACCACTACAAATTCATAGTGTCCATATATGGTCCTAAATGAAGTCTTGTGGATATCTTCATCGTTGATCCGAACTTGTTGATACCCATACCTAAAATATCTCTTTGAAAACATTGTGGCTCCTCTTGACTAGTCAAATAAATCATTAGTCCCTGGCAGGGGATACTCTTTTTTAATATTTTCCTTGTTCAACCATATGTAATCAATGCATAGCCTAAGGGTGCTATACTTTTTCTTCAAAAATAATGTTGGAGCTCTCTAAGGGAACACATTGGGCTTAATGTACCCTTGTCCAACATTTCTTTCAGCTGTATCTTCAGCTTTACTAACTCAGGTGTGCTCATTTTATAGGATATCCTTAACATAGACACCACTCCTAGAATGATCTATATTGAAACATGTCCCACTTAGGCGGTAGTCATGGCATCTCTTCAGGAAATACATCATTGTATTCTTGTAGTATGTAATGATCTTCAATTCTTAACTTATTGTCCTCTCTTGAATTGGTCACTTGAATGGCGTACAAAGGAAATCCCTGTCTGCTATATATATTTAATTGAAGAGCTAAAGTATTCCTTAATAATATAGGATTTTTCATTCCTTACAATAACCTTTAATCTCCTTCATCGTCCTTGTATTCTAATGTTTTATTATAAAAATCCAACTTTTCCATATGTGTTGTTATCCAGTCCATGCCAATCAGCAGGCCATACAACCCCAAGGGATCGATATTTAAAGTGGATATTGTAAGCATACCACGCCTCATCTCTAATTAAAGTGATTCAATAAATCAATCACCTTCCTTTTTACTCTACTGGTTCACTGAACCAGACATAATTTAGAATGTTGTTTCCTCTGTAAAATACAGGCTTCCATGACTTATGGAGTAACATAAATGAGGATATATCTCGGTTCAATTAAAATTGAAATAGGGTGGTTGGAAAGCATACCTTCCATTTCCGTTACTAAGGCTTGGTGGCCTACTTGCATGTTTTCCATAGTTGCATAAATCCGGGGTACACTCCAAGTCACATTATTGACTATGGTAGCCTTTTGGACATTTTACACCCTCTTGTTGTCTTGTTTTCAACTCTTTCCTTGGTTCCTTAGCCTCTTCCTTTGTTGGCCAAATTGGTTTATTCCCACTTGGAGCTGAATTTTTTTATTGGAACTCACTTTTTGTAGGTACAGTGAGTTTTACACTTCCTTAGTCTACCTATAGGATGAGGATATTGATCCCTTCTTTCCAAAAATGGAATTTTCTTTCCTTTTCCATTTTGTTTGAAATTCAGTGTTATGCTTTGACTAATCATAACAATATTTTTCCTTCCGAATAGTATCCTCCATCATCTTTGGTTCATCAAATTCTATTCTATCTTGATAGGATTGTGGCAATCCACTGAGGAAGTGCTAGATATTTGTCTTTTCATATTTTATGTAAGGTAAATATATCAATAGTTCTATGAACTTATTATTATAGGCTTCATAGAAAGTTTCCTAAATTTATGCTCGTGTAATTCTTTAATTTTCGCATGGTAATACCTTTTAGACAAGAATTTCTTCCCACATATCTCTCAAACCTATTGTACGTAAATTTTCTCTCTCAAAAACTTTTGACATTCTTGAGGTCTTCCCACCATATGTAAGAATTTCCTCTCAGATTAAATATGGCTACTTGTGTCTTCATGTTTTCAAAGTAACTATTGGCCTTGAAATATTTTCTTATGCCCATAAGCCATGATTCAACCTCATCACTCTTTCAAAGTTATCCATCAAATGTGTTGTGTTTTCCGTTCTTAAATTCTTTAGGAATTATGCTCTTGTCATCCCTCTTCTTCTTCTTATGAAGCCTTGTTTTAGCTGTTGTGATGGACATCTGATCAGAACTGTCAAACTGTCAACCCTATCCTCAGATGTGTCTTTTGAAGTGTCCTTACTTGTACTCATGTGCCTTTCTTGATCTTCTTCCTTTTTCCTTAATGGTTCCTAGTCTATATTTTTGAATTTCATATGGGATATGGACTTTTTTGGACCTAGGCTTGTCCCAATTATTAGCACCAGGTTCAAGCTACTTTTTTCATTGCAAGTCTAATAGATTATGCAAGATCACAACATTAAATTCTTCCTCCTTTTCCCAGGGCTTGATAATCTTCTCATTATTAGCGTTGTAACTTCTAAGTTTAGCCCTTATGCTTCTAAGGGTCTCCATCCAATCAAGAGGTCTCTCTACTGACCTCCTCTCATCTAAATCTACTTCTCCATTACGAGGATTTGTGTCCATAATGTAATGGACGATTCTGCTACACAGTCCTTTTATACTTTTGTTGGGATTATATCTTCTTATGTGTTGGAATAAAACACATAGTTGTTAGTTTAAAATAATCATAAATAATAGTAAACATATTAAATTACTTTGGATATGCTAGTGCTAGATTAGGTTGGTTTGAAACAAATATTTGACACATTCATGCATAATTTAAATAAATAAATAGGGTTTAAAATCAACAAGTTCATCATAATAAATAATTTTTTCAGATCCTGAGCATCAGTTGTCTTAGAACTATCTTTGTCTATGAATTCCTTAATCCCATTGTCTTCCAACACTGCCTCCATCCTATCCTTCCAAGCAATATAGTTCGAACTACCCTCAAGGGCATATTCGAGTCTAAATCTGTAGAATGACATCCTACTGGATCTAAAGTATTCTAATGCAAATTCGATTTCTCCTGCAAAGACAAACTTGTATTCTCCTCTTCTATAGTGATTTCAGCTCTGATACCATGTAGAAATTCCTTGTAGATTCAAATTGCAGATTGTAATACGCTAAAATAATTGTATTGAATATACTCATCAGTAGAAATAATAAATAATCGATGAAATCACAAAGCATAAAAGAGAAAGAATTCAATCACACATAACACAATAATTTTCTGCGGAAATCCACAGCTAAAAACCCCTGCTATGTGTATATTGCATCAATAAAAAAATATGAGAAGATTACAATGATTTGCTCAAGCCTAAGAAACCTCTACACTATCTCTATTTGTTTCAATGCTTCCTTGGCAACCCTTGGATGAATACAATATTTTATGCTCAACCTTGAGCTCAACCTGCACAAGTATTTTCTATCCTCTTCCTGACTGACTTATTTTGGACAATACTTTGCCAAATTCCTAGCCTTCCAACCTCCTACTTCCTTGCTAGTTTCCTAAGGAATTATCCCATATTTAATTGGGAAATTCCTCAATTATGAATTGTGCAATCCTCATAGGCCTTCCTCTGATTGCATGCACCACCTGTTCAATTCAGATGATTATACAAATGATAGTACATTGTCCCTGAACTCCAATCTCAATTGTGTCTTTCTATAATCTGACATGCATGAGTTAATTATGAGTGAATCTTCAGTTTACTGCTTGAGAAGTGTTGGTTACACCCCACTACTGCAAGTTACGCCCCACTACTAGATCTCCCACTAATTCCTCCATCAATTGGAACGTGTTTAACTTAATTTAACTTAGTCAAATTGAATTAAATAATTACAACTCAAAAGAACTCAACCTGGGCCCCTAAAATTTAGAAACCACTCTACATGACTCTAGATAGACTCCCAACTTGAATTAAATGATCTAACTAAGTCAAACTAACTTAGTTAACTATTACAAGTTGATATGAGAATTAGAATTACAATTTAATTGAAGGACAAAATTAAATTAGGATTTTCTTGTTGCATTTTTCAACACTCCCTCTCAACAAGAAAGATACTATTTGCGACCCCAATCCTACCTCTATGAAACTTGAATTTGCATCTTGATAATTCCTTTGTCAAAATATCTGCATCCTGCTCCTTTGTAGGAATGTATTCCAGCAACATGATTCTCCTCTGCACACAATCTCGTAGATGGTGATACCAGATGTCAATATGATTGGACCGATCATGAAAAACTAGATTCTCAGAGAGTTTGATACAACTCTGATTATCACAATAAATCACTGTAGGATCCATCTATTGACCAAATACTATCAGCCATGTACTCTGCTTCTACTGAACTGAGTGCAACTGATCTTTGCTTCCTGTTGTACCAGGAAACTGTTGCTGACCCAATACTGAAGATTCCCCCTAATGTTCTCTTTCTGTTAGATGGAATCCCTGCCCAATATACATCTGTGAAGCCTTGAAGCTTCAATCCCTCTGTCTGTCGATACCAAAGACCAAACTGAGTGGTGCCTCTGACATATCTCAAAAAATGTTTAGCTACCTTCCAATAGAGTTTAGTTGGATTAACCATGGCTTGACTAAGCTGGTTAATTGCAAAACATGTCTGGTCGTGTGTTCACCAAATACATAAGTGAACCCACAAGATGTCTATAAATAGTAGCCTCCACTACTTCACCTGAAGTAACATCCTCCTTCCTCCAGTTACCTGCTAGAGGAGTCTCCATGGGTTTGCTTCTCTCCATGTGGAACTTCTTCAGTATCTCGTTGGAATACTTTCCCTGAGAGACAAATAGTTCCTCATATCCTTGCCATACTTCCATACCAAGAAAGTAATGCATGAGCCCCAGGTCCTTCATCTCAAATTCTCTTGCAAGATCCTCTTTTAAATATTTTATCATCTTCTCATCACCTGTTAGAATCAAGTCATTGACATATAATATTATTACTAACAATTTACCTTCAACCACAATATCGTAAAGGTTCGCATCTGCTTCAATTTTGCTGAAGCCCAACCCAGTGAAATTGTTTTCAATCCTGGTGTACCAGGCACGAGGTGCTTGTTTTATTCCATACAATGCTCGCTTGATTCTGCACACATGTGACTCTCTGATGAAGGTCTCAAATCCTTTTGGCTGCTCAATATACACCTCTTCCTCAATCATATCGTTTAGGAATGTATTCTTCACATCCATTTGATGTATCTTCCATCCCATCTGCGCTGACAGTGCTAGAATAGCTCTGATTGAAGAGTACCTTACTACTGGAGCAAAGGTCTCATCATAAGCAATTCCCTCTACTTGAGAAAATCCTCTAGCCACAACTCTGGCCTTGTGGTTCTTCACACTCCCATCTATTTCTTTCTTTACCTTACAAAGCCATATGGAACTCACCATTGACTTGTCTGCTAGTCTTGGGACCACTTCCCAAACATTGCTTCTAATAATGGATTCATACTCCTAAACCATGGCATCAACCAATAATGGTTGCTACACTGCTTCCTCTAATGAGGATGGCTCAATATCTACATTCTCACTCATCAGAGCCATGTAGTCATTGTATCGATTTGGTGGCCTCCTCTGCCTGTGATATGATGTGGGTGCTCCCACATTTTCTCTGGCATCATGCATCAATCTGTTAGCCTCTTTGGTTCGCTTCCTTCCATCTCTGGCAGTCTCTTCATGAGTGGGTTCTTCCACTCTCTGATCCTATGCTTGTGGTTGCTCCACATCATCCTAAGGTTCCTCCTTTGGAGCTAAGATCTCATCATTTGCATGTAACAGAAGCTCCCTCTCAAGGGAACATCTCATGGCATTCTCTTCATCGAACTTCACATCTATATGAACCATTGTCATCTTGTTGGATGGCATGTACACCCGATAGTTGTGAGGTGTATCATTTTGCCCCACAAATACACCCAACTCAATTGTTTCCTCCAGATTTTTCCGTGCATCCTTGGTAATATGACAGTAGATTGATGAATCAAAGATCCTGAAGTGTGCCACATCTGGTTTCTTACCTAAAAAATATTCTTCTGGTGTACTCATCCCAAGAATTCGATGAGGGCTTATGTTATGCAAATAAACAATTGTGTTGCATGCTTCAGCCCACAAGTGCAATGGTAGGCCCTGATCATGTAACATCGCTTGTGTCGCTCCCACAATACTTATGTTCTTCCTTTCAGCCACCCCATTTTGTTGTGGGTTATGATTTATTATTAACCCCCGTCGAATGCCTTCTGATGCACTTATCACTTCTGAGAGATTTAACTTTCCTTCTAGTATCTTTCTCAAAAAGTTCTATAAACTCACAAAATTTAGTGAGCGTTTGATCTTTCTTCTGCATGAATAAATCCAACGCTTATGAGAAAAATCATCAACAAATATTACATAATACATGTGCTTGGCAGTGGATGTTGTTGAGAATGGCCCACACAAATCTAAGTGAACTCGATCAAGGATTTATTGCACTTGACTGTATTTATCATGAAAGGAAGATTTGGTGTAGTTTCCTAATGTACACCCTTTGCATGTGCCTCTATGATCTAGTGCACCCTTGGGAATTCCTGTAGAAATTTGCTGCATGATCTTCAAAACTCCATGATGCAAGTGACCCAATCTTTTATTCCACAACTCACTGATGTCTCGGCTCTACACCTTCTCTTCTTTAGTGCTCAAAGGAATGCAATATTCTACAACCAATTCGTAGAGGTTCTTCACCTGAACCTCGACTGATTCACTTGTCATGAGGCTATGTGACGAAGGAAATCCTTTCCCTTACTAAATATCACATCATAGCCACGATCCTCCAACATGGCAACTGAAACCAAGTTCTTCTTCAAACATAGAACATACATGACATCTTTTAATGTGAGAGGAGAACCAAACTCCCTTTAAAAGGTAACAGTACTGATGTCGGTCGCATTATACCTCCCATCATCTCCCATCTAGATGTGCATCTGGAGATCCATCTCATCCAAGTCATTGAAGAACTCTTTGTTGTCGATCATATGGAATGAGGCTCCACTATCCAAGTACCACACATTACCCATCACAGATGTCACCACACAAGCAATGAGGGTGAAATCCAGTTCAAATTGTGAAGCAAGAGCTTCACCTACCGCTCCTCTTTAGGGCTTCTTACTGACCTTCTTGTACGGACACTTTGTGGCATAGTGTCCCATATCGTGGCAGTGAAAACATTTAATCTTCGACATGTCCTTCTTCTTGCCGCCCTGACTAGAATACGATTTTGAATGGGATGAATCTCATTCCCTTTCTTCGCCTTTCCAGCTAAAGGAAATTTCTCCTCATCATCATGCTTGGATGAGTATCCATCTCTGGTGTTTCGCTGAATCTCTTCCAATACCAAGTCAGACCATAATAGCTCCCACTCTGGTATATTCTTCCTCTCATTAAATGAGTCATATTCGATGTGTCAGATCGTGGGAAGTCCTAGAAGTGTCAGGAACACCAAATCATCTTCAGAAACTATAACACCGACACTTCCAAGCTCATCCTGACATTGGGTGAACTTGGTCAAGTACTTTGGTATTATGTTGCCCTTCTCCATCTTTATCTTTCTGAGCTTGTCCTTCAGTGCGAGCTTCCCATGGTCACTATTGTTTTGAAACAGGTCCATCAATGCCTTCCACATTGAAAATGGATTTTCCTTACCGTGGAGGTTCGAGACAATATGATCTCGAACTCCTTCTAGGATAATCCTTCTCACCTTTGCCACACACTTTGTCCACTCTGCTAGATCCTGAGCATCAATTGGCTTAGGACTGTGTTTGTCTAGGAATTCCTTAAGCCCGTTGTCTTCGAACACTTCCTCCATATTGTCCTTCCAAGCAATATAGTTTGAACTACCCTCAAGGGCATATTCGAGTCTCAATCCGTAGAACAACATCCTGATAGCTTTGAAGTATGGAACTACATTTTCGATTTATCCTACAAAATACAAACTCATATTCTCCTCTTCTATAGTGATTTCAAATCTGATACCATGTAGAAATTCCTTATAGATTCAAAATGCAGATTGTAATATGCTAAAACAATTGACTTGAATCTACTCTACTCATCAGTAGAAACAATAAACAATCAATGAAATCACGAAGCATAAAAGAGAAATAATTCAATCACACATAACATAATAATTTTCTAGGGAAAGCCACAACTAAAAACCCCTGCTATCTGTATATTGAATTAATCAGAAAATATGAGAATATTACAATGCTTTGCTCAAGCCCAAGCAACCTTTGCACTATTTGTATCTGTCTCACTTCTTCCTTGGAAATCCTTGGATGAATACAATATGCTCTTCTCAACATGAACAAGTATTTTAAATCTTCTGCGTGACTGACTACCTTTGGCCAATACTTAACCAAAATCCTAGCCTTCCAAGATCCTAATTCCTCGTGCAGTTTCCTAGGGAATTAGCCCATATTTAATTGAGAAATTCCTCAATTATGAATTGTGCAATCCTCATAGGCCTTTCTCTGATTGCATGCATCACCTATAAAATTCAGATGATTATACAATTGATATTACATTGTCCCTGAACTCCAATCTCAACTTGGTCTTTCTCTAATCTAACATGCATGAGATAATTATGAGTGAATCTTCATTTGACTGGTTGAGAAGTGTTGGTTACACCCCACTACTGGATATCCCACTAATTCCTTTATCGGTTGGAACTAGTTTAACTGAATTTAACTCAGTTAAATAAAACTAAATAATTACAACTCAAAAGAACTCAACCCGGGCCCCTAAAATTTAGGAACCAATCTACATGACTCTAGATAGACTCCCAACTCGAATTAACTGAGCCAACGAAGTCAAATTAACTTAGCTAACTATTACAAGTTTCTATGAGAATTATAATTACAATTTAATTTCCAATTTAATTCAAGGAAAAAACTAAATTAGGATTTTCTTGTTGCATTTTTCAATATTTCTTAGTCGAAATGATGAACCTTAAGTTACAATTTTTTTTGTTTTTTTTTAGTGTATCTTTGGCTTATACAAATCCAATATTTGATCCACGTCTTTGATACCACTCTATAACAAACCCAATCTCCTAATTCCATATTGGGGTCATGGGGCATAATTAGACCCAACCTTTAAGGTACATCATGAGGATGGGGTTATCCCAAAATCATCTTTCTTTGATCACCTCAAATTGTATTTCTAATACCACCATTGTCTTTGCCTCATTGAGAGCTTTCCAACGATATAAATTTCATCTCATTTTGAGCTCTAAGCACAAAGTTATGCCCATTTGAAGTTTTTTCCCTTAGAAATGTCACTTGGAAGCTCTTAGCCATGTGTCCTCCTCGCATGGGTCCATTTATTTGACCCACATGTCATATAAGGTCTTGCTATATCGATGATTTCCACAGGCTCGCATTGCTCAATTCTCCAGAGTTCTAATATGTTGGTGTACTTGATATATCGATATAACCGATATATCGGTAGCTCGGCCTGGCGATATGCTAATATGGGTTTGACCATTTGATATGTTGATAGAGAATTATATTAATGCATAATATTGCAACAGAAAACCCACGTAAAATACTGATAATTCCATAGGCCTGTAGCTATCTTTGCTTGCCATATGATAATTGCACTATCCAATCACAACCTTCACATGTTGAAGGCTGAAATGGTCGATCTGTGGCATAGCTAACATGTATAATGGGATATTGAGATATCGATGATTTTAGGGGTACATCACTCCTAAACTCTCGATATTTTGATATGTTGATGTGACATCTCAACATTCCATGTCAATCATGGAAATCCAATCACCACCTAACACATGGCATGTGTTGATGTGTCCACTACCACATGGAAATACTTACATGTGCCACATGTCAATTATATTTATACAACTAACATTCCAAAAAGGGACAAATATAGGTGACACATGTCATATATGTGGCATATCCATGTCATCATCCATGATGTCACTCTTTAAAAATTTTGGTTTCTCCATTACCCCGAAGTCATTAGTTGATAGAACTAGTAAACATAAATAGGGCCTTCAAGTGACGGTTTGTCACATGAACTGCACCATATTGAAATTTTCTCCACAACATGCATTGTTAAAAACCTTTAGGGCCCGATAAGTCGATAATACCCTTTCACACTATCTCTCAGTTACAACCCTTGTGTTTCCCATGTGACCAAGGGCTCCAAAGCTCCAAATTTCTAAGGAATTTAAGATCTCTGCCTAGTTCCATCTCTGGTAACTTATTTGTATTCAATTGCCTTCAACAAACAACCCATTTCCTTTAACCGGGTGACTTTTATAACAATAGAAACATGCAACATGTTTCTGCCATGGAAAATTTCTCCATTTGGGTGCATGCAACATATAATAATTCCCGCATAATAGAAGGGCAAGGATTCCATAGCGTGGAATATAAACATTTATAAAAGAATACAAAACAACATCCAACCAGATTGAGTATTTCACACAACTCACTTATCATACATATTCTATAAGTCAATACAACAACATTTATCCTACTAATTCATACATACATAGCAACTTGCAACATCGAATTTAAACATGAAGTGTTGAAGAACATTTAAAGTTCATTGGAAAGAAAGGAATACACTTATCTATTCCTCTTAATATTGCTAAAAACTAAATAAGGTATTTCCACTATCCACCCAATTGTAGGCACAACTACACTACAAGTTTCTTATAGCTAGCCACACTAGATCCAAATTTGATGTTGAAAGGATGATCCACTCAAGGTATTACACCAAAGGTCAATTTTCAAGGATAGAGAATGCAGGCCAATCTCCTTCACTGGCTGGGAAAATAAGTATGCCACTTCTCAAGAACCAATTCTAGGTGGAATACACAACAAAGTATGGTCATTGAAGGCCTGCACAATATTAAGGAAGACCCCTTCATCACTTCGTATGATTCACTCAACAATCCCCCTCTTTCCAGTGCTTCACATGCATAAACACAATCAAAAGGTTGAATTATTATTGGTCTTCCGAACTTAGGAGGAGGGCTCTCTTATTAGTTTCCTCAGTGATTACAACTTAAGCCTAGACTATGTAGTCCAACTTCCAAACACATGTTTACAAGGATTATAAGTTTATCGGTTCATAATGGTTCCAAGTTTACATAGTTCAAGTATTTTCTTCTCCCAATTGCTACAATCATCAATCTCTCCTTCGCATGGCTAATCCTAAAGCTAACTGACTACTTTCTCCCCATGCATGTTTCTTCATGTAGAATAGGTCCCCTTCTTGGGCTATGCATTCAATAAGACTTCGCCATTATGTATGTAGCCCATGCTTAGGTGGCTCTAGTACCTCCTTCCCCCATCCTCATATAAATTCTTGGACAGTTGGTAGCTCAAAAAAACATCAGGGTTTAAAACCTTAAATTTAGGGAGGATAGGAAACTTCCCAATCTCCCTTACATGATTCCTAAGCAATCTATCATTCTAGACATTGGGATATGTATAGGCATGTCCTTCTTCTTTAGTTTATAACAATTTATAATTAAATCAAATAATTACATTAGAATGTCTTGGTAATATATCCATGTTGGCTCTCCAATATTATCATCATTTAATTACATTACAAGACTTTAGTATTAGGAATATGGATATTACACAAAATTCACTTGAATAGAATGGAACCCCTTTTCTTCCTAGTGGCCTAGTTATAATAAAACCCAATAGCCTACTAGTGGTTAACTTGGACTCCTTCAACTCTTAACTTAAGCTACAATATTGACACTTCTAAATTCTTGTTCATCATGTTCATGTGGCTAGTTAATTTTTCCATGAGTAATGGCGTTTACATGGCATCCTCTCAAATCATCGTGGTGAAAACAAGAAAGTCGTCTTTCAAGTGGAATAAATTTTGCATACAAACTCTATTTGAGGTCTTTCTTGTGCCTTTGGAAAGGTATTTGAGTGTATAAAAGTTTTAGTGGATCTTGAAGAAATGAGAGATTTTGGACCTGAGAAATCTTTAGGAAATGGATCCAACTACCTCTTAGAAGGACTCATTGGTAAAACCCCAATTTTCCAAACTAGGACTCACTGGTAAAATTGGTCTTGTGAGATGATTCCTCCAAACTTTTGACTTTAAAAGCATCAAGATGGATGAAAATTACTATAATGATCCAACCTGATTAAGAAGGAAAACAAGGATAGAACACACATCATCTACCAAATAGGCTAACATAAAATATCTAGTCCCAAATCGTGGAGGGGTCTTTGAATATCACTTTATTGCTTGCATAATGTTTGTAGATAGTATTTGTGCCTAAAAAGTTTCCCCTTTTTTGCAATTTAATGCATCAAGTTAAGCCATTCTAGCTAAAAGTGTCGTGGGTCCTTTTCTGCATACAGTTTGCATTACACTGCAAAAGCTAAAATATATGGCATTTTAAACATTAAGATTGGATATAGCCCGTTTAATTTGGTTTTGAAGGAACAAGGCTTATAACACCAATATTTAATTAAATCTACCATCTCCCTTTGTTTTGATTTTAATTTATTTTCCTCCAATTTTTATAAAAACTATGTATTTAAACAAACTTTTGGGGGATCTATCTTATATATTCTAGTCAAATCATCTCGTCTAAAAGAATCGACTACTTGCTTTGCATGATTGACTATTGTACATGTTTTAATATCAACATGTGAAATATTCCAACATATCATAGTAGTGAATATAGTTGTCCTTGTAGCTACTTTATGTAATCTCAATCTTCTAATATACTGAGAACTTCTTCATTTGATTCGTATTCCTTTTCAAAAATTGTAACTTAAATAATTTCCTCCCAGTCAGGATAGTTCTTTAACCCTGTTTCAAGTGTAGTGTTTGTGTAAAAAGTTACAATTGGGTTCCTTTCTTCATCGTATTCCTTATCATTATGATTTGTCACCTTAAATTGCTTTCTTTTTAGGTCTACAACATTAATATGCTTACCCTTCAACTTTCTCGATATTTTTTTTGCAAAACTAAAATTCAAAAGGAAATTATGAAAAGTATTGAAAATGTAGTGAAAAATATAAATTTCCTCACCAGGAATCGTCTAAAAATCACTCTTTCTATTAATATTGGTTTATCTTCGATGATTAACATGTTAAGAAATATCATTCATTTTCTAAGTAGAAAAGCAAATTTCTTGTGAAATGACTAAAATTTGACAATTATAAGTTTTGAAGTAATGAAATTATAATTTCATGAATTCCGACTTGGTTTCAAGCCGAATCTAATACCTGATCATATGCTGGGTAGCAAAGGTGACTAGGGTTTCCATCAACTGCAACGGGTTTCTCTCCATGGATCTGCGCAAAGGAGGGAGTTCCACTCCCTCCTACAAGGAAGCGATGGCCAACAAGGGTAAGAAGCCTCCGGAGAAAGGAAAAGGTGATACGGAGGAAGGAAGAAAAAACAGGGAGGAGGAATCAGAAAGTACCAAATCGAAGGAGAAGGATGGCACAAAAGACAAAAATTAGAAGAGTCAGTGCAAACCCAGAGCTGAAATTACTCCTAGAGTAGTTTTAAATGATCCAGTGTTGCAGGAGCACAGAGATCACATGTGGACTTATGCAATCATATGCAAATTCATGGGGCTATGGCCCACTAAAAAAGCTTTACAAACATGGATAAGATACCACTGGAAACCCAAAGGTAGCATTGATCTACATCTGGGGTCCAAAGGATTCTTTACTGTGGTGTTCACTAACATTGAAGATAAAGACAGAGTGTTTGAAGGCAGGCCCTACTTCTATGTAGCAACAGGGCTCTATATGCGGCCATGGATGATGAACTTCATTCTGGAGCGGGAAACTTTTACTTCAGTTCCGGTTTGGGTAAGACTCTATTCTCTACCTCTTGACTATTGGCAAACTGAATCCCTTGCAGCCATAGGCAATAAATTAGGACGGTTTATCAAAGCCTCTGAAGCCACAAGGAGGGGAAAATACACCTCTTTTGCTAGGATCTGTGTGGAAATGGACCTATCCAGAGCTCTTCTGGATGAAGTCATCTTGGAGGTTTTTGATGAGGAATGGGTGCAAACAGTTGACTACGAACATATTCCATTTAGATGTCACAAATGCCATGAACATGGGCACCTTCTAAGAGACTGCCCCCTCAGTAAAGTAGAGAACAAAAGAAAAATAAACACAATGAAAGATACAGATAGCTTTCACAAAGTAGTTCATAAAGGGAAAAGTGACAAAAAAGGGCCAAAGCAACACCAAGCTGAAGGAAAAAAGGGTAGTCAGAACCAGTTCCAAGTTCTTGAAGAGGAGGAAGAAATATCAGTAGAAGATCAAGCAATGAATGAAGATTATGAGAAGAAGGAAAAGGATAAAGAAAGAGATCAGACACAGGAAAATGAAAAACAGAAGGGGATCATGCTGAATGAATCAGAGCTAGAAATGGATCAAGAAATGACCCAGAGTGAAATGGATATGGAGGACAATGAGCTACAGGAGATTCTTGACAGAGAAAACCTGGATCTAGAAGGGTTCTTGGCTCAGGGAACAACTGGTGGGGTAGAATCACTACCACAAGAAGAGCTCAATTGAATACAACAGCTATTCTTATGGAAAACCCAGGCAAAAGGTTTGGAGGGAGTAAATAACATTGAAAGACAGAGCAATGACGGGGTGAAAGTAGTAAAAATGACTCCAGGGTTAGCACTGAGAAATCCAGGGAAAAAAAGAGGTAGGAAAAAACAAAACGAGCTACTGATGGAATGTGGAAAGCTTATGGTGGACTCAGGTAAGATGAAAGACCTAACCAGTTACTCCTTTACCAATCTTTAATTATGAAGTTCACAACTTGGAATATTAGAGGTCTTGGTAGCAAGAGAAAACAGAGAATGATGAATAATAGAATGAAACAGGCAGCTCCAGATATAATTTTTGTCCAAGAGACAAAATGCTCCATTCAGAAATTAAGGCAAATCCATAGTAAATGGCTCAGTAGATTTGAGTTTCTAGAAGTTAAAGCAGAAAATACAGCAGGGGGTATCCTCACACTCTGGAATCCCCAAAAAAATGGAATAATTGATGCGAAGGCATCAAGGAATTATTTATCAGTTGTTATACAACCAGTAGGAGATAGGGACACTTACCTAGTCACGAATGTTTATGGCCCTCAAAGGTTAGATGACAAAATTAGGTTCATAGATTCCTTGGTGGATCTACGAGTCAGACATGCAGGACTACCTTGGGTCCTAGGAGGAGACTTCAATATGATCAGATCTCTCTTAGAGAAAAAAGGGGGTACAAGAGCTCTAAATAAAGATTCCTTAGCCTTCCAAATCTTTTCAGAAAGCATGAAGCTTGTTGATATTGAGACAAACAATGGCCTCTGTACTTGGAACAATAAAAGAGGAGGGGACTCACAGGTAGCCTCCAAGTTAGATAGATTCATGATCTTTGAGGATCTCATGCTTATAGACAAGGAAATAATAGCAGGAATTCTTCCCTTTGGAGGTTCAGATCACTGGCCAGTTCAAATGGAAATCAAGGGCATAGGCACCCCAAGAAATAAACTTTTTAGATTTGAAAATATGTGGCTTTCTCACCCATAATTCATTAGCAACATTGAAGAATGGTGGGCAGAGGATGTGTAAACTCAAGGATCAACAATGTTCCTGCTTCACAAAAGATTAAAGCACATCAAGCTGAAGCTTAAAGCCTAGAATAAGAATGAATTTGGTAATATTTTTCTAGGAAAGAAAGTGGTGGAAAATAAAATAATGGAGCTCAACCAAGCTTTGATCAAGGAAGGATTTGACAAGGACAAAAATGACCAAGTAGAGAAACATCACCAAGAATGGGAAAAACTTTGCAATCAAGAGGAAATTTTTTGGAGACAAAAATCAAGAGTTTAATGGCTAAAAGATGGAGAGCGAAATACTAAATTTTTCCATAAATCCACTATAGCAAATAGGACTCACAATAGAGTCTCTTCGATCAAGGACGCGGTTGGGCGGATACATCAATCTCATGAGGAGATAGAAGCAGTGTTAGTTAAGCACTTCCGAGGTATTGCTTAGGAAAACACTTTAGACAGGGTTCCTTTCATCAAGGACCTCATTAAGCATATCCCCAAGTTGGTATCCAAAGAGGATAACTGTAATCTCAACAGACCTGTAACCGAAAAGGAGGTTAGTGAGGTCCTCAAGGAAATGCAAAATGGTAAGGCTCCAGGTCCGGATGGTTTCAATGTAGATTTCTTCAAAGCTTGTTGGAATATTGTCAAAGAGGATATTATAAGGGTAGTGGAAGACTCCAGGCTGAACAGAACCATTTTGAAAGCTCTCAATACCTCCTTTATCTCCCTAATTCCGAAGCAGGATAATGCCCAAACTCTAGAGAGGTATAGACCCATCGCTTTATGCAATGTTGTTTATAAGATAATTTCCAAGGTTGTGGCCAACAGACTCAAACCTTTACTGCCTTCGCTGGTTTCGGGGGAACAATCAGGTTATGTGGAAGGCAGAAAAATTCTAGATAACATCATACAAGCACACGAGGTGGTACACTCGTTAACTAGTGAAAGGAAATCAGGTATGATAATGCAATTGGACATAGCCAAAGCATACAATAAAGTGAATTGGACATATATCAAGAAAGTGCTTGCAGCGTTTGGTTTTGATCATAATTGGATCAGATGGGTCATGGCCCTAGTGACTTCCTCCAGCTTTTCAATTTTAATTAATGTCTCTCCCTCTGAAATTTTTGTGCCTTCTAGAGGACTCAGACAGGGAGATCCACTCTCTCCTTTTCTCTTCATCCTCATGATGGAAGGCCGGGGGTGGTCCATCAATCATGCTAGAGCAACCATAAAAATTCAAGGACTCCAACTTTTGGAGAATGGTCAGCTCTGACTCATTCCCACGGTCAAGGAAGTGCTAGCATACAAACAGATTTTGAAAGACTTTGCTTTGGCATTAGGTATGGAAGTTAATCTTTCCAAATAAAAAATATTTTTCTTTAATACACATATATCCATCCAGAGAAATGTCTCCAGAATCCTTGGATTTCAAAGAGAATTTCTCCCCTCTAAGTATTTGGGAGTTCATATAACGGCTAAACCTATGCTCAAAAGCATATGGGAACCGTTAATCATTAAAATGCAATATAAGGTCAAGAAATGGGAAAACAGGTCTCTAAATCTGGCTGGTAGACTGGTTCTCACAAAGGCAATGCTCCAAGCTATCCCTGTCTTCATGTTATCAACTCTCCTAGCTCCAAAAGGAGTTTAACAACAATTTAGAAACATCCAAAGAGATTTTCTCTGGGGAAAAGAGGAAACAAGGAAAAAATGGGCTTTAGTCTCATGGGATAAGATTTATAAACCCAAGAACCAAGGAGGCCTTGGATTGGATGATATAGAGATTTTAAGTAAGGTTCTAGGGGCCAGACTTTGGTGGAGGTGGGTTAAGGATCCTAAGGCTCAATGGGCAAGCATCTGGAAGGAAAAATATGCCAGTTTCTAGCTTTCTCATGATATCATAAGAATGTCTGGAAACATAAAGGGCTCTCCCGTATGGAACAAGGCCTGGGAGAACAGAGAGGTTGTCCAAAAAAACAGTTTCTCGGAAATTAGAGATGGAGAACTGGCACTATTCTGGGAGGACAAATGGCAACAGGAACCAACTCTTTTGAGAGAGGAATTTTCAGGCCTCAAACAGGAGACAGATAATCAAGGATTAGTGAAAGTTAAGGACTTTTGGGAGCATTCTCATAATACAAAAAAATGGAGAACATGGAAGAAAATAGAGGGCCAAGAGAATAGGACCCTAAACAGTAGAGTAGAGACCCTTAAGAGGTTGTTGGATCAGAGGATGATTTTAGTTACTGAAGGGGAAGATCAACTAAGATGGGGCATCAAAAAAGAGGGAAACTTTAACATTAAGGAAGCAAAAGGTATTCTCCTTGGGCTGGAATCCCAAGCTACGGACAGAACTTGGCAGAAGCTATGGAGGCAAAAGGGCTGGATGAAAATCAAACTCTTTATGTGGCTGGTTCACCATAGGAAAATCTTAACCTGGGATAATATCAGGAAGAGAGGTATGCTGGGACCCTCCAGATGCCAACTCTGTGAAGTCCAAGAGGAGACCATTGAACATCTTCTCAATAGCTGCATTTTCACCTCCAGGTTATGGGACTTTTTTGCCACCATCTTCAAACAGTCGGATAGAGACAAAGGAAGCATCACTAAAACCCTGAACAATTGGAGGAATAATTTTTTGGATTATGAAGTTCTTAACTCTGCCTAGGCTCTGTTGCCAAGTTTCATCATATGGAATGTGTGGAAAGAGAGAAACAGAAGAATCTTCAAAGAAGAGAAGAGTTCCTCTCTTCGCTTGTTGGAGCAAATCTCAAAACAGCTTAAGGAGACAGTCAGCACTACAGTTAGGGATCTCCCCAAAAATCCTCCCTCAGAAGCAGAGTTATCAATTCTCAGGTAGTTAGGCATGCAAGGGTTTAGTCCACAAGGTATAGACAGGAAAATAAACATGAGGGAACCGGTTAAGGATTTCTGGAATCCTCCCCCGGAAGGCTTTTTAAAGTATAATATCGATGGGGCTTCAAAGGGAAACCCGAGCATGGCAGGCTTTGGAGGGGTTCTTAGGGATGAAAATGGAAGCATCATCTCCCTCTTCTATGGTCATCTAGGAAAAGACACCAACAACATGGCGGAATTAATTTCATTGGAACAAGGTTTGGAATTTATGAAATAGAACAATTGCCAAAATGTAATAATAGAAGCTGATTCAGAGTTAGTCATCAATGCGGCCAAGAGAATTAGTCATGGAACAGGGCCGGAGAAAGTTACAAAAAATTGGAGGCTAGTACGGGTTCTCCATAAAATTCAGGGACATCTTCAGGGACTGCGCACTCTTAGATTCATCCATGTGCATCGAAAAGCCAACAAGTTGGCAGATATTCTGGCCAACCAAGGTGTCAGCTGTAAGGATAGCAGAATTTCGATGGATTGGCTTGCAATGTCACCGAGAAACCTAAAAGAACTTTTCCATAACCAGGAGGAAGAGGACAAAGAAGTGTATAAGAACAAAACTCAGGAAGCTAATTCGCAATGATCAGATTTTGGCAAGATTCACTTTCCTGGTCTGACAAGCCTATGGAGGAAGACTGGTCAGGGTTGGCCTCAGCAACTGTGGGAATCTCTTCCCTGCATATCCCCGGAGTCGGGCGCAAGGTTATCTCGATCAGTAGGGAGGTGGAAAGTAACAAATGACGGTGGGAAACATTTCACAATTTTCAGTGGCGGGACACAAAACCGCTTCCAAAGTGGTTTAGGTGCGATCACACCGCTTATATATGGAAGGTGGTATTGAATTTTGGGCAGCGATTCCATTCAAATCTTGACGCGTGGATGAGGGCCGGGCCTGAAAACCACCCTCATCGCACACTAAAGCGCGATCACTTCGGCTGTGCATTGTGCAGCTCCGCCGTCCGATGGGATTAAGCTGATCAACGATCGGGATTGATCGAGTGGTTTGGTGGGGTCCGGGGGTTATCCTTCGGGTTTCTTCATGGTGCAAAATGGATCTCAGGTGTCGGATTTCATAAGAAGATTGGACGGTAGAGATTTAAAGGCAGGATTAGGTTTTTGATGGCGCGACTTTTGAGGGGAGGGTTCTCGGAACCTGTGATTCCCGTTGTTTATTTTTGTATGTTCCCAAATGGTTTGGGAGTGTATTTTTTGGGGTTTGAGGGCTTAGTTTCTGTCGAGCTCGCTCCTTGCAAGCCTAAAACCACACAGTTTGGTGGCTTGGTGTAAATTTTGTAAATTATGCTTGTTTTAATGAAATAGAAGGCACAACTCTTGCTTAAGCAAAAAAATAATTTCATGAATTCCACACATAGAGAATTAATGAACCTAATTAAATATTTGAAACATTTTGGCATTACCCATTCATTGAAAATCAATGGAGAGTTCAAACTCAAACTTTCATAAGTTTGATAAGGACAACTAACACCCAAAATCTAGATGTATTTAGAACATCACTTATCTAACAAAGACTAGATCCAGATATAATTTGTTTCTAGATGTAGTCCAGAAATCATGAGGTTAGACTAGTTGTGGTAATCATATTGAGACCCACATCTAGATATAATGCAATGGAATAATGATAAATGTATCTAGTATTTGGAACCTCATGGATACACTTTTTATTAAAATACCCATATCCATATATAAAAATTGGGGTCATATAATGCAATCTAGCATTGGTTATATTATAAAGTGGAAATTTAATCATGATATTTGGATCCAAGTTCTAAGGAAATGTGTTAGAACCATCACTAAATATATCTGGTATCCAGAGGTTATGAAACAATTAACTTATCAAGAGATGCAGGTACAAAATAAATGTGGCTCACATGTAGTAGATTAGAATATCCAAAGAATCATCACATTGTTAATTGCAATTTTACTTGTATCCCGATAAATAGATAATTAAATCTCCATATAGACCATAATTTTCATAAAGAGTTCCTTTATGTCAAGTTTGTTGAAAACATATATGGGTGCCTTATGAAATATAAAGAATTACATAAATGGATGACTTAGATACATGATATAACACAAGATACTTATGAAGAGTGGATTTGGATATCTATGATACAAACTATTATGAAATGATTGTTTGAGAGTTTATCCAGATCCAAATATTAAAGTATAAAAATTAAGAAATTGGATCCAAATCATCAAGTTCCAAAATATTAAAAAAAATAAAAATTATTGGTCCATTTCTAATCCCATTTAGATTACAAAGAAAAGTTTTCACAACAAGAATATGGAAAATTATAGGTTGATAATACTTTGATAATGAAATCTAACCAAAACAAGTTGATTGTAAAATAACATTTAATTGGAGAATTGAAGTATAAAACCTTATAAAACAAAAATTAACATTGTCCAACAATTATTTTCAACCAAAATAGACCAAAATAAACTATAAAACGAATAAAAATCTCTCTTCACATAGGTAGGAAAAGTGTGTTGGGGAAAGTCAATTCTAAGCTTAGATAATGTGGATGTTTGATCCAGGATACTTTCGCTTATAGATGTATGGAAAGAATCACATGTAAAATTGCAGCTTAACACAGAAATTTAATGTGCACACAAGGAAAGAAGAAGAAAGCACATAAAAGGCACAAAAAGAAGACACCAAGACTTGATAACGGAGTTCGTCCAATTCGGACTACGTCTTCGGGCCCAACTCGAACAATGGGGAGGCCTTTATATTAAATGGCATGAAAAGAAGAGAATTACAATCATCAACTGCATACAAGAGGCTTATACCTCCATTCTGAAAAATGGCTGTGAAATGGAGACCTCAGATGGAGAAGTGGGCAGCACCAATGTGTCCGTGGTGTTGAAAGGGGCTAAAAACATCTACAACTGGTCCAAAACAGACGAAGTGCATTATCGGCCTCCTGCCAAATGAAACAACGTGTTTCAAATTCCTCCCCCCGTGCTTATCCAACCATCGGGATTTTATAATGGGTCTTTTGGATAAATCCCACTTAAATTGGGGCGGTCTGGATCAAAATAGAGGCCGGTGGAGTGGAAGGATCGGTAGGCACAACCGACCCTTAAATATAGCCTCTTTATCGTTGAAGAGATAAATACCAAAAACCCCGAGAAAACACTAAAATCTGGCAAAAATCCATTTACCTAGATTTCAAAATTTGTTAAATGAGGGGTATATTCCTTATCGGGTTCGAGCCTGAGATCGCAATCGGCATATCGGGGGTGCAACAGTCCTGTTAATCGGGGGTTGTCGACCACCGATCGTCGACTTTCGATATCGGCATAGACCGATCGCATCGGCATCCCGCTCACATATCGGGCCGGTGTCCTGATCGCCGATAGCAATCTCGCAAATCGCGTTATCGCCACATCGCAAGTCGGCCCCTGCCTGCTCCGATATCGCCACATCGCAAGTCGGCCCCTGCCTGCTCCGATATCGCCAATATATATATATATATATATATATATATATATATCCTTCCTCCGACCTGATTGCCCTCCGATCGCCGATGTCGATTTAATCGGAGATCGACGATCGGGGTTTTCGCTGCGCCCTTCTTAAGTCCGCTTCCATGGATCCTTTGATTGTGATTTTTTATTTTTAAGGCTTAAAATCATTTTTTAAAGGAAAAATCCTCATTGCTTAAGGAACAAAGCAACCTTCCTTTCGCGATAACTTCATCATTCGGACTCAGATTGAAGTACTGTTCACGCTGTTGGAATTAGGATGACGAGATCTACACTCTGGTCTTGAGTTGACTTCATTATGAGCACTTTGATTTTTGAGCTTTTCCATGCCATTGTATCTGAAGATCCACCTGGATCAATGTTAATGGATAAACCTAACTTAGTGATTTTTTATATAAAATATATTATTTTGGCCCTTCTAAAAGTTCAATGCTCTACATTATTAGCTACTACTATGGGCATTTCTTTCTAGTTGGATCAATAGATCAAAAAGTTCCTATAGAAACAGGGCAATACCAACACACAATTTTTTTTGTCTTATTAACTAGGAAATTACGAGAGATGCTAAGGAATGTATTGGTTTAGGAATCAAGGAATCAAGGAATCAATGATAATGAATTTATCATTGGAGGGAAAAGTCATATGGAGATCAATTATAGGAGAACATGATTTGTAGAAAGAAATTACGTAAAATATATCTTATTGGAGAGAGACATCTATGTCTTGAAAGGAAACTAGGTAAACATTAAGGATACCCAATTAGGAAACTCATCAAAGTAGTATCTCACATTATTTATGCCAAGCTTACTTGGATCCCAAGAAATGGGAAATCCCTCTCAATTTGGGGAAAGCCACCATAGAAAAAAATAAAAATAAAAATAAAAAATCCTATTCTTCACTATATTAAAGAGTGGATGGAAGATTAGAATCTAAACTCATTATATTACAATTCCATGTGGTATTTAAGATTGGGATAGTATATTGGATGGGATCTTAAAGATCATCTATAATTTATTTTTTTGCGGGTCCCTTCCTTTTTGGAGTCTCTTATGTGTTGCAATCCTTTTCATATATCCATTCAATACAATTGTGGTTTTTTTTTGGGGGGGGGGGGGTGTTTGCTAATGAAATAAATGTTAAGGCATTGGCATCTTCTTGAATCACCTTCCAATTTTAAAATTCATCTTTATGGAGTTATGATTTCAATCCTGATGGGTCACTGAAAATGAAAAAATTCTTGTTAATTGATGGTGCAAGAAAAAATTTTAACTACTAAGAATTTATTTGAGTGAGGCATTCATTCCCTTTTAGATGTTCTCTTCGAGTGCAAAAATTTGAAACCATCCCTCAATTTTTCTTTTTAATGTGGCTTCTCCAAGTAAGGGTTGGAATCAACCTTTCAAAATATCAATCATCAAATTAGAATTCCTTCATCATGGAGTGAGATGTTTATCTAATGGAATCAAAGCTATAGTTGAAGTCTAAAAAATAAGGGAATTTTAGAAAAGTTTTGGGAAGACATGCTTGAATATCTATACTAGAAGATCTAAATTGCGTGTATTGAGCCATTTTCAAAGATGAGAAAGTTAAGAGAAGGCATACAAAAAGAAAGCAAAGATCATTGCTAACTTAGAATTTTCTCACAAAGAGTAGAGGTACTTGGGAAAAACAAAATTAGAGCTAGGAAAGGAATCTTGGTTTTAATCAATTTAATATTCAAGTATAAAAAATATGAGAAATAGTTAGGAACTTTACCAATTCAAGTTAGCAGCTTCAACTCACTTAGTAGGATTTTCATCTTTATAAATATGTAACAATCACACCTTTTATTTTTTTATGGTGCAACAAAAGGAAATCCAAGGGTGGTAGGTGATGAGTCACATCAATAGGTACATTATAAGGGTCATAATGCCATCCTCCAGCTTTAGAACTATACTTTTCTCACATTTATTTACAATTTTTGTTATATTATGCTTAGTGACCAGGTTCCCACACACTTCTATTAGCACTTCATGATGGCTTCAAACAACAATAGTTTAAAGACTCTTCCCTTTAGGATTCACTCCAAACCAACACACTTCTCCCTCACACAACTATATGGCTACAACTACTAATAGCTTGCTTGTCTAGAATATTTACACTTAGCCAAAACTCTCTCTGATTTTCACACTAGTCACTAGTTTGTGCTTGGGAACAATGGAGGTTTATATAGGAAAGATGGATGGGAGATGGATCCTCTTCTCATGGGGGGAGGATTTATCCCTTGGGGTAGTTCCATCATTACAGGAGAAAGGAGCCCAAACTGTCATCCTCGACCCCATCCGACGAAACCATTTACCAGACTTCCATTACAGAGCTTCTAGATATGGAAGCTTCAGCTCTAATTTAAAAAAATTTCCATAACAGGACCGACGCGATTGGAACACAACTTAGTTGCACCTATCGGTGTGGGGAATAGTGTTAATCTCTGCACATCGGCGCAGGGGAGACAAAGGTCATTAGCTCGGTCTTGTAAATTGGGCAAAACATAAGTTTCAAGGGAAATGGTGCAAAAGGGAAATGATCTGCTCATGAAGAGGGACACAATGGGAGTTTATCCATGAAGGCAAAGCATGCGGGGCTCACTGTAGAGGTCCTCCAGGATCAAGGAACGGGGAGTACAAGGACAGTGACAAAATGCTATGTAACAGATGCCCCCTAAAGCATGAAGGTC
This sequence comes from Pinus tabuliformis, assembly GCA_031772625.1. NCBI lineage: Eukaryota > Viridiplantae > Streptophyta > Pinopsida > Pinales > Pinaceae > Pinus > Pinus tabuliformis. The sequence goes on from CM062820.1 coordinate 1,257,857,991, forward strand.
GAGCTAGAGTGAGGGATGAAATGCTTTATGAATCAGTTTGGGGAACCGGTCTACCATTGTAAAACCTGCAAGCAAATACATATACATATACATAAACTGATATCTCTGTCAAATGATACATGAATCATGATATGGATGCAGTCATCCAGAGAATGGTCATGTAAATGGATCCAGGTATGGGCACAACCATCTGTCAAAGAGGATCATAATGAAACCAAGGTATGGTCGCAGCCATTCAATAATGAGAATAATCACATATGATAACTCATGGTCTGGTCGCAGCCAGCCATCTAAAAGAGACATGCATATCATCATAAACCATGTCACACCACTTCACAATCTTAACTTTCGTGATCTGAGTCCAGGGTCTTGCGCTCCAACACGACCCGATCAAAGTACAGATTCTAACATGCGAATAGATGTGTTGACGTCGAACATGCTAGAAAGTTGTTTGATTACCAGTCAATGATGCAAACTATTAACAAGCGCGAGCGAAACCACCAATAATGACAATGGCTCTCAAGGTACTATCAACACAATTCACAGAATGTGAATACAGGAACTGAAGTCGAACACCCGTGAAATCACTTGATAGAAAGCCAATGATGTGAACTTGTCGTCGAGTGTGAAAAACTTTCCATTAAGGCATGCAAGCTCTAAGGTACTGGAAGGGAGTCTCTCGGTCAACTTCTCAGATAATGAGTCGAAGTCGACAGAAAGCGACCGTGTTGAAGGAGTGCCATAATGAATCCCACATCATTGACACGAGACGAGAGGATGAAAAATGATTTTGGATGATACAGAGAAACAGAGGTAAGCGTGACTACAGAAGGACAACTCTTGAACATATCAGCGACAAAAGTAGAAGTTTGGCAACTTTGGAATCCATAGGATCGGTGGTCATGATGACGTGGCAGAGATCAAATGGAAGGAAAAAATGAAAGGCCCAAACTCAAGAAGGTTAATGATACAAAGGAGGATATCCCAACCCGACACGAAGCAAAGAGTGTCATATTCAAGAGTAAGCTGCCGACACGACTCGATAGATTTCCAAAATTCCGCCCCACTATTTCTGGCGAGTACCCCAATTATTTTTTGATCGCAAGCTAGTATGTGCTTACACTGTAAGTTCATCCTTCGGATGAATCCGACCTAGTAAGTTTAACGATCCCTAGGAAGGAGAAGCTCGAATTTGTCATGGTGATGAATCTAATGTTGTTTAATAGTTTAACGAGTTCGACAAAGGTGTAACTCGGTATATTTTTCATGTTTAAAGAGTTTGAAAAAGACACATAAAAGAAAACTCCACATGGTCCCTTTTCGTAAATTTGTGTCTCTCGAGCCCGAAAAGGTAGAAAATAATACTTGAGAGAACTAGTTGACCATTTCAGTCAAGGAGTACCTTTTTCGTAAATAGTGCCCCCCAGTCCGTGTTGGGTGTGGAGCATGACTATCATCCTAATTTAAAGGTCTTTGTTTCAGTCGGATGTATACCCCATGAAGATTGTACACCCCTCCATGCGGGGGGGTGCAGGGGGGGGGGCAACGGTCCCTCGGTGTGGGTTTCGGGGGCAGCGCCCCCGAAGCTAAAAATAGATGTAAAATTGCCTTGTAAAAGTATAATAATTTCTAGTCAATCTGGGCTGTTCATTAGGCGGATGATCTGATGGTAGAATTTATGTTTAGTTTAGGGTTTCTTTCCCTAGAAGGCAACCTCTCTCTTTGTATGAAGTTATTGTATTGAGGCTAAAAAAATATATGTGTATTCTAAGAGCGAGAAACAGAGAGGGGAGACTGTGAGAGAAAATAGAGGATATTACAATGGATCTGCTGTAGGTTGTGTCTCTTCATTTTGCTGGATAATAGAAAGGAAGGACTGGCTGTTCGGGGTGGACGTAGCCCAAATTGGGTGAACCACGTATATCTGTGTCTCTCTGGTTTTATGTGTTTGTGTTTTTCCGCATATTATATGTCTTGCATTTCTCTGTCATATATAATATTTTTCTAACAACTGGTATCAGAGCCAAAGGTCTATTTGGCTGATAAACTCGCAGGAAAGAAGGGTTTCTCATTCGAGTGGGAGCAATGGTGGAAGATGGTAAGTTTAGGGTTGAGAAATTTAACGGCCAAAACTTCCCGATGTGGAAGATGTAGATGGAAGATTATCTGTATCAGAAAGATTTGTACCTACCATTGAGTGGAAAAACAAAGAAGCCGACGACTATGACAAATGAAGAATGGAACATTCTCGATAGAAAGGCACTCGGAACAGTACGGTTGTGCCTCACAGCGTCGGTCATCTTCAACATTTTGAAGGAAACAATGACAGAGGGTTTGATTCAGGCATTGGCGAAACTATATGAAAAACCCTCGGCCTCAAGAAAGGTATTTCTTATGAAACGGTTATTTAATATGAAGATGTCGGAAGGTGGATCTGTTGCAGACCATTTAAATGATTTTAATACAGTTACAAGTCAGTTAAGTTTTGTAGGGGTAAACTTTGATGATGAAGTTAGAGCTCTGTTATTCTTGTGCTCATTTCCAGAAAGTTGGAATGGTTTAGTAATGGCCATTAGTAACTCTGTTTCTGGATCTAGTACTTTAAAGTTTGATGATGTTGTCGGTGCTATCCTTAGCGAGGAAATGCGACGGAAAAGCTCCGTTGAGACATCGAGTAATGCATTGAGTGCAGAGTCTAGGGTAAGAAGAATGGAAATATGAAAGAGCTTAAGATATCGCAGTAAATCAAGGAAAGGCAGATCCAAATCCAGATCCGGGATATTGTGCTGGAAATGCGAAAAGAAAGGACACATAAAGAAAGACTGTAGATCTTGGAAGGGAAAAGAAGGAGATGCACAACAAGAAAACAATCATGAAGCAAATGTGACAAGTGAGGTGTTACAAGATGCTTTGATTCTTTCTTTTGAAAATATTACTGATTCCTGGGTGGTGGATTCAGGGGCCTCATTCCATGCCACACCTGATAAGAAATATTTTCATGACTATGTTCAAGGAGATTTTGGACAAGTTCGTTTGGGTGATGATAAACCCTATAAAATTGTTGGAATATGTGAGGTTCTTGTAAAACAACAGAATGGAAACCAATGGCTACTAAAGGAGGTAAGGCATGTTCCAGATCTGAAGAAAAATATGATTTCAACAGGGTAGATAGGCGGTGAAGGTTGTGTGACAACTTTCACAGATAAAGCTTGGAAGGTCACCAAAGGAGCCTTGGTAATAGCAAAAGGAGAAAAGGTTGGTACATTGTATTTATGCAATGGTATTTCTAACTCTGTTAATGCTTTAACTTCCAAAGGAGCAGATGCAGCATTATGGCATCATAGGCTCGGACACATGAGTGAGAAGGGGATGAAGATTCTTTACTCAAGGAATTTGTTGCTGGGTTTGAAGAATGTTGATTTGGACTTCTGTGAGAATTGCATTTATGGAAAATAGAAGAGAGTCAGATTTCTCAGAGTTGGGAAAGAAAAGAAGAGTGAAAAATTAGAGCTTGTGCATACAGATGTATGGGGACCTGCTCAGGTATAATCTCTCAGTGGCCCTCATTATTATGTTACTTTTATTGATGATGCAACTAGAAAAACTTGGATTTATTGTATTCAGAATAAATCTGATGTATTTGATACTTTCAAGAAATGGAAAGCTTTGGTTGAGATTGAGACAAGAAAGAAATTGAAGTGTCTCAGATCAGAAAATGGAGGTGAATATTGCAGCAAAGAGTTTGATAGGTATTGTTCAGAGCATGGAATTCGTAGAGAGAATACAGTTCCAAGAACACCATAAGAAAATGGTGTGTCAGAAAGGATGAACAAAACAATCATGGAGCGTGCAAGGTGCATGAGATTGCATGTAGAATTGCCTTTACAATTTTGGGCAGATGCTGTAGATATTGTTGTTTATCTAATAAACAGAGGGCCTTCAAGTTCCTTGGATGGTGGTATTCCAGAGGAAGCATGGACAGGTAAAAAGGTAAACTACTCCTTTTTAAATCCTTCTGGTTGTGAGGACTTTGTCCATATTAATAAAGAAAATAGAACAAAGCTTGAGGCAAAATCAAAGAAATGTACCTTTATTAGATATGGTGTTAATGATTTTGGTTATCGCTTATATGATTATGAAAATCACAAAATCATTAGGAGCAGAGATGTAATATTCAATGAAAAGGTCTTGTATAAGAATCAGTTGCAGGAAAAGAAACAGGAAAAAGAAAACAAGGGATACACAGTTTTTGAAGGGATCACTGAAAAGGTAAAGGTGCCTGAAAATAATAATAATCAACAACCACAAAAACAACAACCACCACAACAACAACAAGCACTCCAAACACCTGAAAGTGGTATTAGAAGATCTACCAGGATAATTATACCCCCTGAACAATACTCTCCTTCATTATATTATTTATTGTTGACTGATTCTGGTGAACCCGAATGTTATGAAGAAGCAATGCAGGTTGAAAGCAGGAAGAAGTGGGAGCTAGCCATGGAAGAAGAGATGGACTCCTTAATGCATAACCAGACTTGGGACTGGTTGCCTGCAGGTAAAACTACATTGCAGAATAAATGGGTTTATAGGCTGAAGGAAGAAGATGGAAGAAAACAAATGTACAAAGCTAGACTTGTGGTGAAGGGGTTTGCACAGAAGAAAGGTATTGATTTTGATGAAATATTTTCTCCTGTTGTTAAAATGACTTCAATTAGAACTATTTTAAGTCTAGTAGTAGTTGAAGATTTGCATCTTGAGCAGTTAGATGTAAAGACAACCTTTCTCCATGGGGATTTGGAGGAAGAGATATATATGCAGTAGCCACAAGGATATGAGGTAAAAGGGAAGGAGAAACTAGTGTGCAGGTTGAAGAAGAGATTGTATGGCTTAAAATAGGCTCCAAGGCAGTGGTATCTAAAATCTGATAAGTTTATGTCTGAACAAGGTTATACTAAATGTCACTATGATCATTGTGTTTATTTGAAAAAACAAAATGATGGCATCTATATTATATTGTTATTGTATGTAGATGACATGCTTGTTTCAGGGTTTAACATGCAGGAATGGAAAATTCATTTGCAATGAAGGATTTGGGAGCTGCAAACAAATCCTTGGTATGAGAATAACTAGAGACAGGAAAAATCGCAAATTAACATTGTCTCAGAATGAGTACATACAAAAGGTGTTGCAAAGATTTAATATGCACAATGCAAAACCAATTAGTACACCTTTTGCTAGCCATTTCAAACTTAGTAAGGAGATGTGCCCAAAGACCCAAGAAGACATGGATTATATGTCTAAAGTTCTATATGCATCAGCAGTTGGAAGCTTAATGTATGCAATGGTTTGCACAAGGCCTGATATTGCACATGCAGTGGGAGTTGTAAGCAGGTACATGAACAATCCAGGAAAATAACATTGGATGGCATTGAAATGGATTCTCAGATATTTGAGAGGTACCACAAATCAAGCATTATGCTTTGGTGGTTCAAACATTTCTCTATAGGTATATGTTGATGCAGATATGGTAGGTGACAGAGATAACAGGAGGAGCACTACAGGATATGTATTTACTGTAGGTGGAACAATTGTTATCTGGGTTTCAAAAATCCAAAGTGTTGTTGCACTTTCAACAACAGAAGCAGAGTATGTTGCTACTACAGAGGCTAGTAAAGAAATGATTTGGTTACGAAGGTTTATGGATGAATTGGGTAAGAAGCATGATATGGGCACATTATACAGTGATAGCCAAAGTGCCATTCATCTTGCAAAGAACTCAACATTTCATTCCAGGACTAAACACATATAGCTCAAGTACCACTTCATACTATCAGTGTTGGAAGATGGAGTGTTGAAGCTGGAAAAGATACACACTAGCCAAAATCCTGTAGATATGCTAACAAAAGTTGTAACCAGGGAGAAACTGAGAATATGCTTAGTTTCAATTGGTCTTCAAGGATGACAATGAAGATGAGAAATAGCTAGGTCCAAAGAGGAGTCATTGTCCAGTAAATGAAGCAGCGGTGGAGTTGCTACAATCATTCTCTAAGTGGGAGATTGTTGGGTGTGGAGCATGATTATCATCCTAATTTAAAGGTCTTTGTTTCAGCCGGATGCATACCCCAGGAAGATTGTACACCCCTCCATGCAGGTGGGGGGTGCGAGGGGGGGGACTTGTCCCCCTGCGGGGGTTCAGGGAGGGGCTAGCGGTCCCTCGGTGGGGGTTTCGGGGGCAGCGCCCCCGAAGATAAAATTAGATGTAAATTGCCTTGTAAAAGTATAGTAATTTCTAGTCAATCTGGGCCGTTCATTAGGCGTTTGATCTGATGGTAGAATTTATGTTTAGTTTAGGGTTTTTTGCCCTAGAAGGCAACCCCTCTCTTTGTATGAGGGTATTGTATTGAGGCTGAAAAAATATATGTGTATTCTCAGAGCGAGAAACATAGAAGTGAGACCGTGAGAGAAAACAAAGGATATTACAGCGGATCTGCTGTAGGTTGTGTCTGTTCATTTTGCTGGATAATAGAAAGGAAGGACTGGCTGTTTGGGGTGGACGTAGCCCAAACTGGGTGAACCATGTATATCTGTGTCTCTCTAGTTTTATGTGTTTGTGTTTTTCTGCATATTATATGTCTTGCATTTCTCTGTCATATATAATATTTTTCTAACAGTCCGAAAAAGGGGTAAACTTAAACTGGGTACATGACGTTTCGCATCCGTTAACGAGTTCAAAATGACAAGGGCTCGACCATATTTTCATTTTTAAAGGGTCGGAAAAGAGTTGAAAGCGAACCCCCCATTTTTATTCTCTTTAATGAGTCAAAAAGGGAAAAATACTCGACGATCTTTTCATATGGGTTTAACGAGTCGAGAAAAGAGCTGAAATATGACTCATCGCTATCATTGAACATCCATCACCTGTTGCTGCAAAAGTAAGGCAAAGTGTATTATTGAGTCCTTGAGGTAAAATAGGTCAAAATATTTACAAAACCTGATATTTTCATGAAAAAATGAATAAAAGGGGGAAAAGTAAATTTTTTACCATTTACCATTTTACCTTTGCAGTGAAGACTTTTTACCCACTTTTGCCCTAGTTTTTTCGGAGTGGATTGTGGTAGATCCGAGAGGTCAATCGACGAGCTATCAATTCCAGGTAACAACCGAAGCCCTAAGCTCCATTTTCATGCTATTTATTTATGTTTTTAACCATTTTTTTAGCATTTTAGGGAGGTTTTTGAGAAAAAATTTCGCCCTCGGTTGGCGCGATTTCTGGGCACGGGGTCGCGCTGGCCAAGGGTTATTTTCAAGACCATTTGTGCTGACCGGTGCGACTGTTTCTAAAACAGGCGTGTTGGCGTTGTGGATAGGGAAAAAACAAGTTTTTTGAAGAACTGACCGTTAAAATTTGATTTTTATGTGTCAAAATTGATGATTGACTCAAATAAATGGCTTTTGCTGGAGAAGATTGCCGAAAATGGTGGATTGGAAGGAAATAGAACACGAAGATGTGGAAACCCAGGCAATGAATGATCCAAATTACCTGGAGGCTTTGAGGGCTTGCGGGATTCTCAAATTTTTCCTTACACCAGAGATGCGGGCCCAGCCCCAATTGCTTCGGTACTTGATAAGCCTTTGGGACATCAATCGTGAGATTTTTGTCATTGGGGACCAAGAGTTGGAGTTGACAACTTCAAACATTTACTTCATCACTAGGCTGTCTCGCAGAGGTGAGCTAGTGAATTTGTATGGGTCACGTCTAGTTGGGGCAAGCATATCTTCCCTGCTTGCTGCGCATTGTCCTGAGGCCCTGAAATCCAAAAGTGGGAAGATTGAGATTTCTAGTGTGTGGGATTTGACACTGAGGGTGCTTCTGTTGACCATCAATAGAGTGGCGGGGTCCCAGGCAGAACATGAGACTAATAAGTCGAAGTTCCTTTACGTTATTGACTGCACAGCTCCTACGATCTTCAACTGGGCAGAGGCCATGAAGATGAACATCAAGCGCTAGTTGTCCAAGGCCAAGGCGGGAAATCTGAAGCAATTTGGCTTCAGATCAGTACTTGTGACCTTTTTCTTGGAACGAGTGCCATTGTTCTAGTATCAGTTGACTGAGGTTGATCCTCCTGTGCCACGCGATCTGTGGATGGCTCGCTGGAGTCGTTTGATGCCCAGGATCGTTGGGGGTCAACAGTGTCCTACTGACCAACATTCTTTTTGTGGCTACGATGACAAAAAATCGTCGTGGACTGGATGTACAACAACAGTGATTTCCATGGAGACCCAAATATGCCTTTGCTAGATGGGGAGGACTTTGATGATGAAGGTAAAAACCAAATCAAATTTTTGATTTTGATGTTTTTTAAATTGTTTTTGGTATATGCATGCTTATAACATTTCTCTTATGTATGCAGATGTTGGACCAAAGTGGCTAGCCAGGATGTTCACGATAGCTAGACGCTATCCTCGTCCTATTGATGTTGTTGCCCCTTATCAGGAAGGGAGCGATAACGAGGAGGATATTGCGAGGAACCTCGAGGGGTTGACTCATGGTATCCCTGAGTATGCTCGAATAGGAGACATGCCTCGACGGTACTAGAGGCACACAGTGGGAGTCTCAGATCGGATCCGCCGATTGCTGAGTCATGTCGTACGAGCTGTCTCGTGCTATCATGACCACCATGTTGAGTAGTTCCTAGGTCTAGTACTTACATATTTTTTGAGGCCTGCGTGCCACGGATGTACAAGGCCTGCGAGCCGCTGATGTTATTATGGACATACATATTATTTTTTGGGGTTTTGATGTATCAAACATTCTCACATATGTATATATGTTGTATTTTCCTATTTATTATGGTACAAATGGTTTGTCTTATCTTTTACATGTTTCGCAAATGTCTATCCAACACGTAATTAACTAATGCATATGTTAATGTATTCATGCGTCTAGGAATATGATGATATGTAATATAATCAAAATATCTTTCCAATAGATGGATATGGAGATACATTCATAATATTTGAGGGTTCCTGACAGAATATTGCCCATTGAGTTGAAGGACAACAAGTTGTGAATCCATGTTGACAACCAATTCTCTGATGCCTAGAGCGATGGCTTCTGATAATAGTTTGATGACCGCATTGTATTCAATAATGTTGTTGGTTGTACGACCTAGGAAGATACCTTGAAGGTCAATCAACTCATCGTTAGGGTTGTAGATAGCTCATTCCGGGTACTTTGGCAAGCACCATTGGTGAAACTGACGTGATGAGATTCAGACATCTGCAAAGCAAGAAAAGCATAGTAAACAGGAGGGTTGCTTGAAAACTTTCACACAAAACCATGTTGTACAGAAATGAATCACACACTAATGTACATAATTAACCATGCAAGATGACCTAAGCATAGTACTTTTTGAGGTAAATCCCGTTTCGGGGCTTATTGAGAGGATTTCCTTCATAATCAATAAGTTCATAGGCTCCTTTCTGCAAAACATGTTTTACAATATAGGGCCCGTGCCACATAGGTTCGAACTTTCCTGCCCCCAGCTTATCATTAGCTTGGTCATATAGCAGGACCAAATCACCCTCAGAGAAAGCGTGAGGGGAGACCGACTGGTTGAAATGGGATTTGACCTGTTTCTTTTGTGCTTTGATGACCAAGGCAGTGAGACGACGAGTCTCATCCAGTCATTCTAAATATAAGAGGCATTCCTCTTAGGGTGATATTTTAGGGAGGAGTTCAATAGCTAACTTAAGTGAAGGAATCTCACATTTGATCGGCAATGTTGCTTCCAGACCATATACCAGCTGGAATGGTGTGAAACCAGTGGTGTCTTTGGTTGAATTTCGGTAGGCCCATAGAGCTAAAAAAAGCATGAGATGCCAGTTTGAATTGTGCATCCCAATAGTACGTTGAAGCATGGTGACCAAAAATTTGTTCACGGCTTCAACTTGGCCATTTGCCTGAGGGTAATATGGGGTCGAGCCATCGTGGCGCAAGCCCAATGCAGATGTCAGTTTTGCCATCATGTAATCTTTGAAATGGGAACCACAATCTATGACAATGGCTTGGGGTATGCTGAACCTGGAAATAACATGGTTAAAAAGGAATTGAGTTGTCGTCTTACCATCTACCGAATATGTAGGCATCGCTTCGGCCCATTTTGTGAAGTAATCCACAACAACGATAATGTAGCCATTCCCCCCGGCCGAACAAGGGTTACATGTCATATAATCGATGCCCCATTTGGAAAAGGGACCAACGGTAATGACGGGGTGTAGGTGAGCGGGTGGGGTGTGCATCTTGCGTTGGTAGATTTGGCATTCGTGACACTTGCAGACAGCAAGAATGTAGTCTTTGAAGATGGATGGCCAGAAATAACCAACGTGAAGGATTTTCTAAGCTATAGCATAACCAGACATATGACCACCACATGCCCCGGAGTGGCAATCATTGAGAACTCTTTCAGCTTCCTCAATCGTGAGGCATCGACGAAGAACAAAATCGACATCGACACGGTATAAAGTATCACCAATAATGTGGTAGGGTTGAGAATGATGCCGAATCCTTCGACGATCATCTTTGGTCAACACAGATCGAAATGTGGAGGTTTGGAGATACACAATGATATCACCGTACCATGGATCAAGGGTGCTAATCAGAAAAAGGGTTTCATCTGGAAGTTGTTCATCTGCACCAGTAAGGAGAGCTTTGGAGGGAAGGGAACAAATCAATTCAACGAAAACAAGTGACTTCTTAGATTTGGCCGTAGTGAAGACCAAATCGAATTCTTGCAGGATAACGATCCATTTAGAATACTTGCCCCCCAGCATCTGACAAGTTAGGATGTAGGTCATAGGGTTGCATTCAGAAATCACTATAGTCGTTCTTAAGATAATATAATTTCGAAAATTTTGAACAGCCTGGATGGCAGCTAAAGCCAACTTCTAGACATGTGCATAATGTGTTTATGTGTCGAGGAGATTCCGACTTAGGTAGTAGATCACGTGTTCACCACCTTCATCATCGTCTTCAACCAACACCATAGCTATGGTGCTAGGGGCTACGGCTAGGTAAAGGAAGTAATCTCGATAATAGTTTGGTGGATGCAACAGAGGAGCATTTATGATGATAGCCTCAAGATCATCAAAATATTTTTGGGCTATCTCGTCCCATGCAAAGGGTGTTCCTTCTTTGAGCAACTGGGTAAATCTTGTAGCTAGCCCAGCGTAGTTGGGTATAAAACGACGAAGAAAATTGGCCTTTCCTTGGAGACTCTAGAGTTGGTGCAATGAAGATGGAGGGGGTAAGTTTAAAATGGCCTCGACTTTTAGTGGATCCAAGCAAATCTCATCCTTGGAAATGATGAAGTCGAGGAGTCGTCTTGATTCCACGCAGAAAACACATTTGTGTGGATTTAACCAGATGTTATAGTGTCTGCAGCGTAGAAAAATCTGTCGAAGGTGGTTTGGGTGATCTCGTCACTTACGAGAATGGGTAGGAAGGTCATCCAAGTAAGGTTGGACAATGTTGCGAATATCATGAAACGCATAGGACATTGCCTGTTGAAATGTGGCCCTAGCATTTTTTAGGCCGAAAGGGAGCTTCTTGTATGCGAACGTACCCCATGGGCAGATGAAGGTTGTCTTCTCTTGGTCAACCGGTGTGATATTGATCTGGTTGTAACCAGAAAAACCATCCATAAAGGAAAAGATCTCGCTCCCGACACATTCATCAATGATTTGATCAATGAAGGGAGTAGGATAGTTGTGCTTAGGACAGGCATGATTAATATCTCGATAATCCACGCAAACGAGGATCTTGCCTTGTTTTTTATTCACCAGGACGATATTGGACACCCAGTCTATAAGGGGAATGGAATAAATGAATCCAACTTTGAGAAGCTTTTCAATTTCGCCCTTAATAGCAGTGGCATTTCTAGGGTGCACTGGACGAAGCTGTTGGCGAACGGGTTTCGCATTCGGATACATTGGTATTTCATGCACCATGATGCTGGGATCAATGCCGGGCATTTCTTCGTAAAACCACGCAAACACATCACAAAATTCCTAGAAAAGATGAGTATATGTCTTGATCTCATTTGGAGAACAAGATACCCCGATATGAACGTGTTCAATGACATAGGGTTTGATAGAAATGTCAATCGGAATCGTTTGGGTAATATTACCCAAATTTCCTTCCGACCATACTTCATGAGTAACAGTCGGTGGTGGAAATAGAGAAGAAGACTCTTCGAAAGAGGTAGACATGACCGCCAGGTGAGGTAGGAATGAGGAGCGATGATGAGTATCGATCCATGGCGGTTCCTCGAGAGACATGACTTCCATGATACCTTCATCGGCGAGGAAGGTCTTGGCTAAGGGATTGGATGATTCCAAAGTGCCAAGCCAGGGGGATTGAGAATACATATCGAGAGAGGTCTTCGAGATATGAGAATCAAAGGATGCAGAGTTCGCAGCCGAAACAATTTCCATGTAATTGACTTCGGCGGGACTAAGTGGCATGATGTCGCCCCAAGAATCAACTAGATCTGGCGCAGGTATGACCCAAGGATCAGATTTGACTGAGATCATGTTGATGGAGGCAACATGAGGAGGTGGGAGTGGAAAAATCCCCATTAAGGCAAAATCTTTGAAGAGACCTGCCCCCACACTCTTAAAGGGAGCACCAGAGTGCTTGACATACGGAACGTTGCCATCAGACGAGGAAGAGGTAAAGAAAGATAGTTGATCAACAGTGACAATCCTCCCTTGATGGGGAAAACAGATCACACAAAACAAAGAGGAGGCCACGGCATGCATGGCATGAGTCCAACTTCGGCCGAGTAGAAGATTATAATTGAGATTGGCATCAACAATCTCTACTTCGACTTGCACTGTCTTGCCTTCCAGGGTGATGGAAAGGTTGGGTAAGACACTAACAGGTCACGAATTGTGCCCATCGAAAGCTTCCAAAGTGTTTGGAGACTGGTTTAGTGTAGGGGAACCAATAGCTTTCCAACATGCAGTTGACATGATGTAGGTAGAAGCACCTTCATCGATGACAGTGCGGTGGATGGTATTTTCATTAATGATTACCTGAATAAGAAAGGAAATCTGATGAGGGAGTCTTGGAACATGGTTCTCTAGATTGAAACAGATAAAATTAGAATCGGTGGGATCAACACCCCCACTAACAGTAAATATTTCTGCTGCGATGTGCAGGTTTGGAGTACCTCGAGAGCCGACATAGCTGAGGGTGCCTGAGCCAAATATTCAACAATATTGTAGTGCTGAGCGGCTTGGATGTTGGGATTGTACGAGGATTTCTATAGCACACCTCAAGAGGGTGGTCGTGGAGCGGAATCAGGATTAAGGCGCTTGATTTGCAGAGGGCCAGAACTCGGGGTAGAAGAAGAAGGTGGAACTTCTTTTTCTTTCCTTATTGTGGGAGATGGAGTTTGATAATCCTTTGATCAAGTAGCCACATTAATGGGCGTGCTCATCATGAACACTTGAGATCTAGAGGAAGTAGATCGGGGTTGGTCTACCATCTGAGTCTGCTGAGATGGAAAAGGCTCTTTGAGGACAGCAGGGGTCCCCTTGAGCAATCGACTAACTTCGGATCGTCGTGGACAATCCTTAGTATAGTGATCCTCCTCACAAATGAGGCAGGGATACTTAGGTTTTCGTTGTAATGATTCACCAGCAGAAAATTTGGGAGGACCCTGTTTCGGGGCATCAACTTTAGCTTTGCCTTTGCCTTTCTTTTTTCCTTTCGAGGATTTGTCCGTTGCAGTAGATTGGACAGCGTGGACCTCTGAGGTTTTACCAGGGCCTGGAGGGTTTTGAGATGAACTGTTGGGAGCAGTATTCGAGACCGACTTCTGTTTGGAAGAAGTTTTGACAGGGGTTTGGGATACTAAACCAATAACTCCATCAACGGGAGGAACAACGGGTGACTTCAATGTCGCGGGATCGGATGATGGCTGCGGAGCATTAGGTAATAATTCGTATAAGGTGCTAGACTGAGAGTAGACCAGGTCCAAGTATTGGGCATGAGCGATGGCTTGCTCTTCAGTGATGCATCCACCCATGGCTATATCGCGAGCAATTGGGGCTACGAATGATTTGGTAAACCATTCGGTGAGCAACTGATTAGCGATTTCGAACTTGATCAGTCGATGTCTACGTCTCCATTCATGGATATGATTAGAGATGTGCCTCGCAGTGTCTTTCTTAAGCAATGTGAGCAGATAGGTACCCGTTTCGTAATGAACCGGCAGTTGAAAATACGTGAGAAATTCCATGGCTAACGAATTGAAGTCATGAAAATTACTTCGAGGTAGCTCGATGTACCATTTAGTTGCGGCACTCGTGAGGGTTTGTTGGGAAAGATGAAGACAAATGGAATTGTCCACGTATGAGTTTGACGAGGGCCAGAGGTGATATGTCATCACATGGGCTTGAGGATATTCTTTAGCTTTTCCATCGAACTTTGGGCAATCACTTGGTATCTTGGATGGCACCGGAGGCTAGTACGACGAATGAAGAATTGGATCATTCATAAGACGCGATACATCCAGCAACTCAAGTGTAGCCAAGAAAGGTAATTGAGTGTTAAAAGGCATGGGAGGTCAATAGGTGGGCCCATAAGGAGGAGCCCATCCTTACTGGTAAGGATTTTGACCCCACAGTGGGGGTTTTGGCCATATGGTATCTGAGGCTGCCCCCATTGCGGATTACCTTGACCAAAGGGAGGATTCAGACCTTGAATACCTTGAAACTATCCATGCATAGGTTGTTGATAGGCAACATATGGGTTAAAAGGCTTTTGAGCCTGTTGACCTTGGACATATGGGTATGGGATCTGTTGTCCTGGAACATAGGGTTGTTGGGCCTGTTGTCCTTGAACAAGAGGGTTCTGGACCTGCAGTCCTTGGGCATAAGGTTGATACGCTTGTTGCCCTTGGACGTAGGGGTTTTGTACCTGGTGCCCTTGGCCGGTAGGATTCTGAACCTATTGGCCCTAGACAGGGGGATTTTGCACCTGCTACTGCAGGACTTGACCTTGAACCTGTCCCTGCAAGGGTTTCCCTTGTTGATAGGTATACAAGGGTTGCTGCTGCCTAGGTTGGTTTTGCTGACCTTGCGGTTGCAAAATTTGTCCTTGGGTTTGTAGAGGTTGGCCCTGCAAGGGTATGGATTGAGAGGTATGCAAAGCATATTGCATCTGCTGTTGCGCGGCCTGCTGCAACTATTGGAAGGACTGACCTTGCGGTTGTTGCAGGTGACCTTGCTGCGGGATAATATGCCCTTGCTATTGCGTGGAAAGCCCTTGTTGCAACAAAGATTTCCCTTGCGGCAACAAAGTCTGCCTTGGTTATTGCAAAATTTGTCCTTACTGTTGCAAGGGTACTTGAACAGTGCTCGGGAAATTACCGAACTGAATCTGGCCGTAGCTAGGCTAGATGTACTGCCTAGACAGGATGGCGTAAGGTTGATTAACCAATCCTTTAGAACTGTATGGAACGTAAGGATTTTGGTATTGGACGTGAGCCCCATAGGGCTGCTGGTACTGAACATTGTTCAATCTAGATGGACCACCAGGATTCTGAACCTGTTGGTATTGGACATTGCTTGATCTAGTAGGGTCAACAGGGTTGTAAATAATACCAGAAGAGGGCTGGTTTATACCAAGCATGTGAGCTTGTGATCCGCTCACATTAGTGGCACCTGACACCATAGAGACATTCAGATTCTTCCCCCCAGGCGGTGGCACAATCTGGCCACTGACTAACAGGACAAAAGAACTAGCAGAGACAATCTTTGAAACCACCGGTTGCAACTGACGCATAACTAGGATCAATGGTACAAGAGTGTTCGGGATGGTGGGATACACTGGGACTGAAGTAACAATTGGTTGGGAGGTCGTGTTCGTGACGAACAGACCTGACGTAGGCCTGACACCTAATGCCCAAACAGAATTATGGTAGAGTGATGAGGCACTAGGCGTGCTTGAAACTAAGTGCCCTAAAGACACATAGCCGGGTGGCAAGCTGGCGGGAATACCCTCTGAATAAGGGAAACCCTCGGGAGGGAACTGCAACTGCAATTCTTCTCCCTCAACAATGTGTGGAGTTGAGACTTTGGACTCATTCGGAGAAGTGACTGGAGCATCGCCTTTAGGTTCCATGTCTGGAAACAAACGACGACGGACAGCTGAACGTGTACTAGGGGATAGTTCCAAAGGAACACCCGGTTGATTGTACAGACTGTAAGGGCGCTGTGGTGATATCTCAACAGCATCAAACAGAGGGTTTGGAGGATAGATAACTAGTCTAAGATGACCATCAAAGGTCGATGAGTTCTCTGGAGTTCGAATAGGATTATCTGGAGATTCCGGGTCAAGACCAGCAGATGACCCTGAATCGAAAGTAGGTGGAGGACAGGATGATAATGGTTGAACACTCAAAACAATTGCGAGTTCAAAATTTTGGTCCTCAAATGGCTTTGATAACTCAGGAAGTGGCTCCTCAGACAATCTTTGAGACGGAGGAGAGGAAGAGGAAATGGGTGAACCAGATGGTTCAGCCACGATGACCTTGTCGTAATCGTCAGAACAAATAACTCCAAGGCTTTAAAATGTCCTTTTAAGGGAACTCACGATTTGGTCAAAAATTTAACAGGATGTTTTGGATTGTGGGCAATCAATTATTTAAGATGCATAAATGGCTGATGTTCTTTCATTTTTTAGAAGTCGAGAAAGAAACAAAGATGACTCTATCGCTTTTGATTGGAAACGAGCTCAAAAGGACAAGCGCTCGGATGATATTTTCAGTTTAATGAGTCAAAAATATCAAATGACTACTCTGGATGATCTAGGTAAATAGGATTACCAGGTGACCATGAATTGCGGAATACCTACTGGCGAACCAAGAAGTACGAATAGGCAATCTCCCCAAATGTTGTGTTCGGTGTATCACGTTCGCAAGGCGGCCGAATCGACTTCCTAAGGATAAAAGGATTGCAACCTAGTGGGGTATCCCATTATATACGCAATGGTATAGGGAGCAAGAATCTGTGTTGGCGCTGTCTAATGCCGAAGCTAACGACAGCTGCTAGTTTTACAGACGTCGGAACATGTCTCTAGCTTAAACCTTCTAGATGTGAGCGTTAATGTCAAATGCGCCTTAGGTTAATTGAATTCATTTTAGAGTTGATCTTGAGTTAAGTTTTATTTTTCAAGTCTTAGCGATGCTACTCGAAAAACCTAAAATGAAACTAAATGGGACAAGACCCTTTCAATTCGATGAAATGCCTACACTAGAGAGGGTAGAAACTACTCAATCAAATGCAAACAATCAAGCAACTGAAAACGAAATGATTTTTCACTACTTCACTTTTTCGAAAAATAAACTAATGAAAAATGCATTCCAATTCCTAATTTCCTGACAAGCACTTATCTATTAGTCCTTTCGAAATGAAAAAATTTCTCTTCCTTTTCAAATGCTGATGCAATTCTAGTTTTTAAGAGATGCGAATCATAATGATGCAACAAGCTAGAATTTCACACTTTCTCATGAAACAACGAAACAAACTTTTTGCATACAATCCTTCAATGAAAAAGTTTTCGAGACTATGAGCTCTTCAAGCAGATGAAAACATGAAAAAAGAATTTCATTCAGATCGACAAAACACTGACTTTGCCAAACACAAGACCAACAATGTAATCTATGCCAGAAAAAAGACGTTCAAACTAGTAAACAAAACTTTTTCAAACTTGTGCAAAAAAAGGTCAAAGTCATAAGAGGGACCAAAAACAAATGCAAGGAGCAAACACACCCACAACTGGACTCGATGAGTCCACAAGTTGTTGAATGGACGACTAGCTAGATGTCTTAGTGTTCTTGGCCACTCAATGACTCGATCAATCAAACAGCAAGATGACAAGCTTACAAGCAAGAAAAACCAAATGAAAAGTAGCTTTTTAATCACGGATAAAACAATCAAAAGGCTCATAGGGTCAAAAACACAAGAGCATAACACACTGGCTAAGATTGGGTCTAGCCCTAATCTTCACTTACAGGGATCGACGCGACTACCTAACTGACAACAAGCGCCAGACGCTGGTCGACATGACTGTTCCTCTGCAATTCACACTGATCGACATGACTGTCAGCCGATTAAACGCGTTGTCTGAGGGAACTAAGGAAAAATAAAAATAAATTCAAAACAGGGACTAGATCTGCTACTATGGATTTTAGACTTAGGCCAGTAAGTAGGAGAAAAGCAACAAAACAAAAGGGAAAACATGAAACTAGCAAAGTTCTCATGAAATCATGAAATCCAAAACAAACAAAAGGATGGGATCTCCCCAGCGGAGTCGCCAATTTGTGGTGAAGTAAAATTATAAGTGCGGACACGAACGAATTCCTCTAGCCCAATAATGGGTCTAGCCACAAAATATACATTCTATGGAAGATTTCCTTATGTTAGAATCAATCAAGAGGGCCTACCTCTTGGTCGCTTATTCTGCTTGATGATGTCCTCGCTTGCTTGCTCCAACAATCTCTCGCTTCCTTCTTCAAGCTCCTGAAACAAGTAAACAACAATAGCACACAAACATATTAATAGTCAAATTGCAATTCAACCTACTTAATGAGTCAAGAAACATTAAGACACGAATATGTAATATTACAAAACATTTAGGAAATAAATCGATAGTTGCATATATTAATATCAAAGAGAGATTACAACCATTCATCTTTGTTAGAAAAATATTAGATATGACAGAGAAATGCAAGACATATAATATGCGGAAAAACACAAACACATAAAACCAGAGAGACACAGATATACATGGTTCACCTAGTTTGGGCTACATCCACACCGAACAGCCATTCCTTCCTTTCTATTATCTAGAAAAATGAAGAGACACAACCTACAACAGATCCGTTGTAATATCCTCTGTTTTCTCTCACAGTTTCACCTCTCTGTTTCTCGCTTTGAGAATACACATATGTTTTACAACCTCAATACAATACCCTCATACAAAGAGAGGGGTTGGATTCTAGGGCAAAAAACCCTAAACTAAACATAAATTCTACCGTCAGATCATCCGCCTAATGAACGACCCAAATTGACAAGAAATTACTATACTTTTACAAGGAAATTTTACATCTATTTTTAGCTTCTGGGGCGCTGCCCCTGAAACCCCCGTCGGGGGACCGCTGGCCCCCCCCAACCCCCATGGAGGGGACAAGTGCCCCCCGCACCCCCCCGCATGGAGGGGTGTACAATCTTCCTGGGGTATACATCTGGCTGAAACAAAGACCTCTAAATTAGGATGATAATCATGCTCCACACCCAACAATCTCCCACTTGGAGAATGATTGTAGCAACTCCACCGCTGCTTCATTTGCTAGACAATGACTCCTCTTTGGACCTGGTTGTTTCTCATCTTCATCGTCATCCTTGAAGACCAATTGAAATTGAGCATATTCTAAGTTTCTCCCTGTTTACAACTTTTGTTAGCATATCTGCAGGATTCTGGCTAGTGTGTATCTTTTCCAGCTTCAACTCTCCATCTTCCAACACTGATCGTATGAAATGGTACTTGAACTGTATGTGTTTAGTCCTGGAATGAAATGCTGAGTTCTTTGCAAGATGAATGGCACTTTGGCTATCACTGTATAACGTGCCCATATCATGCTTCTTACCCAATTCATCCATAAACCTTTGTAACCAAATCATTTCTTTACTAGCCTCTGTAGCAGCAACATACTCTGCTTTTGTTGTTGAAAGTGCAACAGCACTTTGGATTTTTGAAACCCAACTGACAGCTGTTCCACCTACAGTAAGTACATATCCTGTAGTGCTCCTCCTATTATCTTTGTCACCTGCCATATCTGCATCAACATATCCCTGTAGAGAAATGTTTGAACCACCAAAGCGTAATGCTTGATTTGTGGTACATCTCAAATATCTGAGAATCCATTTCACTACCATCCAATGTTCTTTTCCTGGATTGTTCATGTACCTGCTTACAACTCCCACTGCATGTGCAATATCAGGCCTTGTGCAGACCATTGCATACATTAAGCTTCCAACTGCTAATGTATATGGAACTTTAGACATATAATCCATGTCTTCTTGGGTCTTTGGGCACATCTCCTTACTAAGTTTGAAATGGCTAGCAAAAGGTGTACTAATTGGTTTTGCATTGTGCATATTAAATATTTTCAACGCCTTTTGTATGTACTCATTCTGAGACAATGTTAATTTGCGATTTTTCCTGTCTCTAGATATTCTCATACCAAGGATTTGTTTTGCATCTCCCAAATCCTTCATTGCAAATGAATTTGCCAATTTTCTTTTGAGCACTTTTATTTCCTGCATGTTAGACCCTGCAACAAGCATGTCATCTACATACAATAACAATATAATATAGCTGCCATCATTTTGCTTTTTCAGATTAACACAATGATCAGAGTGACATCTAGTATAACCTTGTTCAGACATAAACTTGTCAAATTTTAGATACCACTACCTTGGAGCTTGTTTTAAGCCATACAAGCTCTTCTTCAACCTACACACTAGTGCTGTCTCTACATCTAACTGCTCAATATGCAAATCTTCAATTGCTACTAGACTTAAAATAGTCCTGATTGAAGTCATTTTAACAACAGGAGAAAATATTTCATCAAAATCAATACATTTCTTCTGTGCAAACCCCTTTACCACAAATCTAGCTTTGTACCTCTATTTTCCTCCATCTTCGTCCTTCAGCCTGTAAACCCATTTATTCTGCAATGTAGTTTTACCTGCAGGCAACTTGACTAAGTCCCAAGTCTGGTTATGCATTAAGGAGTCCATCTCTTCTTCCATGGCTAGCTCCCACTTCTTCCTACTTTCAACCTGCATTGCTTCTTCATAACATTCGGGTTCACCAGAATCAGTCAACAATAAATAATATAATAAAGGAGAGTATTGTTCAAGGGGTATACTTATCTGGTAGATCTTCTAACACCACTTTCAGATGTTTGGGGTGCCTATTGCTGTTGTTGACTATTATTATTTTCAGGGACCTTAACTTTTTCAGTGATCCCATCAAGAACTGTGTATTCCTTGTTTTCTTTTTCCTGTTTCTTTTCCTGCAACTGATTCTTATACAAGACCTTTTCATTGAATACTACATATCTTCTCCTAATGATTTTGTGATTTTCATAATCATATAAGTGATAACCAAAATCATTAACACCATATCCAATAAAGGTACATTTCTTTGATTTTGCCTCAAGTTTTGTTCTATTTTCTTTATTAATATGGACAAAGGCCTCACAACCAAAAGGCTTTAAAAAGGAGTAGTTTACCTTTTTACCTGTCCATGCTTCCTCTGGAATACCACCATCCAAGGAACTTGAAGGCCCTCTGTTTATTAGATAAACAACAGTATCTGCCCAAAATTGTAAAGACAATCCTGCATGTAATCTCATGCACCTTGCATGCTCCATGATTGTTCTGTTCATCCTTTCTAACACACCATTTTCTTGTGGTGTTCTTGCAACTATCTTCTCTCTGCGAATTCCATGCTCTAAACCGTACCTATCAAACTCTTTGCTGCAATATTCACCTCCATTGTCTGATCTGAGACACTTCAATTCTTTCCTGTCTCAATCTCAACCAAAGCTTTCCATTTCTTGAAGGTATCGAATACATCAGATTTATTCTGAATACAATAAATCCAAGTTTTTCTAGTTGCATCATCAATAAAAGTAACATAATAATGAGAGCCACCGAGAGATGATACCTGAGCAGGTCCCCATACATCTGTATGCACAAGCTCTAATTTTTTTCTCTTATTTTCTTTCCCAACTCTGAGAAATCTGACTCTCTTCTGTTTTCCATAAATGCAATTCTCACAGAAGCCCAAATCAACATTCTTCAAACCCGGCAACAAATTCCTTGAGTGAAGAATCTTCATCCCCTTCTCACTCATGTGTCCGAGCCTATGATGCCATAATGCTGCATCTGCTCCTTTGGAAGTTAAAGCATTAACAAAGTTAGAAATACCATTGCATAAATACAATGTACCAACATTTTTGCCTTTTGCTATTACTAGGGCTCCTTTGGTGACCTTCCAAGCTTTATCTGTGAAAGTTGTCACACAACCTTCATCGCCTAACTGCCCTATTGAAATCAGATTTTTCTTCAGATCTGGAACATGCCTTACCTCCTTTAGTAGCCATTGGTTTCCATTCTGCTGTTTTACAAGAACCTTACCCATTCCAACAATTTTACAGGGTTTATCATCACCCAAACGGACTTGTCCAAAATCTCCTTGAACATAGTCATGAAAATATTTCTTATCAGGTGTGGCATGGAATGAGGCCCCTGAATCTACCACCCAAGAATCAGTAATATTTTCGAAAGAAAGAACCAAATCATCTTGTAACACCTCACTTGTCACATTTTCTTCATGATTGTTTTCTTGCTGTGCATCTCCTTCCTTTCCCTTCCGAGATCTACAGTCTTTCTTTAGGTGTCCTTTCTTTCCACATTTCCAGCACACTATTCCCGATCTAGACTTGGATCTGCCTTTCCTTGATTTACTGCGATATCCTGAGCTCTTTCCCCTTTCCATTCTTATTCCCCTAGACTCTGCACTCAAAGCATTACCCGATGTCTCACCGAAGCTTTTCCGTCGCATTTCCTCACTAAGGATAGCACCGACAACATCATCAAAATTTAAAGTACTAGATCCAGAAACAGAGTTACTAATGGCCATTACTAAACCATTCCAGCTTTCTGGAAACGAGCACAAGAATAACAGATCTCTAACTTCATCATCAAAGTTTACCCCTACAAAACTTAACTGACTTGTAACTGTATTAAAATCATTTAAATGGTCTACAACAGATCCACCTTCTAACATCTTTATATTAAATAACCGTTTCATAAGAAATACCTTGTTTGAGGCTGAGGGTTTTTCATATAGTTTTGCCAACGCCTGAATCAAACCCTTTATCGTTGTTTCCTTCGAAATGTTGAAGGCGAATGACACTGCGAGGCACAACCGTACTGTTCTGAGTGCCTTTCTATCGAGAATGTTCTATTCTTCATCTGTCATAGCCGTCGACTTCTTTGTTTTTCTCCTCAATGGTAGGTACAGATCTTTTTGATACAGATAATCTTCCATCTGCATCTTCCACAGCGGGAAGTTTTGGCTGTTAAATTTCTCGACCCTAAACTTACCATCTTTTGCCATTGCTCCCACTCGAACGAGAAACCCTTCTTTCCTACGAGTTTATCAACCAAATAGACCTTCGACTTTGATACCAGTTGTTAGAAAAATATTATATATGACAGAGAGATGCAAGACATATAATATGTGGAAAAGCACAAACACATAAAACCAGAGAGACACAGATATACGTGGTTTACCCAGTTTGGGCTATGTCCACACCGAATAGCCAGTCCTTCCTTTCTATTATCCAGCAAAATGAAGAGACACAACCTACAGCAGATCCGATGTAATATCCTCTGTTTTCTCTCACAGTCTCACCTCTTTGTTTCTCGCTCTGAGAATACACATATGTTTTATAACCTTAATACAATACGCTCATACAAAGAGAGGGGTTTCCTTCTAGGGACAAAAACCTTAAACTAAACATAAATTCTACAGTCAGATCATCCACCTAATGAACAACTCAAATTGAATAGAAATTACTACACTTTTAAAAGGCAATTTTACAATTTTTAGCTTCAGGGGCGTTGTCCCCGAAACCCCCGCCAGGGGCCCACTGGCCCCCCCCCCCCCCCGAACCCTCACAGGGGGGAAAAGTCCCCCCTGCACCCCCCCACATGGAGGGGTGTACAATCTTCCTGGGGTATACATCCGGCTGAAACAAAGACCTATAAATTAGGATGATAATCATGCTCCACACCCAACAATCTTGACGTCGCAATCTTCCTCTGACAAGACCAGGTTCCCACACACTTCTGCTAGCACTTCATGATGGCTTCAAACAAAAATATTTTTAGGTTTCACTCCAAACGAACACACTTCTCCCTCACACAACTAGATGGCTACAACTAGTAATAGCTTGCTTGTCTAGTATATTTACACTTAACCAAAACTCTAACTCTGATTTTCACACTAGTCACTAGTTTGTGCTTGGGAACAAGGGAGATTTATATAGGAAAGATGGATGGGAGATGGATCCTCTTCTCAAGGGGGAAAGAATTATCCCTTGGGGTAGTTCCATCATTATAGGGTAAAGGAGCCCAAACTGTGATCGTCAACCTCATCTGGCCAAACCATTTACCAGACTTCCGTTATGGAGCTTCTAAAGATGGAAGCTTCAGGTCTAATTTAAATTTTTTTCCATAACAGGATCGATGCGACTGGAACACATCTCACTCACACCGATCGACGTGGGGAATAGTGCTAATCTCTACACATCGGCACGGGGTAGACAAAGGTCATTAGTGCCGGTCTTGTAAATTGTGAAAAACAGAATTTTCAGGGGAAATGGTGCAAAAGGGAAATGATTTGCTCATGAAGAGGGACATAATGGGAGTTTATCCATGAAGGAAAAGCATGCGGGGTTCATTGTAGAGGTCCTGCAGGATCAAGGAATGGGGAGTACAGCGACAGTGACAAAATGTTGTGTAACACCTAGTGGCTTAGGTCCCTCTTGTGTATTTGTATATTCTTTTGGTTCAGAGTGCTTATTAGTTTTCTGCATTTCATTAGAAAATAACCCATCAAAATCTTGTGATTGCAACCTCTATCTCATCTCTCCCATGGGAGTATGAATGGAAGGATCTACAATCATAGTCCAAAAATACTATGTTTATGATTTCTTGGAAGAAGGTCTATGTTAGTCATCTTGTTTTGCATGTGCTTACTGTAACTTAGGAGTTTATTTATTGACTAGATTAGAGTTTTTGGCATATATTATATGGCATTTAAATTCAACTTGTCTTTTCCACTATTAGTTGTTTCATTTTGTCAATGATAAAAGGGTATATCCATGTGATGTTGCAGGGCTATTTGGATATACAGGAAAGGGGAATTCCACCACCTCCATCTTGGACTTCCTCACCCTCTTTTATGAATCCCAAATTCTACCTTCAAAGTTATGTTCTTGAGATTGTTTTCCTAGATCACTGTGAGTAGCTCTCCTAGTGCAAAACAGTCCTTCCAAAGGCTCTGAGCTTGTCTAGGGGTGTTGGCCACCTTTCATCTATTTACCTAAACCTCCATCCACCTTGTTATCCCTTGAATCCATCATTCCTACCTTCTAAACCTTCTCGACAACCTTCCTATATCATTACAGACCTTCCTGTAGCAGCCTCTTGTAGCATACTTGTAGCCGCCTATTTTTCTACCTATTTTTACCTTTGATTCAATTTAGACTTAGTTTAGAAGTAGGTTGACCCCCAGCTGTGACTCCATGATCAAGGGCAGCACCTAGGCCACTCCAAAACCTTATTTTCCTTCACTACAAAATAGAATAGCATTAATTTCTTTATCATAGATTTGGCACAAATAAGAATTGATTGATATGAAAGTGTGAGCTAGATAAATGATGCATGGAATCTTGAGTTATGATTTGGTAGGTTAGTTTCTTGTCTACAAGTAGATTTTGTAGCTAGATGGTTGATTGCAAGATAATATAGTTCCCTTTATGCAAGTAGTGTAGCTCTTATCTTTTCATGAATTGATTCAATAGCATTTACAAGTTGAAGTTCAAAAGCATTTTCCTTTTTATCATTAGAGGTAGCTTCTAAATTTCACCTTCATTAGTTAGTTTTTATTCTAATTTAGTAGGAGGAATGGCCTTTGAGCACTATTGTTCAAGTGTCCTAGTTGAGGGTGGCATGAGTAGAATCACATCTACTATGTATACAGCATTGTCACCTCAAAGTTTGTACAAACCCCGAGTCAATAAATAGAGTTGAGGATCCCTTGGGAGTTGCAGCACTCTTGGTGCAATACCAGGGCTCACCACCTTTTTGGCGTCGTTTTCGGGGAGGTGTCTAGGTAGATGTTATTTCTTCTTAAGTATTATTTTTTGTTTTGTATTTAGTTTTGAAAAAGTAAAATAAAAGAAGAAGATAAAATATTTCGTGCCTTGTAGGAATAGAGATACTCAAGGAAAATTCTTACCAAACATCCCCACACCCTTAAACAACCAACCTTCACTCTTCTTCAGTGACTGTAAGCTTCCCCCTCTAACTACAGGGGAGTTAGAAGAACCTTTAGGTGAGCAACCTGATATCTTTGAAGAACCTATTGGGGAAGAAGAACCCACTTCACCTATCCAAACCATGGTTGAAAATAGGATCAATGAGGCTTTCCCTATCAGAGAGACTAATGGAGAGGCTAGAATGAATAATATAAGCTCTATTGGCCTTCCACACTTCCATGGATTAACATCTGAGGATACTGACACTTTTATGTTTGAATTTTTTGTCTTCTATAGGACCTATGACTATGCATTTGATGACCAGAAGCTGAAGTTATTCCAATCTACCCTTAACGATGCATCCTTGTGTTGGTTTATGGGTTTTCATGGGGATAGCATCACTACCTAGGCCCAAATGCAACAAGCCTTTAATAAAAAGTATAGGGAATATTGTAGGTCCAAATAAACCAGGGAAGAAATACTTAGAATGACTCCTGGGCCTGATGAATCCCTGTAGGACTATGAGGAGAGATTTTAACTTAGTTATAGGAGGGCCATATGCACCCTTAATCCTGAATCACTCAACCTAGTTCTTCTCCGAGGGACCAGGGAGTACATACTGGAAACCCTTAACATGCCATCTCGGGGAGACATCTATCAGTTATCCTATGATGACATCAAAACAATGTTCAAAAATCACTCTAGGGATGTTAGGAAGAAGGGTAGGGCTAGTCAAGGCTTGATCAATTCTTCTCCTTCCACAACATCCATCAAGAATGAGATTAGTAACATGTTGGAGGACTTCAAAAGTGAAATTTTGCATCCCTTTTCTTTGCAAATGGATACCACGCAAATCAATAGGAGACAAGAGGAAGCAGAGATATCCATAGATATCTTTTTCCCTAAATTCACTAGAAGGCACCCCAAAAATGAATTCCCATTAAATGTCATAGAGATTTTATCAGTCTATGAGGAAAACTATGCCACAGATAAATGCCCTTTTTTTCCTAGTTTAAAGTTGTATACTAAGGGGCCGAAGGTGGGGTTGAGAAACTTTGCTTTATAAATCAAAGGAGGTCTCAAGGACCTCAACCATACCAGCAGGGCATGCAAGGTGCATCTTACTCTTATTACCATCCCAACCAGAATGAACCCTTGCGACCCTGGTACTCTTACACTCATCCATCATGGTCCACACCTCCTTCTTGGCCTTATGCTCCTCAATATCCTCCCAAACTTGTCAATCAACCATTTCATCCATATTCTTATCAACATCCTCAATGGAATAACCCATCACAAGGGTGGAGGCATCAACTCAAACAACCTCCTGCTTTACTTCCTCCACCTCAACCACAACTCACTCATCCTGCTCCACCCAAGAAACCTCAGATGCCTACTCAAACCAATCTGAACCCAAATAAAAGGCAAGCACAACAGGTCTACATTGGAGAGACATCTTACCCTGCCTATGTTGTGGAGATCCAAGAAATCAATCTTAGGTCTGAAATAGTGCTTCCAGATAACCAACCTCCATCCCCACCTGAAGAACTTGAAGAGGAAAAGGAAGAGAGTACCCCTTAGGTAAATTCACCTCCTTTTCCTGAGAGACTGATCCATCCTAGCCAGTGCACCCCAGAAGAGATTGAACTTCTGGGAGAATTGAATTTTTTTTGTTAAAATACCTCTCCTCCAAGCTATTAAGGATGTTCCCATCTATAATAAGCTTATCAAAGAGAAATGTTTCAAACACCTTGGGAGGATAAAAAGAGACACCACCACCATCAATGTTATTGGTCAATTATCTAATTTGATGTTGGGGAGAGTGATTTGTCCAAAATATTTAGACCCTGAAAGTCTAGTAGTAGATGTGCACATTGATGGCATCATTTTCCCTCATACCCTAATTGATCTGGGGCTTCCATCAATGTGATGAATAAAGAAACCATGTTAAAACTAAACCTCCAAGAAGCCTTGAGAAAGATCACTATAGTGCTGCAACTTGCAAATAGATCCACAGTAGCTCCAGAGGGAGTTGTTGAGGATTTAATGGTCTCCATTGAATCCTGAGAGTATCCTACTAACTTCTTGGTTCTCCAGCCCAAAACCAAATTTAATGGCTATCCTCTCATCTTGGGAAGGCCATGGTTAGCCATTATTGATGCTTACATTAGTTGCAGGGCCAAGAACATGACCATTAAGAATGGGCATTTGTATAAACAGTTGGTATTGTATCCTCCTGCTCAGCCATCCATTGAGCATAACTTACCCTTGTGGCTAGAAGAGGAGGATGAATATGAAGTGTATCATACAAAATCCCATCCAATCTATACCCTAGATGTTGTTATAAGAGTGGGGAAACCTGAAGAAGATGACCTCATTGACCATATCCTTCAGGACCAACCCCCCAATACCATGCCCCCTGATGAGCTTGTGAAAGAGTATGAGAGTAGTCCTTGGACTGAATTATGCTTAGTTGACCCAAGTCCTACCTATGTCAGAGTTGTAGAATTTGGTCCATCTAGAACCTTGAATATTAACCCCTCTCTCTTGGCCAACCAAGAAGAGAAGTTTGTAGAAAATCCCGTAGATTCACAAGCTCATGCAATTTACTAAAGCACAGGACAAGAATCTACTTTTACTTTCAACAGTGGAAACCAATAGATCGATGAAAACAATATGAACAAGACGAAGATGAATCAATGGCTCATAACGAAAGATGTATCTAGGGAAATCCACTGCTCAAAACCCCGCTATCTGTATTGCATATATCAAAAATATGAGTGAAGATACAAAGCTTGTTCTCACTAGAACAAGTATGCTAAACTCTCTCAGTTCACAATCTAGCTCTTGGCCAACACTTAGCCAATTTTGCAGCTCTCCAAGCCCCTAATCTCTTGCATAATTCCTAGGATGAATAACATGTATTTAAATGGAATTCATGCTTCCAAAATTGAACAATCCAAACATAGGATCAATCTCTGATGCGTGA
Organism: Pinus tabuliformis; assembly: GCA_031772625.1. Classification (NCBI taxonomy): domain Eukaryota; kingdom Viridiplantae; phylum Streptophyta; class Pinopsida; order Pinales; family Pinaceae; genus Pinus; species Pinus tabuliformis. The sequence goes on from CM062820.1 coordinate 1,257,887,181, forward strand.
TTGATCTTTACACTCCAGTAAATAATAACATTGATAGTACATTGTCCCTACACTCTAGTCTCAATTGGGTCTTTCTTTGAACTGACATGCATGAGTTTCTCATGAGGGAACCTTCAGTTAACTGGAGTAGCACTAGTGGATGCATTAGTGCACCAACTGCCTATTATTCCTCTATTAGTTCCAAAAACACTTTAGAACTAATGTAACTGAACTTAACTCAGTAAACTGAGTGATCTAACTTCTAACTCAATTTAAACTCATACTGGACCCCTAAAACTTAGGGAGAACATATACATGACTACACAAATACTTTCAACTCAAAATTGCTAATTTAATTAAGTTAATTAAACTTAATTAACTATTTACAAGTTGCTATGAGAATAGAATTCAATTTTAATTCTCAGTTTAATTCAAGGACAAATTAAACTGGAATTTTGTGTTGCCATTTCTCAACACTCCCTCTCAACAAGAAATGGATTATCAGCTACCTCGATCCTGTCTTTGTGAAACTTGAATTTACATCTTGAAAATGCCTTTGTCACAATGTCAGCATCTTGCTCCTTTGTGGGAATGTACTCTAACAACATAATTTGCCTCAATACATAATCTCTAAGATGATGATATTGGATATCAATATGGTTGGATCGATCATGAAAAACTAGATTTTCAAAGAGTTTGATATAACTCTGATTATCACAGTAAATCAAAGTTAGATCCATATGCTAACCAAATAAACCAACCAGGATCTTCCTCATCCAGATGGCCTCACATGTTGCTTGACTCATAGCCATGTACTCTGCCTTTTCCGAACTGAGTGCAACCGATCTCTATTTCCTGCTATACCAAGAAACTGCCCCTGACCCAATATTGAAGATCCCTCCTGATGTGCTCTTCCTGTCAAATGGACTCCCTACCCAATCTGCATTGGTGAAGCCTTCAAGCTTCACTCCATTTATCTGTTTGTACCATAATTTGTACTGAGTAGTGCCCCCAAGGTATCTCAACACATGCTTTGTTGCCTTCCAATATAGCTTGGTAGGCCTAACCATCGCTTGACTAAGTTGTTTAACTGCATAACACATATCTGATCATGTGTTCACCAAGTACAATGAACCCACAAGTTACATGTAAACAGTAGCTTCCACTACTTCCCCTGAAGTAACATCCTCCTTCCTCCAGTTACCTGCTAGAGGAGTCTCCATGGGTTCGCTGCTCTCCATGCAGAATCTCATGAGTATCTCATTGGAATACTTGCCCCTGAGACACAAACAAATCTCCATCTCCCTTCCATACCTCCATGCCAATAAAGTAATGCATGAGCCCCATGCCGTTCATCTCAAACTCTCTTGCAAGGTCCTCCTTGCAAGACTTGATCAATTGATCATCACGTGTTAGTATGAGATCATCAACATAAAGTACAATGATCAACAATTTACCTTCCACTACTATGTGGTATAGATTCTCATATGCTTCACTCTTCGTGAAGCCCAACCTGGTGAAGTAGCTATCTATCTTGGTGTACCAAGCACGGGGTGCTTGCTTCAACCCATACAACACTCTCTTGAGCTGAATAACTCTTTGTCACCAATCATGTGGAAAGAAGCTCCACTATCAAAGAACCATACACTTCTCATCATTGGTGACAACATGCATGCAATGACGTAAAAATCCAATTCGAATTGAGAGGCCAAAACCTCACCCGCTGCTCCTCCTAAGGATGTCTTCTTGGACTTCTTGAGTGGACAATTTGTAGCAGAATGGTCTAGCTCATGACAATGAAAGCACTTAACTTTCATCATGTCTTTCTTCTTACCTCCATGATAAGAATCTGATTTTGAATGGGAAGATTTCTCGTTCCCTTTTTTTGCCTTAATCGCTAAGGCGTGGTCCTCTTCATCATCAGTGTTTGATGAAGAGTCATCCCTGGTGTTCCTCTTGATCTCTTCCTGCATCAAATTGAAGCACAATCATTCCCAATCCGACAGCTTCTCTCGACCATTGACAAAGTCCTCATAACTATGTAAACCCTTTGGGAGTCCTAGAAGAGAAAGACTCACCATATCATCCTCAGACACCGTGATTCCAACACTTCCAAGTTCATCACAACACTAAGTGAACTTGGTCAAGTATTTTGGAATCATCTCACCTTTCTCCATTTTTATTTTTCGAAGTTTGTCCTTCAGTGCCAATTTCCTTTGGCCATTGTTGTTCTGATACAAGTCCGTCAATGCTTTCCACATAACATACAAAGTTTGCTTTCCATGGAGACTCGAGACAATGTGGTTTCGAACTCCCTCAAGGATTATCTGGCTCGCCTTCGCCACACACTTCTTCCATTTGGCCAAATTTTGTGCATTTGATGTTGTTGGCTTAGGAATTTCTTGATCAACGAATTCCTTCAAGCCATTATCCTCTAGCACAACCTCCATTATGTCCCTCTAGGCTATAAAATTCAAGCTGCCTTCCAAGGCATACTCAAGCTAAAAATCGTAGAACGCCATATGTCGATCCTGAAGTATGTATTGCAAATTCGAATTTTGTCTATAACCCAATACACAAAACTTCGAAATCTCTTCTAGTATATTGTTCTCAGCTCTGATACCATGTAGAAAATCCTGTAGATTCACAATCTCATGCAATTTACTAAAGCAAAATACAAGAATGTACTTCTACTTTCAACCAGTGGAAACCAATAGATCGATGAAAACAATATGAACAAGAAAAAGATAAATTAATGACACATAACACAATATGTATATGGGGAAAGCCACTGCTCAAAACCCCGCTATATTTATTGCATATATCAAAAATATGAGTGAAGATACAAATCTTGTTCTCACTAGAACAAGTATGCTCAACTCTCTCAGCTCACAAGCTAGCTCTTGGCCAAAACTTAGCCAATTCTGCGGCTCTCCAAGCCCCTAATATTTTGCATAATTCCTAGGATGAATAGCCTGTATTTAAAGGCTATATTTAAAGGGAATTCATGCTTCCAAAACTGCACAATCCAAACATAGGATCAATCTCTGATGCATGCATGATATTTACACTCTAGTAAATAATACCACTGATAGTACACTGCCCCTGAACTCTAGTCTCAACTGGGTCTTTCTCTAAACTAACATGCATGAGTTTCTCATGAGGGAATCTTCAGTTAACTGGAGTAGCACTAGTGGATGCATTAGTGCACCAACTGACTGTTAGTACTCTATTAGTTCCAAAAACAAGTTAGAACTAATTTAACTGAACTTAACTCAGTAAACTGAGTGATCTAATTTCCAACTCAATTTAAGCTCATACTGGACCCCTAAAACTTAGGGAGAACATATACATTACTACATAAATACTTTCAACTCGAAATTCATAAGTTAACTAAGTTAATTAAACTTAATTAACTATTTACGAGTTGCTATGAGAATAGAATTCGATTTTAATTCTCAGATTAATTCAAGGAAAAATTAAATTGGAATTTCTTGTTGCCATTTCTCAACAAAGTTGTGCAAGATGTTGATAGAGCACTTAGCTGCTTTTTTCTTGGAACTATAAAGAAATCAAGGGAGTGCATTCCCCGGTTTGTACTCATCACGTCTACGTCAAGGAGGGATGAAAACCTATGTGCCAACCTTAGAGGAGAATGAACCTAACCCTCAAGGACATAGTAATGGAAGAATTGTAAAAGTTATTGGATGCAGGGTTCATATACCCCATCTCAGATTGTGAGTGGGTGTCCCCTCTAGTTTTCATCCCAAAGAAGAATGGGAAGTGCAGGATCTGTGTAGATTACAAAGAATTGACCAAAGCTGCCAAGAAAGACCATTTCCCTTTGCCTTTCATTGATCAAGTTTTAGATGGTCTTGCAGGGAAGAAGTTATTCTCTTTCCTGGATGGATTCAGTGGTTACAATCAAATCCAGATCAGCCTTGAGGATCAAGAAAAAACTACATTCACATGTCCTTGGGGTACTTTTTTTTTTAGGGTCCTCCCTTTCGGTCTATGCAATGCCCCTGCCACTTTTCAAAGGGCAGCTTTGAGCATCTTTGTTGAGATTGTCCATGACTTTGTGCAGATATACATGGATGATTTCACTCCCTATGGTTGTGACTTCTTAGAGGCTCTCTTTAATCTGGTAAAATTCTTGAGGAAATGCATTTAAATGAACCTCTCGCTTAGTCCTAATAAATGTGAATCCTTAATGAATGCAGGGATTGTCCTAGGCCATTCAATATCTCGGGAGGGAATACAAGTGGACCTAGTCAAGATTTCCATCGTCAAAAGGGTCCCTAATCCTCAAAAGCAGAGGGATGTTAGGAGTTTATTGGGATTAGTTGGATATTATAGGAGGTTTATCAAGGACTTCAGTAAAGTGGCTTCACCATTGTTTGGGTTTGCTGGCCAAGGATTCATAATTATGTTGGGCAAGTAGCTGCCAAGAGGCCCTTGAGATTTTGAAAGAGAAATTAACCATTACACCCATACTTAGGGGTCCAAATTGGGCTTTTCCTTTCCATGTCCATGCTAATGCATATGAAAAGGTTGTGGGGGAAGCCTTGGGACATATAGATGATAGGTTACCCTATGCCATCTATTTCATCAGTAAAAATTTGTCCAAGGTTGAATTTAAATACACTGTAACTGAGAAAGAACTCTTAGTTGTTGTACACTCCTTAAAGAAATTTAGACACTATATCATTAGGTACCAATTTTTTTTGCATACTAACTATGCAACTATCAAATATTTGATGAATAAGTCTAATTTGAATGCTAGAATCATTACATGGTTTCTATTGTTACCGCTGTTTGATTTAACTATCATTGACAAGCCAAGAAAAGAAAATGTAGTTGCATATTTTTTTCTAGACTTGCTTTGCCTACAGGTGATGAATGGATGGTCAATGATCAGTGTTAGCCCTCAATTTTGGTCATTTTTGTTTATCATAAACCCACTTACTTACCATCATATTCAACCCTATTCCAATCACTTATGCTTCATTTTACCCTTATTTTTCATATTAAGGGAATTAGATTAAGTTTTTCAAGTTTTAGGATTTTTTGTAAAAAATGGGTTTTAAAATTAATTTTAGACTGCATTAAAAATTCTCGTAATAACTCCATTAAAGTGATATGTGCATGACACCTGGGCGTGATATGAATACATATTTGGAAAGCTTAGGAACCATGGATAGATGAACATCTATTGGTTCGGTCAAAATGAATAAATACAAGCCCAATCAACGCTGGTCAAACTTGACCTGTCACCTAGGAATCCTTATTAAAAATGGGCAGTTTTAGGATTTTTTGGAATTCTTTCAGATTTCTTGTAACTAATGGATGGATTCGACCTGATGAAGTGGGATAACATTAATGATGGTTGTTTTATACTTTTTAGCTTATATGGTTATTATTTTTCCTATTTAAAGAGAGGCATTCATAGTTAGAACATGTAGAAAAACTTGAAGATTATTATTTTGAGATAATTGAAGACAGAGCTTTTGTTTCATGATTTCTTTGTGTTTGCTGGAGTGAATGAGTTGTTGTAGCTGAGTATTTTAACAGTGTACCAGCAAGGTTGGAGGCCCCCCATACCAAGCTAAGTATAGTTTGTTGTATGATGTTTACATTTGTCCATATGTTAATTTAATTCTCCATGTTTATTATATTCATTTGCTGTAAATATTTGTAAATATCTTTAATGTGAATTCATTTTATGGCATGTGTTAAGTGAAGATTTCTTCCTTTTAGTAATTAGCTTGAATGTGGAAGGACAACCAGGTCTCTTAGAAAATAGTCTCTTCTCCGTGAGCTAGGACTAAGATTGAAAAATATTCACTTCTTTCAAGTTTTCTTAGATTAATTTCTTGTGCTTTCGTTACATTCTCTTATGCTTACTTAGATATTGACATGTCATTATATAAATATTGAGGGAGGACAACCAGGTCTCTTTGAAAAGAGACTCTTCCTTGTTTTTTTAAAATAGTCTAATTTCATTTACCAATCAAGTATGCTTTATGAAATAGACTTAAATGTTCTTGCTTAAGTTGTGAAGAGTGATTTATATTTATAATATGTATTTCCATTCTCATAACTACTGTCTATATTAGTTCTTATCCAAAAATCCATAAATTATGGTTTGCTTCTAAGATTACCAACATGGATGGATAGTAAAATGCATGTGTTAATTTACACAATAAATTGAGCTGAAATTTTTGGTGTTGTTGCCGGGGAAGCATATTTTGGATATAACTAATTAGGAAGATCATTCAGAAAAAAGAAAAAAGGAAAAAAAGGATAGGATTTTTCATTATGGTCATTTATGCCTAGATATAGAGATGAAAAGGGTAGATACATAAAACAAGATCCCCCAATCACTAAACCATTGGTAGAAGCAGGTCTACCTCCATTAGAATTAACTACACCAGTTGCTGGAAAACCAACTTTGGAACAATTAGAGGAAAAACAACTTTCAGGACAAAGGTTAACTCTTGTTGAAAGACAAACTTTGTTAGCTTATGAAGTGAAAACAAGACAAAAACAAATAGAAATACCTTCCATAGGAAAACAAAGAGAAACAAGAAAACCAATTGATCAGCCTATTCTTGAACAAATAGATCAACCTATCTTTGAACACATAGAACAAGTTGAATCTCAAATTGTTACTGAAACATTTGAAACTACTGAAAAAGATATGGCAGAAGAAGGGCAAGGATCTACCATCCTCACTCTAGAACAAATGTTACAATATGAAAAGCAACAAAAATAATGGCAAAGAAGAAGAGAAGAGGAAGCAAGAAGCAAATCAAAAAGGAAAAGAGAAGAAGATATCAAAAGAGAATATGATCATAAGAGAAGATAAGAATAAAATGATGAAGAGACTACCTTTGAATTTCCAATTGTAGACACTAGAGCAATTCTAGGAGAAGTAAAAATGAAGAATATTCCACCGTCAATTTTATCAAATTTCTATGGAATGTCTTCTGAAGATCTTGATTCATTCATGTTCGAATTTGATATCTTATGTAGAACTTATGGTTACACTGATGATACACATACGCTTCATCTTTTTCCTGCTACTCTTAAGGCAGTTGCATTAAAATGGTTTATGGGATTATGAGAACACTCTATTACTTCTTTGGAAGAAATGAAGAAAAAGTATCTTAAGAAATATCAAGCCTATTGTAGGTCTAGAGATTCAAAAGAAGATATTTTGAGAATGTCTCAACAAGAAGATGAGAATTTAGAAGAATATTTAGAATGATTCCTTTACAACCTGCAAAAGTGCAAACAACATTCTCTAAATCATGATACCATTAGAACAATTTTGCTCAAAGGAATACGAGATGAATATCTTGACATTATCAATGTGATGGGTAAAGGACACATTTCATACTTATCATTTGATGAGATTGTTGAATTATGTCAAAAGTGATCCAAAGGTATAACCAAAATAGGAAAAAGAGATGTAACTTCTAGAGCTTCTAAATTAGCAACAGGAGGAGTGACAAGAGTAGAAATAGGGAGTTTGTTAGAAAATTTTAAAATAGATCTTTTTGAGTACCTTACGAACACAAGTTGATGCATTAAAATCAAAGAATAAACAACAAAAAAAGGGACAAACAATGTCAATCTTTTGTCCAAAGTGTAGGAAGAGGCATCTTTTACAAGAATGTCCTTTGAATAATATACATGTTTGTGGAATCTTTACATAAAATCATGTTACATACAATTGTCCAATATTAAAAGAGTTGCAAGCAGGCCAATTAGAAGAAACTCAAGGATTTTATTATATGGCACAAAGAAGATCTTGGAAACTACGTTTTGTAGGTACATATCAACAATTTCCTCAACAAATTCCCCAAAATTTTCAATATCAGAATTCATGGAATACTCCTATGCCATGGCAGTTTTGGCCTCCTCAGCAAAACCAAAACCAACCTTCACAAAGTTGGCGAGGATATGCTTATGGAGCCCAACCTCCTCAACAATTTTACCCTCAACAATATCAATCTTATCAATCATATCAACAGCCATATCCTCAACAATCGTTCCCATATCATCAATTCCAGCAATCCACTCAATCAAATCCATTTACACAACAATCAATGCCTGCACTAACTCAACCTCAGTAGCTTCAGTTGCCTTCTAATCAACCACCACCCAGACCAACTCAATTACCATCTCAGCCAGTAGCAAATCCGAGTAATAGAGTAGAAAGGCCAACATATAATATGGAAGAAGCAACATTATTTCCTACATATTATATTATTCCTATTCAATACATCCAATTGAGGTTTGGAAAAGTACTACAACAAGATTCTCCACCAATCATAGAAGAACAAATTGAAGAAGGAGAACAATTTGAAAATCTAATCCAAGGAATCAAATTCAGAAAAGTAAAACTATTATGACTCAAACACCACCTTTCCCAGAAAGGTTAGTGGATCATAAACCTTCAATTTATCTTCCTGAATTTGATATTATAGATGAATTAAAGAATGCTTATGTCAAAATTCCTTTGTTGCAAGCCATTAAAGAAATTCCAATTTATACAAAAACAATAAAGGAATTATGCATTAAGAAAACTGGCAGAAAGAAAAGAGATCCACCCACAATCCAAGTCATTGGCAAATTAGCTAGTCTCATGTCTACAAAAACAACAATTGAAAAATATATTGATCCTAGGATACCTATGGTTACCATTTCAATCAATAACTTTTCTGTTCCTAAAACTTTAATTGATCTAGGAGCTGCTATAAATGTCATGACAACAGAAACTATGAAGTATTTAAAATTGCCAAATATCCGACCTACTACTACAATTTTAGAACTAGCAGATAAATCTAAAGTTGTACTAGAAGGAATACTTGAGGACATCATTGTTTCTTTGGATTCATGGGAATATCATGTAGACTTTTTTTATCTTGCAACCAAAAACAAATCTAGGAGGTCATCCTTTAATTCTTCGCAGACCATGGTTAGCCACAGTCGATGCCTTCATTGGATGCAGATCAAGAAGCATGATCATAGCACATGGAGATGAAAGGAAATATATTACACTCTATCCTCCTACTCAATCTCCTTCTTTACTATCATGGCTTGATGATGAACAAGAGAATACTCAACCTATTTTAAGCATTAATCAAGCATTTAATTTTAGAGAAGAGGAAGAAAATGAGGATTTAATAGACCTTTTTATCTTAGAACTTGATATTTCTGAACAATTACGAATAACACAATATGAAGCTGCAAATCATCTTTTAAATCAATGTTTTCAGGAAAATTGTACTATTCAATCATTGCAGAATTCATTTGAAAGCATTTTTCCTGTCAACTCAATTACCAATTCTCAAAGCAAAATTGTTGAAATTAATCCGGGAAAGAATCTAAATATTGGTAATAATCTACAATCATCACAAGAACAACAGGTAATTGCATTATTACAGAAATATTCAAAGGCTTTTGCCTGGGACTATACAGACATGCAAGGAATCCATCCAAAAACATGTATCCATTACATTTACACAAATGAAACAATCAAGCCAGTAAGACAACCACAAAGAAGAATGAATCCAATGATGAAAGAGATAGTGAAAGAAGAATTGCAGAAACTATTACAGGTAGGATTTATCTACCCTATCTCTGATAGTCAATGGGTTTCTCCTTTAGTTGTGGTACCAAAGAAAAATGGAAAATGGAGAATATGTGTAGACTATAGGGAACTGAACAAAGCAACATTGAAATATCATTTCCCACTACCATTCATTGATAAAGTACTAGACTCATTAGCAGGGAAAAAGTTATTTTCCTTTCTTGATGGATTTAGTGGATAGAATCAGATCAAGATAGCATTAGAGGATCAGGATAAAACCACATTTACTTGTCCATGGGGTACATATGCCTACAATGTTCTGCCTTTTGGACTATGTAATGCACCTGCTACATTTCAAAGAGAACTTAGTATTAGCTATCTTTGCAAATCTTATACATGAATGTGTGGAATTTTGTATGGATGATTTTATTATTTATGGAAAAGCATTTGATGATTGTTTAAATAATATTGAAAATGTTCTAAAAATATGTATAGAGACAAACTTATCCCTCAACAATGAAAAGTGTTTTATGATGCTAATTGAAGGGATAGTGTTGGGACACCACATTTCTTCTTCTGGAATTAAGGTAGACCCAACAAAGATACAAGTCATTGTAAACTTAATGCCACCAAAAACACAGAAAGAAGTAAGAAGTTTCTTGGGATATGCAGGCTACTACAGAAGATTCATTGAAAACTTTAGTAAGATAGCTTTACCCTTGTTCAAACTACTTGCAAAAGACATTGAGTTTCAATGGACTACAAATTGTCAAAATGCATTTGAAAAATTGAAAGAAAAATTGTCTATAGCACCCATTCTTAGAGGACCAAATTGGTCATTGCCATTCCATATATCTACTAATGCATTAGATACAACAATAGGAGCATCTCTAAGAAAAAAGGAAAATCAGTTTAACTATGTCGTTTACTTCACAAACAAAAATTTGACTCCAACATAATTAAACTACACAGTAACTGAAGAAAAAAATGTTATCTGTTGTCCATGCAGTCAATAAATTTAGGCATTATATAACAGGCTATCAAGTATTTATCCATACAGATCATTCATCCATTAAATATTTAATGAACAAAACAATTACTAATGGCATATTTACTAGATGGTTGTTATGAATACAAGAATTTAATATCAGTGTTTTACATCAACCAGGAAGAGATAACCGAGTAGTAGATTTTCTATCAAGACTTCATTCCTCTGACGATCTTATACCTGTTTCAGATAACTTATCTGATGGGCATATATTTGCTATAACAGTAAAACCCCATGGTTTGCAGATATAGCTAATTATATATCATCTGGAATATTACCATCTCATTTCACTAGCAAGTAGAAAAAGAAAATAATTAGAGACAGTGCAAGATACACTTGGATTAATGGAGATATTTTCTATACTAGACCTGATCTTTTAATTAGGAAATGTATAAGAGAAGATGAAATTATTGATATTCTAAAATCATGTCATGACGAACCATGTGGTGGTCATTTTGTAGGGAAGAGGACAACATACAAGGTCTTAAATCAGGGCTACTATTGGCCATCATTATTCAGAGATTCAAAGACTTATGCTAAAAGATGTGATAACTACCAAAGAATAGGTAGACCTATAGTTTCAGGTGAAATTTCATTAAAGTTGCAAGTAATCATAGAGCCATTTTAACAATGGGCTCTTAACTTTGTGGGTACTGACTATGTAACAAAATGGGCAGATGTTAAAGCAATGAGAAAAGCAATAGAAACTGCAGTAGTTTCTTTTCTTTATCAAGAAATATGTGTAAGATATGGAGTTCCAAGACAAATTGTCACAGATTAATGGACACAATTCACCTCCAAGATTTTTCGAGACCTAACAGAAGAATACAAGGTCAAGCATAGGAAATCAACTCCATACCCCCCACAGGCAAATGGAAAAGTTGAATCAACAAACAAATTACTTCAGAACATCATGACAAAGATAGTGAACATGCATAGAAAATATTAGTCAGAAAAGTTGAATGAAGCACTATGGTCTTATAGGATAACATGGAAAAATACTACTAGATTTAGCCCCTATCAGATTGTTTATGGAAAAAAAGTCTTGTTTCCAATTGAATTTGAGATCCCTACGTATAAAGTTACATTAGAATTGGGACTCGACTTAATAGAAGCACAACAACAAAGAATAATGCAACTCAATGAACTAGACAAGATCAGAAAACAAGCTATAGAACATACATCTCTAGTTCAACAGCGGAGAATCAAATGGCATGAAAAAATTATTAAAAATAAAATCTTTCATAAATGAGACTAGGCACTACTATTTGACTCTAAATTCAAATATTTCAAAGCAAAGTTTACTACTCATTGGCTTGGGCCATATGAAATAGAAGAAATCTTTGACAGTGGAGCAGTAAGGATAAAAAAAATTGATGAAGTAGCAAATTCTTTTCTAGTTAATGGTCATAGACTAAAAGTTTACCATAAGCCTATAAACACAGAAGACTTTTTGAAAACAGTTTCAGAAGAAAATTATAGAGAAGTACTGGAAAATCATAGCAATATGCCTTCCCTACTTCTAAAAAAGAAAAAAGGTTAAAAAATAATAAAAGAGTTTGGTTGTGAAAATCCAGGATAATGGCACAATACAAACTCGAATTCATATCAGAAAACCAACATGTTTGGCCAATATGAATTATCTTTCATGTTTTTCTTTCTGTTTTCATTTTTGCAGGATCATTCTCAAAAATTCAAAATACTTGAGGACGAGTCTCAAGATCAGCAAGGGGGGAGATTCATAATAAATCAACAAACCATGTAATGGTTTGATATCAAGTAGTTGTTCTACAAAAGGGACCTAAAACATCAATCATCAACAAGTATCAGTAAGGAACCTGAAACATCATCATCAACAAACATCAAAGGGACCTAAAGCAACTACAAACATCTATCTACAATCCAATATTGACAAGAATTAATTTTGAAAAGTCATGTGATGACAAAAGAAATGAGCTATCAAATCAAAGGAAAGTATTGTAAGTTAGTTTTTTATTTTAAAGCCTTTGATTTTGAAATTTTTTCCTAAGATTGATAATTTAGTTTAAAAACTTGAATATGGAAATGCATAACCATCTACATTATATCATTACCCTACACATTTATTCATTCATTATCCCACTTTACATTCACATCTCAACCATCTATATACATTATACCTACACATTTATTCATTCATTATTCTACCATACATTCATATCTCAACCATATCATTAACAAATTTTGACTAATCTTGTTGACCACATCTTCTCCTTTTTTATTTGTCTATACCACCAAGAAATATTAGGTTATGTATCTACAAAATCAAAATAAAAAAGTTAGTATCATTGTAAATATATTTGATTTAAAATGACCTAAAACTATGGTCATTTTAAAAATACATGAGCGCATATGATAAACAAAGGAAAATAAAATACATGAGCGCATATGATAAACAAAGGACAAAAGACAATGATAAAAACACAACAATAAAAAGTGCAATGGTATGATATGAGTATACAAAATGCATTGAAGGCATGCGTTGAAGGTATGAGTATAGTGCATACAACGTAAATCATAACCTAAGGTCTTGATTAAACAAATTTCAAATGAGTACAGAGTCATAAATCATGTTGTGGCAACATTGGAAGTCGACATCAAAGGGACAATTCGAAAATAGTCAAATTTTCAAAGGAATGCTCTGCGGTCATCATCGCTCATTCAACTCTGAAACACAGTGAATTCACGCAGTCCTGAGACGTAGAGGAACACTCCTGAGCCGTAGAGAAGAGCTACTCCTGGCCGTAGAGAAGAGCTACTCCTGAGCCGTAGAGAATACACTATAAAATTTTTGCATAAACTTTGAGCCATAGAGAAATCATTGAGCCATGGAAATTGTGAAAAGAGCAACGTAAGACCTTGTGTTGCCGCTAGAAAACAAGGGAAGCACAGAGAAATAAGAGAGGCACAAAGAAATAAGGGAAGCACCAAGCAACGTGGAGAGTTAAAGAGGAATTTAACGGTGTTTTGAAGAAGGTTTTGTGCCAAGCTCCAACCTAAGCCACGAATTACGTAGAGAATCCCTTGAATTACACAGTGAACTCCCAATGAAGGTAAGCATCAGTCCCCTCAGCAATTAAACAAAAATGATTTGGAAAATCGAACTTCAGATTTTGTTGAAATGTGTCGCGTGAGACTTCAGTTCTGGAATTGTTTTGCTGTTATTGTCTTCAAAATCCTCTGCTACCTATAAAGGGTAAACAATTTCTCGAAATGCTAGGGAAGTAGTTTTAATTGAACTATATGACTAACAGGAAGAGAAGTCATTAACACAGAGTTCTCAACAAGTTCCTCTTCTAGTTCAGGTATCAAACAACAATTTCTTCATGCAAAATTCATCAAACGTTTTTCACAGTGAATGTCTACAGCATGCATGTTTTAGAACAAAGTTTTTTTTCCTTTCTTTCTCATACTTTGCATAAGTAAACTTGGAAAAAAAAAACATGAATTGCAAGACAACGACGAAAGTTACAGTGAAGGTTTTCTTGTGTGTTTTGGGTCTTTACACAACCAATTTTTCTTTTCCTTCATTCAGAGAGAACAAAAATTGCAGCAGAAGACATAATACACAGAAATTGAAGAGTTTCATTTGTTTTCTTAAAAGCTAAAGGAAACTGGTAAGTAAATTTACCAAAATTCTTGTTGCATATTTTGTTGTCATATATTTTTATGAGGTTATTTATGGGACAAGGATATATTAATTGGTATACAGAGCACATGGCAACAAAAATGGAACCTAGAGAGTTCAAACTAGAAAATTGGAGCAAATATGCAGTGGAAAAATTGTTTCAAGCAGGATTACTTGAATTCCTTAGGAAATTTAATGGCCATAATGACAAGATTACATAGGAATTCATCAAAAATTTTGAAAATGGGCAAACCAAGGTGGGTGAACTTCCCATACCAATAAACCCAACATTTATATCTCAAGCTTTAGAACTACCTTTAGAAGGGGAAGAATATCACAAAGGGTTTCATTTTAAGGAGAAATGATGGACCTTTTTCCTAGAAAAACATAGGAAGGGCACCTTTGATAGATCAAAAGGAATTCAAAGGGACTGGTTCAGGGAGCCTTGGTTAGAATTAGTTCTAATCATCCAGAAATATTTCACTTGTGACAATAGGCACAATATAGTTTACCTCTATCATATAAAACTGCTACAACATATTAAAGGAGACTGCAAAATCAATATCCCTTACTTATTTTCGAAGAGCTTGACTAAAATGATAGAAGGAGCCAAAAACAAAACAGAAGCTCAATACCATTGTGGGTTGATTAAAATACTTGTTCAATATCAAGTGAGGAACAAAGGGACACCTTGGAAGGAGTTTTTGGCCAAAAATAACTTTGAAGAATAGGAAATAGGGAGTGAAGAAAGACTTGAGCAACTACATATTACAAAAATCATTATGAATTCCCCTTCATATCCTAGGACAAGATCTAAAAAGAAACAAGATAGTGTTATGGTAGAAAAAGAAAAATCATTTTTGTCCATTCCAAGGAAACCAAGAAGGAGATCACAAGAAGGACCAAGTAACCAAGAGAAAGAACTGGAACTTGAGATTGTTGAGAAAGAACATCCATGAATATCGAAATAAATCGATGAAATCATACAAAGATTGGAGAAGGAAACTCGGGAAGAGCCTATAGAAAAAGGCTCTTATTTTGAGGATCCTTGGATAGAAGCCACTTCATCACATGCATATGCTAAAGAGGTAAGAGAAGAATTGCACAATGAGGAAGATCTGAAGAAAATAACAGAGTTAACTAATGAGATAAGGGATAACAAAATCATGGAAAGACACTTAAAGAAGGAAAATAAGATGTACAAGGAAAATAACAATAACATGGCTAAAGAGAACAAGAAATTGCAAAAGCAAGTAAAAAATCTTGAAGCTCAGAACATGCTCATTTCAAAACAAGCTTATAGATGGATAAAAGAGAAGAAATTATGGCAATACAAATATGAAAAAAGAAGAAGTAAAAGTTGCCATCTACAAAGCAGGAGAACATGAGGGCATTGATATTCTACTTCAAGCTGCACAAGAGGAGGCTATTTTTTCAGGTACAAGTACAGTAGGGACATCAACACTTAGAAGGTCCAAGCGAAGGAAGCAAGCATGAGGACATGCTTGAACATAAGCAAGGGGAAGATGTTGGCCCTCAATTTTGGTCATTTTTGTTTATCATAATTCCACTTACTTACCATAATATTCCACCCTATTCCAATCACATATGCTTAATTTTACCCTTATTTTTCATATTCAGGTAATTAGATTAAGTTTTTCAATTTTTAATTTTTTTTGTAAAAATTGGGTTTTAAAATTAATTTTAGACTGCATTAAAAATTCTCATAATAGCTCCATTAAAGTGATGTGTGCAGGACACCTGGGTGCGATTTGAATACATATTTGGAAAGATTAGGAACCACGAATGGATGAACATCTATTGGTTCGGTCAAAATGAGAAAATACAGGCCTAGTCAATGCTGGTCAAACTTGACCTGTCACCTAGGAACCCTTATTAAAAAGGGGCAGTTTAAGGATTTTTTGGAATTCTTCTAGATTTCTTGTAACTAAAGGATGGCTTCGACTTGATGAAGTGGGATAACATTAATGATGGTTGTTTTAGATTTTTTAGCTTATATGGTTATTAATTTGCCTATTTAAAGAGAGGCTTTCATAGTTAGAACATGTAGAAAAACTTGAAGATTATTATTTTGAGATAATTGAAGACAAAGATTTTGTTTCATAATTTATTTGTGTTTCCTCGATTGAATGAGTTGTTGTAGCTGAGTATTTTAATAGTGTACTAGCAAGGTTGGAGGCCCCCCATACCAAGCTAAGTACACTTTGTTGTATGATGTTTATATTTGCGCATATGTTAGTTTAATTCTCCATGTTTATTATATTCATTTGTTGTAAATATTTGTAAATATATTTAATGTGAATTCATTTTATGGCATGTGTTAAGTGAATATTGCTTCCTTTTATTAATTAGCTTGAATTTGGAAGGACAACCAGGTCTCTTATAAAAGAGTCTCTTCTTCGTGAGCTAGGACTAAGATTGAACAAGATTCACTTCTTTCAAGTTTTCTTAGATTAATTTCTTATGATTTCATTGCATTCTCTTATGCTTACATTGATATTGGCAATGTCATTATAGAAATATTGAGGGAGGACAACCAGGTCTCTTTGAAAAGAGTCTCTTCCTTGTTTTTCTAAAATAGTCTAATTTCATTGACCAATCATGTAATCTTTTATGAAATAGACTTAAATGTTTTTGCTTAAGTTGTGAAGCGTGATTTATATTTATAATATGTATTCCCATTCTCGTAGCTACTTTCTATATTAGTTCTTATCCAAAAATCCATAAATTGTGGTTTGCTTCTAAGATTACCAACCTGGATTGATAGTAAAATACATGCCTTGATTTACACAATAAATTGAGCTGACAGTCAGCTTCCAGATAAGCACTTATTTTCTATTTCAGTGCTCTCTCCATGATTTGCTGACATATCCAACTACCTAATTGTTGCAAGATTTCCTCCAAATCTTTCATCTAGGGAGAAGAGCATAATTGTAAGGAAAAGTGCCCCTTTCACTTGGATTGGGGGAAATATATTCAAGCTAGGACGAGTTTAGATCTTAAGGAGATTTGTCAAGGAAGAAGAATTCTTTGACATCCTCTCAGCCTGCTATGATGGGCCCTGTGGAGGTCATTTCTCTTCTAAGAGAACAACTTTCAAAGCTCTACAAGTTGGCTATTATTGGCCCACTCTCCACCAAGATGCAAGAAGGTATACCAGCAGATGTGATTAGTGCTAGAGGATGGGAAAGTCCACACCCAGGGATGAAATGCCTCTACAACCTCAGGTGGCCTTAAATCCATTTGAAAAGTGGGGCATGGATTTCAGGACCAATTGACCCACCATCAGGGCAGAAAAAGTCAATCATTGTGTGCACTGATTGCTTGACAAAGTGGGTTGAGACTGTTGGAAATAATACTGAGGGGGGGGGATGAATCAGTATTATCAAATCAATAAAACTTTTTCTTCTCCATACTTAGATACATATACGCTACTTCAATTAATGGAACCTGCGTGTATACGCAACTGTGTCTAATGCAACTAGTGTATATCCAGAATACTTATGATTCAGTTAATCCATTAAATGTTGATCTTTAGTTAGTGCATCAGAACTTCATTAACCATATGTACAGTAAGCAGGTGCAGTAAAACAGAACAGATCATCACACACAAGAAGCACACATGAACACCATGATATAAGGTGGAAACCCAATGTGGGTGAAAACCACCTGCTGCAAGTCGTCTTTATCTTCTTTCAATAAGATACTTCATTTTACAATATTTTGTATTGGTGTAGTCCTTTACCAGTATGCAGGCTGCAACCTGCAGAGGGCTACAACCCTCTCTTGTTTTCCAGACTCTCCTGGATGGGAGCTACAACCCCCTTAGCTCTTGTACTAGCTGATCCATTTACTAGTACGTAGGTGCTTGCCTACTGAATGCTCCAATCTTCACTCGTTCTCCAGCTGCTACTGGAAGGGAGCTTCTACCCCCTTAACTCTTGTACTAGCTGTTGTACTAGTACGTAGGTGTCGGCCTACAATCTTCTTTCAACCTCTAGGGACCACATTTCATACATTTTCAGACTAGATACTCCTGAAGCACAACACTATAATCTGAAGGCCACGTTTCATCAAATTTTCATACTGGACCCATAAATATCATTGAAGCACAAAACAATCAATACTAGCATCATCAATTTCTGAATCACTGAAACACTGAAACCCTGTCAACAGCACAGTCACCAGAACACATAGCAGAACACTGAACTCTGTAACAATATTCAAAACCAACTGTATCATCAAAATCATGCATCATAGTGCATACGCTACTTGGAAGTGCTGAATCGGCGTGTATATGCAACTTCACCAAGGTGAACCAGCGTATATGTCATCAATTACTTACTTATAACTTGATGCACTTCCTAACTTCAGACATATCCAGATTATTACATATACAAGGATAATATGTGTGTTAGCACCCAGATCTAGTCCATCAGATCACAAAAATAGAGTCATTATGATCCTGATCCAATATTAGCTCTCATCCTTCAATACTGAAGCTAAACACAATCAACCAACCAGGATATGCAGAATACTGACACCATTAAACTTTCATCAGAACTCATCAACAACCAGAACCACCTGTAACTTCAAACATCATAGCTCAAATGCTATACGCTACTACAATGAACCAAACCTGCGTACATACGCTCTTACATCAAAGCCAACCTGCGTACAGATCTATAAATATTCAATCATGACTTGCAGCGATTTCAAACTTAAGTTATACCCAGTTCAGATCATTACATGCGTCAGTATACAGATCTAGAATAAACATAATCAATCATATAGAGATAGTTTATTTCAAACCATTTGATCCTTATATATCCTTAGATCTTGTTCTCCATCAACCAGTGAGATCCCTCCTTAGCTCAGATCAAGCAATGCATCATCAACCCATAACCTGCATACTGGATCTCGTCCTTCATAAGATATTCAAGACTTTTTCGATGTTGTTGCCTAATGATCTTCTTCTCCTTTTATAGCCTTAGGCCTTGCTCAATACCATGGTACAAAACCATAACAAACCAATACCATGGACCCAATACTTGGGATCAACACTTCTGACGAGATACCATGGACCAAAACCATAGGTCCAAATACCAAGGACTAACTACCACGGACCAAAAGTAAGTTCTCCAACATATACGTGCTTTTCCTTGCATGAAAGCGCGTGTATATGCATACGCGCCTTTGTAACATCTCACCCGCGTGTATACGCGGCTAGGTCACAATGAACCTGCGTATATATATTTTCTCTTCATTCTTGTAGTCTGATCATCAAATCCTTGCTGCTGACCTGCTGCACTATGATCTGTCATCTGTGTGATTTGCCATCAAGGACAACACATGTCTCATAATGCCAACAATCTACCCCTTTGGACTTGATGGCAAAGCTAACTTGTCACACTTAGAACTATCATCTAATTCCTTTGAGTTGTCCTGCATCCCATGCATTCAGTCACATCTTGATATCTCTTCTGAAGATTCATCTAGTTATAACTAAGTGAGATGTTCTTCTATGAGTGGGTTGCCATCAAGTACAACACATGCATCATAATGCCAACAATCTCCCCCTTTGGACTTGATGGCAACAACACAAAATCACTCTCCCCCTTTGACATCAAGGGCAAAGGGAGGACCAAGATATTCACTTTCTTTGATAAACATCCCGCTGACCATACTCCCCCCGAGTACCTGCTGAAATTTTTGAATGAGCTCCCCCTTTGTATATGCCAAGGTGTACTAATCTATCCATGCTCCCTTTGAGTACATGTTGAAGTCTCTGCTCTGCTGAAATGTGATGTTCATGCTCCCCCTGACTGTAAGCAAGGTCTGCAAAAAGATGTTCTACAGGAAAGAACATGACTCTATCATAAATGACCTTCCTATCACCAAAGACTCATACATACATCCATCTCCCATCCTAGTGGGGATATACCAATATTAATTCATCCACCCAACCAAGTGGGGATACATCAAAAGTTTACACATGATAAAACAAGAACATTACATCATCCATCCCAGGCATAGTGGGGAAACCAACATAGGCCGTTACATGACCTTGATAATAAAAGAAATACATGACTGAAATATTTCATCATTACATCATGTGACCAGAAGAGATTTCATCAAGTGACTACAATAGATAGAGACACATTATTACATCATGAGTCTTGATATGACCTTTATATGAGACCAAACATCTAGATAAGACTATGATAGTCATTAGCAACTATCATACACAATGTATGATCTGCTCCATAAGCATCTGTCAACAACATCTAGACCAGCAATCATGTTCTCCCTCTGTACCTGTGCCAGATGGTTTCTGTCAGGCCCATATCAGACTCTTCTCATTCTGAGTTTGGCCCACTGATTTCCTTCAAATTAAAATATACGCAATTGTATCCACAGAAATAAGCGTATATACGCGGATACTCCTTATGAAACTCGCGTACAACCATTTCCAAATCAGCAACTTGTAAATGTCCTATGACAAGGTATGTCTGCATATAGATATCAACTCATCATCATAAAATCATTCACATTATATCATATGCGTAAAACACCATAGCCATCTTATCAACAAGATCATCCATGTATCATCACTTGGGAATATCTGCATCAATCAACATATGTAAGTATCAACCTATCAATATGTAGATAAGAACTCATCATCATCATGTCTCCAACAATGCAATTTAGAGTAATCATTCATGTATCTAGTACTATGTATCTTGAGCTCAAGATCTTTTGTCAATATCATCAACATCAACAATCCTCATCCACATGAGCACCAAGAACTATAGGAATCTTGCATCATAACTGTATTAGATGATCTTTATGCACATGACGATAGCAGCATATGAGAGACTTATCATCAAGTAATGAAGTTGTGTATTCAAGCTTTGTACTTCTCCTTATCCTTATGAAGATCACCATGTAAGCATCATATATGCATCATCTGAGAATCAATCCATAAATATGATCTGAACATCAATTATGTAACCCCAAGAATCATATGAGATTTTATCATGGACAACTCATAACCACAACATAGCAAGATATATCATTTAGCCATATAAGCATCATCACCAAGGACTATTAACCATAATGCCAACAATGCATTATTAAAGGCATATGCTCCCCCTCAACCTATGCCATCTGCTTACTGTTAGATTTGATCATGCATATCTTAGCAATAAGTATCAAGACATCATCATCATCAAGTTAGGATCAAAATACTTCTAGACATCTTACAAGTATCAAGACATTTCCACACATCCTCAGCAGACTGTAACTATTTAACCAATAGAGCATATAATGGACTGAGTCATATCAGACCCTTTTTCTGAGCCTGTCCCCACTGCTTTTCCTCAGACTGACATATATGCGACTTTGCAATGTCTAACTCGTGTATATACACGACTTCACTTTATGAAACTTGTGTATGAGATTTAGGACACTGAAGTTTTACACTTTCAGCTCCCCCTAAGTCTATTATGTCTGTGCTGTGCTGTGTCTGAGTATATTGTGTTGTGCCACATCTTTCTGACTGTACTTCCTTCTTCTTCCATATCTTCAAGTGTGATGATGTTTTCTCCTTTTGGTGTGGTGCCCGAACCTTCTTCCTACATTCCTTTGCTATATGTCCAAGCTTGTTACATGCATAACATCTCATATGTTTCATATTCCTCCTGTAGCAATCAACAGCTTTGTGACCAAACATATTGCAAGAAAAACAATATCCCTGAAAGTACCTAGAATGTGATGATCTTGAACCATTCTTCTTCTACATCTAGCTGCAACATGTCCAAGATTATGACATACATAACATTCAACATTATGCATTGGAGGAGTAAAAGATTTCCTTTGAAGAATTTCTTTCCTTGGCTGTTGATGGGGTTTTCTTCTCATCTCTTCGTTGTGCATTTCAGATTTCTCATTAGAGTTTCTTGCCTCTCCTTGTGAGCTAGATTCACTTTCAGTGGATTCATAAAAACCAAGACCAGTTTTGATAGCAGGAGACCTTTGACTACTAAGAATATCATCCAAGATCTTAGTACTATCTTGAAATCGTAAGAGCTTATCCTTTTCTTCTAATTTATCATTTAGAATATTTACCTCAACCTGAAGATGCTCTTCCTTTTCACGATAGTGCTTCTTCATGTCTTCTTCAGCTTTCCTTCCTTCTTCCAACTGATGCCTTAATTCAAGAACTTCATTTTCTTGTTTTTCAAGAGCTTGGAGTAGATCTTTATTCTGCTTCTTTGATTCTTCAAGATCTTCCTTTAGCGAGCAGATCGTAGCTTCAAGTATTTCATAATAACTGGATCTATCTCTGAGTTTCTTGATGATTGTGCTCCTTTCATTGACTTCATTTCTTAATGATGTCACTACATCCAACAACTTTTGACATTGATCTTCCTTGTTCTTGAATAACTTCCTTACCTTGTTTCCTTCCTCTAGTTGAGATTTTAGTTTGGTAGCTTCTTCTTTGAAAGCACATTCCTTTGTGTTCAATAGATCTTGTTGATCTCTGATTTTGTCTGTAAGCCTTTTAAATTCTGCCTCTATTTGATATCTTTCTTGCTCACCCATAAGTGAAAATTCAGTTGTTTCGCTATCACATTCATCATCTTTAAGAGGATAAATAGATGTATCACTAGAGGATAACAAATTCATACCTGATAGATCTTGTTCATCTTCATTCTGAAGTGATTCTGAATCTGATGTGCTCCTTCCACATATTCCCCAATCAATACACCCACTGTCATAGATCTTCTGAGATGTCTTCTTCTTCTTAGGTGCTTTCTTCTTAAGCTTCTTTCCCATAGTTCCACGGATCTCCTTCAAGCGATCAAGCTTCTACCAAAGGACCTGCTCTGATACCAATTGTTGGAAATAATATTGAGAGGGGGGTGGGGGGTGAATCAGTATTATCAAATCAATAAAACTTTTTCTTCTCCATACTTAGATACATATACGCTACTTCAATTAATGGAACCCACGTGTATACGCAACTGTGTCTAATGCAACTAGCGTATATCTAGAATACTTATGATTCAGTTAATCCATTAAATGTTGATCTTTAGTTAGTGCATCATAACTTCATTAACCATATGTATAGTAAGCAGGTGCAATAAAACAGAACAGATCATCACACACAAGAAGCACACATGAACACCATGATATAAGGTGGAAACCCAATGTGGGTGAAAACCACCTGCTGCAAGTCGTCTTTATATTCTTTCAATAAGATACTTCATTTTACAATATTTTGTACTGGTGCATTCTTTTACTAGTACGCAGGCTGCAACCTACAGAGGGCTACAACCCTCTCTCGTTTTCCAGACTCTCCTGGATGGGAGCTACAACCCCCTTAGCTCTTGTACTAGCTGATCCATTTACTAGTATGTAGGTGCCTGCCTATTGAATGCTCCAATCTTCACTCGTTCTCCAGCTGCTACTGGAAGTGAGCTTCTACCCCCTTAACTCTTGTACTAGTTGTTGTACTAGTACATAGGCGCGGGCCTACAATCTTCTTTCAACCTCTAGGGACCACATTTCATACATTTTCAGACTGGATACTCCTGAAGCACAACACTATAATCTGAAGGCCACGTTTCATCATATTTTCATACTGGACCCATAAATATCATTGAAGCACAAAACAATCAATACTAGCATCATCAATTTCTGAATCACTGAAACACTGAAACCCTGTCAACAACACAGTCACCAGAACATAGAGCAGAACATTGAACTCTGTAACAATATTCAGAACCAACTGTATCATCAAAATCATGCATCAGAGTGCATACGCTACTTGGAAGTGCTGAACCGGTGTGTATACGCAACTTCACCAAGGTGAACCAGCGTATATGTCATCAATTACTTACTTATAACTTGATGCACTTCCTGACTTCAGACATATCCAAATTATTACATATACAAGGATAATATGTGTGTTAGCACCCAGATCTAGTCCATCAGATCACATAAATATGAGTCATTATGATCCTGATCCAATATTAGTTCTCATCCATCAATACTGAACCTAAACACAATCAACCAACCAGGATATGCAGAATACTGACACCATTAAACTGTCATCAGAACTCATCAACAACCAGAACCACCTGTAACTTCAAACATCATAGCTCAAATGGTATATGCTACTACAATGAACCAAACCCGCATACATACGCTCTTACATCAAAGCCAACCCGCGTACAGATCTATAAATATTCAATCATGACTTGCAACGATTTCAAACTTAAGTTATACCCAGTTCAGATCATTACATGCGTCAGTATACAGATCTAGAATAAACATAATCAATCATATAGAGATAGTTTATTTCAAACCATTTGATCCCGATCTATCCTTAGATCTTGTTCTCCATCAACCGGTGAGATCCCTCCTTAGCTCAGATCAAGCAATGCATCATCAACCCATAACCTGCATACTGGATCTCGTCCTTCATCAAATATTCAAGACTTTTTCGATGTTGTTGCCTAATGATCTTATTCTCCTTTTATAGCCTTAGGCCTTGCTCAATACCATGGTCCAAAACCATAACAAACCAATACCATGGACCCAATACTTGGGATCAACACTTTTGACGAGATACCATGTTCCAAAACCATAGGTCCAAATACCAAGGACTAACTACCACGGACCAAAAGTAAGTTCTCCAACATATACCGCTTTTCCTTGCATGAAAGTGTGTGTATACGCATACGCACCTTTGTAACGTCTCACCCGCGTGTATATGCGACTAGGTCACAATGAACCTGCGTATATATATTTTCTCTTCATTCTTGTAGTCTGATCATCAAATCCTTGCTGCTGACCTGCTGCACTATGATCTGTCATCTGTGTGATTTGCCATCAAGGACAACAGATGTCTCATAATGCCAACAATCTCCCCCTTTGGACTTGATGGAAAAGCTAACTTGTCACACTTAGAACTATCATCTGATTCCTTTGAGTTGTCCTGCATCCCATGCATTCAGTCACATCTTGATATCTCTTCTGAAGATTCATCTAGTTATAACTAAGTGAGATGTTCTTCTATGAGTGGGTTGCCATCAAGTACAACACATGCATCATAATGCCAACAAAGACAAAGGTTGTCAAAGTAGCAACAGAGGATAAAGTGGCTGAGTTCTTAAGGGAAAATATCTTATACAAATTTGGGCACCCCAGGGAGATAGTCACCGATTAGGGAGATCAATTCACATCACATCTGATTGAGAATCTTCTAAGGCAACATCATATCAAACACATAACATCTACTACCCATCACTCTCAGTCAAATGGGAAAGTAGACGTTACAAATAGGGAATTGGAGAGCATCCTCACCAAGGTTGTGAGCAGCAGCAAGAGATATTGGGCAAATAGATTAGTGGAGGCCACTTGGGCCTATAACACCACTTGGAAGACAACTATTGAGTTCACTCCAAAAGATCTAGCTTATGGAAAGAAAGCTCTGCTTTCTATTGAGTTTGAATATAATACTTTGAGAATGGAAACCCAATTGGACTTAGATGTCACCAAAGCACGGCAAGAGAGGTTGCTCCAATTGAATTGATAGGATGAGTTCAGAATGTAGACCCTCCTACACACTGAAGTTATACAATTGCAAAGGAAGGTCTGGCATGATAGGCATATCAAGGACAAGGTTTTTCAAGAAATGGATTGGGAATTATTGTTGAAAAGTGTGCAACAAGAAATTCTTGTTGAGAATGCAACAAGATGATGGAGCTTAGTGAAAAGAGTCGCCTTCACTAAGTGGGCCCGCAGGCAAATTATGGCGCAAGTTCTATTTTTGATCCCAGAAGGGATGATCACAGTGTGGGTGATCACAGTGTGGATGATCACAGTGTGGGTGATCACAGTGTGGGTGACCACAGTGTGAGTGATCAAAGTCTATTTTTAGACTGGCTGTCAAAAATAGAAAAGCCAAATATTATTGTCTCATGATAATATTTGGACTATAAACTTGATCTTATTCTCTTGGAGCACTTCAAGATGAGCTACGGATGTGGTACATGCAGATCCCAGAGGGAAATACGTGGTTACCTATGGGATGACTAATATTTGCATGCAGGACTTCAGTTAGAACTCAAGTGAGTTGAGTTTAGTGGACTGGAGGTGCAGTTGATGGAGTTGTGTTCAGTTTAGCCTTGTTAAACTAGTTGTATTTAGTCTAACTGATCAATAGACTAGAGATGAGTTGGGTGAATTAGTTATTAATTAATTCACAAGTTATTAACTCATAATGCAACTATAGAATACATCAGTTAACTCAGTTGCATGTCAGTGCATGTTCAGTTCAGCAGGGACATGTGTTAGATGATCAAATTGCTATCAGTTGTGACTATAGTTGTGCATGATGATTTGCACAATCAGAGGGATTGAGTATGCCAATGAATTGGCCAATATCAAGAATTGTAGCCTGTGCTCACGTCCAACAGAGTGTGAGTGATTATTTGCAGGTCAAATACGAGTTTGGTAAACCATTCTCATCAATTCTTGAGCAGGTATTGAGCTGTGGAGGCAGGCAAGCAGCGAGGGAGATTTGGAGATCAGATCTGAGCTGTATTGTGTGTAACAGGTGGAGCTGGTACTGGATTGCTTGTGATAAGTATTGTACTTTGTAATGTTACATGGTCTCAATCAATATAATATACAGATAGTGTGAGGTTTTTAGCGAGATTCTTTCCCCGGGATACATACTGTGTTAATGAGTTTGATTGATGCTTCTATGTGTGCTTGTGAATGTTTCTGCTTCTGTAAATTAATGATCAACGTAGAGGAGATTATGTATTATACATGTTCCGCTTATAATTGTATGATCAGGATAATCTCTGTGAATATGTGTTAAATTATTCAAAATTTCTACATGGTATCAGAGCTAGATGATTTGTAGAAAAATTTTCTACATGGTATCAGAGCTGTTTTATTTGTAGAAGAGATTTTTACAGGATATCAAGCGAGGATTGATCATCGGATCTATTATTCAGAAAGTGTTTACATTTTATTTCTTCAGGCAGAGTCTATAATCGGGCCAGGTAGCCTCTGGATTCATCCTTCTTTTGGAAGGTGAGATATCCGGTGAATGCCCATACAGTCGATCTCTGTACAAGAAATACTTTGTTCTCACGAATTTTAGATCAGAAGCGGTTGAGTTTTTGAGCTGTGGAATGGTGCTCAAGGATAAAACTTGGAAACATTAAGTGTGAGAATGGAGACAGTATGCCCCAGTATCTCACGAAGTTCACCCAATGCCGGGATGAGCTGGGAAGTGTGGGGGTGACTGTTGGATGAGGATGGTGAGTCTAGCACTCCTTGACCTTCCTAAGAGTTGGCATAGCTACCAGGACTCGGTGAATGGAAGGGACAAACTGCCAGGATGGGAAAGACTATGGTCAGATCTTGTGCAGGAGGAGATTAGACGGAGCACCAGAGACAGTTCTTCATCTATGCATGATGAGGAGAACTGTGCCTTAGCAAGTAAGGCGAAGAAGGGGAAGGAGAAGGTTTCTCTTTCCGAATCTTTTTCTTCCAGTGATGGGAAGAAGGTTGACAAGGTGAAGGTGAGATGCTTTCGTTGTCATGAGTTGGGTCATTATGCTACTAATTGCCCAAAGAAGAAGTCTAAGAAGGGATCCGGGGAAGGATCTGAAGGTGAGGCACTTGCTTCACAGTTTGAGTTGGATTTCACACTCTTCGCATGCATGGTTTCATCCATGATGGGAAGTGGTTGGTTTCTTGACAGTGGAGCTTCTTTCCACATGACCGGTGACAAAAGTTTGTTCAGTACTTTGGAGGAGAAAGATCTCCAGATACTCATAGGGATGGGTAATGATGAGAAGTATAGTGTCTCAGGTGTAGGCATGATTATTTTTCAGAGGGAGCATGGAGCTCGCCTTACCTTGACCGATGTCAAGTATGTACCATGACTGAAGAGAAACTTGGTGTCGATCGTGATGCTAGAAGACAGAGGCTATGATGTAGTCTTCAGTAAGGGAAAGGTTTTCCTTAGACACATCATCACTAGATAGGTGAAGCAGATTGGTTCATGGGTCAAGAACCTGTATGCTCTTGAGGTTCAAGATGCATGCAAAGCCTTGAGCAGTGAGGCAACTGATGGAGACTTGGTGGTTGAGAGGGAGCGTATATTACCTCTCAACATGCAGAGCCAGAAGAAGTCTCAGACGATTGTGGAGGAGCCACGATTGGTGCAGTAGCTTCAGGAGGTTGTGGAGCAGCCACAACAAGGGAAGATGAGAGGAGATCGAGTAGAGACATCTACTCATCCAGAGACCTCCAGTAGCGGGAAACTTCGAGCCAGGTGGGCTGAGGGATCACATGCAGCCATACCTTCAGGTAGGAGGTTGGGTGATGTGGATTGATTGTCCCAAGGAGGAGGGGCAGGATCCTTGAGGTACCCAACCTCTTGGATGAGACCTTGCTACGGGAGCCCCAGATGTGTAGTAGCAGGAACTGACTGATTGGGTAGAGACAGATGCGGATGGAGCGGCAGAGAGAGCGGTAGTGCAGGGAATCCCAGGACAACGCATAACTAGCAGGCTGCAGCAATGCGAGAGGCACAAGTGTTTTTCACAGTGCTAGGTGGCACAGAGAGGTGTACAATGGCGCGAGATGTATGGAGATGTTGCAGTAGCTCAGATGTCAGAGAGGGAGCACTTGTCAGCAGCAGGTAGAGCTTCAGCATCAGAGGGTGTTTCTATCCCAACAGGGAGGTCAGTTGGGAGGTGCAGTGCGGATGCAATGCTGGGAGATAGAACCAGCAGCAGCACAGATGCAGTCAGAGATCAAAGTGACAGAGGCTAGAGCAGTCAGATACTGAAGAGCACAGAGATGCAGAGTCTTCAGTCGATAGAGGCAATAGCAGTCAGAGACTTTGATGACAGAGCAAGTGGACCGGCCAGATGTGTTGCATGGAGAACATTCCAGAGTTTCAGGATCGGGTTTGAGAGGAAGCCTTTCTTGTTGAGAGGGAGTGTTGAAAAGTGTGCAACAAGAAATGCTTGTTGAGAATGCAACAAGATGATGGAGCTTAGTGAAAAGAGTCGCCTTCACTAAGTGGGCCCGCAGGCAAATTATGGCGCAAGTTCTATTTTTGATCCCAGCAGGGATGATCACAGTGTGGGTGATCACAATGTGGATGATCACAGTGTGGGTGATCACAGTGTGGGTGACCACAGTGTGAGTGATCACAGTGTGAGTGATCAAAGTCTATTTTTAGACTGGCTGTCAAAAATAGAAAAGTCAAATATTATTGTCTCATGATAATATTTGGACTATAAACTTGATCTTATTCTCTTGGAGCACTTCAAGATGAGCTACGGATGTGGTACATGCAGATCCCAGAGGGAAATACGTGGTTACCTATGGGATGACTAATATTTTCATGCAGGACTTCAGTTACAACTCAAGTGAGTTGAGTTTAGTGGACTGGAGGTGCAGTTGATGGAGTTGTGTTCAGTTTAGCCTTGTTAAACTAGTTGTATTTAGTCTAACTGATCAATAGACTAGAGATGAGTTGGGTGAATTAGTTATTAATTAATTCACAAGTTATTAACTCATAATGCAACTATAGAATACATCAGTTAACTCAGTTGCATGTCAGTGCATGTTCAGTTCAGCAGGGACAGGTGTTAGAGGATCAGATTGCTATCAGTTGTGACTATAGCTGTGCATGATGATTTGCACAATCAGAGGGATTGAGTATGCCAATGAATTGGCCAATATCAAGAATTGTAGCCTGTGCTCACGTCCAACAGAGTGTGAGTGATTATTTGCAGGTCAAATACGAGTTTGGTAAGCCATTCTCATCAATTCTTGAGCAGGTATTGAGCTGTGGAGGCAGGCAAGCAGCGGGGGAGATTTGGAGATCAGATCTGAGTTGTATTGTGTGTAACAGGTGGAGCTGGTACTGGATTGCTTGTGATAAGCATTGTACTTTGTAATGTTACATGGTCTCAATTAATATGATATACAGATAGTGTGGGGTTTTTAGCGAGATGCTTTCCCCGGGATACATACTGTGTTAATGAGTTTGATTGATGCTTCTATGTTTGCCTGTGAATGTTTCTGCTTCAGTAAATTGATGATCAACGTAGAGGAGATTATGTATTACACATGTTCCGCTTATAATTGTATGATCAGGATAATCTCTGTGAATATGTGTTAAATTATTCAAAATTTCTACAATTATTATATGATTCAAGGTTCAAATATTTCAAAGGAAAACTAATGACAAGATGGTTAGGCCCATACCTGATAGAAAAATTTCATGACAATGGAGTTGTTCAAATTAGGACCATTGATGAGGAAGGGATTCCCTTGCTTGTCAATGGCTACAGGCTGAAGGTATAAAAAAAACCTATGTCTAAGGAAGAATTCATCAATGCAATCAGCAGAGAAGTCAATGTGATTGGAAGTGTCATAGCTTCCAGTCCATAACATTTCTAGATATTTTTGTTATAAAAAAAAAAAGAGAAAAAAAAGAAGGAAAAAAGGCCTGGATGAAAACCTTTATGAGGCATCTGAGGCCAACCCCTGGGTTGAAAACCTCTCTTAGGTAGCCCAAGAGCAAAAAAACAAAATAATAATAATAATAATAAAGATCCCTAGGTGAAAACCTCTCTTGAGGCACCTAGAGCAAGCATACAGGTTGAAAATCTCCTCTGAGGCAGCCTATGTGTCTCAAAAAAAAGAAAAAAGAAAAAAACACAAGAAATGGATCTACACCATGTTTGCTAATTTTTTTTTGTCATTTTGCAGGATTAAAGATAGTGGAAGATTCCATGGCTACAAGGCCAAAATTATCAAGATTCTCTTCACTCCTCCATCCATCCACTTCATATCCATCATCCACACTCATGTGATCACCCCTCTCCACCATCCCATTAACCCAAAATTCAAGTTTCACCCCCTCTCTGGATTGTTACAGGAAGGACCTGTAAATGCTACAGGAAGGTCCTGTAGTGCTACAAGAGGGTTCTGAAAATCTACAGGAGGGAGATCTGAGGAAAAGGATAGCCCAACATGACCTTGAAAATGATGAATAAGGTTCCCCCACCATGGTCCACCATCCATCTATCACTCATCCATCCCATTTCATAAAAAAAAGAAAATTTCCACTAAAATTCCTCCACTCTGTCTTACCCCTATTAAAAATTTGGAAAAACACACAGAGGCCATCATCTTCATTTATACAAGTCTACACTACTCCCCTCAAAGTCCTAGCATTGTCCTAAAGACATATTAAAAATTCTCTCATCGCCCCTGTTATCACTGAAAATTCTGTTTCCAAAAATTGCTCAGACTAGCTTAAGGGCAAAGTGTTTTCGCAGCGCATAAATCCTTTAGCAGTTTCGTAGCGCAAAATGTTTAGGTGGTTTCGTAGCGCATAATTCATAATTTGCACTGGCTGCGCTACGAAATTGGGGATTTGTCCGAAACCATAGCTCACCCATATCACCTTTGTCTCCTATGGGTTCTGTGGGAATATGATATATGCATAGAAAAGCCTGTTTCTGCAAATTGATGGTGAAGTTTGTAATTCATCTGAGTTATGGCTACAGGCTTGCTTGCCTTCTAGTGAGAGTTTAAAGCTTGTTAACCAGGATAAAAGTCCTCAATCAGTTCCACTGTCAATAACAGCTGAGGTTAATAGAAAGGTGGCTTTTGAATAAGGTGCCAATCATAAGAAGGAAAGCATATCAGGATTTAGAAGATGCTGGTCGTGGTATAGTGCCTTAGGAGATGTATCATTGGAAAGAGAGGATTTTCAGACTTCTGCAAGTGATTACTTGAGAGCTCTTTCTATATTAGAACGCTTGGAAGAATCCAACAGTCGTCATATTTCACAACTATGTTTTAAGATATGTTTGGCTCTACAGATGCAGAACAAGATCCCAGATGCACTAAGCTATTTAAGATCCCAGCTTGTATACAAATGAAGCTGAGACATCCAAATATGAAAGTTCTGGCAAATATGCACAGACAAATAATGTTCCCGAGGGAGATCTCCATACTGGTACACTGGCTACAACTTCCGTGGATGATGAGCTTGATGTGCTTAAAGGTCTAATGTCAGATCTTTCAGATAAAATTGAAGATATCAAGGCGATGATGTCAGCTCCACCGTTGTCTGAGGTTCTTCAGGCTCTTTATGATGATAAGAACGTTTCTCAGGATAAAAATGCTTGTATAAGTGTGAATTTCTCTCATGAAGTAGAAGCTGGTTATTGACTAAAAGGTAGTGCATATGTCATCTTCAAGTATACATGGTTGTGGGATCGTGTACGTGTCAGTGATGAGCTTTTGACAAACGAAATGTTAAGATTTGGCAAACGGTACTAGCTGTTCGTTCATTAGTTCTTCCACCGACAAAGGACATAGACACATGGTTAAAAAAAAACCGCATGCAGTTATGCTTCTATTATTCTTCCGCCATTTAACAATTGGCCATACAGTCATTCCAACAAAAGACGCAAAGATAACTAAAAAAGGGGGTTTTCTGCTAAGTGTCACAGGTCGATGAACATATTATCAAGGCATTTTCCCTGGAGCGCCGCAATGATATTGATTCAGCTGCGGAATTTATCCTTAATAAGGTGGTTCCTAACCAAAATGATCAAATAGCGGATGCGGAACTTGATAGTGAGTGTGAAATTGTGGATGGTCCAATTACTGAGCATGACTATCGTTCAGGTTTTGAGCAATTGGCACCAATTTCATCTCATTTATCTGTTTGCGGCTCTATATCTGATGATGATGCGTCTGAGGTGTCTGATGAAATCATATTAACAGATAGAAGATCAGATAGTGAACGCATTGTTGCTCATCTAATGCAAACTAAAATTAATGAAGAACATGCGTGCTCTTTATTGTCAGTTAATTCAGCTCTAGTCAATCTCAAACTAGAATTGAAAGCAAAGAATTCAGTCCTCATTTGGTTAATATGAGTGAAATTAAAGGTGACCAGATGTCTTGCAATGAAAAATCGTTAATACAGTTTGAGGATGGAGCAAGCACAACGATGCCAGTTTTGGCTGCCCAACAAGAAGCGTTTTTGAGCAAGTTCTCCATTGTTTGGCACTCAGTTTTGCAGAAATCACAAGCCTGCTTCAGTGGAGGCAAGGATTCCATGCCCATAATCTCAGCAAAAAATTGTCATATCTTTCCATTACTCCTAACTACTGTATCAAAGGTCTTATTGTTAGTTGGTGTGAAAAACATGGAGTCAAGGTTCCAGATCCAATTACTCGACCTTTTCCTACATCTACTTTGAGATTAGACTCATCAGACTCTGTTGTCATCACATATCAACATGATGACTCTGTCAAACTAAAAATACCAAAAGCAGGGGCCGGCTTTGTGACATACGGGACACAGGTTCTGATTCACTTGTAAAGTAGAAGTTTCAGTTTTTCAGTGTAGATGATGATGATGTTGAAGGCCATGATTACAGTCTCATTGCCAGACTTTCAAATGTACAGATTGTTTTTCTGTACAGGTTCATTCAGGAGGTAGCGGCCTGTTTCACAGGTTTGGCAATACCACAAGCTCAGCATGCAATCCAAGTTGTTGATAAAGTTAGAGGGATGGAGTGGCCTCCTGATGTGTTACAAGTCTCATTGGATGCCACTGTTGGGAAAAGTGCATCCATAAGCAACAGAGGCTTTGATATCCAAAAGGTGAACCTTGTACAGTAGGAGAATGATTTGACTGTAAAGATGACATTGCATACCCTGAGGATTGAAGATAAATTTCAAGGTCATGTGTCTACAACATGCAAGTATATTGCTTGTTCTGTGCTGGAAAATGATAGTCAAGATCCAGTTGAGCAGATCATTAATAAATGTAGCACAATGTTAGCAGAAAACCAGAGAGGAAGACTGTATTTTTTAAATTACACAGCAGTTTCGTAGCGCGCTACAAAACTGCTGTAGGTGGTGATTTTAAATGCAGAGCAGCTATTTTGATAATATGAACGTGAATTTTGAAAGAGAGACACATGTTCAATCAATGAAGCCTCCAGCACATCTGGAAACATGGTGGTGCTTTACATTTTTGGGATATTAAAGAGCTGGAGGCATGCTGCTACATTTTCGAAGAGTGGTGGAAGACAAGGACCGGAAAAGCAGGGGTTTTATCCGAATACTATTGAACCATTGATGCATCCAGTATCCAAAACCAGCATGAAGCATTAACTGCTCATTTCAGCCATCTCAGCCAAACGGAAAGGAAGCCATGTGTCAAAGCTGCAAGGAGGAATCTTCTACGAAGAAGATAGAATTAAAGTTATAATTAAATTAGAACCTTTTAGAACTTCAGTTAGTGCTGACTTTATTTAATAGGTTAGTTCAATAGCGGATAGGAGTAATTAATGGCAATCATCGAGCTCCCCTCATGCTGGAGGTGGAAGCTCTAGGTAGTTAGAAGTATGTGTCTATATAGAGGAGAATGATCTAGGTAATTGGGGTTGGATGTTTTGGAGAAAACAGAGACTGTTTTGGTTTATGTATAAACTTATTTCAGTAATACAAATGACTGCTTTTTCTTCTCAGGATTCACACAGTGTTTCTAATGCTCAAGATATGTGTGGTTTTGTTTTATCTTTTATGTTTTACAGCTGTATAAATACACAATCACTCAGAATTCACATTGTTGCTCTGACTTCCTGTGTGTATTTGTAAGTTGAGGTTTCTATGAGAGGTATTTTGAGTGTTTAAACATTACATGCCCTGACTTCTATGAATGAGTAGTTTTATAGTTTGCTGATGTGATGATTAACTCCATGAGCCCAATGGAAGTCTTTGTAATGTCTGTTCAGCCAACATATATGTTAAATTTACTTTGCAAGAGTTAGCCATCTCATCAATATTTAGAATCAATAACCCTTTGAGAGAGCCCTCTCAGGCTAAGGAGGCTAAGCCTTAGTCAAAAGTCTGGTTTGAAATAGTTACACAGAGTCTGTCTGATTAGCAGCCTTCAGTGCTTGATTTTGTGATAACAGCCCCTATGCAACTTGAAGACCCCAGATGAAAAGGAGAGGAATTCTACAAGAGGAAAATCTCCTCGTGTAGCAGCCTATGCACATTGTTAGAGTCGGTTTGTTCAGCCCTCTGTCAGAGATCAAAACCTCTTTTGTTGCATTTCATTTTTAGGTGTCTCATACAGTTCATTCATCTGCATTCCGTTAGGGGGCATGCCATAGTCTGACGGAAGGGCCTTGTCACTTATTCCCCTCATGTTATCTGCCTGCTGGCTCATGTGTGTGTGTTCATTTAAAAAAAACACCTATACAGTCTTTTGTCTTGAAAATTTCAAAAGTTGTCTTTAGGGTTTCATGGTCACTTAGGCCTAGGGTTGTATTAGGGTTTTGTCAAAAAATGTATCAGAGTATTCAAAAATTTCCATCAGGCCATGAGGATGTTTCAACATCAATAAATTTCATCAACAAGTGTTTGGAAATGTGTTTTTCCTCAAAACAAGGTTTTGAGGAAAAAACAGAGTATTCAGCTTTTATTGTACTAAAATCATGTAAATTTTGTTTTTGTCATTGCAAATTCCTTCATCTACACCCTGGTTCCTTTCCTTAGCCTAAGAAGCTCCAACACCTGCAAAAACAAACAAAGTTCAGCTCATTTAGCTCATCAACATGCCAAAAAAGTGAAAAAAGTCCAAAAACAGGGGTTGAAATAAAGGTTATTTGCCAAACATTATAAAAGTGGGTTTCATGAGCTAAAATCTTAAAATCTCTTTGATTATAAGCAATTCCTTCATTTGATAAGCTCATTTGTTAAAGAGAAGCAAGGTAGAGCAAATTTGGTGAACAAGTGCGAAATTTGGGTGAATTTGGAAGAAAACTGGCTGGTGCGGCGCACTGGGAGCAAAAAACCAGTGCAAAATAACACGGGCGCGGTGCATTGGGAAGGCGCGGTGCATTGGGTGAGCTGCGCGGCACACACAACAAAAGGCCCGAAAACTGCTAACCTTTGCTCCAAATTTCCATTAACTTGCACGATTTGACAGGTAGAGCCTCCATCTCTGTGATTTATCCAATTTTGTGATAGGCTATGGTGGTTTATGAATGGTGATGGTCTAAACATATAATCAAACCCTACCATGTCAAAGCCCTCACATAAAAATGGCTGCCTAGGGTTTCAACAACTGTTTGCCACCAAGTTTATTCTCTTTCCATCATTCTCTTTTCTCCCTTATTCCATTTTCCCCTGATTTCATTGTTCCCTACCCCCTAAAATCATTAAACCCCTATCTCAAGTTCCCTTTCCCAAATTTCCTAATGTAAAACCCTAAACCCTAATCCCATACATAAAATCCCAAACTATCCCATATTTCCCTAATTACTTCTATCCCAACAGTCCCAAATTTCCCACTAGTTTTCCCCTCTCCTAACAGTCCCTTGTTTCATTGTTTTCCCCTTGGTGGCAGAGGTCAAGTCCAACACAAAAAGCAGTCCAACACAGTTTTCATACATCAGCAATCAGTTTTCTCATCAAGGCAGCTCCAAGACAGTTCATCCACTAGCAGTGATGGCATCTGATCCTTCATCTGATTATGAAATGGAGACCCAAAGTGACTCACCCACGGAGGGACATGCACCCAGGAGGCCTCATAGAGGTGGCAGACATATCAGAGAAGAACCAACCACCCTTACTGAATTACAGGCCTGCCCTCTTGCCATCTCCTGTTTTCAGCATCAGTCATGTTATGAGTTTTGTGAGAAGGTTGCTAATGTTCAATTTCATCATGAGTTGGCTCGTCTGTTTGTACTGCATTTACATGGTGATCAGGCCACTTTAGCTGGTGTCACTTTCACACTAACACCAGATTCCATTTCATTAGCAACCGGCATACCAAACATTGGAGAACCATGGAACAAGAGGCAAAAGATTGACCGGCAGCATTATGAGCCATATATTAAACCCGGTTTCTTGAGGTAGCTCAAGAGAGTGTTTCCATTCCGATATCTTAAAGATGAATATGCTCCACTAATGAAATTAATCATGAAGTATTTCAGCTGTGAGGGACGGTTCTCCCGCTTGTATGCTTATCACATCAGGTTGCTCATGCATTTCACCCGGGTACGGATGATGAACATTCCTTATTTCATATGCCGAAACATAGAAAGGATGACCACCCTTGTGTAGCACAAGACCCCTCAGCAGCAACTTAACAGTGTTTATCATTTTGCTCTCATCAAGATTGTGGTGGTTCATCAGCTTGGATTACAGGGCATCACTTGGGATGATTTTATCTCCCGTGACTTTTTCAGAGCTTCACAGGGATCTTCAGAGGCTGGACATGTGACAGGAGGACCTTCTTATCAGCATGAAGGTCATGAGACACATACTGCTACTATGCCAGTATTCATTACTTATCAGAGGGGCGCTAGACAGTTATTTGCAGCAGCAAAGCGAGTGTTATCTCCACCTGGGGTGGAAGGGGCCTCGCTTCCGACATCAGCACCACAGGTACAGGACAAAGGCAAGAGGCCAATGCAGGATGAGGGGCCTTCAGGTGAACAAGAGACCGACTTCATTCTCATTCAGGATGACGATATAGACATGGGCCTGCAAAGTGCCAACCTTAGAGATATCATCCAGGAGCAGCAGACAGAGATCAAAGCCTTGTCCCTCGAATTGGAGAGGGCTAAGTGGAATATAAAATACTTGAAGCAAAGGAATAAGTAGCTTGAGGATCAGCAGGTGATTATGGAATTACAAAACATCAGGGAGAATCGTCAAGTTGCCCAAAGGAGGAGGATTGAATTCACTTCATTGGAGCAAGAGATTAATTATGATCGAGAGTCTTGGCTTGAAAGAGTCAACATCCACTTAGAGAGACTGCTGGACAAGGCCCATAGGGACAAAGCATTACTGAGACACATGGCTTTCCACTACATGGCACGGAACAAGGTTTGCAAGGCACGAATAAGGAATCTAAAGGCAAAATTAAAGAAGGCAATAAGGAAGCAAAATAGGCAAAAGGAGAATGATCGTCTTCAGATATTGGCCGAAGCCTCTTTAGCCCATCATGACACTTGATAGAGAAGGTCCAGCCCAAATTTCAAGAAATTTTGAGCAATTTTTGGCATTTTGAAATTTTTTGCACTAAAAAACAAGTTTTGCCTCCCTATGCGTCGCGCCACGTGGCGCTCGCTTTTGCTGTAGGGCTCCAAATCCAAAAAATTTGCATTTATGGATTTTTCATGATAAATTATGGTTTCTTGTGCATGGCCAAGAAATTTGGGTAGGTTTTGAGCCCTCAAGAGGCCAAAAACACTCAAAAAATGACCTCACTGCCCCTATTTTGACACACGGGAAGCAGTCTTGGGAGATTGAAGTTTTGGAGGGGAAAATGACATCCAAATCCGTAAATTCCATTTGGGTTGGAAATTATACAGGTAGGGATTTCCAACAAGCTATCTTGGGCTCAATTTGGACTTCGGGAAGTGCCTTAAAATCAGCTCCAAAGTGACGCGACGCATAGAGAAATTTTGCCTCATTTTCACTCTTCAGCTCAGAAATTCGCCCAGTTTTGACTAGTTTTACTTTTTAATGTAACTATTGATCTACCATGATGTAATTTGATGACCATGATGTAATTTTGGGCACATTTTTACTTGTTTTGGTAGATTCATTCACTAAAAAGTGAAAAACAACTGAATGAATCAGTTTCCTTTCATATAGGGGCAAGTTGTTTCATTGCCTATTTTTCAGTTCCTTGTTTAGATATGGTTGAAACAGCTCCTAGAATGATGAGATCGACCCCTAGAGGCATGGGAAGGAGTTATGCTTGTCTATATTATGTAATTTCTCAGTCATTTTCATGGTTGGACACTTGGGATTGCTTGGCACTCCATTGTACATCTGATTTCTGCATTTTTGGCAAAGGAAAGACCAGGGTTTTGCAGCACTTGTTAGGATCCTTGTGGCTCTGTGTTTTGATGGTGTTTTTCTTCATGTAATTGTAAGTTCATTGATGTTTTATGTATGCCATTTCCCTTCTCTTTGCTTTTGAAACTAAACAAATTGAGTGACAAAGGTAGAATTCATTAGCTTATGGTGCTCTGCCTGGAACTTTGTTAAGTTTTACATATTTTCATCTGTTTGGAGAGGATTCTTGCAGCCTCTTTCCCTCTTCAGCTCCTCAGTGGTCTTTTCTATCCATTCATTTCATCTAAAGCATCAAAACTACTGCCTACCTTGCCCCAACTGGAACTCTGCAAAAATTTGGCCTCATCCCCGGACCCAAATTTTCCTTTCCCTTTTTCCAACAAAAAACCCCCAAAACAATCAAATCAAATCCTTGCACTTCATACCTAGCCTAAAATTAGTTTTTATTTTAGTCATCTCAAGCCCCATCGATTATCTTTTGCTAAGAATTACCCGGAGAGAGCCCTCTCCTGTCCTCGTAGGGCTAGCTATGAGGCTGTGCGTGGTTTGATGTGGACCTAGAATCTTACCTTTTCAGCCTAAGGTAAATCTAGGCTCTAACACACACATCGCAGAAAGCAATAATCTTGTTTTTTTATCATCAGTAGGGTGTGATGGAACTTGAGGCCACTCTGAAGTAGTCATATCACTCCCAGAAGGCTTCTTCACTAGCAGTAGCATCTTGGACATCAACAAGATACTTGCACACACATCAAACACATCAATCAAATATCATGAGGAGAAATGAAGAAATACACAGGAAAGAAGCCATCAAGTCAACTACCTTGATGCCAATAATGTGGTCCAGCTCCAACATGCAAATCCTTGCATCAGTTTGATCATGAGGTAGGCACAGGTATGGAAAAATCTCACCTCCTCCCTATGTGTGAATAACAAAAATGTGTAAATGTCGATAGGAGATGTTTTAATAAGCTGGAGGTGGCCAGTTAACTTGGCCACCCTTGGCTAGTAAACTAAAAGTGATGGTAAGCACTCATGCAACATGGAGATGTCACATCAGTCGAGTTGGGATCACAGATAGTGGGTGGTGATTACGAGGAAAGAGGAAATAATCACTCTGAGTGGGGGAAACCTCGTGTGACTGCCAGGTCACCACAGTGCTCCAAGCCTAAGCCAAAAATGGCATAAAATGTACCGAGGCTCGAATTATTTGGCATAATCTCTCATTTCAGAAACAGTTACGAATAGGACAAGCTCAAGGTGCCATCAAGGAGTTTTAAACCCCGTTCTACAATTGCTACAGGAAGGACCTACAGACAATCCTACAACTGCAATAGGAGGGACGAGAAACTTCTATAGGAAGATTGAAAGGGTGGAGGAGTTATCACCTAGATTGACCTTAGGCTGAAGGGAGGCAATTCCAGGGTAACCACAAACCAAGCTTAGCCAAGTAGCTAGCCCTACTAGGCCGGGAGAGGGCTCTCTTCATAAGGATCTTAGTTAAGATGACTAGATCAGGTAAAGGATTCTGGGCTAAGTATAGTAGCTCTAAGGTTCTGATTGGATTTTGTAGGTGTTTTACTGGATCAGGAGGAGCTGGGTAGTTTAGGTCTGGGAAATTAGGTCAGAAATGTAGGGTGTTCTATGGGGCAAGGTAGGCATAGGCTTTATAACTTTAGGCTTGATGGGGTGAGTTGTTTAAGACTAATGAGAAGCTAAGAAGGGCATGTGACAATCGTGGATCCTTCTTAAACAGTAGAAAACATGAAATGTTGAATGATTTCCCAAGGCAGAGCACTAATATAATGGATTCAACCTATCAAACTTGAAAACATTCAACTAGAAGCAATGAAATGATTGGTGGCATACATAAAACATGTAAACAAATAATCGTATAAGAAGAAACTGTACTAAAACTCCATACCACAGGGATCCCATAAAAATAGTTGCAATTCTTATTAATCTCCTTGCCAAACTGCTTACAATGACATACAATCAAGCTCTGAGCATCCAACTGAGTCCAACCTCTTACAAAGAGAAAGAAGAATAAGATATAGACATGATTTCAACCTCCTCCCATCCTTAGGGGTCGAACCCCCAAGATGAGGAGCTAATCTAACTAATATTGAACAAGAAACAAGAATATAGGCATCATCAAGAACTTGCCTCTAAAAGTGAAAAACTGATTCATTTTGGCTCAAACTAACTCCTAAGAAATGAATCTACCTTCTATTATTATTAATTCATCATATTTATAAGCCATGGCATAATTTACATAGGTAAATCATCCACCATGAGAGATAATCCATGATTACAGTAAAAAACTGGAAAAATAGCAACCCTGAGCAAAAACTGTGAAAAGCGCAGCGCCACTAGGCAAAAGAGCTCCGCCACTTTTAGGTCCCTTTTGGGGACCTTATTGGCATCTAAATTGAGCCCATGATAGCTCATTTGAAAGTTCTTCAAGTCTACTTTCTATAAAGCCTAGAATGTATGTATTTGGAGCTCATTTGACCCCTCAAAACTTGATTCTCCCAAGGTTGCTTCTGTGTGTCCAAAAAGTGGTAGAAAGGTCATTTTTAGGGTGTTTTTTGACCTTTTGGTGGACCAGTTCTGCCCCAAAAACTTTGAAACTTTCTAGGGTGCATGTCCTCATTTCCCTGAATCCAAAAATGCAAGCCATTTCTTCAATGGGTGCCCCTAGGAAAAGCGCAGCGCCACTAGGAAGTTTTCTTGTGTATCGAAATCCAAAATTTCAAATGACAAAATTTGTTTAAAACTTGCCCAAAATTGGTGTGAAGCACCACCATCATGTGCTCTGGTGAGCCAAGGAAGCTTCAGCCAGCATCCTAAGTCTATCCTCCTCCTTTTTGCCCTTTAGAGCCCGCCTTAGCCTAGCTTTCACTGCCACTGTTTTCCTCCTCTTCATAGTCTCGGTC
This sequence comes from Pinus tabuliformis, assembly GCA_031772625.1. Lineage (NCBI taxonomy): Eukaryota > Viridiplantae > Streptophyta > Pinopsida > Pinales > Pinaceae > Pinus > Pinus tabuliformis. The sequence continues at coordinate 1,257,929,419 of CM062820.1, forward strand.
TTCTTGGTCCATATTTGCAAGGTTGAGGTGTATGAAGGGAATGACTGAAAGTGTTTTTAGGAATGAGGGGATGGGAGATGAGCTTGTGACTAGGAAATGAATGGAGGGGTAGGAAATGAGAGGGAGGGCTTGTTTACTTGAGAATTTGATCTTGGGGAAGAGGGACAAAGGGAATGGGAATGATATGGAATAGGGGTAAAGGGAAAAAGGGACAAGGTGATAGGGGAATAGGGATAGGTGAACTTAGAGCTTTAGGGATAGGTGATAAGATGAACAGTGAGGATTTAGGGTTTTAGGCATCATTAGGGAGATTTTATGGTTTCATATTAAACATGGAAAATGATGCTTATAGATTTGATTTGCAAACCAAAACTGAAGTGAGGGATGTCAAATTACTTGCAAAGATGGAAGGAGAGAGAAATTTGGAGTTTTCTTGAGAGTTTGAGGGTTTTTTAGCCCTCCTGCCAAAAGCGCGGTGCCACTTTCAAGACAACTTTTGACTGCCTTCCTGGTGTCCAAATTAAGCGTGGGATAGCTCATTGGAATACTTTCCAGAACATCTTGAAGTTTTCAATTTGGAGTTCATTTGCCTTGTCAAAAGCTCAATCTCCCAAGACTGGTCAAAATGTGCAGAATGAGGCTGCCAAAATGTAGAGTGATGTTGCAGTCAACTTTTGAAGGTCTTCCTCAACTCCAAATTGAGCTCATGATAGCTCATTGGAAAGATATTTGTGTCTAGTTATCATTTGACTCATAAAGCAAGTCATTTGGTCACTCCAGCTAGGAGAAATCTTGATTTTTCCAAAGTCGCTCCAGAAGTGCAGCAACTCTCTTGAGGCAAATGATGTTTTGGAAATTTCTCCCAAACCATGAGACCTATGTAAAAATGGAAGGAATTTTTTCTTCTTGAGCCTATGATGGACAAAAACCTCTCTCACTTTTGTCAAATTCATCTTTTCTTGCTCATAAACATCATTTGAATAAAACCTATCTGGATGTGTGGAACAGGGGATTTGTAGAAATGAAGGGAAATGAAGGGGATGAGGGGCTTAGAATTTCTTGAGAAAATTTCAGGAATTAGGGAAGGATGTTAGGAAGTAGGGGAAAGTAGAATTTCAAGGATTGAGTGAGGGTAAGGGGTTCAAAAGGGCAAAACACATGCCTAACCTAGAAAAGTGTCAAATTGTAGCAATATGCTAGGGTTTGTGGGAAAATGATGAATTTGAGGGATATAAGTGATGGGAAGTGTTTAAAAAGCTATATTAAGGATTGGGGAAGGTGTATGAGGATCAGGATACAAGTTTTTGTTGATGATTTGACCATCCAAGAAAAATTACCTTCAAAACCCTAGGAGAGGGAAATGAGCCTTACTTAAGCACAACTGAAGCACAAACAAGGTGTAAAATGACCCATTGGAACTTAAAATAATGATGACAACTCTTTGAATGATGGTACACTCAGCCGAATGGTGACATGGACCGATACTTGGAAAACTTTGGAAGGAGTGAAAACAATCCTAGACCTAATACCTAGTGACCAAATTTTACTTGAAGACTCACTGAAATGACAAAATTTGACTTTGACACCCTAAGACCACTTTGTAAGAGCATGTTTGATCATTGGTGGAAGGCTGCAAAGACTGACTCTAACAGGAGGAAAGCCACAGAGGTTTTAATTGGTATCCAAAATATCACCTTCATCCCAGACCACTTGATAAAGAGTAAGTTACAGCATATCCTTCATCCATCTATAAGATTGTATGAAAATTTCACTTAAAATTATACAAGCAGTAGTAGTTTAATTGTGAAATTAAAAGGTCTTTTCAGGCAGTAGAGTAAGGGGAATGTAGGCAATTTTCCTCAGGAAGGAATTTTATCTCACTATTGCCACTAAATTATACACTGAATCTATTAAAGAAGTATCTCTCCCTCACTTAGCTAAAAACATAGAGAAGAGATGGGGGGAGGATTTAACAGAAGGGAGCCCTCAAATACCAAAAGAATCCACCTACACCCTCCTGTGGTAGACATTTTTGGAAGACACCAGTGGCTAAGATTCTTTGAGTTGTTTAAAGGGTATGATGATGAAATTGCCTTTGAATTTTCCATGGCTTTGAAATAAAAAATAGAGGAAAGTGCCACCACTGTGGTGAGGGGGCTAGCTATCTCACTTAGCCTTAAAATAATTAGCAAAGTGACAACCCTACCTCTAGGATCAAATGGAGCAGAGAAGACAAAGCCACCAGTGTCACTGCTAAAAATAATTTCTTCACTGCCAATGAAAAGCATGTTGAGGACAAGAATGGAGTTAGGAGGGAAATCCTACCTTATCCTTGGGATGAGGTGGCCTACCATATTCTAAAATACATCTCTTGTGAGGGAAGAATGAGTGTGGTATATGCCTACCACTTTTTTATGCAACTAGCTCACAAAATAGAAGAAAAGATAGATCAACGACTTCAAAATAAGCCTATTCGAGGGGGAAACCTCCTTTACATTACACAAATGAACAATTATTGGATGATTCAAATGACAAAGCCTCCTTTCTATATATAGGAGTATAAGGGGTCACAATATAATCAGAGTCAACATAACAATAATAAATATAAGGGCACAACAATAATAATAGTGGGCTTCTATGGGGCATAGTAATAACAATATGGGGACAACAGGGGCACATCAATAACAATAAGGGGCTACAATGACAATAGTAATGGGGGAATCATTGGTATTATAGGGACCGAACATGCCCCTCTCTTTAAAAAAAGTGTTGTCCTCAACACTTGAGTAGTTTTGGATGCTTCTGTATAAAATTCTCGTCCTCCCATGTGGAATCTCTAGCGGGTAAGTTCTTCCACTTGATGAGATACTCTGAAATTGATCGATTTCATAGCTATCGAGTTCTTGTTTCTGTGACTGCTTCAAGTTCCAATATGATTTTTCCTTCCTTGTCAAGTTCTGGCAATATTGTTTGAAATGGGAGCTTGTCACCTATAACCTTGTTTAAGCATGAAACATGGAAAACTGGGTGCACTCGGGAAGATGCAAGAAGCTCCATTTGTATTCCACGGTACCAATCTTTTGCAACACCTTGTATGGACCATAATACTTTGGTGATAATTTATTATCCTTCTTAGCTTGCTTGAGAGACATTTGTTTGTATGGTTGTAGTCATAGAAATACCTAGTCACGTACATCAAAACTTCTTTCATTGTGATGTTGATTTGCCTGTTGCTTCATTATATTCTACGCCAAACTAAGGTTATCCTTTAAGAGTTGGAGAACCTGTTGTTGATGCTCGATGTGATCTTCCGCTGCTTGAACCTTAGCATTTTCTCTTAAATATGTTGTGAAGGATGGTGGATGATATCCATAAAGTGCCATAAATGGGGTCATTTTTGCTGCAGTATGGAAGGAAGTGTTATAACACCATTCAACCAAAGGCAACCACTTGACCAATTGTGTTTGTTTATCATAAACAAAGAAATGAAGATATCCTTCCAAACATTTTTTCACTATCTCAATTTTCCCATCAGATTGAGGATGATAAGATGAGCTATGAGCTAATTGAGTAACCAGACAAGAAAATAATTCAGTCCAAAAATTTCCAGTGAAAATGGGATCTCTGCCGCTTACAATAATCTTTGGGTTTCCATGTAGCTTTTGAATTGTTCCCATAAATGTAGTAGCAATTGTACTGGCTTTAATGGATGAGATAATGCACAAAAGTGTGAATACTTGGTAATTTTATCAACTACCACCATGATGACACTCTTTCCTTCGTACTTGGGTAAACCTGTGATAAAATCCATTCAAACCTCCTCCCAACATTGACTTGGAATGGATAAAGGTTGTAACAGACCTGGTGTCTTAATTGTCTCAACTATATTTTGTTGTCAAACCAAACATTTCACCACAAAATTTTGAATATCAGATTTAAGGCCATCCCAAAAAAAATTCTTCTTAACCCTTTGGTAAGTTTTTAAAAATCTTGAGTGCCCTCCTAAGGGAGAGGTGTGTAATTCCAGAAGAATCTTTTGTTTGAGTTTGGAATTCTTATAGAGGTATAAGCGATCTTTGACCATAACGAATCATTTTTCCAGCTAATTCTATCAGACGTACTGGGATCTTGCTGCAACTTTTGAATGAGTGCCCACACTTCTTCATCATTCTTCCATTCATCCCTTGCTTCGTTTATCCAATCTGGTTGGATGATAGAGATGGAACAAAGAAATGCTTTCACATCCTCATCCTTTCTTGAGAGTGCATCTACAGCAACATTTTGCTTCCCCTTTTTGTAGGTGATTTCAAAGTCATAACCCAACATCCTTATGACCCATTTTTGTTTCTCTTCTAAAGATAATCTTTGTTCTAAGAAGTATTTAAGACTATCATCATCCGTTTTTACCTTGAATTGTCTTCCCATTATTTAAGGTCGTCATTTCTTAAGTGCATGTAGTATTGCCAACATTTCCTTCTCATAAATATATTTGTGTAAATACTGTCCTTTGATTGCACGATTTTCAAAAGCAATGGGTCCTCCTTCCTGCATTAAAACAACACCAATTCCATTTCTTGAGGCATCACATTCCACAATAAAGGTTTTTGTGAAGTCTGGCGTAGCTAAGACCGGTGCTTGTCACATTTCCTCTTTAATATGTTCAAAGGCCTTCGTTGCTTTTGGATTCCAAGAAAATGCATCTTTCTTCAGTAATGTTGTTAGAGGTGCTACTATTTACCATATTTCTTAACTTGTCTCACTTGGTCTTGTTAGAGAAAAATTTGTTGCACTTGGTCTCGTAATTTTGATATCTCATGTTGCATTTCTTCCTCTTCTTCATGTGTCATAGTAGAACTTTCACGTTGCTTACTAGGTGTTTCCATTTTATTTCTTCGTAGCGTCAATTATTGATAATTTTCTTCACTATTCCCTTTTAATCACTTCAAACTATTTTTTCAAACAAAACTTATGCAATTTTTTAAAAAGACTAAACATATTTTTTCGCTTTGTAGGAACTCGATATTGAATCTATTTTATCTCTATAATTTTTGATTTTCAAGGTCTGAAATTTCATCATGTGGTAGCTCTCTCAGTCCTATTTCCAATGCCACAAGTCTAACCAAGATTGGATTTTCCAAGAAATAGTTATGCCCAATCTCCCACAATTGCCTGATTATAGATTGGTTCAGTAGAGAAAACTTGTATGCAGTGCCAAGTGTCACTATTTCGACCTTAGGCCCTGAAAACAATATCCAAAAAACTACAATCCGTCATATTTCTGTCACTTTTTACAAACTTTGAATCCGATGCTCCGAGCAAAAGTTATGACGATTTTCCCAAGGCCACTTGTTTGAGATGGAATTTGTGATCCTGAGAAAACCATAACTTCCGTGGTTCATGTCTTCGAAAATGTAATCAAAATAGTCTAAAATTTCACCACGAATCATCACGATTTTTTCTCAAATGGGTTTTTTTCAGCTTCTGAAGCTTCGTATAAAAAACGTTATAGTGACAATTCCACGATGACTTGTTTGCAGCAGTGAAACCCTAGAATCCAAAGCTCTGATACCAAATGTTATGCAACCAGCTCACAAAATAGAAGAAAATATAGATCAACGACTTCAAAATAAGCCTCTTCTAAGGGGAAACCTCCTTTACATTACACAAATGAAAAATTCTTGGATGATTCAAATGATAAAACTTTCTTTCTATATATAGGAGTCTAAGGGGTCACAATATAATCAGAGCCAGCATAACAATAATAATATAAGGGCACAACAATAACAATAGTGAGCTTCTATGGGGCACAATAATAAAAATATGGGGATAATAGGGGCACAACAATAACAATAGTGGGCTTTTATGGGAAACAATAATAACAATACGGGGACAACAGGGGCACAACAATAACAATAAGGGGCTACAATGACAATAGTAATGGGGGAATGACTAGTATTATAGGGACCTAACACACTTTAGACTACTTCATGAACTCAGGTTCCAGTTAGAATTGCCTCTCAAATACTTAGTGTGCCATACATCCTCCTATAGCCCATCAGGGACATGAGTCAAAAAGTGAGAGAGGAAAAACACCAACACTTAGGCCACCATGGCCTCATTAAACTGATAATGGTGGATGCCTTGAGAAAATTGAGAATCCCTGTCCTTTGGTCCAAATTCATAGACATAGATAGAGAAAACTTCATTGAAATACAAACCCTCTTACTAGGTGAGACCCCAACCTCTAGTGTTGGTGGAAAAGAGGGAAAAATAAAGGAAGAAGAAGAAAGGGAAAGGACCGAAGAGGAAGAAGTAGTATGGTTAAAAGAAGAAGAAAGAGAAACAAAAGCAGAAATGATAGTGGAAGAACTAGAGGTAGAGGTAGGAGGAGAACAAGATGAAAAAGAAGAGGGGGAGAAATAGGAAAAATCAAGTCCCAAGAAGACTAATGAGACAAAAGAAATAGAGATACCCCCAAAGAAATCAATTTTCTCTCCAAGACCCACTAAACAAGAGGTAGTTGTGACTTTAGCCACCTTGAGCACCCCAGCCAAACATAAAAGGAAGAGACAAAGTCAAACCCCCTATATTTCAAGACTAGGAAAAGCACCAAGATCAAGCAAGGGAGGCCACAAACTCCCACAAAGGTCCCCATCACAATTGAGGAGTCCCCAAGCAAGAAAGAGGAGGTGGGATCCATCCACTGAAAGAAAAATCGAAGAGGTCACCTCTCCAAACCCACAACAAAGACTCCTATAGCATATGTAAGAAGGCCCATGACCAGATCAACCCCTTTCAAACAACCCAAGGCACCAACCAGCATCCAACAAGAAGAAAAGGGGAAGCTACAGGAGGGGTAGAGTATGCTACAGGAAAAATAGATTGTGCTACAGGAGGGGCGGATGATACTATAAGAGGAGAAGAATGAGAAACAGGAGGGGAAGAATGTGACGCAATAACTACAGGAGGTATTAGTCTCCCCAAAAACATTTGAGAATGACTTCCCAGAGCTCCAGGAGCCTAGTCCACAACCTAGCCTAAGCTCCTATTATAAATTCATTGAAGGAGGGAGAATTATTCCCCAAAAATTTGTAGTCCCACTTTTCTATGAGCTAGAAGCAGAAAGAGGAAGAACCCACAGATGGATGAAAATTGCTAAGTCTAAGAAGGTGGAAGATGTGGGCCTCATGGAAGAAAAGGTCCTTGAAATGGGAAAATAATTAAGTGAGTTGAGAATGAGGGAGTCCATAATGAAGGAGAAGCTACAAGCAGAAAATATGTGCTTGAGGGAGAAGCTGCAGGAAAAGGAGACCCAACTTGTCACAATGGAAAGCCTCTCCATGGAGGCATTATAGTGCAGACAGACATCCAAGTCTTATGCACTCTTTCTCAAAGAGCAGTGGTTGCAATTCCAAATCAAAACCTTAGCACAACATGGGTTTATGCCATTCCAAGACTACAAACAGTTCATTGAATTCTGCAAGCAAGCTAGCATGGAGGACAAAGTGAAATTGGCTGAGTTTTACATTCATAACCTCAATTTGACTTATATGAATATTTGGGATCCCAATGCAATATTGGGGGATACACAGCTAATGGCCTTAGCATCTTGGATGACTCATGAGGAGGAAAGGTTTGAGGAAGTAAAGAGAGTCATGGAAAAGGAGGAAAATGAACCATTATATATAATATTAGAGCTAATGAGACCAATTGTTGTTATTAGCAATCATAGGATCATCTCCAATGATGCTGACCTAACACCCAAATACCTTTCCAACTAGGAACAAGACATCTCACATTTTGAAGACACTCTCATGTTGTTGGGAACAAAAATCTAGCAAGCCTACCAGAGGAGATGGAATACCTTACCCCACTACCTCTAGATCAGAGAATATCACTACCTTGAAAGGCCGAGGAATGCATTGGAGAGGACACCCCCATACTCAAGCTCAATCCACCATTATTGCTAGGCCTATAGGAAGGAAGAAATGAAGAAAAAGAGCAGAAAGAGTGGACACAAATAGAAAAGAATGCAGGTTTCTATCCCCAAGAAGGCACACCATCTGAGGAACCTTGGGATGTCAAGGAGGCCACCAGGGCCATGAAGGATATGGACATAGATGACTAAGTTTCTCAAGGGATGAACTACAATTTCAGTAGGGGATTGATTATGAGGCTCATAAATAGGTAAATTATAAGGGTCTTAATGCCATCCTACACCTTTAGAACTATCTCTTTCTCACATTTATTTACAATTTTTGTTATATTATGCTTAGTGAGAGGGGTAAAATATGTTTTTCTATGTCATGTGGCCTAATATGGTTTAATTGCAAGAAATGGAGAATTTTTTAGATAATTTACATGTAGGGGCTCAGAGTAGACAATAGGGAGAGATTCTAGGAGGTTTTCCACCTCCTTAACTCCTTCAATCAGCCCAAGATCACTACACTCTCTCTCATCATCTCGAGGTCATTGGCATCCAAGAAAGTTCAGTTAATGAAGGTCAAGATTCACTAATATCGACTTATGGGAGACAAAAATTCATATTTTATAGGTACATGCTAGTAGCTACCCTCTTGTATTAATAAACATGTAAAAGAGTTGATTAGGATTCGAGTTTTCTTTTCAGCTAGGTATCTATTGATCTCAAGCACTTGGCACTGTTATTTTTGACTGGTTATGTGATGTATTTGACATTGATGCAATGATAATGAGAAGCTTCCTATTGGTTAATCATTGAGTTAGTTCCATAGGGTTGAGGCTCTTAGGTTTGGTCCCAACCCTAGTGGATTAGGTCCCTCTTGTGTATTTGTATCTTCTTTTGGTTTAAAGTGCTTATTAATTTTCTGTATTTCATTAGAAAATAACCCATCAAAATCTTGTGATTGCAAACTCTGTCTCATCTCTCCCATGGGAGCATGAATAGAAGGATCTACAATCACATTCCAAAATATGTTTATGATTTCTTGGAAGAATATCTATGTTAGTCATATTGTTTCGCATGTGCTTATTGTAGCTTAGGAGTTGATTTATTTACTACATCATAGCTTTTGGCATAGATTATATGGCATTTAAATTCAACTCATCTATTCCACTATTAGCTGTTTCATTTTGTCAATGATAAAAGGGTATATGCATGTGATGTTGCAAGTTTTTTTGGATCTAAAAGAAATGGGACTTACACCACCTCCATCTTGGACTTCCTCACCTTCTTTTATGAATCCCAAATTTTTCCATCAAAGTTTTGTTCTTGAGATTATTTTCCTTGATCACCATGAGAAGCTCTCCTAGTGCAAAACAGGCCTTCCAAATGCTTTGAAATTGGTTGGGGGTGTTTTCCACCTTTCATATATTTACCTCAACCTCCATCCACCTTTCCATCCCTTGAACCCATCATTCCTACCTCCTAAACCTTCTCAGAAACCTTCCTGTAGCAATACAGGGCACCTGTAGCAGCCTCCTGTAGCATACCTGTAGCAGCCTGTTTTTCTACCTGTTTTGACCTTTGATGCAATTTGGACTTAGTTTAAAAATAGGTTGACCCCTAGCTATGAATCCATGATCAAGGGCAACACCTATGCCACTCCAAAACCTCATTTTCCTTCACTGCAAAATAGAATATCATTAGTTTATTTATAACAGATTTGGCACAAATAAGAATCGATTGATATGCAAGTGTGAGCTAGATAGATGATGCATGGAATCTTGAGTTATTATTTGGTAGGTTAGTTTCCTGTCTGCAAGTAGATTTGGTAGCTAGATGATTGATTTCAAGATAATGTAGTTCCCTTTCTGCAAGTAGTGTAGCTCTTATCTTTTCATGAATTGATTCAATAACATTTACCAGTTGAAGTTCAAAATCATTTTCCTTTTTATCATTAGAGGTAGCTTCTAAGTTGCACCTTCAGTGGTTACTTTTATTCTAATTCAGTAGGAGGAATTTTCTTGGAGCACTATTGATAAAGTGTCTCAGTTGAGGGTGGCATGAGTAGAATCCCATCTACTATGTATATAACACTGTCACCTCGAAGTTTTTTCGAACCCCGGGTTGATAAATAGAGTTGAGGAGCCCTTGGGAGTTGCAACACTCTTGGTGCAATACCAGGGCTCACCAGTGGGTGTGTGGGATCATCCAAGACTCTGAAGGAAAAAATGAACTGCAATATTCCTCAACTCTTGGAATCAACACAAACATCCATGCTTCTATAAACATTGCACCTTAGAAATTCTAAGAAACCAATAATTACGATCCATTTCTAGGGGAACATCCTTTTACAATGAATACAATGTATAAGACAATATTTGATGATGCTAAGACTAGGTCTCCTTAATATATATAGGGGAGAAAAAGCTACAATTATAATAAAATGGGACCATGAAATATTCTAACCTACATAACAATATAACAATAGAAATCTAAGAACTCAATATCTAGGTCTTAGTAAGGGGTTTTAGAATTAACATGAAGCTTATATAGGGATTAACATCCCCCTCCCCTTCAAACAAGTTTTTTCCTCAACACTTCACTATCTACATGTTTTGTTGCATGATAATTCATCTTCCCATGTTCACGCCTCTTCCACAGGTAGGTTCTTCCATTTGATGAGGTACATTGATCAATTTCTTAGTTGGTTAATTCTTATTTCTAAGGATGTTTATTGTTCTAGTATTATTTTCCCTTATTCATTAGTCTCTGGTAAAATTATTTGGATTGGGATCTTGTCACCAATTACCTTCTTTAAGAAAGAAACACGGAATACTACATGTACATGTAAATATGGAGGTAACTCCAATTTGGAAGCAATACTTCCACTCCTTTGCAAAACCTTATATGTGCCAGAACACCTCGATACCAATTTAGTTTCCTTCTTTTGTTTCTTGACAGACAATTATTTATATGGTTTTATTTGTAACACCTTCCTCCCACATCTACACAAGAAATCGGCCAGCCGGGGTAAACATGCAATGAGAGGCCACTATGATATGATTTGACCTCCTAAGTTACGTTATGGAAGTGGAATCGATGGAAACACGCCATACAAAAATTCAACATTAGCATTAGGACCCTTAGGAACCAGTCCACCCTTGTTGCCAATCAACCCCTGAGTCCCACTGAGATTTTATACCACTTGACCTATGGACGCTCTCATGTTATGGGCATGCCAGCATCCAGGGACCTTTGGATGCTCTCACGGGCCTACAAGCTAGCGTCTAGGGACTATTTTTCTCAGTGTTGTGCCATTGTCCCTGGGATTCGAGCCACTTTTTTAGGCCCAGAGCCCAGGTCACTGCCTAGAATTGAATGACATTTTAATAACCGTAAAATAACAAGGAAATGACAATATAAATGTAATCACTTGAATGAGACCTTGCCTGAACCCCTACTAGCCATGATAGTCATTTCATCAAACATATCACGAATATGTAATCTACAGGTGTAAATAACAAATCTGAGCATAGGGGTCTCATACTTAGCTGAGAATCACTAAGAAGCATTGATGCCTCAACACATAAACTTCCATTTCATTCATTAGGTAATAGATACATTGTTCATTCATTTACCATTAAAAAAATGATGAGATCCATACATAGCTTATGTCATAAAACATATATATAACCAGCATAATAGCAATAAAAATACCAATGAAATCACAACCATATGATCCACATATTAACTAGTATAATACTCATAGAAATATAAGGAGAAATAACCTCATATTGATGATGCAAAATCCAAACCCGAGATGGGTCTTCCACGTTTCACCCAACTGTATAATGGTTAAGCCAAATCTCTCTTCATCCATTCACCACTGTGCCATATTCCAAGCATGAATATGGGATCTCATAGAACAAATCAATCCAAAAAAATCCAGGGATTCCATAGGCCATCCACCTCAACCCATAAATAGTGATTCCACCTCACGGTCATACATCACAAAACCATCATCGGATTGTTCTCTATCTATGCCTTCCAGGGCTTCTAGATAATTTGTTCCAACCAAGGCTTCTAGGACTAGGAACTCAACCCACAACTGCTGCCGAGTTTCCAGAGCGTTTGTCCAACCAAGGTTTCCAGGACTAGTAACTCAACCCACCAAGGGCTTCCAGAGAATTTGTCCAACCAAGGCTTCTAGGACTAGTAACTCAACCCAAGTTGTTACAGTGCTTCTAGAGCATTTGTCCAACCAGAGCTTCCAGGAACTAATAACTCAACCCAAGCTAAGGAAACCTGAGAAACTGTTAGGCCCCTATACTACTAGTGTAACCCCTTATTGTTATTAGTACAACCCACTTATTATATTGATGTACCCATGTAGTGCCCATATTGTTACTATTGTGCCCCATAGAAGCCCACTATTGTTATTATTGTGCCCTTACATTATTATTGTTATGTCGGCTCTGATTATGTTATGACCCCTTAGACTCCTATATATAGAAAGGAGGCCTTTTCATTTGTATCATCCAAGAATTTTTCATTTATGTAATGTAAAGGAGGTTGCCCCCTCGAAGAGGCTAAATTCTAAGTCGTTGATCTATCTTTTCTATCTTTTCTTGAGCTGGTTTCATAACATTTGGTATCAGAGCTTTGGATTCTAGGGTTTCGCTGCTCCAAATAGGTCATCGTGGAATTTTCGCTATAAATTTCTTTCTGCGATGTTTCATAAGCTAAAATAAAAACCCATTTGAGAAGACATCGCGCTGCATCTCGGGTCCGAATTTCAAAGCTTTTTGCGCTATATTTGCGGAGATATGATCTGAGTAAGTTGGTATTTTTGCAGACTCCTGAATTACATTCCAAACAGGTGACCGGGGGAAAATCGTCATAACTTTCTCTCTAAGGATCAGATTGAAATTTCATAAGAAGGTACAGAAAGAGGACGGACTGTAGTTTCTTGTATATATTTTTCATAGCCAAAGGTCAAAACAGCGACACGTGGCACTTCATACAAGTTTGCTCTTCTGGAAAGGTCTATAATCAGGCCATCTTGGGAGATTGTGCATAACTCTTTCTTGGAGAATCCAATTTGGATCAGACTGGCGGCATTGGAAAGAGGACACAAAGGGATACTACAGGTTGCAATTTCAGAACTTAAAGATCTGAAAGTACAGAGTTACAGTCATTTCAAGATCGAGCTCCTAAAATCAAGAAAAAGCAAGATGAGGAAGTTTGATGGCAAGGATTCGGTAAATTGGATACTTCAGATGGAGCAATATTTTGATCTATATGGTGTACCACTGTTACAAAAGGTATGTATTGCATCTTCATATTTAGAACCGGATCAATTTTTATGGTATGAAGGGATTTTTTCTCATAAACAACTTGTTACATGGTCAATTTTCACAGAGGAAATGATAGCACATTATGAGGATACAAAGAGCAACACCTTCTTTAGAGCAACACCACAACAATTGGAAAGAGTAAAAGGTCTTTGTGACATAGTGGAAAGAAAAATTATGGAAACCAAGAAACATACCCGTCACAACTATAAATATGGAAGTGTTGTTTCTCCTAGCCTTCCACAACCTACAAGGGTTACACCACAACAATTGGAAGAAAAAAGAGAAAAAGGGCTTTGTTACAATTGTGATAGCAAATGCACTAAAGGTCATAAGTGTGCTGAGAAGAAATTATTTTACATAGAATATGAAGAGGAGGAAGAAAAGGATCAAGAAACATCAAAAGGAGAAGATAGATGCCAGGACCCCACCCCAGAGAAAGAAGAAATGAATCAGACAATACCTTGTAAAGCATTGGCAAGAATTACCACTACTCAAACTCTCAAGATAGAAGGACATATCAAGAAGAAAAAGGTGCAAGAAGTGAAAGATCACATCAAGAAAGAAGAAATGAATCCAACCATATCTTGTAATTCATTGGTCGAAAGTACCACTCCTCAAACTATCAAGATAGAAGGACATATCAAGAAGAAAAATGTTCAAGAAGTGAAAGATCACATCGAGCATCAAGAAATGAATTCGACCATATCTTGTAAAGGATTGGAAGACATTACCACTCCTCAAACTCTAGAGATAGAAGGACATATCAAGAAGAAAAAGGTTCAAGCAGTGAAAGATCAAATCGAGCATCAACAACAATCTCTTCAAATTTTAAAGGAATGCCACTTCGGTGCAAAATCAAACGAAACAACAGGTAGATCATCATTGTAGTGAAAAATGTTTTGATGTAGGTGATTGGGTATTTTTACTTCTACATCTCAAGCAAGATACTTATGAGAAGGAAATGTTGGCAATACTACATGCACTTAAAAAATGGCGACCTTTTCGAATGGGAAGACTCTTCAAGGATGAGGATGTGGAAGCATTTTTTTGTGCTATTTCTATTATCCAACCAGATTGGATAAACGAAGCAAGGGATGAATGGAAGAAGGATGAAGAAGTATGTCCACTTATTGAAAAGTTGCAAAAGATCCCAATTCAAACAATATTGCCAGAAATTGAAGAGGAAGGAAAAATCATATTGGAACCTGGAGCAGTCACAGAAACAAGAACCCGACAACTACGAAATCAATCAATTTCAGAGTATCTCATCAAGTGGAAGAACTTACCCGCTAAAGATTCCACATGGGAGGACAATAATTTTATACAGAAGCATCAAGAACTACTCAAGCGTTGAGGACAAAGCTTTTTGAAGGAGAGGGGCATGTTAGGCCCCTATACTACTAGTGTAACCCCTTATTGTTATTAGTACAACCCACTTATTATATTGATGTACCCATGTAGTGCCCATATTGTTACTATTGTGCCCCATAGAAGCCCACTATTGTTATTATTGTGCCCTTACATTATTATTGTTATGTCAGCTCTGATTATGTTATGACCCCTTAGACTCCTATATATAGAAAGGAGGCCTTTTCATTTGTATCATCCAAGAATTGTTCATTTATGTAATGTAAAGGAGGTTGCCCCCTCGAAGAGGCTGAATTCTAAGTCGTTGATCTATCTTTTCTATCTTTTCTTAAGCTGGTTTCATAACAGAAACAACCAAACAAAACAAGGAAATAAACCCACAATCTCCATGGCTATCTAAGAAATGGAAAGGCTAGGCAATCCATTGCTAATCTCGGCAATCCTCCATGCTAGTGACAGGTCATGTCCAATAATCCACATGCATATGCCATGCATGTCAAAACTAGTGAGGAAAACATACATGCAACTCGGTATCTACAAGCCTAATCTGTTGCAGTTGTTGATCCCGATGTCCTCTTGCGCTTTCCTACTATTCCTTTTCCTTCTTGATCCAAAAATCCAAGTATGCCACACCCTCCAAGAGTGCTCCAAGAAAACTCTTAAGTATCCAAGAGTATGAGAGATAGAGAATAGTGAGAGAGCTCCAAAACTAAACTGGCAAAAGGTTACCAACTGACCCTCAAAAGCCTGTTTATGAATAAGGCCTCTATTTTCTTCATTTTCCATTATTTTCCTTCAATTTCCTCCTCACATGCAACCTGTGACCTTTCACCTCCCTTTTCTTTAATTTCCATTATTTTCGTAAGCAAATATACCAAAAAATTCCATTTTTCCTTTCCAAATCCTTAGCCATTGCTTTTTCCAATTTCCTTAGCCATTAATAACCAAATGAACACCCACATTAGGATGTCTTGCCCAACATTAAGCTTGGAATAAGTGTCCCATCAACCGTGGTTATTATTTTTCTTTTATTAAGTTTGATGACATGGAATTTTCACCAGGGCTGTTACAGTATTCTCACTAATAGCCAATTCCCAACTTCTAATTCCCTTTCACTGTAATGTTGATCTACTTTTTGTTTCATGCTCTTTTGTGTTATAACCAAGTTGTCCTTCAATAGTTTGAGAACCTTTTGTTGATGTCATATGTGGTGTCGTATGAGGTCCTCTTCAATTGGATCCTTTATAATCCCTTTCAAAGGTGATGTGATGGATGGATGATAATATCCATAAAGTACCATAAATGGTGACATTTTTGATGAAGTATGGAAGGATGTTATATACCACCATCTTGCTAAGGGAAACCATTTAACCCATTGTGTCTATTTATCAAATGCAAAGCAACAGATATATCCTTCTAAACATTTTTTCACAATCTCAATTTCCCATCATATTCAGGATGGTAAGATGAAATATTATCCAATGGAGTACCAAACAATAAAATAATTAATTTTAAAAAGTTCTAGTGAAAATTGGATCGTTTTCACTTACAAGAATCTTCGGTATTCCATGTAGATTTTGGATGGTTTCCATGAATGTGTATACAATTGTACTTTCTTTAAAAGGATGAGAAAGAGAGAAAAATGGTCCTACTTTGTCATTCGATATACCACTACCATAATGACATTATTTTCTTTATATTTCTGTAAAATTGTAATAAATTCCATTAAAAATTCTTCCCAACATTTTCTTGGTATGGCTAATAGTTGTAAGATCCCTGGGATCTTGATTTTCTGTACCTTATTTTGTTGGCATAAAAGACATTCAACCACAAAGATTTGCACATATCCTTTTATACGTTCACATATTTTATTTTCTTGATACTATTGTATGTCTTCAAGAACCTTGAATGTCCTTCTATAGGAGAAGTGTAATTTTAAAAGGACCTTCTATTTTATTTGAGAATTATTACATAAGTAATCTTGAAATCATTCTTCCACATAAAAAAAATTACTACATCAACTTCCTCCTATAGTTGTGTTGACATTGGTGGACTTGCCAACATTCAAGGGGTTCTCCCTGATATGCAGTCACAACTAGACCTCACACCATTTGGGATAAGAGCCCCATCCAGAATAGGACCTGAATGTCGTGTACTTAAAGATTTTCCTTGGCTTTAGCTATCAGCAAGAGATAGAATTGAATATGTGCCTTCAAAAAGAAAGCTAGTGTTCCTGGTGAATGTTCAGTTGCAAGTGCATCAAGGTTATTCTACCGCAGAGAGGAAATAAATTGAGCCTCTAGGAGAGAGGTCATAGTACCACCCTAATAAAGACTGATAGAAACAAGAACGTTTCGTTTAACACCCAACAAAATAGTCCACATTGTTGTAGGCCATTTTGTCACATCTAGTAAATATGTCTACAAAATGGACCCATCAGCATCCATGAACACCTTGGCATCATCCCTACATAAATCCCTAAGCATGACTCTCTCAAATCCCCAAGTTTATGACCTTGACTACTTCATTCTAGTGATTTTAAGGCCTGGGACACCCTGGCCCTATAGGGACCTGCGTTCAGCAATAGGTTTCTCAATTCTGCACTTGGTCTGATCATAGCAAGTTGTCCCTTGATAGGGATGCATTGATTCTAGAAATTTGGGAAAAATAAAAAGAATCCTGAAGCTTCCTCTTCCAGAAGCTTCCAGAAGTTGTTACAACCATTTTCCTTGGATAAGAACTTTGAATCATGTCTTCCCTAGCTTGGATTTTTCACCTCTTATCCCTTGAGATCATCCTCCCATCAAGAGTGGATCTCAAGCCTAGATTGGTAAATGGATCAGAATTCCTAAACCACCATCCTCTCCTATATATTTACTACCATCCATAGGCCATGGGTTGGCTTTGGAGACTATTCATACCCTTATGTTTTTTCTTTGATCATAAGATATTTATCATTCCCATGCATTAGGGTGATCTTGAGGTGTACTTTGTGGCAAGGAAGGACAAGTCAACGTGGGGAGATCTCTACAAGATCAGCTTCCACTTATGGTTGTAAACTCTCTCCCTTTCATATTAATACAAAGAGTATATCATTTTACTATATGTGTTATGTTATGTTTAAATTCATATATTCCATTGCTATGTTGATCCATTAAATAGAGTGATTGGATAATGCTACATTAATGGCGTAGATCTGTGGCTTGTGTTGTTTGTTTGTGCAGGTTCTAATTATAATGATTAGAGCTACGGTTGGAGATGACAAGCCAAGTGGAGAGAAGAGCTTGCGAGATATCACAAGTAAGCATCTTTCCATTCTCCAATTCCTCTAAGGAGAATTTTATAGTTTTTTATTTATGTTGTTCTAAACCAGGCCACTAGGTATAGGGAAGATACTTATGTCCGCATTCGTAGATTTTGTATAACAAATTGGCAACCATATTGGGGAATGGTTCATCCCTTAATGGTTTCCTTGACTTTATCCCTTGTTACACCTCTTGAAAATACTTCCAGTGCCTCACTCATTTTGAATTGACCTAAGGAATACCTTTCATTGAGATGCATTTATTTATTTTTGTCAGAAACTGGATTTTCCTTGATCGACACACCCCCTGGTCTGCTGACAGAGCATTTCAGAGCACCTTGAATAACTACCTACCTACTCTGCAGAGCACCTTCTCTTGTGTTGCACTTGCTCTGATTCCTCTTTACCTATACTGCAAAGAACCCTAGCCTTCTTTGCACCTGCTCTGCAGAGCACTGTTTCCATTTAAGCACCTGCACTGAGCCCAATTGCATGCAAAAAAATTACGTTTGTTACCTTTCTCTTCGATTAGATTTGTTCCAGTTGGTTATACTTGTGTCCTTGAGTGTGCTTTTGTCTCTCAATGGCCTTCATCTTGTTTTATTTTGGTTTTGAGTGCCTTTGATAAGAATTTGTTTAGATTTCGATTTGTTCTTTTCATCGGGTCATTAGCAAACTGGTTGCTTGATCGTTGATTGCTTGAAGGAATTGGTGTTTTAGTAATCATTCTAAATAGTTTATTTTATTAGTGATTAGGCAAATATCTTAGTTTTCATCTGAAAATTAACTGGAAATGGAAAGAAAAATTGTATGCATCATGCATTGCATATAGGTCTTTGATTTTGATTGGAATAGTGAAGTTGAAGAGATCGATTGTTGCATCACTTTTGTTGCATTGTTGATTGATTTCTTCTTCCCCTACTTAGTTAGGCCTTTCATTGTTAAAAGGAAAATGAAAAGAGTTATTTTTATCATATTAGTTTTAACATAGGTGTTCAGGTGACATCGAGTTTTGAGCCTTGAAATCGAGACATAATTCAAGATAAACTCTAAAATTCACTCAATTAATCTAAAGAGCATTTGAAACTTAATGTCACATATAGAGGTCTAGGCTAGAGACGTGTTCCGACGTCTTTTAATGTAGGATCTTTCATTTTTTCCAGCGTTGCATTCCGGGGGTGATATCTCGTTCCACATACGTAAGTGTAGCAGATTATTCTCCACGTACCTCCGGTATATTGGATGGCGTTCCACGCATGATAAGTATATGGGAACTCTCTCATCGAATGGTTACACATTAGACAACACTACCACGGATTTCACTTCCACGTATCGTCGAGTATATGGAATTTCACCATAGGTTTCTATCGTTACCATAGGTAATCGAGTCGACCGCCTTATATATTGTGATACACTGAACGCAACATTTAGAGAGATTGCATGCCTGTATGTAAATCCTTGTTTTTCCAAGGTGGTATATTGTAGTTCACAGTTACTTGGTAAAACCTTTTGCCTAGTTACCCCTGTTTTGTTTTATTTTGTATCTTTAATTTCTAAAATCAATTAATTGACTACAAAGAAACATCGTCACCGTGGAACAACTCCTAAGTGGATCTTAGGTTGAGACTAATGGTGAAAGTTCCTGAGTCTACCAACTAAGGAAACCCCTCTAACGAGAATCCTGGTCCTTTTCCTTCTTTTGGAAATATTGGTGCTCCTTATATGAAAATGTTGTCCCTTCCCAGATTTACCATTGGTTTTCTAGTTTGGTTTTCTTCAACCCCTATGGCTCTGAATTGTTGGGTGTGGAGCCTGATTATCTTCTTTATTCAGAGGTATCACCACATTGGACCCCATTTGGTAATGTGGCGGCAACATTTCCTGTTTATGTGCGCTGCCAGGGGGGTCTAAGGGGGGCGACAACTATTATTTGGAGCCCTCCCCCCCCCCAGCGGGGGAAGCGCCCCCAAAGCTAAAAATAGATGTAAAATTGCCTTGTAAAATGTTGTAATTTCGTAGTCAATCTGGATCATTCATTGGGCAGAAATATGATGGTATAAATTATGTTTAATTTAGGGTTTTTTCCCTAGAAGGCAACCCCCTTGCTATATATGAGGGAATTGTATTACGTCTATGTAGATCTGTATTCTGAGTGAGAAGAGAGAGGAGATTGTGTGAGAGTGAAGAGGGAATTACAACAGATCTGTTGTAGGTTGTATCTCTTCATTTTGTTGGATAATATAAAAGGAAGGACTAGTTGTTTCTTCATGGATGTAGCCCAAATTGGGTGAACCACGTATATCTGTGTCTCTCTTGTTTTATGCATTTTTATCTGTGTTTATATTTCTGCAATATATTTTATGTGTTCCATTGCTCTGTAATATATAATATTCTAACATGAATGTCCAAACTACTTCTACTCCACCTAAACAATATCAACCTCAAGTTGATCCTAAAGTTGACCCTTTTTCTTCTTCACCTGTTGTTTCTTCATCCTCGCATAGTGAAAGTCTTGATTCTAGTAGCCAAGAAGCTAAGAAGAATAAGAAAAATAAGCAGGGGGAAACCAAGCAACCATTGCTACCCATGCAACTAGTATGGACAAATATTCCAATCATCCCCACAAAGTTAAATTCCCTTGAAATTTATGTAAGGGTGATCACCTTCTTAGAGATTGTCTTGATATTCCCAAGGTGCTAGAAGTGTGTTCCATAGGTTCACATGAGCCTTTGTCGTCAACCTCTGGAGATCATATTGGTGACAAACCATAGACTAGTGATCATAAGGTTCACAAAATAAGGGTAAAGTTAAGTTCCCGTGTAGGTTATGTGAAGGGAATCATCCTATTCACCTTTGTCCTTATATGGATGAAGCCTCAAACATATTGGAAAACCTTACAACTTCTCAGCAATGACTCTTGGTTGGTTACCAGAACCTTTCCCCTAATCCTCCACTAGTTGATGAAGTGATTGATCATAAATGTGAATCCAATCAATCCCTCTCTCTCTAAACGTGAATCCCATGAGTGCATTCTTGACCAACCATCGGTTTAGAAAATGGTTGACTCGATTCCACCTTCAGTTGATCGTACCTTTCTCGTAGAGAGTGAAGTTCATACCGCTCAAGTTCTTCTCCTTTCTTTAGATTCCAATGAACTGGGGGGAATATTCTTGTTCCCATAGCACAAGGGGTAGTTCTCTCATTCCCATGACAAACCGTCCAAGTAGTATGGTCACTTCCTTTGATAGGAGTCGATTGGTAGGATATTGTCTTCCTCCTTATGTTCCTTTCCAGATCATAGTATAGGCTTATAATGTGCTCGTACGTGGCACAGTCATAGATGAAGGCGCATATGTTAATATTTTGTACTCAACTACTTGGAAAGATTTCGGTTCTCTGCAACTTGTTCCCATTACCCAAAATTTGTTGGCTTTTAATAGAGGAACCAGTAAACCATTAGGGATCCTTCCTCAGTTGCCTATTAATTTGGGAGGAAATATTGTCTATAAATATGTGATGGTATTCCAAGGCCCTTTGGATTTTAATTTACTCCTTGGGCGTGACTATGTTTATGACATGGTAGCTCTTGTCTCTTCACTCTTCCATGTGATTTGTTTCCCACAAGAAGGATGAATTGTGACAATTGACCAACTTTCATTCGTTAGTCCAAATTTGACTCCCAATCAACCAACTTTCCTAAATGGTCCTTATATGCAAGTGGTATCTCCCCCACCATAGATTAATTATGTGGCAACCTGTTCCATGCTCGCATCTATTGATGATCTAGTAGGTGATGTAGTGCATCATTTACTAGGGGCATTGGAGTTTTATTTATCCATTGGATCCTTTGATCCCTTCCAAAGTGTTGTCCTCCCATCTGATGAGAACCTCTTGGAAGCCATGGCCTTCTGCAGGTCATGATCAAAGTTTATGGAGCATAGTTCCTTTTCTTGTGTCAAACTCCTTTAAAAATGAAACAAGGTGTCATAGCAGAATTCCTTTTCTTGTGTCAAGCTCCTTAAAAAATGAAACAAGGTCTACGAGAAAAGTTATTTTGTTGTGTCAAGCTCATTAAAAAAATGAAACATATCCCCTTCTAGTTTAAGTCTTTGATTATATCTCATAAATTCCCAGTCGATTCTTTCACTTGATCTTGTAAACTAACCTTCATTCCTGCCACCTGTTACTTGGGTGAATTAAATAAAGCTTAGGGGGCATGTGCCTAGAATTGAGTCATTATGTTGGGGGCATACAAACTTATTTCAAGCATAGTTTTTCTATGTTTCAAGCTTGTGTAAAATTCAAACCATTCTCATCATATCTCTCGTGATTGCCATTTTTTATCATCATGTTTATTCCATATGAGCCTTGGTTTTCTCATTCCATCGTTACCATATCCTTGGTCGATCATATGCTTTCACTTGGTTGCTTTACCCTTTCCTGGGGAACCACTACGATGAGTGGTCTTATTAACCAACCTCTTGACTTTTTCATGTTTTGACTAGCTCCATCATTACCGGAACTAGTTGCTACCCTTGATGCCACTCGTTCCTCCAGGAGGAGTCCTCTTTCAGCTCTTTTCAGACTCCCAAAATATGAAAAGATTGCAAGCACTTGTCTTTTAAAACTCATTAATGTAAATGAAAATATGTATACTTAATATAAGTTTAACCCTTTTCCAGACAAAGTTGGACTATCTACGAAAAAGGAATACCTTAGTCGAACATGGCTAAGAGGTTCTCATGAGTTTTTTTTTCTCCCTTTTCGGACTCAAGAGACTATTTATGAAAAGGAAGCTTTTGAGTATTTTTCTCTCCTCTTTTTCAAACCCTCTAAACATGAAAAAGGAGTCAAGTTAAACCATTATTGGACTCGTAAAGACATCAAACAATGATGGACTCGTCGAACATGATGGGATCGAACCACTCTTTCTCGGGGTTTGTTAAAGATACTTAGAGGGATTCATCTGAAGGATGAATTTACAAATCGAGCATATGTTATCCTCCTCAAGCTTGTTAAAAAATAAATAGGTCCTAACCAGCAATGGTTGGGGAAATTGGGAAAATTGGATACTATACCTTTTAATGGTAGTGAGTCTCTCTTGAACAAAACACTCTTCCACTTCATCTTCGTGGTTGTTGGTTTGGGAAATATCCTTGGATTTTGGTTCATCATATCATTTCAGAGCCTCCATTTTCAGTTTTGGGTCAATGCTACCAACTCCATTCAATGTTATTGATGTGTTCAAGAGAAGTCATTGCGGTTAATATCTGCTATGATACTCTTAAGCCTTCATTCCATGTTTGTCATTCCTGAACTAGCTCCACAATTGATGTCGTTCTTTCTTGAATCACGATACTCATTTTGTGTCTTTTATGGGGGATACATCAAGGCTCTCCTCCGACGGGTCACTTCCTGTCGACATCAACTCATTATCCAGGAAGTTGACTAAAAAACTCTTCCTTCGGTACCTTGGGGCTTGCATACATCAATAACAAGTTTCCTCGCTCTCGACGACAACTTTACATAATTGGCCTTCGATCGACATATTTTGTGTGGTGTTCAACGTCAACTCATTCATTCACACCGTACGGATTGTACAACAGTACCTTGAGAGCCATTAACATCATCGATGGTTTCTCTCGCATTTTTTAATGGATTACATCATTGGTCAATAATCAGATGGTGTCTTCCATGTTCGAATTCATCTCCTTTATTCGCATGGTTAGATTCGTATATTGGATGATCGAGTGAATGAGATGGAAGACCCCAGATCTAGTTCCATTCGAGCTGTGATTTCAGGATTAATACAAGATTACAATGTATAATTGCTATGATCCTACAGACAATCATCCAATCATGGGTCCACCCTTTGTCATCAGTGGACATGTCTTCTTGATCATTTTACATGTAATGTTAGCTTGTGTGTTGAGCATGGGTATGCCTCCCTCAGTAAATATATCACGATGAAAATATATTGTAACATATGATGATCCGAAAAATTGTTCTTGATCCTGAATTGTTACAAGGTAAAGCATTTCATTCATCAATTTCCATTTCTAACTTTGTGCTTTAGGGGGAAATTTGTTATAGGCCATTTTGTCACATCTGGTCAATAGGTCCACAAACTGGATCCATCAACATCCATGAACACCTTGTGATCATCCCTACACAAAGCCCTAAGAATGACTCTCAAATCCCTGAGTTTCTAACCTTGACTGCTTGATTATATTGCTTTTAAGGCCCATCACACCATATACCTTTAGGGACTTGCGTTCAGCAACAGGTTGCTCAGTTCTACACCTACTCTTATCAGAGTAGGTTGTCCCTTGCTGGGGGTGCGTTAATTCTACAAATTCGGGAAAAATAAAAAGAATCCTGAAGCTTCCTCTTCTAGAAGCTTCAAGGAGTTGTTACAACCATTTACCTTGGATAAGAACTTTGAATCCTATCTTCCCTACCTTAGAGTTTTCACCTCTTATCCCTTAAGCTCATCCTACCTTCAAGAGTTGATCTCAAAACTAGATTGTTAAATGGATAATAATTCCTAAACTATCATCCTCTCCTATATATTTAATGCCATCCACAGGCTATGGGTTGGATTTTGGAGACTAATCATACCCTTTCATTGCTTCTCTGATCATAAGAGAGTTATCATTCCCATGCATTAGGGTGACCTCAAGGTGTACATTGTGGCAAGGAAGGATAAGTAAACTTGGGGATATCTCTACAAGATCAGCTTCCACTTTTGGTTGTAAACTCTCTCCCTTTCATATTAATACAAAGAGTATATCATTTTCCTATATGCGTTATGTTATGCTTACAATCATATATTTCAATGCTATTCTAATCCATTAACTAGAGTGACTGGATAATTCTAAATAGATGTCGTAGATCTTTGGCTTGTGTTGTTTGTTTGTGTAGGTTCTAATTATAGCGATCGAACCTACAGTTAGAGTTGACAAGCCAAGAGGAGAGACGATCTTGCGACGTATCACAAGTAAGCATCTTTCCATTCTCAAATTACTCTAAGGAGAACTTTTGAGTCTTTTATTTATGTTGTTCTAGACCAGGCCACTAGGTCTGGGGAACATACTTATGTCCAAAGTCGTAGATTATGTATAACACACACGAATGCAATGAAAGTTATAACCATGACAACACATTCTCGATAGAATAAGTACTAAAATAACAAAAATGGTTCAACTACCTTAGTACGGGTGATATCAAACATGAACCATGAACATTCATAAAATAGACTTACAAACATCCATAATCCATGTATGAAAACGTGTTGGCCATCAAGGCTTCAAATGTTAAGTAAAAGTCCCAAGATGTATGAATACAATGAACATCACTTGCTCCAATAGTGGAGCATTGGAGCCACTACTTGCTCCCCAAAAGTACTAACTTATCCCTCTTATGCCTTATGGGAGAAGCCAAGGTTAAAAGTACTTTACATGAGAAATGAGGATCTATTTATAGCTTGAGAAGTGACCTTTCATATCCTCATGACTCTTGACTTTCTAACTTCTAGTGACCTTTGGACTTCTAAAACCTTTGAAATTCCAAATGACTTTTGGAATTACATATGACTTTTGGTATACATGTCCTTTGGACCTTCGTGACTCTTGGACTTCTACTTGCTTGTCTTTTACAATAATTGCAATAATATATTTTGTCTTCTATATCATCATATGATGAAACTTGATACATCACTATATGGGATGACTGGGACTAACAAATACTGATGACATGGACTTGCTTTAGTGGTGACATGGTTTCCACTGTGTCTGTTCTTTATCATCATCTACTCATGGTGCTTCCACCCTCCGAGGGGTCTTCAATCTTGGAGTCTTAATGGTACTTTGATCTTCAATTTTCGGGTGAGTTCTTGGTTCTTCTCGTGCTTCCTTTATTTATCCTCTTTGCCCGATCGTCCTTGTGTGTGCTTGCCATGAGGTCCCTAGAATACATGTTTCTGCAATCACTCATGACAAGTAACCATCAGTCTGAAAATATCCTACTCTACCATGTTTTATGCATATTTTAATTTTCATGCCTTTTCAGTGCGCCTAAAATAGCCAAAGGAGCCAGAGGGCGCAAGGGTACTTCGAGAGTCTGAAGGGTTGAGAAGGAGGAGCTTCAAGGCTTCAGGATACGCTCATGCACCCTAAAAAGAAAGGAATTCAAGGTATGGCGCATGTTGCAAGTCTGAATGACGAAGGGAAAAGCTCTGCGCTTCCCAAGTTCATTATGCGCTCCAAGGAGAGAGGGAGGGTGTAGGGCGCACTCCTGAAGGCTAAAAAATGAAGCTTCATTCCTTCGGGGTCCGCTCAAGCGCTCAAGAGGGCTCAAGGAGGGTGGAGGGTGCACTATTGAAGGTTGAAGGCTGCGGATTTGTGCCTTTAGGGTGCGACAGCCCGCTCAATCAATTTAGGAGGGTAGATGGCACATAGGGGAAGGTAGAAGGGTTGATCTTAGGGTCTTCAGGATGCACCTGTGCGCTCAAGGACGGCACACTTGTTCAAGTTAAAGGAGTATGCTCTAGGAAGACTTAATCATTCTTGGAGGGCACAATTTGGAACAAAAAAGGGGATTCATGCTTTCAGAGTGTGCCAAGTTCTCATGGTGGCCAAAGGGTGAAATTTTGAACAAAAAAGGGTCTCCCATCATGGCTTTGGAGTATGCTCATGCACTCTTGGACCAAAATTTGTCTAACTGTGGATGATTGGTTAAGGAATGAACAAGATGAGTTATGGACATAAAACCAAGTGCGACACATACTAACTCACCAATAAAACTTAGATAAACGTAACCAATAATGAATAAACATCAAAAATCCACTTTATGCACATTCCCCAAATATAAACAGTGAAGTGTGTGCGACGTGACCCAAAAGTGTCGTTTTACAACAAGAAAGGTGTTGTGACCAAGAAATGTGTATAAGGGTATTCAAATCAATGCGACGACACTTAAGAGAACTAAAGAACACTCAAAACATATGAATCAGCACAAAACGACACTTGACGACCAAGGTGCCACCCGATACGACAATGAGGTAGGCTCCAAAATTCAAATGTAGCAAAATTCTGGAGGGTATTGTAGCAACGACAACACTTGGTGACACACTGGGAAGACTTCATCTTCTCTGTCTGGGAATGGATTTCAGCTAAGAGCTAGACCTTCAGGAAATATAAACTGCCCCAATTTCCCCTTTTTGACTCGTCTTTACACATAGCATCTTAATTTTCTCTACTTGATTGAACACACGCAAAGATATTTTGATTCGGTAAGGGTAATGTGCACAACGATTTTATGATATTCAGAGCATGAGTTTTAATCTTTGGTGCTGCTCTACTACCAGCAGGCCTAGATAGTACCATGACAGAGTCACTTCAGAGGCACAAACATTGCTTTGCTACCAGCAAGCCTGGAAAGTACCCCGATGAAGTCACTTGCTTTGCCTCCCTACGCAAGAAGCCTCTCTCTTCTTTCACCCTTTATTTAAGTATTTAGTAGAAATGTGCATTGTAACTTATTATTTTTTTTACGGGTAGAAGAGGGATCCTGAATTATTGGGAGCAAAGGAGGTTTCCCCTTTAGAGAAGTATTTTAAGACCTTTGATTTAGGTTTGATCACTTTAGATTTCCCCTTATCCCTTCTCTACTAGGTTGGAAAAGCGTTAACATACAAGTAGACATATACCAAGTGGATTGGTTCAAACATTAGCACAATAATAGGTCTAATAGGTCTCCCAAGGTTCTCCTATTGGACGAATAGTATTTTCCATCTAGCCTTAGCTCAACCTATGTATTTTTTCCCAAATAAATAAGGGGAATAAACAGATAGCCAAGTGTTGAAGTTGTCACATTCCTCTTTTATTGCACTACAAAGTCCTTGGGCCGTTCACTTTCACAGACATGTCTTATTTATGTATAGTGATTGACACAACATAACATAAAAATACATGACACTTAGAACTGACAACACAAAACAAAGAAACAAAGAAAATATGCAAAAAAATATGTATAAGAACTGCAACCTGTAGCTGCTTATGAAAATAATGCTTTAGATCTCGTCCATTCACAGGTATGGTGTCAAGCCTCCCGTCCAAAGATTTGATCTTGAAAGTGTTGTGGCCGAGTTTCTATTCAACTATGAATGGTCCAATCCATAATGGTTGGAACTTTGTATGTTTACCATTGTCCTCACGGGGTTTATCCCATCTCAGAACTAGGTCACCCACATCAAAGCTCTTTGCCCCTGCTGATTTGCTATAAAACCAACACTTTATACGATTCTAATGAATGGAAAATTGGTCCTTGCCTTTGAGTTGCTCTTCCTCAAGTTTTATTAAAGTGCCTATCATGTTCTGAACCAGTAGAAAAGGTTTACCTTACGATTGTTGAGAGAGTTTCAAGGATGGTGTTGTAGCGGCTACAACCACCCTCCAAAATTTTGTCCTATACCAATTTTGGAGCCTCCCTTGAAGAGTTTCACTTCATGATTTCACACACTCGAGTTCACTCCATGAGCTCGTGTGAGTCTTTACATTTTCCTTGCTTGTTCATTGCATCCAAGTCTTTTCATGTTGATGTCCAAGTCATGCTTACGACCATGTTCTCGTTATGCTCAAAGTCTTTTCTTTGTATGTGTCTGTTGTGTTCGCCATGAAAGCATCTGTCGCACTCACACATGGAGTCACATTCACTGTCGCATAAGCGTCATCTCGATCATGAACGATCAATCACGAGTGTCGTGCTTGTCGCTTGCACCGTCGTTCAGTCATGTTAAATGTGTATCTGGATGGTTTAGTCGTTTCGTCGTCAAGTCATGCGAGTGTGTGTTTGTATGATCACCTATGCATCCTTTGACTGTTCACACACTTAGTCAAATTTGCTGAAGTTATGACAACCAGACTCCTCACTGACATCTGGACCATCAACCTACTTTCGACTAAATCGATTGTCAACCAGAATAGCGCAGAAGCACCAAGCTAGTCCTTCCAATCTGCGTTGCCTACAAGCAACTCAATCAACTCTCATGCTGGCCACCCAAACAGTCGAACTAGGTAGTCACCCGGGGATTGACTCCCCTCAAAATTTGTGTAGAGGTCATTGACCTCACCCATTCAACTGACTGAGGAGATTTCGCAAATAGATCAGACAGACACCAAGTGCTTGTCCCTATCTCCTTCAGAAAATTGTGCAGTTTTCCCAGTCAGTCATCCGGACAGTCGACCAACTGTTCATCTGAGAAATTACATAGTGCTCATGAGCAGGCCTTCAGCTGCCATCATTCATCTCAGCTTAGAAATTGCGTAGAGATGATCAATAGGACGGCCTCCCGGCCTCAGTGCAGTTTTCCCAGCCAGCGTCTCCCATCAGCAAACTGCTTGTTCCCTTTAGGAATTGCATAGTTTCTGCTACCAATGACTAATGCAGCCAACTGCCAGTTCCCTCTAGGAATTGCACAATTTTGGCTGACAATGACCCCAGTAGCCAACTGGCAGTTCCCTTGGGGAATTACGCAGTTCTGGCTGCCAGTGACCCAACAGCCAACTGGCAGATCCCTCTGGGAGTCGCGTAGTTCTGGCTACCAGTATCTTGGGCAGTTCCCCAAAAAAAACTACGCAATCCCTACCTGCTGACCCTTCATGCAGCCTAGCCATTCCTCTGGAAAATTGCACAAATATGGTTGTCCAGCCCCTGCTGATTGTTCGTTTCGAAAAATGCGTAGAGCATGCCTACCTTGCCCTCCTGCAGCCCGGACTATCCTTCCCAAAATTTGCGCAATTTTGCCTCCTAGCCGAGCCAGACCTTGCAGACAGTCACTGTCAACTCAGATTGTTTGCCTCCATCTCTCATTGACTCATGTGCAGTTTTCATCAGTAGTTGCCCGGAGCCATCATCCCACATCATAGCCCTGATGCCTCTCCCAGTCACCTGCATTCGAATGATCATGTGTCATGGTAGACTAGGAGGTTTTGGATTTGATGTCATCTTGTCATTAGTGATTGTAGGTATAGGTACACCAACAAACATGTCAAGATGACAAACAGGATGAATGAAGGGAGCACATGCAGATGGACAGTTCACCAATGGATGAACGAACAAAGCATGCGAAGCGGACGAATGCGGCAGACATACACCTTCGCGAACAAGTGAGTCTGTCAAGCCTTACAGCATGAAAGAAAGGGACAACATGCTAAAGCTTCATCAAGCGAACCAAGGACCATCAAAGACTCCACACACTTCGCCATGCGAAGGTGAAGCTATGATACACCATGAAGACATCCATCACTCAGCAGCACTGTAGCTCGACATGCACTCCAGTAGCAGCACGAATGTACCAGCATTGTCATGTCAATTCATGTCGTGTCAAGTCATAAGTCATGTTGCCCAAATCTCCACTATGGGCTTATTGTCAATCAATGTGATGTAACGTGGAAGTCCAAGAGAGTCACTTTTTGAACATAGACTCATGTAAATTGAAAAATCATGGAAGTCGAATGGTCATGAGGGTAGTTGAACAGCCACAAGGGTCAGTTTCACCCTTGGCTATAAATACCCCCCTCATTTTTACATGAAAGCACTTTTCACCTCATCTCCTCTCACATAGCCCAGAGAGTCTGTAATATTTTCTTTGAGGAGTAAGTAGTGGCTCCAACGCCCCACTGATGGGGTTAGTGATGTATGGTGTAACGGTGTGTCTTGGAACTTTTGCTTAATTCAGAAGCCTGTCAATAGGCTAGCACATTTTTACACATGTATTGTATTTGTTGTAAGACTGATCTTTAACACTTGTAATGCATGTTTCTTTAACCTGTGTTCTACATTTTAACTATTTCATTTGTTGTAATGCGTAATTTATTAATGGAAACGTGTTGCATATTCTGCTAATTTTGTCCCATCCGTGTTGTCTGCTCTGCTGGACATCAGACAAACCTTTCACATGAACCTTGCT
Organism: Pinus tabuliformis; assembly: GCA_031772625.1. Lineage (NCBI taxonomy): Eukaryota > Viridiplantae > Streptophyta > Pinopsida > Pinales > Pinaceae > Pinus > Pinus tabuliformis. Next base: position 1,257,960,342 of record CM062820.1, read on the forward strand.
AACAACCATTGCACTCATTGAGACTGATCCATGTGTGATGTACCTGTTATCTTACCTTCTCTGTTGTGACTGCCGCATCTGATGGACTTCTTTACCAGAAGTTGTGTATGTCTTTTGTGTTGTGTGTTCCTAGCAGAGTTGGGACTGACCCCTTTCAACCTGGAACTCACCTTCACCTTCTTCCCCTCACAGTGAGAGAACCATTGACACAAGTGAACTTACACTCGCCAGGCACGCGAACCTCACTTCTCGAAGACAAAGCGAACCACTCTCCTGTGCTAACAAGCAAGAGTTGAAGCAAATCCTTAAGACAATGGCAAATGAGCCATCATACCTGGATGGGACTCCCAAACCAAAACGGTGTGAGGTCTAGTTGGGACTTCATACCAGGGTGATCCCCTAAATGTTGGCGGGTCCAGCACCATCAACATTTCTGGCGCTAGAAGAAGGGTGGCCAGTTGTACATGGTTAAAATTCCCATCACACTCATTCAACAAACATCTGGTCAAGGAAGTAACTCGCACTCTCTTTCACCTACACGTGACTCAACGTTTGGTTACTCCTCACCTCCTAGTATTGAGCACGAGACTTCAAATCAACACCTTCGCTCCATTTGTCCCATCACTCACTAGTTCGCGAAAGTAGTCGGACTGATCCCAGATAGACAACATCTTCCACATGCAGCAAGGAAGCCAAAGGCCACTCCCACGAGTGTTGTTGTATCATTAGTGGAAGAAGAAACCCTTGCCACACTTGAAGGTCTAGGAGAAGCTATCGAAGATGAAAAGAAATCTCCCATCCTCTAGCAAAGTGAACAAGGCACTCTTGTGATCTCAGGATCAGACTTTGGTGTAGGAGGCAGAGGGGAAGGCAGCAGAGGAGGCAGAGGCAGAGACGGACCAACAGACTCAGAGTCGGACACATCAGACTCCGAAGGAGAGGAAGAGTATGAAGAAGACGAAGAGATGGCTGACCCAAATCTTGAATGGATGACTCAGGGACCATTGGCTCTCCTGGCTATTCTACATAAGATGCCGAAGTGAGCGGAGAGAATGAACATCAAGTTTAACCTTGACAGTGCAGTGAAGGCGGAAGACCACTTAGACAACTTCTACCTACAGTTGCAGACCCTTGAGGTACATTATGACGATGTAGCATGTAGATTGTTTCCATGTACCTTGGACAGTCGGGCAGCTGCTTGGTATCACAACCTTCCACCTAACTCCATACAGAACTGGGGTTCTTTCAAACATCTGTTCCTTGAGAAGTTCACTAATGACAAGACCCCAACCATGCTACTCAAAGAGTTGGGAAGCCTCAAGATGGAGGGAAAAGAAAAAGTGAAAGATTTCAATCAGAGGTTTATGCGTATACTGAACAGGTTCCCAACAGACACTAAGCCTCATGACTCCATCACCACTGATTACTACATGTCCACACTGCCAACCAACATTGTGTAGTTCGTCAAGCGAGCTGTGAGACTAACACTATTGGAAAATTATGAAGAGGCTATCATTGTTGAGAAAGGCCTGCGTGCAATTGGAGTCATCAAGGATGATCAATCGATGGACTCCAAGGATGCAAGGAGGCAGTCCCAAGCAATGATGAGCAAGGGTAGAGACAAGGAAGCAACCGACATTGAGACCCTCACTTGTCTTGTCAAGATCTTTTCCACTGAAATGTCTGAACTCAAACAACGTAGATCAGACACATTTGCAAGTAGTCACCCACCTAGGCAGAGACAGGAAAGCAACACATCAAGCAACAACCAGTTCAATTCTAAAAACTGCGCAGAAGCCTTTGTTCCAGCTTGAACAGTGTGCAGATCCGAAATTTTGTTCTTTCCATGAAGAACATCATCCTGAGAACTCTTGTCTGGACTGGAAGTGAGTCATAAATACTTCTTACAGCTGTACACTCAAGGCAAGAAGCAATATGCAGGTGTAACCGAAAGACATGTACAATGATGAAGAGGTTCCACCTAATGATCCATCAAGCTCTGAGCATGTGGTGAACACGTATCAGTGCTCACAAATAATGGCTAAGATGAACACCGAGAAGCAACCCCGAAAGCAAACTGACCATTACAGTCTTAGAAGTAAAGGGGCTCCCCCCACACTGAGGGAGATGCAAGAAAAGTTCAGACTGTTGATAAGGAAGATCGATCCACTGGCTCCCTCAAAGCAACAAACACAAAGCAAGCCCAGGAAGACAATGACGGACAAGAGTACATCCATGAGCAGGAGGTTGCGAAACACTCCGCCGGACAACACGAAAATTCGTTCCATCTCGGACACCTCAGTGAGTCAACCACCTCTAGACTACAACATTGTTGATGACATGAATAAAACTTGAGTGAACATTAGTTTGTTCGAGTTGGCTAAGATTCAGAGTCAATGAGATATCTTGCTACTCTTTTTGGGATAGACAGCAGTAGACAGTGTAGCCTCTACCAGCCAAGGAGCAAGCACACCTCCTGGATCACTTTCCACAGTGCTCAATATGCTCCAAATGGAAGAAGCAAACTCAAGTTTCCCTCCATTCCTACTTTCATTTCAAGTTTTTAACTACAATGTTCACAACTGCTTGGTTGATTCTGGCGCGACAGCCAACATCATGCCACTCTCCATTGCTAAGAAGATCAATGCACAATGGAGCGAGACATCCACGTGAATCATCCAACTTGATCGAACATCGGTACCAGCCATTGGTGAACTGCGAGATGTGAACATCCGACTATCCCATGACAGTCGAGTCCACCAATGCATCAACATAGTTGTTGTGGACATACCGGAAGCATATGGTCTATTACTCAGCAGAGACTGGTCCAACAAGCTAGATGGATATTTCGCTACAGATTGGTCTCACATGTGGCTTCCGTACAAGGGCAAGTGCAACCAAATCTAGGTAGAATTCGAGAGGTACATGAAGCATAATGTCACTCCCATCAATGGCGAGAATGAACTGTTGACTCTCGCAGAACTCATGTTCGACAACTGCCTCCTTGAGACAACGTTGGGGTGTTATCCTGCACGACCAGCTCCAACCCCACCAGACACACAGTTGGGACTCCTTCCTTGCCCAACTAATGGTAATGAAACTTGTACAACACATTGTACCAATAGTAGTAGTAGCAGCAGCAGTACTAGCACATCAAGCAGTCCGTGTATAGATGGGTTGTGGACTTTGTACTTCGACGGATCAAAGACACAGGACGGCTCAAGAGCCAGGTGTGTTTTGATCGACCCTTGCAACAGGAAGCATCTGGTGTCAAGCCACTTGGAGTTTGAGTGCACGAATAATGTAGCAGAATATGAAGCACTCGTGTTGGGCTTGCAGAAGGCCATCAACCTCAAAGTGATCATGCTTAAAGTGGTAGGTGATTCAAAGGTAGTGGTACAGAAGGTACATGACACCATTCATTGTTTATCACCACATCTAAAAAAATACCAAGAAGAGGTATGGCGACTAATCTCAAACTTCCAAGCATTTAATATCATTGTTGTGCCACGTACGCGTAATGCAACTACCAATGCATTAGCAAATGAAGCCTCAAGAATGTCACCGATTAGGGATAGATTTACTATTGAAATTTTGTACAAACTGTCTATCCTGGAAAACATAACTAACTTACATGTGTTTAATGATGATCAACAGATACTACATTTTATGGCCAATGCTGACGTTTTCAAAGATGCAATAATGGATGCTGACGAGCACGAGTGCTCTTTGCAAGTAGGAGTTGATGGCATGAAAGGCCACATTATCACAAAAGGTGTGGTATCACTGGAAAAGCTATATGAATTGCAAGAATGGTTCTGAAGGCCAAGGAATAGCAAGACCCATAGTTCCACCATGAGGCACAAACTGATAAACTTGGGAACTAAAAAGTATCTGAAATTTGTTAATATTGGTACATGTTGTACACATCAAGAATGACAAGCCTTCATCCACTTGTTCAAACAATACCTGAGATGTGTTCATGTGGACGTATGATGACCTAAAAACTTATGACATGTGGATCGTCCAACATATCATCCCGATCAAGGAAGGGGTCAAGCCATATCAAAAAAATATGAGAAAAGTACATCCATCGCTTGAACCCCTCATACAGAAAGAGCTCACTAAATTGTTGGATGCACAGATCATATATAAAGTTCGTCATTCCACTTGGGTCTCCAACCTTGTGCCTGTATGAAAGAAGTCCAGGGAAATCCGCTTATGTGTCAATTTCCATAACGTTAACCACACCTCAGACAAAGGCAACTACCTTGTACCGTCTATGGACCATATTTTGCAAACAGTATTTGGGGCACAGATGTTCTCTCTCCTTGACAGTTTTTCAGGATACAATCAGGTTCTGGTAGCATAACCTGACAGACTCAAAACTACTTTCCGTACCAAGTGGGGTACGTTCGCATATAGACAAATGCCATTTGGGCTTGTAAACGCAGGTGCAACATTTCAGCGTGCTATGGACATTTCCTTTTGCGGATTCATTGGGTAGAGCATGGTGGTATACCTTGATGATGTGACTGTGTTCTCAGGAAGATGAGAAGACCGCATACGCCATCTTAAGAAAATTTTCAAGCAATGCCGAAGATACGGGATTTACTTGAATCCCAAGAAGAGCGTATTCGCCGTGTCAGAAGGGAACCTCTTGGGACACATTTTTGCCAAGAGCGGGATCAAGGTGGATTTGGATCGGGTCCAAGCTATCACACAAATTCCTCACCTAGTCAACAAGAAAGCCATGCAGTCCTTCTTGGGCAAGATAAACTTCCTCCGGAAATTCATCTCGGATTATGCGCAAATAGTCAAGCCCATGCAAGACATGATTAAGAAAGATGTAGTGTACACCTGGGGCAAGAAAGAAAAGCATGCATTCACCCAGATTAAGCAAGCCATCACCAAAGCGCCTGCACTTTACAACCCAAATTTCAAAAAAGATTTCATGTTATACACCTTCGCTTCTGATAACTCACTAGCTGCAATACTCACTTAGAAAGACGAAGCTAATGATGAACGTCCCATCTCTTTCATGAGTGCAAGCATGTAGGGACTAGAGCTTAACTACCCCACCATTGACAAACATGCTTATGCAGTTTACAAGGCGGTGAAACACTTCAGGCCCTATTTGCTGAAGAACCACTGCATAGTCTTCGTTCCCCACCCAACAGTTCATACATTGCTAGTACAACAAGAGCTGGGAGAACGACGTGTGAACTGGATGACAGGTTTGCAAGAATATGATCTTGAAATCAAGCCAATACACATAATCAAAGGACATGGGCTCTGCAGACTTGTAGCTGAAGCAGTACACGCTCCGGAGAATGAAGAAGAGCTTGCCGGTTGGGAGCAGGAGATTGAAATGTATGAAATAAGGCAAGAAAACCCCATGGAAAACAGAACCTCTTGGTACGCAGATGTATGCCAGTACCTTGAGCATGGCATCGTACCCTCTCACTTTTCTATCAGACAGAAGAGGGCATTACGCCTGAAAGCCTTAGCATATCAGTCGGTGCATGGAGTGCTCTACAAAAAGCACAGTAACAGAGTTTTACTCAGGTGCCTGGAGGCACAGGAATCAGAGAAGTACTTCAAGAACTGCATGACAGACCCATCGGGGGTCGCTTTGCGGGAAATACCACGGAACACAAGGTTATGCGAGCTGGTTTTTACTAGCCCACATTATTCAAGGATGTGCATGACTATGTCTGCAAATGCCCGATCTGTCAGCGATGCGCTAGCAAAACACAAAGATCAGCAGCCCCACTACACCCTGTTGCAGTGACTGAACCATTACAACAGTGGGGCCTGGACATTGTTGGGGAAATGTTCCCTCATTCGTCAAATAAGCACAACTATATTCTAACAACAACTGACTACTTTATGTTGTGGATAGAAGTAGTTCCGCTCAAACAAGTGAACAACCAAGAGGTCATCAGCTTCCTCCAACAGAATATCATCTCACGCTTCGACATTCTGGTATCACTTGTTTTTTATAATGCAACTTATTTTTCGTCTTTGAAACTCTATGACTTTGCATTATAGAATGGTATTGTGTTAAATCATTCATCGAATTACTATTTGCAAGGAACGGTCTAGCAGAGTCTACGAATAAGAACCTCATCCGTATAATCAAGAAGACTATTTTCTCTGAACAGCGTAACTGGCATACCGCCCTGACGAATGCACTATGGGCTGGTTGTATAACACCTAATCCCTCTTTGAACATCTCACCGTACTTCCTGGTTTACGATAAAGAAGTTATCCTCCCGCCAACTATCTACTTGCCTACTCTTCAGCTTTCCCAGGAATCCCAAGGCAAGCCTTTCCAGTTAGTTTGGCGTAGAATGGATGCTCTCCATAAGCTCCAGGAAGAAAGGATGAAAGTAGAAGAAAAATTCACACTCCACCAGAACCGTATCAAGAGGTGGTTTGATAAGAATTCTGTAGGGAAATCTAACTTCGATGTGCATGACTTAGTTCTGAAATGGGATAAGCCCCATGAAGACAAAGGCAAACATACGAAGTTCCTGTCTCTGTGGATTGGCCCATACAAAGTTCACGAGAAGCTTGGCTCATACACGTATCTGTTGTGATCACTCGACGGGAGGATTGACAACCTTCCTGTCAATGGCCAAGATATCAAGCATTATTTTCAATAGGTCGGGCCTTACCCGTGCCATGTACATAGTTTGCCTGCTCCTTGTTATTTTCATTTGGTTTTTTTTTCTTATTATCTTTGCTTTCGCTTGGTTTGATTCTGCTTACTATTTTTGTTCATGTTCATTTTATTTGTTTGATATATTTTTATTTTTTTTCCAGAAATAAGTGTTTCCAACCACTATGTTTTGGCTTTTGAATAGAGTATGTGACTGAAATTTGAAGAGACTTGTGACACTACAGCACTTGGCCCGTCTTGTGTCCATTTTCTCTGTGCTTGGTTACAACCTTCGGCTGATGAAGTCCTGACGGAAAATACGAACCGTCTATAAGGGAAGCTTTGGTCCAACCATGAACCTGTGTCCACACTGGGAAGCCCCATGCTATACTCAGCTTTCTACTTTGTGTGTTTAAGCTAATCCAACTAGTAGAAATGGAGAAGGGGAAAAATCTAAACGAGAAAACCTATGTTAGAGGTATTACATGCTTCTCTGAAGGAACAACCTCTTCTGCTCTCAATAAGTCGGGATCCCTCTTCCACCCCAAAAATAAATAAGTGCCTATGCACAGTTTTCTTAAAAAATACAAAGGCGAAAGAAGAGAAAGGCTTCCTGTGTAGAGAGGTGAAGCATGCAACTCCACTGGGATACTGACCAGGCTTGCTGGCAGTGGAGCAATATGTGTGTTCTTGCATGACTCTGCCGAGGCACTGTCCGGGCCTGCTGGCAGTGGAGCAACACCAGAGAAGAAAACTTATACTCTGAAAATCTTCAACTCGCGAAATAAACTACCCTTCCCGGATTCGAAACACTGAGATCTAGGCTAAACTTTTGATTGTGTTTGACTGAGTTGGCAAAGGGTGAGCCATGTATGTCCATGGGGTAAGTGGGGAAATTGAAGTAACCTGCATAGCAATTCAATACTCCTCGAGAGACCAAGGCCCTTTTCTAGCAATGAACCAAAACAGAGAAGCTAGAGTTCTACTAGTGTGTCACCAAGTGTTGTAGCAGCTACAGCCACCCTCCAAAATTTTTGCCTGCACCAATTTCAGAGCCTCCCTTGAAGAGTTTCACTTGATGATTGCACACACTTGGGTTCACTCCGTGAGCTCGTGTGAGTCTTTACATTTTCCTTGCTTGTTCATTGCATCCAATTCTTTGCATGTTGATGTCCAAGTCATGCTTGTGATCGTGTTCTGGTTATGCTCAAAGTCTTTGCTTCATATGTGTCTGTTGTGTTCGCCATGAAAGAATCTGTTTCACTCACACACAGAGTCACATTCACTGTCGTGCAAGCATCATCTCGATCATGAACGATCAATCGCAAGTGTTGCGCTTGTCACTTGCATCGTCGTTTAGTCATGTTAAATGTGTATCTGGATGGTTTAGTCGTTTTTTCGTCAGTTCATGTGAGAGTCTATTCATATGATCACCTATGCATACTTCCACTGTTCAAACACTTAGTCATTTTTGCTGAAGTTCTGACGACCAGAATCCTCACTGACAGTTGTACCATCAACCTACTTTCGACTCGATCGATTGTCAACTAGAACATCACAGAAGCACCAAGCTAGTCCTTCCAATCTGCGCTGCCCACAAGCAACTCAATCTGACGTGCATTTGAATGATCATGTGTCATGGTAGACTAGGAGGTTTTGGATTTGATGTCATCTCGTCATGTGAGATTGCAGGTACAGGTACACCAACAAACATGTCAAGATGACAAACGGGATGAATGAAGGGAGCACATGCTGATGGATAGGTTCACCAACGGATGAACGAATGAAGCATGTGAAGTGGACGAATGTGACGAACATACATCTTTGCAAACAAGTGAGTCTGTCAAGCCTTCCAGCACGAAAGCAAGGGACAACATGTTAAAACTTCATCAAGCGGACCAAGGACCATCAAAGACTATGCGCACTTTGCCATGCGGAGGTGAAGTTATGATACACCATGAAGACATCCATCACTCAGCAGCATTGTGGCTCGACATGCACTGTAGTAGCAGCACGAATGTACCAGCATTGTCATGTCAAGTCATGTCGAGTCAATTCATAAGTCATGTTTCCCACATCTCCACTATGGGCTTGATGTCAATCAATGTGATGTAATGTGGAAGTCCAAGAGACCCACTTGTTGAACATAGAGTCAAGTAAGTCAAAAAATCATGGAATTCGAATAGTCATGAGGGTAGCCGAATAGCCACAAGGGTCAGTTTCACCCTTGGCTATAAATAGCCCCCTCATTTGTACATGAAAGCACTTTTCACCTCATCTCCTCTCACATAGCCAAGAGAGTTTGTAATCTTTTCTTTGAGTAAGTAGTGGCTCCAACACCCGACTGACGAGGTTAGTAATGTATGGTGTAACGATGTGTCTTGGAACTTTCACTTAATTCAGAATCCTGTCAATAGGCCAACACATTTTCACACATGTATTGTATTTGTTGTAAGACTGATCTTTAACACTTGTAATGCATGTTGCTTTAACCTATGTTCTACATCTGAACTGATTCATTTGTTGTAATGCATAATCTATTAATGGAAATGTGTTGTATATGTTGTTAATGTTGTCCCGTCCGTGTCGACTGCTCTGCCGGACATCAGACAGACCTTTCACATGAACCTTGTTGTAACAATCGTTGCACTCATTCGGACTGATCCATGAGTGCTATACATGTTATCTTACCTTGTATGTTGTGATTGTCGTATCCAAGTGGACTGCTCTGCCAAAATTTGTGTATGTCCTTTGTGTTGTGTGTTCCTAGCCAAGTTGGGACTGGTCCCTTTCAACCTGGAACTCACCATCACCTTCTTCCCTTCACAGTGAGAGAACCATTGACACAAGTGAACTTACACTCACCAGGCATGCGAACCACACCTTCTCGAAGACAAAGCGAACCACTCTCTTGTGCTGACAAGCAAGAGTTAAGGCAAATCCTTAAGATAATGGAAACCAGGCCATCATACCGAATGGGACTCCCACACCAAATGGTGTGAGGTCTAGTTGGGACTTCATACCGGGGTGATCCCCTGAATGTTGGCGGGTCCAGCACCATCAACAGATGGGATGTATAGGTTCAGATACAAGATAACTTATTTCCCATACACTAAAAAGTATGGAAAGGCCTTTAGGGAAGGCTTGGGGGTAACACGGTCATCCCAGAGTGCATTAGTCAAAGCAATATGCTAGCTCTTCTTTTCAGAGAAAATATTCTTCTTAATAATGTGGATAGGATTTTTATTAGTGGATTCAGCTAGACCATTTCCCTGGGGATAATAATTAGATGCATGCTTAAGAAAAATCTCGTTTTCCAATGCAAACTCATAAATTTTTAATGATGAAAAATAAGTTGCATTATCAAAGACAAGTGACGTAGGAACGCCAAACCTAGAGATCATGTTCTATTGTGTAAAGTGAATGACTTCCTAGTCATTTAATTGTCTGAGTGGAACTGCTTCTGACCACCGGGTGAAGTAATCTATACCTGTGAGGATGTATCAACGCTTCTTTGATGAGTGTGGAAGTATTTCTTTGATAACATCAATGCCCCACTGTTGAAATGGTTCTTTGACTGCTACTGAGACCAGTGGGGCGACTGACCTTCGATTACAACTAATACATTTATGACAAGCTTGCCACTTGTAGACATAGGCGTGAGAATCCATAAAAAGAGTGGTCCAGTAATAACCAACCCTCATGACTTTGTGCGCTATGATGTCATAGTGGCCACCTGCCGATCCATCATGTAGATCCTTCAGAACCTTCTTCGTATCTTGTGGCTAAAGGCACCTTAACAGAACTCCATTATGGTGCTTCCAGAAAAGAACTCCATGGACCAGCTAGTATGATAGATCCTTTAAGCATATTTCCCTTTTATGTTTACTTGATAAGTGTGAGGGCAAGGTGCCATTTTCCAAAAACTTATGTAACTTTGCATACCAGGGTGTTGTGGATGTGGATGGAGGAATGCAATCAATATTGTACATTTCAATTTCCTGCTCCCATCCTCAGATATCTTGTTCGGGAGCATCCTTTTCTTTGACTTCTAATCTGCATAGGTCATAACCCTTTATAGTATGAACTAGTTTTAACTCCATGTCATATTCTTGAAGACAGGTCACCCAATCAACCCTCTTCTTGCCCAGCTCTTGTTGCACAAGCAATGTTCTTACTGTTGGGTGAGGGATGAATATAATGGCGTGATATTTCAATAAGTGGGGCCTAAAATACTTCACTGCTTTATATATTGCATACACTTGTTTATCAATGGCAAGGTAATTTAATTCTAGTCCCTGTAGACTAGTTTTCATAAAAGAGATAGGTCACTCATTTCCTTCATTATCCTTCTGAGTTAATATAGCGACAATCGATAAATACGAAGCAAATGTATAGAACCATAAATCCTTACTGTAATCTAGATTGAAAAGTGCAGGTGCATTGATAATATCTTGTTTAATTCGAGCAAAAGCATATTTCTCCTATTTGTCCCACTTATACACTACATCTTTCTTATCAATCTCTTGTATGGGTTTGACTATTTGTGTGTAATTAGAGATGAATTTTTTGATGAAATTGATTTTCCTTAAGAAAGACTGCATGGATTTATGATTCAACATGAACAGGATTTGTGTGATAGCCTTGACCCTATCAGGGTCAATCTTGATATTGCCCTTTTCTATGATGTGCCCTAGCAGGATCCCTTCGAAAACACCAAAGGCACTCTTCTTGGGGTTTAGATAAATTTCGTACTTCCGACACAGCTCGAATATCTGCATTAGATGAAGTACATGATCTAAACTTTTCTTAGAAGCTATAGTGACATCATCTAAGTAGACAAAATTGATCTGACTTATAAGGCCACGAAAGGAGATTTCCATCGCTCTTTGAAAAGTTTCACCAACATTAATTAGTCCAAACGACATTCTTTTGAACGTGAATGCTCCCCATTTATTCTGTAATGTAATCTTCAATCTGTCTGGTTTTGCTATGAGCACTTGATTATAGCTTGAAAATACGTGTAGTAGTGAAAACATTTCAGACCTAGATACTATATGGAGTATTTGCTCCATGGATGGCACTGGATAGTTGTCTTTATCAGAAGCCCGGTTAAGATTTCAGAAATCAACACATAGGCATATTTCACCAGACTTCTTTCTTGCTGGTACCAATTTGGACACACATATGGAATGTATGACTTTAAAGATGATCCAAACATCCAACAACTTTCTCAATTCCATTTGAATAAGGGGCTCCAGTTTCGGATGAACGTTTTGTAGCTTCTGCTAGAATTGTTTCACCCCTTCTTTTATAGGAATCACATGTTGGATGATGTAGGTATCATAAGTCTTTAAATCATTGTACGTCCAAGCAAACACATCCCGATACTACTTGAATAGATGAATAAATGCTTGTCACTCCTATGGGGAACAACATGTACTAAGGTTGACATACTTCGAATCTTGTGCGGTTTCCAAATTGACTTGTTCATATGAGAGCTTTGAACTCTGAGTCTTTGTGTTTGTTGCCCTGATCAAGGTGGACCTTCAGATACAATGGCATGGAAAAATTCAGAAATCAAAGTGATTGGAATGAAGTCAACTCAGGATCAGAGTGTAGATCTCGTCATCCTGATTCCAACGGCGCGAATGACACTTCAATCTGAGTTCGAATGATGAAGTTATCGCACAGGGAAGGTTGCTTTGATCCTTAAGGAAATGAGGATTTTTCCTTTTAAAAAGGGTTTTAAGCCTTAAAGGCAAAATCACAATTAGAGGACTTGTGGAGGTGGACTTAAGAGAGGTTCAGTGGAACCCTCGATCGCCAATCTCCGATCAAATTGGATCGGCGGATCAGAGACAATTGGATCGAAGATCTTATATATATATATATATATATGTAAATATATATATATATAGATATAGATATATATATATATATATATATATATATATATATATATGTAAATATATATATATATATATATATATAGATATATATATATATATATATATATATATATATATATATATATATATATATATATATATATATATATATATATATGTATATATGTATGTATGTATGTATGTATGTATGTATGTATGTATATTGGCGGTGGCAGGGTGCGATCGGTGATAAGGCACCAGGCGATATGCGAGCGGGATGCCAACGCGATTGGTAGATGCCGATATCGGCGGTCAGACATCCCTATTAATCAGGATTGTACACCCCCCGATATGCCTATTGCGACAACAGATCGGACCCGATATGCAAATGCGCCCGATTTAATGTTTTTTTTAAGTCCGGGTAAAGGAGATTTTGCCGGATTTTGGTGGGTTTGTGGGGTTTTGTTGTATTTATCGGTGCAATGATAAAAGGGCATTTCAAGAGGCGGTTATGCCCACCAATCCTTCCACGCTACGGGCCTCTGTTATGAACCAGTCAAGCCCTGATTTAAATGGGATTCTATCCAAAAGTCCATTATAAAACCACAACAATTGGAAAGAGCAGGGAGGAGGCATTTTTGCAGCACACTGTTTCGTTTGGCAGGAGGCCAAGAGCACATATTTGTCTATTTTGGGCAGTTTTACATGACTCCGACCCCTTCATTGGTCCAAACGCATTGGTGCTGCTTACGTCTCCGTCTCAGGCATCCATTTCATAGCCATCTTTTAGATTGGAGGTATAAGCCTCTTGTGGAAAGTTGATGATTGTAATTCTTTTCTTTCATGTCATTTAATAAGAAAGGCCTCCCCATTGTTGAGTTGGGCCCGGAGACGTAGTCCAAATCTTCGTTATCAAGACTTAGTGTCTTCTTTTGTGCCTTTTATGTGTTTACTTCTTCTTTTCTTATGTGCACATTTCTGTGTTAAGTTGCAATTTTGCATGTGATTCTTTCCATACATATATAAGTGAAGACATCCTGGATCAAGTGGTATCAAAGCAGGGCTTTTTAGATGTGAATTGCATGTTTGTATGCTAACAAGAAACAAGCTTCAAAGAGGCGAAGGGGAACTAGAACCTTTCAATCCAGAGGCAAGGTGTGCACCTCGGAGAAGAAACATGGTTGAAGATGAAGCTCATATTGAAGAGGAGCGCAATTTCAGAAAGACTTTCTATTCAATGGCAGAAAATATCAGTCAGCTAGTTTTAAGACTGGAAAAAGCAGAGGAGAGAAATCCAGAAGGACAAGGTTCAGCACATGGGAATGGTGGAGAAGAACCCCCTCCTTCTCCTTCTGTCAGTGAAGGCTCTCCTTCTTCTCATCACCATAATCATAGAAATTCAAAGGATTCATCTAAGAAACCCTTCTTTAAATTAGATGTTAAATTTGATCTTCCTATGTTTAGGTGAAAGTAACGCAGAAAAGCTTAATAATTGGATTAGGCAGATTGAGGTCTACTACAGGATTCAGCAGATCATGGAGGATGAGGCAAAGATCTAGCTAGCCTCTCTACGGCTGAGCAATACCTCTCTCGTTTGGTGGGAGACCAAATTGTAGAGCAGTAAGAATGTGGGTAAGCTCTTTTCCTCATGGCCTGATTTCACTTCTGCGTTAAGGGAATAGTTTTATCCCATAGGATACAAGCAGAAAGCCTTGATGAATTGGCAGTATTTAAGGCAAGGCAAAGGGAAAGATGTTCTGAGTTTTATAGAGGAATTTAGGAAGCAAGCATCGAATCTGAATATAGCACTTGATACACCTGAAGTTGTGACTAAGTATATAGGCTCATTGCATAGCTATATTAGGAATTCCTTGTTGTTGTTTGAACCAACTACTATTGACGCAGCTAGTGCAAAAGCAATTAATATTGAGAACAGGGGCAAGAATGAAAGAGAGGATCAGTCCAGAAAGCTACCGTTCAAACCTCCCAATGGCAAATCCAAAGAAAAATGGAAAGGGAAAGAGAAGAAAACAGTAGCAGCCAAAGAAGGAGAGCGGCCTTATTGCAATCACTGCAAGAAGGAAGGCCACGATGATGATCATTGTTGGAAGTAGCACCCAGAAAGGCATCCAAAGAAGAATGGAGGAAAAGGGAAGCAGAAAATAGTGGCAGCGGCACAGTAAGACCTTGGATCAGATTCGGGAGATGAAGCACTGGTCACAGCAGCGGGAACAAAAGGTACCCTTACACCTCCTGTTAATTCTAAATCGCATGAAGGCACCAGTTCTGTAGATGAGTCCCTTTCGAATGACCGAAAAAGAATTGAATTATTTCATATCAGGGTTGTAGTAAATCACACCAAAGTAGAAACTTTGTTTGATACTGGGTCCCAAGCAAAATTGAATGTAACCCAGCAGTGCAAGGTCAAATTTGTGATTGCATCTAAGCTAGTAGACGAAGTAGAGTTGGGTGTAATACCATTGGATATTTGTGGAATGGTATTAAGGAGCCCATATTTGCATGATAGAAAAGTAGTCTTTTTCCGCCATGAGAACAAATATCAAATCACCAAGGATGGGGTAGAATACATAGTGCAGGCTCATCAAAATAAAATTAATTCCAGCTTCGTAAGCACTGGGCAAATGAAAAGACTAGTGAATTCCAGTAAAACATGCATGCTTATGGTTGTAAGGGTGAAATAGGCCAAATTCGTTGATGCGTTCTAGGGCTGCAATAGGAAGCATAAATAGGAATTAATGGAATTGATTTCTAATTATAATGAACTGTTTCAGGAGCCAAAAGGATTACCTCTAAAGAGGGAAATCCAACATGAAATCCATCTATTGCATGATGCCTCTCTGCCAAATATCGGCATGTACAGGATGTCGGCGATTGAGACGGAGGAGATCAAGAGGCAAGTGAGAGAGTTGCTGGACCAAGGCGACATCGGGCCGAGCTCCTCTCCATGTGGTTTGCCGATCATTCTAGTGCCAAAGAAAGACGGCAGCTGGAGGATGTGCATGGATTACCGCGTGCTCAACAAGATATCGGTGAAAAATCACTATCCCCTCCCGCGCACAGATGATTTACTAGACCAATTAAAAAGTGTTGTTTATTTCACAAAGTTGGATTTGCACAGTGGCTATCACCAGGTCAGAATTGCGGAGCAGGACGTGTGGAAAACCACCTTCAAGACCAAGAAGGGGCTGTTCGAATGGATGGTGATGCCATTCGGGCTTTGCAACGCTCTAGCAACCTTTATGCGGGTTATGAATGATATATTTCAGCCTTTCATTAATGAGTTTGTTCTTATGTATTTAGATGATATACTAGTTTTCAGTAAGAATTGGTTTGAACATGTGAGTCATGTAAAGAAAGTGCTTGATGTACTGAAGAAAGAAAAAATCTTTGTAAAATTTTCAAAGTGTGAGTTCAGGAAAACCTCTTTGGGTTACCTAGGTCATATTGTTGGTCATGGTCAGCTAAAAATTGATCCCTCTAAAGTTGAAGCAATTGTAAATTTGCCTAAGCCTATTAATGTAATGAGGTCCATAGCTTTCTAGGTGCAGTCCAGTATTGGAGGAGATTTATTGCTAATTTTGTTATTGCAGCACCTCTGCACACCTTGACAAGTGTGAAACAGCTCTTCCAATGGGGAGGAAGACAACAGAATTCGTTCGAGAAATTGAAGGAAAAGATCAGCACTGCGCCGTCTTAGCCTTACCCGATATCCAACAGTGATTTGAGATCGAAACCGATGCCAGCAGTTATGCCATGGGAGCTGTACCGATGTAGAAAAAGAAGCCGATTTGTTACCATTCTGAGAATTTTTCTCAAGTTGTGATAAACTATCCCACCTATGACAAGGAGTTTTATGCCTTGGTGCAGAGTGTGAAAAAGTGGAAACACTACCTGATCGGCAAGGAGACCATCATCCATACAAATCATCAGCCCTTGTAGTACCTTCAGTCACAAACCAAGTTGCAGCAATCTCGTCATTTAAGGTGGATGGGCTTTCTTCAACAGTTTCATCTGGTAATAAAGTATAAGAAGGGCACTCGCAATAAAGTTGTCGATAGGATATCTCGCCCTCCTATTTCTGCTTTTGTTTTTTGCATAATGCTTCGTTATCTTTTGAAATTTATGCTAAACAATATGCTGATGATGATGACTTTAGAGAGGTTTATGCAAAACTAACCCATGGTTCACAAGTGGACAACTATCACTTGTAGGGGAAATTGTTGTATCACCTTGGTAAATTGTGTATTCCCACAGGGGAAAGAGTACATGTAATTTGAGAGGCCCACACCTCTCTTGTGTCTGGACACTTTGGTGTCGAAAAGACTTTATGTCATGTACAAGGACTTTGTTTTTGGCCTCATAGGAAAAAAATTGTGACTTGCTATGTAAAGGGTTGTGTGATGTGTTCTGTTTCAAAGCCCTCTAATGGAAAACTCGTGCTCTAACACCACTCCCTATTCCAAGTCGTCCTTGGGAAAGTGTCTCAATCAACTTTGTAGGAGGTTTACCTTTGTCTAGGAAGACTCATGACTATTTGTATGTCGTTGTTGACCGTTTCAGCAAGATGTGTATTCTTATGCCTTGTAAAAAGAAGATTACTACAGAGCAGACTGCTTCTCTTTTCTTTTAGCATGTTTGGGTCCACTTTGGATTACCCATATCAATTGTGTCAGATTGGGACTCTCACTTCCTTGGAGAGTTTTGGACCAGCTTGTGGAGGATGATGGACACCAAATTGAAAAGAAGCATGGCATTTCACCTGCAGACCGACGGACAGACAGAGGTTGTTAACCGTACCGTGGTACACTTATTACGAGGCTATTGTGGGAAACATCCCAAGTTGTGGGATGAACATCTCCCCTATGTACAACATTCCTACAACCGAGCAGTGCATTAATCTACACAACGCTCACCATTCGAGACATGTTTTGGTTACCTACCAAAGGAACCTTTTGATATGGTCTTTGGAAGGGAAGATGGCTCCAGTGGATGTAATGATAAGGACAAAGCTCAGCAGTTCATTCAGCGAATCCAATTGATTCACCAAGCAGTGCAAGAGCAGTTGGAGAAAAGTCAAGCTCGTTACAAGGCTCGACATGATAAACACCGAGTTGACCATCAATTCCAAGTGGGCGACAAGGTGTGGTTCCACATCAGCAAAGACAGGATGAAGGGAGAAGGAAAGAAGTTGCAGCCAATCTAGTATGGACCATTCACCATATTGGAGAAGATTGGGAACAATGCCTTTCATCTTGACTTGCCGGTATATATGCAGATGTACTTAGTAGTGAATGTGGAGAACCTAAAGCTGTATGAACCACCTTTGATCATGGACACTGATGAGGTGGGCACAGTTCCTACAGTCGATGATTTTGCACCAGAATATCTCGATGAGTTGCCCGAAGACATCATCCTCGACAGAAGAACTAGGACTTCACAATGAGGAGATGTAGAATACCTTTGAGTTGGATTCAAGGGAATGCACCCCAACAAGGCCAGATGGCTGGAGAAAGAGAAAGTGAGGGAACAATTCCCTCACTTGCTAATTGACTATTGAAAAGCTTTTGGCCATCCAAAAGCTCCTCAATGGGGAGGATTGATCCAGGTGGATCTTCAGATACAATGGCATGGAAAAATTCAGAAATAAAAGTGATCAAAATGAAGTCAACTCAAAATCAGAGCGTAGATCTTGTCATCCTGATTCCAATGGCGTGAACGGCACTTCAATCCGAGTTCGGATGATGAAGTTATCGCACAGGGAAGGTTGCTTTGATCCTTAAGGAAATGAGGATTTTTCCTTTGAAAAAGGGTTTTAAGCCTTAAAGGAAAAATCGCAATCGAAGGACTTGTGGAGGCAGACTTAAGAGAGGTTCAGTGGAACCCCCGATCGCTGATCTCTGATCAAATCGGATCAGCGGATCGGAGACAATCGGATCGGAGGTCTTATATATATATATATATATATATATATATGTATGTATGGATGTATGTATGTATGTATGTATGTATGTATGTATGTATCTATATATATATATATATATATATATATATATATATATATCTATATCTATATATATATATATATATGTATATCGGCAGTGGCAGGGTGCGATCGGCGATAAGGCACCGGGCGATATGCGAGCGGGATGCTGATGTGATCGGCTGACGCTGATATCGGTGATCGGCGATCAGCGGTCGGGCATCCCCATTAATCAGGACTGTACACCCCCCGATATGCCGATTGTGACAACAGGTCGGACCCGATATGCAAATGCGCCCGATTTAATGTTTTTTTGAAGTCCGGGTAAAGGAGATTTTGCCAGATTTTAGTGGTTTTGCGGGGTTTTCTTGTATTTATCGGTGCAACGATAAAAGGCCATTTTAAGAGGTGGTTACACCCACCGATCCTTCCACGCTACTGGCCTCTGTTATGAACTAGGCAAGCCCCGATTTAAATGGGATTCTGTCCAAAAGCCCATTATAAAACCACGACAATTGGAAAGAGTAGGGAGGAGGCATTTTTGCAGCACGCTGTTTCGTTTGGCAGGAGGCCGAGAGCGCATATTTGTCTGTTTTGGATAGTTTTACATGACTCCAGCCCCTTCATTGCTATGGACGCATTGGTGCTGCTTACCTCTCCATCTCAGGCATCCATTTCACAGCCATCTTTCAGATTGGAGGTATAAGCCTCTTGTGGACAGTTGATGATTGTAATTCTTTTCTTTCATGCCATTTAATAAGAAAGGCCTCCCCATTGTTGAGTTGGGCCCGAAGACGTAGTCCGAATTGGACAAACTCCGTTATCAAGCCTTGGTGTCTTCTTTTGTGCCTTTTATGTGTTTACTTCTTCTTTTCTTATGTGCACATTTCTATGTTAAGCTGCAATTTTGCATGTGATTCTTTCCATACATCTATAAGCGAAAACATCCTGGATCATGCCCCTCAAAACCGGTTCTGTAAGTCATATAACTTCTCCAAGGAAACCACACCTTTTCGCATAGTGTTTCCTTTTGGTGCTTGAGATGCTTCTTGTAGAGCCTACTCATGCTCATCCTCCTCTATGGTGACATCTTTAAATACATCATCATTCACTAGAAAGGGTAGTCTTTGTTGGTTGTCATTGAAAATGTGTAAATTAGTAACATTGTCAGGCAAATATGATTTATATAAAATTTCAATAAACAAACCATTTTTCAATGGCGACATCCTAGCAGCATCATTTGTTAATGTATTTTCTATTGCCTTTCTAACTCCTGTAACATAAACAATATTGATAGCTTTAAAATGATTTATCAAACGCCATACCTCCTGCTGGTAGTTTTTGAGATGAGGTGAAACACAGTGTATAGTATCTCGTACATGATGAGTGACTACCTCTAAGTCACCAATTACCTTTAGCTTTCTTCAATCCAAGTACGAGTGATTCGTATTCTACAGTGTTATTAGTGCACTCGAACTCCAGATGGCATGAAAGTACATGTTTCTTGTTATGTGGGTCTCTAAGGACACAATCAGCTATGGAACCATCCTATGTCTTAGAACCATCAAAGTGAAGAGTCCAAAATTTACAACCTACAAAGTTATTTCCTATACAATTGCTATTATTATTACTAGTAATGTTATGTACATCTACATTACATAAATCATTTGCACCAACTGGAGAACAAGGAAGGAGCTCCAACTATGTATCTGGTGGAATCAGT
The DNA here is from genome assembly GCA_031772625.1 of Pinus tabuliformis. Lineage (NCBI taxonomy): Eukaryota > Viridiplantae > Streptophyta > Pinopsida > Pinales > Pinaceae > Pinus > Pinus tabuliformis. The sequence continues at coordinate 1,257,980,624 of CM062820.1, forward strand.
GATGGTTGTGTGAGGTAACACCCAAGGTCAATTTCCAAAAATCAATTACCGAAAATTAGATCAACAACCACTCATTGTTCCCTTCAAAGGATGTAACTGTGCATTTCATGTAAGGTTTTGTTTCCACCTATATCTAATTGTTCTTGCCCCTGTATGGAAGCCATAAATGTGACCAGTCAGTTCCAAGATACCCTTGTAATTTTCTCAACCAGTCTCTACTAAGGAGTAAAATGTCCAAAATTATGATATTTATACATTGGTGAACTCAATCGTCTTTAGATAATCTGATAAGCACATTTCACCTATAGCCTGGACCAAATATCTGTCCAACTGAATAATATGTGCATCGGTTTTATCCCATTTTGCATTTATTTTCTTTGCAACAGGAAATGGCATTACATTTACAGGTGCACCAGAATCAACTAAACAATTGTGAACATTGTAATTGAAAATTTCAAAAGTCAATAGAATTGGAGGGAAAATAATAGTAGCTTATAATGTTGTCACGTTAACCACTGACTCCAAGGGACCAGAAGACTTACCAAATATCCTCTAGGAAGAAGCATTATTACATGATGAGGCCTGATCAAGGGCTCGGACAAACAATTCCCACTGGATTTCTATTCTTGTGAGGTCAAAGATTAAAATATTTGCATGTGCTTTCTCCATATCCTCGACTATTTTGTAGTGAAGTGCAATAGGAATTGTTGAAGTGTCTAGAGGAGTAACTTTTCGTGGAACTCCTAGTGTGGTGGTCTTTTTTTTACTGTTCGTGGAAGTATTATTTGTTGTGGTAGCATCTCCAGACTTATTCGGAGCTTGGATGATGGGTGAAGTGAGTTTTCTTAACAGATGTTCTTTCAACTTTTGCCTTGTTAGCTCTTGTTCAGGAATAGGCCCTTGACTTCTCAATTTATATTAGTTGTTTTTCTTTTGAGTCGGGGCCTCATTCAGTGGTGGTTCTTTGATGTTTTTCTTCTCAGCATTGAACACACAACCAAAATTATTAACTGTGTTTGACACTTGTAGCCTTATCAGTCGCCTCAGATTGTTCCTTTTCTTCTATTTGTTCAGTTTTCTCATCTGCAAGCACTGAGTCAATAATATGCATAGCTAGAGCGTTCATGTTGTGATTCCATTGTGGACATGTCTTTTCTTAATGATATTCTTGGTGAAAATAACAATATTGGTCCATGCCCATACTCTTGACATTCAACATGACATTCAAGCTCTGTGTAGACTTAGCTGACTGACTATTGTTGTTGTTGTTGTTATTGAACTTCTTCAAGAAGTTAAACTTTGGGGGCTTGCTGTTGACATTGGTCCCACTTGTCCTTTGCTTTAATTCTTCCAATTCATTGGATAGATTCTTGATAGTGTGGGTCAAGCTTTCTAGATCAATAGCTTCTTTCTCTTTAGCCTTGTTTGAAGAGGCCTACGACATTTTGTCTATATCCTTGGACTCTTTGGATGACTCTGATTGCATGCAAGTCCTTCTCAACAATAATGGCTTCTTCGAAATTATGAGCCAAAGTTTCTTTCACTATTCTATTTACAAATTGTGAAATGCTTACTGGAAAGGAAGAAGTATAATAATCAATTGTGATGGAGGCATGAGGTTTCGTATCTGGAGGGAATTGGTTCAATATCCAATTGAACCTCTTATTAAAGTCCTTCACTCTTTATTTTTCACCCATCTTCAGATTCCATAACTCTTTTAATAACATGGTTGGGGTTTTGAAATCAACAAAATTTTCAAGGAACAACTTTTTAAACCCCCTCCAATTCTGAATTAAATTCACAGGAAGACTATGGTACCCGACAACTCCTCTACCATCTAAGGTACTGTTACCACTCTGATAATTCTTTTGAAGTAAGAAGAAATAAAAAAAAAAGGTAACCACAAACCACTTTTGGATATCAGGACCTAGCCTTCCTGATGCTCAGAGAGGGCTCTCTCTTTAAGATTTAACTTTGTTTTAGTTAAGATGATTTTAGGCTAGTTATTTCTTGCACTTGGGTTTGGTTTTGAAAATTTTGTGGTGGGATCACTTTACTTAGTTTGAAAGAGGATTGGATTCTACCATTGGGCTATGGAGTCGGATGTCTGACAAACAAGACTGGATTCAGTTCTAAAAACAGTGTCTACAGGGCAAGGTAGATAAGTTACTGCATATCTCAGAGGCTAAATGGTGAATGGCTTCAAATCGGATCCAGGGAGAAATTAAGGGTTCCCTAGGCCGGACTTTGGAAGGAATGAAAGAAGTCAACCGGGATGGGAGAGCAATCAAGGATTCTCATATTCGGGTATCAGAAGAAAACATGTAAATAAATTACTATGCAAAATAGAGTGTAATTAAACAAATTTTGTATGATATTTCCAGTTAATTCATTTAGATTTTAGAACACATTTAAGATTATGAAAACACAAAATAAAGGTAACACAATAACACAAATAAAGAACTTCACTGCAAATGGCTCATCTCATGAATCCTGTAGCGAAATTCTTTTATTACTTTCTCCACTCTGTTGACTTGAAAATATTATAATCACCCTTAGCTTCAAAATCACAATAACTCTACAAATGTAAAATAATCCACCCTAATACTTCAAATTTTGAAGTTTTATACAAAAAGTTTGTTACAAAATATCTCAAACTAATTTGAGAATGAATCTTGGAAAATGAAAATATCTTCTTGCAAGAAGATAGAGACAACTATTGAACTATTTCATGTTGTCCCTTTTATTTTGGTTCTGTTGGTTGTTATGCTTTGATTTTTAGCCCTTTATGCTGGCAGGTTGTTTGGCTTTCACGCTGGATAGTCTGTTTGACTTTCATCTTTCATCTGATACTCTTTCACCTGATACACTTTGGCTGTGTTGATCTATCTTCATCCTTTTACCATGCTCATTTACTTTTTACTGTAAACTTATAATTTACATTTTATAATTTACTATGTTTTTAATATAGTAAATCATTCAGTTTTTGCCATGTTTCTTCATCTAGTAATTGGATGTTGATCATTTTCCTATATATCTCATCAACCACTATATTTTTTGCAAAAGTAGGCTTATTGATATATAAGTGTTTCACCTCATGCTGGAGGTAAAACAGATTTTCAAAAGTTTGGTATAATACTCTGCTAGTTGCTGTAACACTGATTGATGAGGTATTTGCCTGTTCTTTCGCCACTTCCCTGATTTTCTTGTTGTAGTCCTCCTGTTTCATCAATTTATCATTTATGACTAAGGGACTAGGTAGTCCCTTTTCTCTCAAAAGCTCAAACTTGGTCATAAACCTATCAATGGCTAGTTGAATGGTTTGACACTTATCTTCTAAATGTAACATTAAATTTCTCTTATTTAGGACCCTCTTGACTTCCAAAATGGTAACTGTCCTGTCAGGTATGTCAAGTTCTTGTAGCTCATGTTTTCTTGGAGTTGGGGAATTGGATAATTCTTACTGCTTCCTCTGGCATTTCTCCAAGTTCTTCTTTGACCTTCTAGATGGCTTCTGTAGCCTGTTTGATTAAGTCTATCTGCTCAAAAATGACCTGGATAGATGGCCAAATATCATTGACAGAGTCAATGATATTGGCCCATAATAATTGTTTGGCCTTTCCCAAAGGCTCACTCAGTGTTAACTCTTTCTCCATACTTTTCACTCTCTCATTCATTCTGGTAGCCTTCTGTTGTTCTTCTTTATGCATGATCTGGGCTAACCTGCAATCTATCTCTAGGCTGGTAAGTTTCTCTTTTAACTTATTCATCTCACTGGTCTGAATGGACATTTCTTCCATTGCCTTGACCAGCCTGTTTTCTTCATCACCTGTGGTACCTGTTGTTGTTGATGTCGTTGTTGATGTAGTTGTTGTTGCTGCTAGTAATGTAGTGGCCATTGGACCAGTGGGAGCTAATGCTTCTGCCAATGTGGAAGGCACAGCTATGGTCACTGTAGGAATGACAGTTGGAGGAGCATTGTCTAGACTAGCTTGTTTGAGCTGGATCAAGCTATCTAGTTCCTTTTCCATTTCTTTCAATTGGTCATTAAGTTGCAGCACCAAGTCCATCATCTCTTCCTGATTTGTTTGGCTTTCTAAGACTTCTTTCGTTTGAGGGTGTTGTGACTGAGGCAGCTTGAGTTGTTTCTTAAGGGTTGCAATGTCTTCATTTTTCTTCTTAATCAACTGTTCAACAACGTTGATGTCCTTTGGGTCATGGCCCAGCTCAATGATCAAGTCTTCCAAGGATTTGATCCTTGTGTCTTTGGCGTTGGAAGATGCTTTTTCCAGTTTGTATTGGGCTGTCACATTGTCTAATGAGTCCCTGAGCTTGAATGCTACCATTGCTTTTGTTGTGAGGGTGGAGTAGATCATCTCTCCAGCCTTCTTGTGAAATTCTATTTGATCTATGGGATGCACATCCCTGGCTAAGACCTCAAAGTTGGTTTTCTTGTAGTCTGTTGTGGTTTTAGGCTGCTGTATAATAGGTTGTAGGAAAGACACCTGCATTTTACCTTCTTTGATGTCAAAGGTTGACATCAATCTACTCTGGTTTGGTGGTGTCATCTACATGTACTTGGCATAAGTGTCTACCTTGAGCTTCTCATTCCTCATTTTAATCTCCTTGAATCTTTCCTTGATATCTGCTTCCTTGTCAGTTGGCTTGACAAAGGAAGACACCTCCACACTCTTCTGTCTCTGTATAATCTGGGTGTTTGAAGAGGAGGGTTGTTGTGTTTCTGCTGATGCAGCAGTCTCAGTTGTTTGTCTACTCCTTTGCCCCATTGCATCAGTATCAATCATTTCTGTTGATGCAATGTTTTCCTCATGTTCAGACACAGGAGTCATTTTGGGCCTTTTGCTTATTTGGAACTGCTAATCAGTGGTGTCCATAGCAGAGATTGATGCTTCCTCCTTGTTTCTTTTGGGATTCTTCTCCTCATTGACAGGAGTCTGAATGATGGGAGGGATATTCATTGGCTCTTCTAACTCTAGGACCTGCAAGAAAGAGCTTTGGTCAAATTGTTTCTCCAAGTCAATCATGGTGTTCTCCACATCCACCATTGTGTTGTCCATATCTATTAATGTGTTCTCTACCCATTTTGACTGATTATCATATTGTTCAATGTCAGGTCTTGGGTAGTGGATGTAAGGTCCCAGCTTGACCTTTTGCCTGAGTTTGTTTATAACCCCATGAGGGTCATAATGCCAAATGAAACTATTCTTGAATTTGAATTGCTAGAGTATCTTATCAGCTTCAGGTCCAGCCTCTCTGGTGTTGCAAATGAAAGGGCCCATTTGGTTTTTCATCTTAAACTATGTTTTCTTCCTAGCAACTAGGAAGTTGACCTCATCCGCACCTATCATTTTCCTGAAGTATTCCAGGGAAAATATTCTCATTGGGAGATACTTAGGCAATTTGTAGGGGGGTAATTCACAACCATAGATCCTAATTTCAGTATGATTCTGGTAGAGGTACCAGTCTCCTACTCTGCTATTCTTTGCCAGTTGCAATACTCTCTTGATCTCAGTACTGATTCTAGGTTGAGTGCTAGAAGTCAGCATGTTCATGACAGGGTGCACAAAACAATCTATGAAGTCTTTGTATGTGAATGTTGTGTTATACCTCTGGACCAAGGGTGTCTAGTAGATGATTGATCTTTCCTTTCCCTTGGTATCTATTTTCTGAATCTTCACTAGGAACTTGTCTGTTTGATAATACAGGAACATATGAAACAACACTGAAGAGTATTTGAAGATGTTAGGATATTCCGACACATAGGAAATAGTTAAGTACAACTTGGTCTAGTTTAGAGTTAGGTAAAGTGTGTTTCTTTACCGTTGTACATTTTGTAACTTACAATCTGACGGTCACGATATGTAGTGATCCGACGGTTCATTCTCTCCTCGGTATTACCGACACTTGATCCATGGCTTGACACCCGATTGGTCCATGAATTCTATTTAAAGCGCATGGAGGGTCATTTGTAGGGTAATCCGTGCATGAGAGAAACATATGTAAATTTTCATTCTTTTATTAATAAATTGCCTGAAGTGGCCGCGTTGGCTCAGGCCGTGGACTGTTTCCCTCTTTGAGGGTTTTAAACACGTCAAAATATTGGTGTATTGATCTGCGATCTGGTTGTGAGCGGTGTCCTTTTGGTGTTCTATCTGAGGAACTTACCCTGTAAATCAAAATGAACTCTATCCGCCTTGTTCTTTCCCTTGCTGCCTCTTTCAAATGGGAAGTCCATCAGATGGATGTTAAATCTGCCTTCTTGCATGGAGACTTGCATGAAGAAATCTATATGGAACAACCCATTGGATTCATACAAACAGACTCCAGCCTTGTATGTCGACTTAAGAAATCCCTTTATGGTCTCAAGCAAGCTCCTCGGGCTTGGTATGCCAAAATGGATAGCTTTCTTTTAGAATCTGGCTTTTCTAGGTGTCATTCTGACAATACTGTCTACACCAAGAAAGTGGGCAACTCACTTATCATCCTTGTTCTTTATGTTGATGATCTTATCCTTACTGGTAGTGATCCCAACCTTATAAACCATGTGAAGTCTAGCCTTAAAAGGAAATTTGAAATGACAGACTTAGGACACTTACACTATTTTCTCGGTCTTCAAGTCTTGCAATCCAAGGAGGGTATTTCCCTTTCCCAGTCCAAGTATGCTTGCGATATTCTACGTCATTTTCACATGGAAGACTGTAAGCTAGCCCCTTATCCCTTTCAGTCTGGAGTCAAACTTTCAGTCTCTTGTAATTCTCCTGAAGTTGATGCTACCTTATACCGTCAACTTGTAGGAAAACTTTTGTATCTAACCCATACTCGTCCTGACCTTTCCTTTGCTGTTGGCCTTGTTGCTCGGTTCATGCAAAACCCCCGTGAAAGTCATTGGAAAGCAGCTAAAAGAATACTTCGTTATGTTCGAGGTACAGTTTAGTTTGGGATTCATTACAGTGCCGAAGCAGCTCCTCTATTGGTTGGTTTCACTGATTCTGATTGGGCTGGTGACCCTGATGATCGGAAGTCTACTGTCGGTTATGTGTTCACTCTTGGTTCAGGACCTATTACATGGGCTTGTAAGAAACAAGCTGCCATTTCTCTTTCATCAGCAGAAGCAGAGTATCGTGGTGCCGTAGAAGCTAGTAAGGAAGCCTTGTGGCTTCGTCAGATCCTGTCAGAGTTTGGCTTTCAGCAGCAGCATCCGACTACACTTTGGTGTGATAATCAAAGTGCCATTCATCTATGCAAAGATCCAGTCCAACATCAGTGCAGCAAACACATTGAACTGCACATGCACTTCATCAGAAAGCTCATTCATGACCATGTTCTTGAAGTGCAATATTGTTCAACAGATGATCAAGTTGCAGACATCTTCACAAAGGCTCTCACAGAGGCGAAGTTCACTAAACTTCGATTTATGGTTGGAGTTTAGGAAGTTGTCACTAAGGGGGGATAGGCTCTAGTGCCTCCTTCCTTCTCCTATTGTGTCATATTTGTAAATCCTTCAATCCTATCCCAAGTTGTTCTTAAGGGGGGATGTTAGGATATTCCGACACATAGGAAATAGTTAAGTACAACTTGGTCTAGTGTAGAGTTAGGTAAAGTGTGTTTCTTTACCGTTGTACATTTTGTAACTTACAATCCGACGGCCACGATATGTAGTGATCCGACGGTTCATTCTCTCCTCGGTATTACCGACACTTGATCCGTGGCTTGACACCCGATTGGTCCATGAATTCTATTTAAAGCGCATGGAGGGTCATTTGTAGGGTAATCCGTGCATGAGAGAAACATATGTAAATTTTCATTCTTTTATTAATAAATTGCATGAAGTGGCCGTGTTGGCTCAGGCCATGGACTGTTTCCCTCTTTGAGGGTTTTAACCACGTCAAAATACTGGTGTATTGATCTGCGATCTGGTTGTGAGCGGTGTCCTTTTGGTGTTCTGTCTGAGGAACTTACCCTGTAAATTCCTACAGAAGACTCTTTCAGTGGGCAATCTAATGAATTGTTCATGCATTTTGTCTGCAATGAACTGGGCATAATCATACATAATGGAAGGAGGTTGGCCTGGAGTGAAAATGGAAAAGAAGGCCATCATTATCTCATCCACAAACTTGTCTGATGTGAATCCTAGGATGCTTGAGATCATGGTGATTATTCTCCTGCCAGTCTCTGAGAAAATAGAAAAAACATAGGGTGGAATGCCTTTAGGAGTATGGCGCTCCTCAATGATGAAATTTTGGAAATTTTGTTTGATCTTAGTTGGGTCCAATGTGGTGTACAGGTCCAATAGGTGTGCAATGGAAAAAGGAGTCAAATTGTGGCTGGGCTGGATTTCAAGCATCTGGTTAATGGATTCAACAGCAATTGAAAACAAGAAGTCTTGGTTTGGGGCAATTATAGCCCTTTGGCTAGGGATGTAACATGCATGGCAAAAATGTACAATGTCTGGGAATGGATGGGATTTTGGGAATGTATAATTGGGTAGATTTGAGTCCCAAAGGTGGATATAATCTTCTTTGTTCAAGAATCTATCCTTGGCCCAGTAATGGATTCTCAGAAGCTTGTCTTGGGTGACTGTGTCTTTGGTTTGAAAACCTCTGTCTGCTAAGGCCAGGTGGTCAATGTCTAATTGAGGGGTTGTCACTTTTTTGACATCTAGAGAGGTTGGGGCAAACATTTTTGTGATAAAATGTGGAAAATTAGGCTTTATATGGCTTCGAGAGTGAAACTTGAGTAGTTGAATAACTAGGGTAGGGTACTAGCAAGTTGCAGGTTGGGGTTCTGGTACTTTTGGAATAGTAGACTCCCAATTTAAATTGAAATTAATCAAATTCTTTCAGTTATTTTAAGAATTTAATGTTCTTTCATTAAAGAGAGGACAATTCTGGTTTTATGCTTAAATACCTGGAATTTACAGTCGGGGCTGCAACTGGTTTTCAATTGGGGTTTGCAGAGGGCTTTGGCAGCTAGGATGTTGTGCAGTGGTGGCGTTGGAAGGATTTGATGGTTGACAGTTGGTCACAGGAGTTCAGAATGCACAGGTGCCTCAGAGGTTCAACAATGTGATTTGGGAGAAAAAGGGTGAAAATGGGGGTCGGAAGGCTTTTAACCACGACCGGTTGGAAAAATGGCGAGGAATGAAAGTTTTATGAATAGTGTTGGTTTTCATTTTGGCAGGGAGGTGGTTTTGGAGGCCATCACACTACTTATGGGGGTCGGGTGGTATTTTGTTGGGGGAACGTGATCTATGCTAGAGGCCGACACATAGGCAAATGGGCCCCGCGCAAAACCACCTATATCACGTGCTCTCGGGCCGTTAAATGTCATACATTGTGTGAGTGCGATATGGGTGATGGCCATTAGATCTGGGGGTGGATGATTAGATGGTCATCACGTTGGAAATTTATGTGGTTGGATGATTGGGCAAAGGTTAGTGGAACCCATGGGTTTTAATCATTATTTAGAGTAATTAACCCATGCTTAATCGCAGATTTAATTAAACTGTGGAGTTTTGGGGGTAGCGGGGTTAGTTTACCTCACCAGGGTGGCAGGTTAAACTCAAGTTTAGTTGGGAAAATGGTTAAGTGGTGGAGTTAGTGAAGCGGGGGGTTTTTAGGGTTAGGATAAAGGGTTTAGAGGGGTTTCGGGTAATTATTAAAGGGAAAACATGATTTTTAAAAGGGGGAAATGGGTTTCACACTTAGGGGAATGGAATTTAGGAGTAATTGACTAGGGAAATGTGTGAAACAAAGGGGTAGGAGTAAAAATGAGGGGGAGGGGTTTTCATAAGCCATGAAGAGGTAAAGGGAAAATTAGTGAGTATATAGTGGGGGTTGTTAGTGTCAGTCTTTGCAGCCTTCCTCCAGTGATCAAACATGCTCTTACAAAGTGATTTTAAGGTGTCGAGGTCAAATTTTGTCATTTCAGTGAGTCTTCAAGTAAAATTTGGTCACTAGGTATTAGGTCTAGGGTTTGCTTTCACTCCTTTCAAAGTTGTCCAAATGTCGGTCCATGTCACCATTCAGATGAGTGTACCATCATTCAAAGGTTTTCATCATCATGTCAGGTTCCAATGGGTCATTTTACACCTTGTTCATGCTTCAGTTGTGCCTAGGTAAGGTTCATTTCCCTCTCCTAGGGTTTTGAAGGTAATTTCTCTGGGATGGTCAAATCATCAGCGAAAATTGTATCCTGATGTTCATACACCTTCCCCCATCCTTAATGTACCTTATTAAACACTTCCCATCACTGATATCCCTCAAATTCCTCATTTTCATACAAACCCTAGTTTCTTGCTACAACTTGAAAATTTTCTAGGCTAGGCCTGTGTTTTGCCCTTTTGGACCCCTTCCCCTCACTCAATATTTGAAATTCCACTTTCCCCTACTGCATAACATCCCTCCCTACTTCCCAAAATTTTCTCAATAATTTAGAAACCCCTTATCCCCTTCATTTCGACAAATCCCTTGTTCCGCACATCGGGATAGGTTTTAATCCAATGATGTTTCTGAGAAAGGAAAGATGAATTTGGAAAAAATGAGAGATTTTTTTGTCCATAATAAGCCAAGGAAGAAAAACTTCCTTCACTTTTTACACAGGTGTCATGGTTTTATAGAAATGTCAAAAATACAGTTGCCTCAGGAGAATTGATGCACCTCTGAAGTGACCTTGGGAAAATCAAGATTTCTCCTAGCTTGGTTGGCCTAATGGCTTGCTTGATGATTCAAATGATAACTAGACACAAATAGCTTTCCAGTGAGCTATCATGAGATCAATTTGGGGTTGAGAAATACCTTCAAAAGTTGACTGCAACAGCACTCTGCCTTTACGCAGCCTCATTTTGCACATTTTCACCAGTATTGGGAGATTTGATTTTTGATAGGGAAAATGAACTCCAAATTAAAAAATTCTAGTTGGGTTGGAAATTAGATTCAATAAGATTTCCAAAAAGCTATCATGTGCCCAATTTTGAAACCATGAAGGCCTCCAAAAGTCTCCTGCAAAAAGCGTCACGCATTGGGTTTGGAGCGTGACGCATTGGGCAGTGCTCTGCAGTGTAAATTTTGAACGGGCGCGACGCATAGAGCAGGCGTGACGCGTTGGGTTTGTGGTGTGGTGCATAGAGCTATAAGCCTAATTTCACCCATAAACTCTCTCAAATTTCCAAATTTTCTCAATCCTATGGTGTGCAAGTAAGTCAAGCTTTCTTCCCTTGCTAGTGAATGAGTTTTTCTTAAAATTTATGGTGGTTTAGTGAGACAAAATTCAAACCCTACCTCCTTGCAATTTTTGCTCAAAAACAATTGCCTAGGGTTTGCACTTGTGTTTTTTGCTGCCAACTCCACAAAATTTCTCACTCCCTCACTCTTTCATTCTCTCATTACATTTTATCAAACCATTCCCCCAATCCCCATATCCCTAAGTCTACTAATTCTAAAACCCTAATTGCTATCCCAAACCCTAGTCAAATATCCCCAAACCCTAATTGTTGTCCTAAGAAACTAAGTACTATTCCATAAACCCCCTATTTCCCAAACGACTTGTCAACAACATTCCCAAAACCCCTCATACACTTTCCCCTTCACAGTCCCTCATACATTCTCATCCTTGGCAGCAAAAATCTAAAGACACCATAAATCTCTTCATACTCATCAAGAAAACTCAAACATTGGCAAACGTGGAGTCTGATCCTTCCTATGACTGAGATGAGGAAACACTCAGTGATTCTCCTAGAGAAATGCATGCACCAAGGAGACCTCACAAGGGTGGTAAACATATACGAGAGGAGCCCACTTCACTTGCCGAGTTGCAGTAGCAGCAAAACGAGTACTATCTCCACCTAGGGTGGAAGGGGTCTCATTTTCACCATCAGTAGAGCAGGTTCAGGACAAGGGCAAGAGGCCATTGCATGATTAGGGGCCTTCAGGTGAGCAGGAGATCAATTTCATTCTCATTCAGGACGATGACACAGATTTTGGCCCACAAAGCTCAAAGCTCAAGGAGGTCATCCAAGAGCAACATGCGGACATCAATGCTTTGTACCTCAACTTGGAAAAAGTCGAGTTGATAATAAAGTACATGGAGAAAAGAAACAAGCAACCAGAGGATCAAAAAACCATAACGGAGATAGAAAACATACGAGAAAACCAACAAGCTGCCAAAAGGAGGAAAGTCAAGTTCACCACACTTGAGCAAGAAATCAATGCTGATTGCGAGTCTTGGTTGGAAAGGACTAATATCCACTTGGAGAGGATGCTAGAGAAATCCATCAATGAAAAAAATATGTTGAGAAACATGGCATATCATTATTTGTCAAGGAATATGGTGTGCCAAGCTAGAATTAAGAGCTTGAAGGCAAAGTTGAAGAAGAGATCGAGGAGGCAAAAAGTGCAAGATAAACTTCAGATATTGGCTAAGGCTTCCTTAGCCCAAGAGAGCACTTGATGGAGAGCACTCAGCTCAAATTTCAAAAAATTTGGGACACTTTTTGCATTTTTGAAATTTTTGGGCTAAAACACAGAAATTTCTGCCTAATGCGTCGCGTCACCTAGCGCTCACTTTTGATGGAGGCCTCCAAATGACAAAAAATCAGCATATTTTGATTTGTCTTGGAAAAATATGCATTCCTACCAATGGCCAAGAAATTTTGATAGGTTTTGAGCCCCCAAAAAGGTCAAAAATGCCCAAAAAATGACCTTACTGCCCCTATTTTGACACACAGGAAGTAGTGTTGGGAGAACTCAGTTTTGGAGTGGCAAATGGAGGCCAAATTAAAAAATTCCACTTGATCTGGAAAGCGGATAGGCAGAACTTTCCAAAAAGAACACTTGGACCAAATTTGGATACCGTGAAGTTCTCCAAAAGTGGCTGCAAACAGGCACTATGCATAGAGAAATCAGCGCGGCGCATAGGGGAAATTTTGCTCAGTTTGACCAAGTATACTCTGTTTTTCGCCTAGTTCCTTGACAGTTTGACTTTTCTCTTTATTAATGTCAAACTTATGATGTAATTTAATGTAAATTGATGGATATTGATGTAATTATGTCAAATTTTCACTCATGAAGGTATATTCATCCATGAAAAGTTAGTTTGCAACTGAATGAATCAGTGCCCTAGTTTTTAGAGGCATGTTGTTCCACTGCCTAATTTGTAGTTCTCAGTTTAGAATTAGTTGGAACAGCTCCTAAACTCATGAGCTCGACCCCTAGAGGCTAGGATGAGTTATGGTTTGTCTATATCTTGTGATCTTTCAGTCATTAGCATGGTTGGACTTTTGAGAGAGCTTGGAGTTTCATTGTATACTCATATCAGCAGTTTTGGCTAAGGAATTAAGACCAGGGTTTGCAGCACTCTTTGGGATTCATGTGGAATTTTGTTTTGGTACTGTGATTTCTTCTGTAATTTTGAATTTACTTATGTTTTATGTATGCCATTATCTATCTTTCTTCTTCTTAACTAAATCAAACCAGGGAAAAGGTAGAATCCATTGAAATTGCAATGCTCTACCTAGGGTTTGCTTTAGCTTTTGATGTTTTCAGCTGTTTGAGGAGGATCCCTGAGTTTTATTGCCCTTTTCAACTCCTCACCTGTCTATCTCTCCATCTCATTTAATTTGAAGTGCCAAGATCAGTTTCCTACCTTGCCCCATACCCAAAAATCTGCCTTTCCATTTGAGCCAACAAGACATCTTTAAATTCAATCGAACTCTTTTGCACACATACCTAGCCTAAGATCAGTATTTATATCAGTCATCTCAAGCCCTCATTGATCATATTTTGCTGAGATTGACCAGGAGAGAGCCCTCTCCTGACCTGGTAGGGCTAGCTACCAAGTTAAGCGTGGCTTGATGTTATCCTAGATCCTACCTTTCTCAGCCTGAGGTAGATTTGGGCACTAACAGGGGTGAAATTTAATGAAGGGGGAGTTAGGAAAATCAGCTTATGAGCATTCTTTTTTCATTGATAACTGCTCCTGCACACTTGAAACACATAGTTAAGGATGATAGTAGTGCTTATGCTCCAAATAACTTGTATTTCTGCAACCTTTCTTTACTTACCCTAACATTTTTTCTTCACTTTGGTGGGTGCACTTAAGCTAGCAAACCCTTTTCTTTTCTTTTCTTTTATAAAACAAACTATCTACTTCTAATCTTATATCTTCCAAGGGCTCAGATTAAACTGATGAGCTCCTTTTATTTCTCTACCTATCCACTAATCTGCCAAGATTAAACTGTTTGGTCATAGTTTATTCTCTAACTATAAACATGAAATTCAAAGCATGAAATAGTCAAGATTAAGCAGTTTGACTATCATGGGTTGTGGCATGTATGACAAGCTGCACACAACCATTATTTAAGACAGTAAAGTAAAAAGTAGTGGCACTTGGACTTGCACACTTTCATGATCTGTTTTTTTTGTTTGGGGTTCATATTTTTTCATTTTTTGTATTTTTTGATATTTTCTTATTTTTATTGTCCTTTGATATTTCTTTTAGGACATACCCTCTTTATATTTTTAATTTTAATATGGAAAACATTTGTAGAAAGCAAAGGTATGTACAATATTACAAGAGTTAACCTCAACCAATTCAAAATTATGAATCCTATCACTATAGGACTCTAACAGTGGCTCCACATGGGGATGGCATTTTTTGGTGAAATGTCAAGAACTATGAAGATCAGTAGCCTTTGAATTGTGACTGTAGTTACCTTGTGAACTATCCTTCTGTGATTCTGCTTTATTGATACTTATGACAGTGAATCCTCCAAAGCTCAGGGCCTTCTCTCCGGGCTTCAACTTCAAAGGATTACCATCCAATCCAATCTACACTCTGCAATGTTATGTACAATGATGCAAAGTAAAGTGAACTATTGTGAGTCAGTGGAAAAATAATGCTTCAGCATCCTACCATTAACAGGTCCTCCTGGTAGATCTGATCCATCTATGTTTGTCAAGAAAAAGGCATTGTTGCCTCTGTAGCCATAAATGACATAAGGCCCCTGCCACAAAAAATCAAATTTTCCATGCTTGCCTTTGTCTTCTCTCCTTGAATCCCACTTAAGGACTTTATCTCCTATGTAAAAATCATTTTCTTTAGTCTTTTTATCAAAGACTTTCTTGATCTTTTCCTGGATTACCTGTGATTTTACATATACTTCTTCTCTGGTTTGCTGCAGGTGTATGGTCTGATTTATTCTTCTCTGAATATCATTTGGTTCCACCTGTAATTCCTGGATGATATTCATCACTGACACTCCCAAGGATGATGGGAAAATTGCATCCATCCCATAAACCAGCTAATAGGGTGATGTTCCAATGGACTTCTTAGTAGTCAGTCTATCTGCCCATAAGGCATTGACTAACTTCTTGTTCCATGTCTTTTTGTTATCTTCCAGTAATTTTTTAATAATATTGACCAAGCTTTTGTTGGATGACTCTGCTAGTCCATTACCTTGAGGGTAATAGGTTATGGAATGGCCAAGGGTGATGTGGTATTTGTTACAGAAATCTATCATTCTTTTGGATTTAAAGGTAACTACATTATCAGTAATGAGCTTCTAGGGACATCCAAATATTGATAGGATATTACTCTCTAGGAAGGAGATTATGACAGTGTCTGTGGCTTGCCTAGAAGGTATGGCCTCTATCCATTTGGTAAAATAGTCTGTGGCTGTCAGAATCCACTTGTGCTGAGTTGAGGAGGCTGGGTGTATTTCTCGAATGAAGTCTAACTCCCATTGTTGAAATGGCATCTTAGTGGAAATTGGTTTAAGGGGCAAGGGTAAGAGTTTTTTCTTTCCCTCAAAAATTTGGCATTTATGACAGTAGGTCACATGTTTTTTAACATCTACAAACAAAGTAGGCCAATAGAAACCAACCCTCAAAATTTTTTCAGCAGTACTCTTCCAGTACAAGTGTCCTCCACAATCCCCTACATGAAACTCTTGTAAAATCTTGTCAGCTTCATCTTTCAATAAACATGTTAAAAGAATACCACTATTGTCCTTCCAAAACAATGCATTATCTATAATACAATATCTTAATGACTTCATTTTTAAGAATCTAGCTTTAGTTCTTGTCAATCTAGGAGGAGCTTGTAATTTTAGTAATACCAATGTAATATGTACATACGAGGGTGAATCAGTAAAAGGTTCACTGATATGTGGAGTTGCCATCTCCTCTTGATCATCAAGGGCACTAATAGAGTTGATATCTAAGGCCTGACAGTTCGATTCAACCATGATTTTGGCTAAACTTTGGCCTTTGATGAGCTTGGTGGGATTTATCTCTATGTCATATTCCAATATTGTGGCAATCCACTTGCCTCTTTTCCCTTCAGGCCCATTTTGAGTCAAAATGTCCTTAACTACAGAATTTGGAACATAAGCAATAATGTGAGAGTACAGAATGTACACTCTGAAGTCTTTGATTGCCTTAACTAAAGCTAATGCCTGTTTTTCCATGATATTGTATTTGAGTGTGGCATCTCTTAAGGATTTACTAAATAATGTTATTGGTTGTTCATATCCTTGGTTGTTCTTTTGCAGCAAGACTGCTGCAATGGTGTGTTCTGAAGCAAAAGAAAAAATAATAAAATCTTTGTTAAAGTCAGGACTAATCAGGACTGGAGTTTTGGTTAAAGCTTCCTTAATAGCTTCAAAGGATTGTTTGGCCTCCACTATCCATTTAATTGTTGAGTCCTTTCTTAGCATGTTATTTAACTCCCTAATTAATTCTGCTAGATTTGAGATGAATCTCCTAAGAAAATTAATCTTACCTAGAAATAGCTCTTTAATGTTTCGGGGATGGGAAATGGTCAAAATGGCTTCTATTCTAGTAGGGTCTATCCTAATCCCATCTTTAGATATGATGTGTCCTAACAACTTTCCCTCTTCTAGACCGAAAAGTGTCTTTTTAGGATTTAAAGAAATCCCAAATTTCTTGCATTTGATAAATACTCTTCTGAGGTGGTCTAAGTGTTCATTGTCAAATTTAGAGAAGACTCTGATGTCATCTTGGTATACTACTAAGAAATCATGGATCTCCTTGGCAAAAGCTATATCCATAGATCTTTGAAATGTGGCACCTACATTCATTAGTCCAAAGGGCATCTTCAAATACATGAAGGTACCCCAAGGAGTTGTAAATGCAGTTTTGGCTTGGTCCTCAGGTTGAACTAAGATCTGGTTATACCCAGAGAATCCATCTAACAGTGAAATCCTAAATGAGCCTACTACCCTTTGCAATATATGGTCCATTTTTGGTAAGGGGTAGTTATCCTTTAAAAAGACCTTGTTTAAGTTTCTAAAATCTACACAAAGTCTAATATCACCTGTCTTTTTCCTGGTTGTAACTATGTTTGAAATCCAGTATGAGTATCTAATGGGGGCTATTATTTGGGCATCAAACATTCTTTTAACCTCTTTCTCTATGGAAGGCATAAGAACTGGGTTTATCCTCCTAAGTTTTTGTTTGAAAGGTTTATGATCTTCTTTTAGAGGTATTTTGTGTTGTATTATGCTGGTGTCATAAGATTTTAAGTCTTCATAGCTCTAGGAAAATACATCCTGGAACTATTTAAACATATTGATGTATTTAACCTTTTGCTCTGGGGTTAAGGCTTTAGATATCTTAATGAGATTTGGATTATCTTCAGTTCCTATATTACACTCTTCTACGTCTACTCTTAGGGGTTCCATCTTGGGTTTCCTAGCTACATCATTAGAGCCAAACAAATCTTCCAAAGGTACTAATCCCTTGGGCAATTTTATTTTTTTTCAAATTAAGAATCTGTGGATCATCATCCATTATTTCATCTATCTATACATTTTCTAAACTATCTATTTCTACTCTAGTAAATTTATTTGGTTTAGTTAAATCAAAAATATTTACATCTACGCTACTTTCTATATTATTGTCTACTATAGAGTCCGTGTCTATCTTGCAATTCTGAAACTCACCTTCATTGTTCATGAAATTGTAGATCTGAGAGTCATGGGAGAAAATCTGTCAATACTTGAGGTTTTTTGGTATAGCAAGCCTATGTCTGACTTCTGCAGTGTACTGGTGGTTTGGTTGAAATGGCAATTTACAAGTATTAGCAAAGGTGGCCAGACTGTGGGCCTACATGTTTTGTTTTCTAGGAATGGCAGCAAAGTTTGATTCTAGGAGATCTTTGATCAAGTCTAAAACAATATCCCTATATCGACCAAGCCTAGGGTTGTTGATAGAGTATTCACCACTAATTTGTTTAATAATCAGCTTTGAGTCTCCCATGATGGAAACTCTTTTGGCTCCCAGTTTCCTAACCAATTGTAACCCCAGAATTAGGGCTTCATATTTGGCCATATTATTGGTACATTTGAAGTTCAATCTGAAAGCATGTCCCTCAACATGATTATTCTCCATATTATGGATCCACACTCCTACACCAACCCCTAACCTATTGACAGACCCATCAAAGTCTAGATGCCATAGTGATTCATGGAATATGTTCTCATTGTCAGTTGTTCTATATTTTAGGTCTTTGGCTGTGATTTCCTTTTTATCATTTTCTGCATTGTATAAGATGAAAGAGTCCATATCTGAATGCATGGAGTATATGGGAAAGTTTTGTGGCTTTTCCTCACTACTGACCATGTATTTCATCAAGGTCTCCCTATATAATTTTCTTGGTTGGCCAAAAACAGATATGGTGGCATAAGACATATCCAACTACAAGGATCCTTGCAGTTTTGCTCCCCATGAGCGAGATAGTAGCATTCCATATTTCGGTGGGATGTCTGCAACTACAATGTCCATTAGAATGCTCTTTGCAGGGCACTGGACAAGAGTCACACATAAGTCTTTGATTAGATCAAGGCATTTAACCTGGCTAGAGTCAAACGAAAACAAATCCTTATAAGTCTTGATAATGTCTAGGTTCAGTCTTTCCATTATTGCCTTTGGCATCAGATTGTGGGATGCCCCTGACTCCAACATAGCGTTATGCAATATTTTATCATGAATGTTTAGGCTGATGTAAAAAGGAGGAACACCCCCTTGTTGATGAATACCATTGGCCTTAGGGCCAAACAATAATTCAAGCTAGTCCTCATTCAAATTAACAGAATCCTCCCCCTCTCCTCTTTTCAAAGTCTCAGTTATATGTGGTCTATAAGATTCATTCTTTACTAGTTCGATCAAAGGAACTGATATCTTTAATTTTGCTATTTCATTTTTAATGTTGAAAGGGAGCTGAGGTTTGTTTGTTTGATTTAGATCTTCCTTAATATGTGTAGTTTGAGTGTCCTTATTCTGTTTCTTAGTAGTAGGCATTTCAGTCTGTGTTTCTACTGTTTTGCCTTGATTTCTCTTATTTTGATTGTTTTCAGTAATTGTCTCTGTTTGGGTTTCAGTGGAGGTTATATCTACAATCCTAGGGGTTGAAGTCTCCGGTGTTCCCCTAGGGAGGATTTGCAACACTTTGTTAACTGGAGCTTCTTTTATTATCTTAGTCTGGGTTTGGATGGATCTTTTAATGGGAGTCTCGTTATTCTTCTTACTTCTAAATCTATATTGTTTATGTACCTCATATATAGATGACTCATATCCCTGTTTAAAATCAAAAGATTCACCAGATTCTAACTACAACTGTTGAAGCATATATAACTCATGTTCTTCTTGAGTAAAAAAAATAGTGTCTTCCTCTTTGGTTTCCAGTAAGTTAATCAGGGTATCATCCTCTAGTTCTTGGTTGTGTGAATCCTCAACATAGTTTTCTTGGAAGGGGGCATAATCTATTGGTCTGGTATAACATTCTTTCCAACATTATGGTTCTTCCTAAAATTTAGGTTTATTATTGGGGGTTGTTGTTGTTGATTCTCCCATTGATTTTTCTTCTCCATGTTTTCTAACCTATCCATGATTATTTCTAAACTCTTAGCTAAAACATCTACTTTTCCACCTAAAGTTGAAGCTTCCTCTTTAAATAAAAATTTCTTTTCATTCCTCATTCGTGCTTTCTTAGCTAACGGGTTGGCCTCTACACTAACAACATTGCTTTTCATTTGTTCAAGTGTTTAAGGGTTTCTTTCCCTTAGCTGGTATGACATGTTAGCATCAAAATCATTAGGGAACTTAATTAATACTAGGTCAGGTGGAGGCTTAATGTTGGCTAGAATTGCATTGTAGATATTATTAAACCTAATGCAATAGTCCTAAACTGACTCATTAGGATCTCTTCTAATATTATCATATTCAGAAAGTATTTGCAATGGGTTTTTCTTTCTCTCCAATCTATCAATGAATAACCTATGAAAATTGGCTAAGTCTGCAATATGGTTGGCAGGGAAGGCTTTGAACCATTTCTTTACATCCCCAATTAAAGTTTGGGCAAACAATCCCATTTGGACATCTGGTTCATCTATTTCATGCAATTCAAAAAAGTCAGACATCTTGTTTACATGTTGCTAGGCAATGTAATGACCAGTAGCATCAAACAGGAAAATCTTACTCTAATAATCTACAGGCATGGCATGGAGTTGGGCAGGTAAAACAAGAGGAGCATATCGGTTTTCCATTGCTATGATTCTGGTTTGACTTGGGGTAAAGTTGTAGTGCTTGAGGAAGGACTTGAAACTGATGGAGGTGAACTAGATGATGATGAAGATGGTTGATTAATTATTGGCTTAGGTGATTGAATTGTGGTAGATACAATTGGTGAAGTTGTGGTAAAAGAAGGGGTATTTATAGTGAATGAAGACTGTGTAGAAATTTGAGAGGCAACAATAGTAAGGGAAGCTAGCTCAACAAATTGCTGAAGATAAGCACTATCTATATTGCTGATCAAGGTAGAGGTCAAGGCTTCTAACTTGTCAAAATCATCCAAGACAAATTTATCTAAATCTGGATGGATAACCCTTTCTGATTCAACGAATTGAGTAAACTCAAGGTCTAAGCCTATTCAATGGATGGCATTCTCAGAATTAGTTCTAAAAAATGAGAGGTCAAATGACAAATCAAAAGGGATTTCCTCTAAAGTTGATAACTCCTCAAGGAGTCAACTGGATCTGGCTAGCTGGCTACTACTTGCCTGAGTTTCTTGGTTTTTTGTTTTCTTAGAATTATGTCTGGGTCATCAACTATAGTTGTAGGGTTTGGATCTCGATTTGCCCTGGTATAGTGAATCTTCTTAGGAGCCATTATTTTAATTTTTTAAATTGCTTTTATGAAATTTTTGAAAATTTACTTCAGATAATGACCTTAAGGGGCTCAAGATTTAATTTAAGGTTTCCTTAAAGTTTTATGAGACTGAGGATCGAAGTCCCCAGTATGGTCGCTAGAAATGTTATCACTCTGATAATTCTTTTGAAGTAAGAAGAAAGTAAAACCAAAGTTAACCACAAACCACTTTTGGAGATCAGGACCTAGCCTTCCTGATGCTCAGAGAGGTCTCTGTCTTTAATATTTAACTTTGTTTTAGTTAAGATGATTTTAGGCTAGTTATTGCTTGCACTTGGGTTTGGTTTCGAAAATTTTGTGGTGGGATCACTTTACTTAGTTTGAAAGAGGATTGGCTTCTACCATTGGGCTATGGAGTCAGATGTCTGAAAAACAAGACTGGATTTAGTTCTAAAAATAGTGTCTACAGGGCAAGGTAGATAAGTTACTGTAGATCTTAGAGGCTAAATGGTGAATGGCTTCAAATCGGATCCAGGGAGCAATTAAGGGTTCCCTAGGCCGAACTTTGGAAGGAATGAAAGAAGTCAACCAGGATGGGAGAGCAATAAAGGATTCTCACATCCGGGTATCAAAAGAAAACATGTAAATAAATTACTGTGCAAAACAGAGTGTAATTAAACAAATTTTGTATGATATTTCCAGTTAATTCATTTAGATTTTAGAACACATTTAAGATTATGAAAACACAAAAGAAATGTAACACAATAACACAAAGAAAGTACTTCACTGCAAATGGCTCATCTCATGAATCCTATAGCGAAATGATTTTATTACTTGCTCCAGTCTATTGACTTGAAAATAATACAATCACCCTTAGGTTCAAAATCACAATAACTTTACAAATGTAAAATAATTCACACTAATACTTCTAATTTTGAAGTATTTATACAAAAAGTTTATTACAAAATATCTTGAACTAATTTGAGAATGAATCTTGGAAAAGGAAAATATCTTCTTGCAGGCTATTTGGCTTTCATGTTGGATAGTCTGTTTGACTTTCATCTTTCATCTGATACTCTTTCACCTTATACAATTTGATTATGTTGACCTGTCTTCATCCTTTTACCGTGCTCATTTACTTTTTACTGTACACTTATAATTTACAGTTTATAATTTACTGTGTTTTTACTACAGTAAATCATTTAGTTTTTGCCATGTTTCTTCATCTAGTAACTGGATGTTGAGCATTTTCCTATATATCTCATCAGCCTCTGTATATTTTGCAAAAGTAGGCTTATTGATAAATAAGTGTTTCACCTCATGCTGAAGGTAAAACAGATTTTCAAAAGTCTGGTATAATACTCTGCCAGTTTGTATACCACTCATTGATGAGGTATTTGCCTGTTCTTTGGCCACTTCCCTGATTTTCTTGTTGTAGTCCTCCTGTGTCATCAATTTATCATTTATGACTAAGGGAATAGGTAGTCCCTTTTCTCTCAAAAGCTCAAACTTGGTCATAAACCTGTCAACGGCTAGTTGCATGGTTTGAAACTTATCTTCTAAATTTAACATTAAATTTCTCTTAGTTAGGACCCTCTTGACTTCCAAAATGGTACCTGTCATATCAGGTATGTCAAGTTCTTGTAGCTCATATTTGTTCTTGGAGTTGAGGAATTGGATAATTCTTACTGCTTCCTCTGGCATTTCTCCAAGTTCTTCTTTGACCTTCTGGATGGCTTCTGTAGCCTGTTTGATTAAGTCTATCTGCTCAAAAATGACCTGGATAGATGGCCAAATATCATTGATGGCCAAATATCATTGACATAGTCAATGATATTGGCCCATAATAATTGTTTGGCCTTTCCCAAAGGCTTTCTCAGTGTTAACTCTTTCTCTAGACCTTTCACTCTCTCATTCATTCTGGTAGCCTTCTGTTGTTCTTCCTTATGCATGATCTGGGCTAACCTACAATCTGTCTCTAGGCTGGTAAGTTTCTCTTTTAACTTGTTCATCTCACTGGTCTGAATGGACATTTCTTCCATTGCCTTGACCAGCCTATTTGCTTCATCACCTGTGGTACCTGTTGTTGTTGATGTCGTTGTTGATGTAGTTGTTGTTGTTGTTGGCAATGCAGTGGCCATTGGACCAGTGGGAGCTAATGCTTTTGCCAATGTGGAAGGCACAGCTGTGGTCACTGTAGGAATAATAGTTGGAGGAGCGTTGTCTAGACTAGCTTGTTTGAGCTGAATCAAGCTATCTATTTCCTTTTCCATTTCCTTCAACTGGTCATTAAGTTACAACACCAAGTCCATCATTTCTCCATGATTTGTTTGGCTTTCTAGGACTTCTTTCATTTGACAGTGTTGTGACTGAGGCAGCTTGAGTTGTTTCTTAAGGGCTGCAATGTCTTCATTTTTCTTCTTAATCAAATGTTCAGTAGCCTTGATGTCCTTTGGGTCATGGCCCAACTCAATGATCAGGTCTTCTAAGGATTTGATCCTTGTGTCTTTGGCACTGGATGATGCCTTTTCTAGTTTGTACTGGGCTGTCACATTGTTTAATGATTCCTTGAGCTTGAATGTTTCCATTGCTTTTGTTGTGAGGGTGGAGTATATCATCTCTCCAACCTACTTGTGAAATTCTATTTGATCTATGGGATGCACATCCCTGGCTAAGACCTCAAAGTTTGTTTTCTTATAGTCTGTTGTGGTTTTAGGCTACTGTACAATAGGCTGTAAGAAAGACACCTGCATTTTATCTTCTTTGATGTCAAAGGCTGACATCAATCTGCTCTGGTTTGGTGGTGTCATCTACATGTACTTGGCATAAGTGTCTGCCTTGAGCTTCTCATTCCTCATTTTAATCTCCTTGAATCTTTCCTTGATATCTGCTTCCTTGTTAGTTGGCCTGACAAAGGAAGACACCTCCACACTCTTCTGTCTCTGTATAATCTGGGTGTTTGAAGAGGAGGGTTGTTGTGTTTTTTTTGATGCAGTAGTCTCAGTTGTTTGTCTACTCCTTTGCCCCATTGCATCAATATCAATCATTTCTACTGATGCAATGTTTTCTTCCTGTTCAAACACAGGAGTCATTTTGGGCCTTTTGCTTTGTTGGAATTGCCGATCAGTGGTGTCCATAGCAGAGCTTGATGCTTCCTCCTTGTTTCTTTTGGGATTTTTCTCCTTATTGACAGGAGTTTGAATGATGGGAGGGATATTCATTGGATCTTCTAACTCTTGGACCTGCAAGAAAGATCTTTGGCCAAATTGTTTCTCCAAGTCAATCATGATGTTCTCCACATCCACCACTGTGTTTTCCATATCTATTAATGTATTGTCTACCCATTTTGACTGATTAGCATACTGTTCAATGTCAGGTATTGGGTAGTGGATGTAAGGTCCCAGTTTGACCTTTTGCCTAAGTTTGTTTATAACCCCATGAGGGTCATAATTCCAAATGAAACTATTCTTGAATTTGAATTGTTGGAGTATCTTATTAGCTTCAGGTCCAACCTCTCTGGTGTTGCAGATGAAAGGGCCCATTTGGTTTTTCATCTTAAACTGTGTTTTCTTCCTAGCAGCTAGGAAGTTGACCTCATCCGCACCTATCATTTGCCTGAAGTATTCCAAGGCAAATATTCTCATTGGGAGATACTTAGGCAATTTGTAGGGGGGTAATTCACAACCATAGATCCTAATTTTAGTATGATTCTGGTAGAGGTACTAGTCTCCTACTCTGTTATTCTTTGCCAGTTGCAATACTCTCTTGATCTTAGTATTGATTCTAGGTTGAGTGCTAGAAGTCAGCATGTTCATGACAGGGTGCACAAAACAATCTATGAAGTCTTTGTATGTGAATGTTGTGTTATACCTTTGGACCAAGGGTGTCCAGTAGATGACTGATATTTCCTTTCCCCTGGTATCTGTTTTCTGAATCTTCACTGGGAACTTGTCTGTTTGATAATATAGGAACATATGAAATAGCACTAAAGAATATTTGAAGAGTCTTTGAGTGGACAATCTAGTGAACTGTTCATTTATTTTGTCTGCAATGAACTGGGCATAATCATTCATAATGGCAAGAGGTTGGCCTGGAGTGAAAATGGAAAAGAAGGCCATGATTATCTCATCCAAAAACTCGTCTAATGTGAATCCTAGGATGCTTGAGATCATGGTGATTATTCTCCTGCCAGTCTCTGAGAAAATAACAAAAACATAGGGTGGAATGTCTTTAGGAGTATGGCGCTCCTCAATGATGAAATTTTGAAAATTTTGTTTGATCTTAGCTGGGTCCAATGTGGTGTACAGGTCCAACAGGTGTGCAATGGACAAAGGAGTCAAATTGTGGCTGGGTTGGATTTGAAGCATCTGGTTGATGGATTCAGCAGTAATTGAAAACAAGAAGTCCTAGTTTGGGGAAATTATAGCCCTTTGGCTAGGGATGTAACATGCATGGCAGAAATGTACAATGTCTGGGAATGGATGGGCTTCTGGGAATGTATAATTGGGTAGATTTGAGTCCCAAAGGTGGATATCATCTGCTTTGTTCAAGAATCTATCCTTGGCCCAGCAATGGATTCTCAGAAGGTTGTCTTGGGTGACTGTGTCTTTGATTTGAAAATCCCTGTCTGCCAGGGCCAGGTGGTCAATGTCTAAGTGAGGGGTTGTCACTAGTCTAACATCCAGAGAGGTTGGGGCAGCCATTTTTGTGATAAAATGTGGAAAATTGGGCTTTATATGGCTTTGGGAGTGAAATTTGAGTAATTGAATAACCAGGGTAGGGTACGAGCTAGTTGCAGGTTGGGGTTCTGGTACTTTGGGAATGGTAGACTCTCAATTTAAATTGAAATTAATCAAATTCTTTCAGTTATTTTAAGAATTTAATGTTTTTTCATTAAAGAGAGGACAATTCTGGTTTTATGCTTAAATACCTGGAATTTACAGTCGGGGCTGCAACTGGTTTTCAATTGGGGTTTGCAAAGGGCTTTGGTAGCTAGGATGGTGTGCAGTGGTGGCATCGAAAGGCTCTGATGGTTGACAGCTGGTCGCAAGAGTTCATAATGCGCAGGTGCCTCAGAGGTTCAACAATGTGATTTGAGTGAAAAAGGGTGAAAATGGGGGTCGAAAGGCTTTTAACTGCGATCGTTTGGAAAAATGGCGGGGAATGAATGTTTTATGTACAGTGCTGGTTTTCATTTTGGCGAGGAGGTAGTTTTGGAGGCCATCGCACCACTTATGGGGGTCGAGCGGTATTTTTCCAGGGCAACGCGATCTATGCCAGAGGCCGACACGTAGGCAAATGGGACCCGAGAAAAACTGCCCATATCGCGTGCTCTCGGGTCGTTAAAGGTCAGACATCGCGCGAGCGTGATATGGGAAATGGTTGTTGGATCTTGGGGTGGATGATTGGACGACCATCACGTGGGAAAGTTGCGCGGTCGGGTGATTGGGCGGAGGTTAGTGGGACTGATAGGTTTTAATCGCTATTTAGAGTAATTAACCCATGCTTAATCGTAGATTTAATTAAACCGAGGAGTTTTGGGGGTAGCGAGGTTAGTTTACCTCACCAAGGTGGCGAGTTAAACTCAAGTTTAGTTGGGAAAATGGTTAAGTGGTGGTGTTAGTGAAGCGGGGGGTTTTTAGAGTTAGGATAAAGGCTTTAGAGGGGTTTTAGGTAATTATTAAAGGGAAAACATGATTTTTAAAAGGGGGAAATGGGTTTCACACTTAGAGGAATGGATTTTAGGAGTAATTGACTAGGGAAATGTGTGAAACTAAGGGGTAGGAGTAAAAATGAGGGGGAAGGGGTTTTCATAAGCCATGAAGGGGTAAAGAGGAAATTAGTGAGTATATAGTGGGGGTGAAATTTAATGAAGGGGGAGTTAGGCAAATCAGCATATGAGCATGCTTTTTTCATTGATAACTACTCCTGCACACTTGAAACACATAATTAGGCATGATAGTAGTGCTTATGATCCAAATAACTTGTATTTTTGCAACCTTTCTTTACTTAGCCTCTTACCTACCATAATATTTTTTCTTCACTTTGGTGGGTGCACTTAAGCTAGCAAACCATTTTCTTTCCTTTTCTTTTATAAAACAAACTATCTACTTCTAACCTTATATCTTCCTAGGGCTCAGATTAAAATAATGAGCTCCTTTTATTTCTCTACCTATCTACTAATCTGCCAAGATTAAAATGTTTGGTCAGATTTTATTCTCTAACTATAAACATGAAATTCAAAGCATGAAATAGTCAAGACTAAGCATTTTGACTATCATGGGTTGCGGCATGTATGACAAGCTGCACACAACCATTATTTAAGATAGTAAAAAGTAGTGGCACTTGGACTTCCACACTTTCATGCTATGTTTCTTTTGTTTGGGGTTCATATTTTTTCATTTTTTGTATTTTTTGATCTTCTCTTACTTTTCTTGTCCTTTGCTATTTCTTTTAGGACATACCCCCTTTACATTTTTTAATTTTAATATGGAAAACATTTGCAGAAAGCAAAGGTATGTATAATATTACAAGAGTTAACCTCAGCCAATTCAAAATTATGAACCCTATCACTATAGGACTCTAAAAGGTACAAGGAAAGAGTCTACATAGAATATCGTCATAACGTACCTTAAGCGTCTGTAAGTGTAGGTAGAAATTATCCTAATGATCTTCCACTTTGAACGCCTTGTCATGCTCACATTTTATTAACAACTTTTCTGGGTGTCTTGGCATATTATGTAAAATACCAGGAAGGGAAATTGGACCTCGATTCATCCAATCCAGACCTTGCTCTGCCATGTCTTCATCTCTATCCTCCTCCTCTTCTTCAGAACCTAAGAGATCATCTTCCTCTTCTTTGTGTCTGCCTAAGCCACTCGAAAGTGTCGTCTGAATGCACAACGTTTTCCCCATCACCCCCGTTAAAAGATGGACACTACTCTAGCTTTTCTATATTTTTGGAATATTCTGCCTACTCTTCGAGAGTAACAAAAACCAAATCTTCTACTATAGAAACCATTATCCCAGTGGGAGTGGTTGCTTTCTTCTTTAGAAAATAATATTATTTTCTACAGGGATCAATCTGATAGCCTTTGAACTTACAAGTTATGGGTCGAATTTCCTAGATGTTCTCGTAAGAAATATCGCAACTTTATTCAGGTTCAGGCTAAGAAGATTTGCCTTCTTTAGTAATATGAGTCAAAGAAGCACTGGGAATGTTTCTTCCTTGTCCAGAGGAAGTATTATATGGGTGGGTGGAGTTATCAGCCATAATCTGGTTACCCTCCTTCTAGTGCCAGAAATGTTGAGTTATTAGCCATAATCTGGTATCCCCGATATGTAGTCCTAACTATACCTCACAACATTTGGGATAGGAGCCCCATCCGGAATATGTCCAGACTACCATGTACTTAAAGATATCCCTTGGCTTTAGCTTTCATCAAGAGAGAGATTCACATAAGTGCCTTCGAAAAGCAAGCTAACGTGCCTGGTGAATGTTCAGTTGCAAGTGCATCAAGGTTTTTCTACCGTAGAAGGGAAAGAAAGTGAGCCTCTAAGAGAGAGGTAATAGTACCACCCTAATAAAGACACACACAAACATGAATGTTTCATTTAACATCCAACAGAATAGTCCACTTGAATGCAAATAATGTTCTTACCATAACAACACATTCTCAATAGAATAAGTACTAAAATAACCAAAATAGTTCAACTACCTTAGTATTGGTGAAAGCAAACATGAACCATGAACATTCATAGAATAGTCTTACAAACATCCATAATCCATGTATGAAAACATGTTAGCCTTCAAGGCTTCAAATATTAAGTAAAAATCCCAAGATTCATGAATATAACGAACATCACTTGCTCCAATAGTGGAGAGTTGGAGCCACTACTTTCTTCCCAAAAGGACTGATTTATCCCTCTTATGCCTTATGGGAGAAGCCAAGGTTAAAAGTCTTTTACATGAAAAATGAGGATTTATTTATAACTTGAGGAGTGACCTTTCATATCCTCATGACTCTTTGACTTTCTAACTTCTAGTGACCTTTGGACTTCTACAACCTTTGAAGTTCCAAATGACTTTTCGAATTACATATGAATTTTGGTATTACATGTCCTTTGGATTTCCGTGAGTCATGAGTTTACATATGACCTTTGGAATTCTACTTGCTTGTATTTTACAATAATTGAAGTAATATATTTTGTCTTCCATTTCATCATATGATGAAATTTGACACGTCACTACCTAGGATGACTAGGACTAACAATGACTGATGAAATGGACTTGCTTTAGTGGTGACATGGCTTCCACTGTGTCTATTCTTTATCAACATCTTCTCATGGTGCTTTCACCCTCCGAAGGGTCTTCAATCTTGAAGTCTTCATGGTACTTTGATCATCAAGTTTTAGGCGTGTTCTTGGTTCTTCTCGTGCTTCCTTTGTTTATCCTCTTTGTCCGATATTTTTTGTGAGTGCTTTCCATGAGATCCCTGGAAAAATTATTTCTGCAATCACTCATGACAAGCAACCATCGATCTGAAAATATGCTACTCTATCATGATTTATGAAGATTTTACTCTTCATGCCTTTTCGTTGCACCTAAAACAACTAAAGGAGCTAGAGAACACAAGGGCACACTTTGAGAGACTGAAGAGCTGAGAAGGAGGAGCTTCACGACTTTGATATGTGCTCATACACCCTAAAAAGCAAGGTAGTCAAGGCAGGGTGCATGTTGCAAGTTTGAAGGACGAAGGGAAAATATTCAGGCTTCCCAAGTGTGCAACGCACTCAAGGGAAAGAGGGAGGGAGCAGGGTGCACTCCTGAAGACTGAAGGCTAAAGCTTTGTGCCTTCAGGGTGCACTCATGTGTTCAAGAGGGCTCAAGGAGGGCACATGGCACACACCTTAAGGTTGAAGGTTGGGGCTTCGTGCCTTCAGGGTGTGACAATGTGCTCAATCAATCCAGGAGGGTGCATGGCACATAGGGGAAGGATAAAGGGCTGAGCTTTAGGACTTAAGGATGTGCCAGTGTGCTCAAGGAGGGCACACTTCTTTGAGTCAAAGGAGTGTGCTCTAGGAAGATTTAGTCATTTTTGGAGAGCGCAATTGGTCCATGAGGGTGCATGGTGCATAAGGGAATGCTGAAGGGTTGAGCTTCAAGTCTTAAGGTTGTGCCAGTGTGCTCAAGGAGGGAAAACTTCTTTGAGTTGAAGGAGTGCGCTGTAGGAAGACTTAGTCATTTTTAGAGGGCGCAATTCGGAACAACGAAGGGTATTTATGCTTTTGGAGTGTGCCCAACTCTCAGGGAGGGTGCAGGGTAGACTTATGAACAATGAAGGATCTCCCATCAAGGCTTCAGAGTGTGCTCATGTGTTGTTGGCCTTAATGGGCTCACTTTTCAATCGAAAAATGTCTGTTTGTATGATTGGTCATCGAATGAACAAGATGATTTATGGACATAAAACCAAGTGTGACACATACTAACTCATCGAGAAAACTTAGAAAAACGTAGCCAATAATGAATAAACATCAAAAAGCCACTTTATGCACATTCCCCAAATATAAGTAGTGAAGTGTGTGCAACTGCGATCCAAAAGTGTCGTTTTATAACAAGAAAGGTGTTGTGACCATGAAATGTGTATAAGGGTATTCAAATCAATGCGACGACACTTAAGAACACTCAAAACATATGAATCAACACAAAATAACACTTGACAACCAAGGCGACACTCAATATGACAATGAGGTAGGCTCCAAAATTCAAATGTTGCAAAATTTTGGAGGGTGTTGTAGCAGTGACAATAAGTTGTTGAATGATCTTTCATACCTTCTGATCTTTATTCCATTATATTCTTGCTTCTTCCACCTAGTTAGATTGTGGAATGGAAATAGTGCATAGTAAACCCTTTGTGTATTCCTCTTTCATTGAGAGTGCATCTGCCACAATATTTTGTTTTCCATTTCTATATATAATTTCAAATTCATAACCCAACATCTTTGTTACCCATTTATTTTCTCTCTTTCGAAGATAGTTTTTATTCCAATAAGTAATTCAAGCTATCATGTTTTCTTTTTACTTTGAAATGTTTTCCTATTAAATATGGATACTCTTTCTTAACAAAATGTAGTATGACCAACATTTCTTTTTCATAAATGGGTCTGAGCAAGTTCTTTCCTTTAAGCTCACTACTTTCAAAGGTAAGGATCCTTCCTTCTTGCATCAAAATTGCACTAATGCCATGGCTTGAGGCATCACACTCCAAAATGAAGGTTTTTGTGAAGTCAGGTGTCCCCATAATGAGAGTTGTACACATATCCTATTTAGGTTTTTAAAAATATTTGGTTTTTTCTTTAGTATAAGAAAACTATTGATTCTTCAATAACTTTTTTAGAGGTGCTACTATTTGACCATAATTCTTGACAATCTTGTAGTAATATTATGTCAATCCTAAGAATCCTATGAATTTTGGCAAGGTATTTGAAATTGGCTTTTCCCTCATAGATTTGATTTTTTTAGGATCCACTTTGACACCTACATGGGATAAATTATGACCCAAATATTCCAATTCTTGAACCCCAAAGGTATAAAAATTCCTTGTAGATTCAAACTGCTAATTGTGATATGCTAAAACAATAGACATGAATCTACTCTACTCATTAGCAGAAATAATTAAACAATTGCGAAATCACGAAGCATGCAAGAGAAAGAATTCAATAAACACATTAAAAAATGATTTCCTAGGGAAATCCACATCTAAAAACCCCTGCTATCTATATATTGCATTAGATCAGAAAATATGAGAAGATTATAATGCTTTTCTCAAGCCTAAGAAACCTTTGCGCTATCTCTATCTGTCTCACAGTGTCCTAGGTAAGCCCATGCCAATACTTAACCATTTTTCTACTTTCCCAAGTCCCTATTTCCTTGCTTGGGAATTAGCTCCCTATCAATTAAGAAAATTCATCCATAGGAATTGTGATATCCTCATAGGCCTTCCTCTGACTGCATGCACCACCTGTATAATTCAGATGATTATACAACTGATACTACATTGTCCCTAAACTCCAATCTCAACTGGGTAACTATCAGATCTGACATGCATGAGTTATTTATTAGTGAATCATCATTTTACTTGTTGATCATTGCAGGCAACACCATACTACTAGACCTCCCACTAGTTACTCCAACAATTGGAACTAGTTTAAGTGACTTTAACTCAGTTAAATTGAAATAATTAATTACAATCCAAAATAAACTCAACCAGGGCTCCTATAATGTTGGAGACACTCTACGTGACTCAAGTTAGACCCTCAACTCGAATTAACTAAGCCAACTAAGTCAAATTAACTTAATTAACTAATACAAGTTGTCATGAGATGTGGAATTAAATTTTTATTCCAAATTTAATTCAAGGAAAAAATTAAATTAGGATTTTCTTGTTTCATTTTCAACACTCCCTCTCAACAAGAAAGGGATTATCTGCTACCACAATCCTGCCTCTATGAAACTCAAATTTGCATCTTGACAATGCCTTTGTCAAAATATTTGCATCATGTTCCTCTGTAGGAATGTACTCCAGCAACATGATTCTCCTTTGCACAAAATCTCGTAGATGGTGATACTAGATGTCGATATACTTGGACCAATCATGAAAAACTAGATTCTCAGAGAGTTTGATACAACTTTGATTGTCACAGTAAATCATTGCAGGATCCATTTGCTAACCAAATAACCCAACAAGGATCTTCCTCATCCAGATAGCCTCACAAGCTGCTTGACTAGCATCCATGTACTCTGCTTCTACCGAACTAAGTGCAACTAATCTCTTCTTCTTGTTGTACCAAGAAACTATTGTTGACCCAATACTGAATATTCCCCCTGATGTTCTCTTCTTTTCAGACAGACTTCCTGCCCAATATGCATCTATGAAACCTTGAAGCTTCACTCTCTCCTTCCATCTGTACCAAAGAACAAACTAAGTGGTGCCTCTTAGGTATCTCAACACATTTTTAGATGCCTTCCAATAGAGTTTGGTTGGCTTAATAATTTCTTGACTAAGTTGGTTAACTGCAAAACATATTTCTAGTTGTGTGTTCACCAAATACATAATTGAACCCATAAGCTACCTGTAAATAGTAGCCTCCACTACTTCACTTGAAGTAGCATATTCTTTCTTCCAATTCCATGTTAGAGGAGTCTCCATGGGTTTGTTTCTCTCCATGTGGAACTTCTTCAGTATCTCATTGGCATAATTTCCCTAAGAGACAAGCAGTTCCTCATATCCTTTCCATACTTCCATACCAAGGAAATAATACATGAGCCCCAAATCCTTCATCTCGAATTCTCTTGCAATATCCTCTTTGCAAGATTTTACCAGCTTCTCATCACCTGTTAGAATTAAATCATCAACATATAATACTATAATCAACAATTTACCTTCAACCACAATATGGTAAAGGTTTGCATTTGCTTCACTTTTGGTGAAGCCCAACCTGGTGAAATAGTTGTCAATCCTGGTGTACCAAGCACGGGATGCTTGTTTCAATCCATACACCGCTCGCTTGAGTCTGCACACATGTGAATCTCTGTTGAAGGTCTCCAATCCTTTTGGCTGCTCAATGTACAACTCTTCCCCAATCACATCGATGAGGAATGTTGTCTTCACATCCATCTGATGTATCTTCCATCCCATTTGCACTAAAAGTGCTAGAATATATCTAATTGAAGAGTACCTTGCTACTGGAGAAAAGGTCTCCTCGTAATGAATTCCCTCCACCTGAGAGAACCCTCTGGCCTTGTGTTTCTCCACACTCCCATATGTTTCTTGCTTTACCTTGTAAATCCATCTGAAACTCACCACAGACTTGTCTGCTGGTCTTGGGACCACTTCCCAAACATTGTGTCTGATAATGGAGTCGTACTCCTCAACCATGACATCAACCTATACTAGTTGCTGCACTGCTTCCTCAAATGAGGATGGCTCGATCTCTACACTCTCACTCATGAGATCCATGTAGTTAGTGTATTGATCTAGTGACCTCCTGTACCTGTGTTACGGTGTGGGTGCTCCCATATTCTCTCTAGCATCATGCATCAATATGTTAGCCTCTCGGGTGTGATTCCTTCCATCTCTGGAATTGTCTACATGAGTGGGTGGTTCCACTCTTTGCTCCTCTACATGCCAACTGCTCCACATCATCTTGAGGTTCTTCCTTTGGAGTTAAAATCTCCTCTTCTCCATGCAACTAAAGATCCCTCTCAAGGGAACATCTCATGGCCTTCTCTTCATTGAACTTCACATCTCTATGAACCATTGTCATCCTGTGAGATGGCAGGTACACCCAATAGTTGTGAGGTGTATTAGCATACCCCACAAGTATGCCCAACTCAGTTGTTGGTTCTACCTCTTTCCTTGCATCCTTGGTAACATGGTAGTAAACTAATGAACCAAAGATCCTGAAGCGTGCCATATCTAGTTTCTTACCTGCAAAAACTTCTTCTAGCGATCTTGGGGGGGAGGCCCCCAAGATCTGAAAAATTGAAATGCCAGAAGAAAATAGGAGAACACACATTAAATAAAACCACCAAGAAACTTTTTATTAAAATAGAGAATGAATGTAAAAGCTAGTGGTGGACAATGTGTCCTTTTACAAAATGCGACTATTACTTATAGCATTTTTTTTAGTTATAATACCATAGGTAAATTCCATGGGTGGGTAGATACCATGGGTGGATCTCACTTACAATACCATGGGTGAATGAATACCATAATTGGATGCCACTTACAATACCATGGGTAAATTCCATGGGTGGATAAATACCTTGGATGGATGAATACCATGGGTGGATGCCACTTACAATACCATGGGTATATTCCATGAGTGGATAAATACCATGGGTCGATGAATACCATGGGTGGATGCCAATTTCCATTCGGATCATTTGGCGTACTCATCCCGAGAATCCGATGAGGACTCATCTTCTGCACATATACAGTTGTGTTGCATGCTTCAGCCCACAAGTGCAACGATAGACCCTGATCATGTAACATCACTCATGCAGCTCCCACAATACTTATGTTCTTCCTTTCAGCCACCCCATTCTGTTGTGGGTTATGGGGTGCTATTAACTCTTGTCGAATGCCTTCTGATGCATAGAAGTTCTTGAATTCATTCGACACATATTCTCCACCGTTATCGCTCATGAGAGCTTTAAATTTCCTTCCAGTGTCTTTCTCAACAATTGCTTTGAATGCACAAAATTTAGCGAACCTCATATCTTTCTTCTCCATGAAGAAAATCTAGCACTTATGAGAAAAATTATGTACAAATATTACATAATACCTTCGCTTGGTCGTGGACGCTATCGAGAATGGTCCACACTCTTTCAATAATTACTTGTGCTTGATTGTCCTTATCATGAAAGGTATCTTTAGTGTACTTCCCCAATGTACACCCTTTGCATGTGTCTCTCTGCTCCAGTGTACCCTTGGGAAGTCCTGTAGAAATTTGTTGCGTGATATTCAAAGCTCCATGGTGCAAGTGACCCAATCCTCTATGCCACAACTCATTGATATCTTGGCTCTGCACCTTCTTTGCTTTTGTGCTCAAAG
The DNA here is from genome assembly GCA_031772625.1 of Pinus tabuliformis. Classification (NCBI taxonomy): domain Eukaryota; kingdom Viridiplantae; phylum Streptophyta; class Pinopsida; order Pinales; family Pinaceae; genus Pinus; species Pinus tabuliformis. The sequence goes on from CM062820.1 coordinate 1,258,016,427, forward strand.
AAGCACAGTCTTGTACATCCAATTTGTAGAGATTCTTCACCCAAACTCTGATCTGCTTCACTTGTCCTGAGGCTATGTGATGAAAGAAAGCCTTTCCTTTGATAAATATCACATCGTAGCCACGATCCTCCAACATAGCAACTAAAACCAAATTCTTCTTCAAACCTGGAACATACATGACATATTTTAATGTGAGAGGAGAACCAAACTCCCTTTGAAAGGTAACAATACTGATGCCAGTCGCGTTATACCTCCCATCATCTCCCATTTCAATGTGCATCTGGAGGTCCTTCTCCTCCAAGTCACTGAAGAATTCTTTGTTGTTGTTCATATGGAATGAGGCTCCACTATCCAGATACCACACACTACCCATTATCGATGTCGCCTTTCAAGCGATGTGTTGGGTGTGTGTTATTTTCTTTCCATGATTAGTCGCACGCGAGGGGGCGAGAGCCCCTCTTGTTCATTGCATCAGGTGCAGCAGGGAGGTCATGGGGGGGCGGTAGTCCCCCTGTACGGGGTCTAGGGCAGTGGCCCGAGAAATTTTTTTAGACCCTATATTAGGTGGGATGACCTACCTATATTTTTTTGCATGGGTGTTACACATGGTTTTGGGCATGATGGTTTAATGCCCATGGCATTTTATAGATCCGGTTAAGGGAACTACGGTTATGTTCTATTATAGGGTTAATGGATTGGGGTTTATGAATGCTTCCGCATATATATATATATATATATATATATATATATATGACCTACCTATAGTTTTGTGCATGGGTTTTGCACATGGTTTTGGGCATGATGGTTTAATGCCCATGGCATTTTATAGATCCGGTTAAGGGAACTACGGTTATGTTCTATTATAGGGTTAATGGATTGGGGTTTATGAATGCTTCCGCATATATATATATATATATATGCGGAAGCATTCATAAACCCCAATCCATTAACCCTATAATAGAACATAACCGTAGTTCCCTTAACCGGATCTATAAAATGCCATGGGCATTAAACCATCATGCCCAAAACCATGTGCAAAACCCATGCACAAAACTATAGGTAGGTCATATATATATATATATATATATATATATATATGCGGAAGCATTCATAAACCCCAATCCATTAACCCTATAATAGAACATAACCGTAGTTCCCTTAACCGGATCTATAAAATACCATGGGCATTAAACCATCATGCCCAAAACCATGTGCAAAACCCATGCACAAAACTATAGGTAGGTCATATATATATATATATATATATATTTATATATATATATATATATATATATATATATTTATATATATATATATATATATATATATATATATATATATATATATATATAGATATATTGCAACATTGAAAGGAACCTAATGAAAAATCAATCTGGTAGTCCTGGATTTGGGACCTAGGGGAAAATCTCTGTGTGTATTTGTTTTATGTTTTATGTTCTCGCCATTGTTTATTTTATGTTTTTAGAATTCGTATGCAGGTAATTTTTGTACAGGGTTAAAACCTACATTTGGTATCAGAGTTGTTTCAGCTTCAAGGGGATGCCTTTCTTGTTGAGGGGTTTTTCCTGGGTCGGTGGTAAACCCTGTTCAGTGGGAGATCTGCGGAATCGATTCTTGGGGTGAAAGGAGATGGCAAGTAGTGGAAAGATAGAGATTAATAAATTTAGTGGTTATATTTTTGAGTTGTGGAAACTCAAGGTGGAGGATCTATTGGTGGATAAAGATCAGTGGATCGAGGTAGATCCGAGTACTAAACCAACGACAATGTTAGATGAAGACTTGGAAAAGTTGGATGGAAAAGAAAAGAGCACCATACGATTATGTATCTAAGATTTATTATTGTTGAATGTATTAGGAGAAGCTACGTCAAAGGCTTTGTGGGACAGGTTACGGACTTTGTACCAATCTAAGTTTCTGGTGAAAAAATTGTTCCAAGTACGGAAAAAGTTGTAAAACCTGAGGATCAAGGATGGAGACTCAGTGAGAGAACATCTGAACACCTTTAATACTGTGGTAAGCCAATTTTATCCGTTGATATTAAAATTTCAAATGAAGATAAGTGCATCAGTTTGTTGTGTTCTCTACCAGATTCGTGGGATAGTCTGGTCATTGCAATAGGTAGCAATACAACTACCATGAAGTTTAATGAAATAGTCTCATCCTTGTTGTCGGAGGATATGAAACAGAAAAATATGGAGGGTCAGAATGGAGATGCCTTGTCTATACAAGGATGGTCCCAGAACATAAACAAAACTAAGTCTTCGAGTGGGAGATCTAAATCCCCAGGAAAACCTGTTAAGGTGCGCTGGAAATGCGGAAAGGAAGGGCACTTAAAAAGGACTGTAGATCTAAAGCTCCTGAGAAAGGAAATGGATTTGATGATTCTCTTTCTGCAGAGGTGAAAACCACCTTAGAGGAAGCTAGGGATCTGTACTTGGCTTCTTCCTCAAGTACACATGTAGATCGTGAGGCATGGTTGATTTACTCAGGTGCATCCTTTCACTTCACTCCCATAGGGAGTGGTTCTGAAAATATGAGAAATATGATGGTGGTGATGTCTTCTTAGGGGATGACAGGAAGGCTAGAATCATCGAATGTAGAAAATTCAAGTTGAAGTTGTAAGGTGGAAGGATTAAAACACTTTTGGGTGTTCTGCATATTCCTGCATTAGCCAAAAATCTAATTTTTGTAAGCAAGATGGATGACACAAGTGTAAAACAATGTTCGAGAAAGATACCTGCAAGATGGTTCAGGGAGAACTAGTACTGATGCAGGGGATTTGGATTGGAATTTTGTACAAGCTTTTGGGTAGCATTGTTATTAATGGGTGCAACGGTTCTGTGGTTCCTAAAAGTGGAGTAGAAAATCTAGTGGTCTCTAGAGAAAAGACCATGCTATGGCATCAAAGGATTGGACATATTGGAGAGAAGGGCCTTCAAACATGGCAATGGTATGGTATAAGGTGTGTCTAATTTCTCTCTGGATTTCGATTTCTATTAACATTGTGTATATGGGAAGCATAATCGTGTGAGTTTCCCCTCTGGTGCTAAGAGGGCGAAAGGGATATTAGAGCTTGTGCACAGTGATGTGTTTGGACCTATGTCGGTTCCATCATTGGGTAAGTATGTGTACTATGTATCATTTATAGATGACTTCTCAAAGAATACATGGATATATTTCCTCAGGAAAAAATCTGAAGTCTTTGATAGGTTTAAAGAATTTAAGGCTGTGGTCGAAAACCATACCGAGAAGAAGATCATTAGATAAATTTTGAAGTCTAAAATGGGCCTCCTAAGAAAAATGTACAACCAAAATAAAATTTATAAGAACTAATAAGATTCAAGATGATGATGTCAACCATGGGGGACGATTCACCATTTTTGGAGTAAAAACGTAAAAAGATTACAAATAGTAAAATAATAAAACTACTTTTTCAACTTGTATTTTCAACTTATCTCCCTAAGGTTTTACTCAAATTTCGAGCAGGAGTATTCGTTGTATGAAAAAATTGATTCTTCATCCAAGGAGTACCCATGTTGCATACTTTCGATGGACCTTGCTATACGAAAAATGAGAAATACATGAAAAAACATGATTGCAGTCACGTTTTTCATGTATTTCTCATTTTTTCATGTAGCAAGGTCCATTGATAGTATGAAACATGGGTACTCCTTGGATTAAAAATCAAATTATACATCCAATGAGTGTTCCCACTCGAAATTTGAGTAAACCCATAGGGAGATAAGTTGAAAATATGAGTTGAAAAAGTAGTTTTTGCTTTTTTTCCTCTAAAATTTGAAGATGTAATCTAATCTTATTTTATTATTTCCAACATTATTGTATAATTTCCTTAGGAGGCCCATTTTAGACCTCAAAATTCCCTTAATGAAAGGTGATGAGGACAAATAATGGTGGAGAGTTCTGCAAGAAGGAATTTGAAGAGTTTTGTAAGAAGTGTGGTATAACATGGTAGAAAACTACTCCATACGCACCTCAGAAAAGCAGAGTTACGGAAAGAATGAACAGGACATTGATGGAAAAGGCAAGAAGCATGCTTAGTGGTGCCGAGCTAGGACAAGAATTCTGGTCAGAGGCGGTGGAGATTGCATGTTACCTGGTTAATAGATCACCTTCATTAGTGTTGGAAGATAAGACTCCACATGAGGTATGGACTAGTAAGAAACCCTCTCTTTCACATTTGAGGGTATTTTGTTGTGATGCATATGTACATGTTCCAAAGGAGAAAAAAACCAAGTTGGATAGTAAATCTGAAAGGTGCATCTTTATTGGGTATAAGGATGGTTTAAAAGGTTATAAGCTTTGGAACCCAGAAACAAGGAAGGTTGTGTATAGTCGAGATGTGGTGTTTAGAGAGGTGAGTGATATTATTAAATATGAAGTCCTACCAAAGGAACCTGAGAAGATAGAGTTTGAGCTAAAGGGGGAAGAATTAGATTCTAAAAGAGAACAGAAATCATAATATGAAGAGCCACAAACTCCACCTGTGAGAAGATCAGTTCAGGAAATAATGCAGCCAAAAAGGTATAGTACATTTGCTTTCTGTTTAAATTTTGTTTTATCTATTACTGATGATGATCCCAGAACTGTTAGGGAGGCAGTAGATTCAGAGGATGGAAAACTCTAGAAAGAGGTAATGGTTGATGAAATGGAGTCTTTGGACAAAAATGAGGCTGAATATTTGGTGGAGTTGTCGGATGGAAGGAAACTCATTGGAAGAAAATGGGTGTTTAAGAAGAAGATGAATGTAGACGGAAAGGTGGAGAAATACAAAGCTCGGTTGGTGGCAAAAGGTTATTCCTCAGGGAAAGATTGTCATCATAGTGGTAGTTGATAGACTTACCAAGTATGCACACTTTTGTGCATTATCACATCCATTTAAAGCCAGTACAGTTTCTACTGCATTTATGGAAACAATTCAAAAGCTACATGGAAACCCAAAGATTATTGTAAGTGACAGAGATCCCATTTTCACTGGAAATTTTTGGACAGAATTATTTTCTTGTCTTGGTACTCAGTTAGCTCATAGATCATCTTATCATCCTCAATCTGATGGGCAAACTAAGATAGTAAACAAATGTTTGGAAGGATATCTTCGTTGCTTTGTATCTGATAAATAGACACAATCGGTCAAATGGTTGCCTCTGGCTGAATGGTGGTATAAAACTTCCTTTCATACAGCAGCAAAAATGACCCCATTTATGGCACTTTATGGATATCAACCACCATCCATCACATCATATTTAAGAGAAAATTCTAAGGTTCAGGCAGTGGAACATCACATCGAACATCAACAACAAGTCCTCCAACTCTTAAAGGATAACCTCGTGTTGGCACAGAATAGAATGAAACAAAAGGCAAATCAACATCGCAGTGAAAGAAGTTTTGATGTAGGTGATTGGGTATTTCTACGGCTACAACCATATAAGCAAATGTCCCTCAAGCAAGCTAAGAAGGATAATAAATTATCACCAAAGTATTATGGTCCGTACAAGGTGTTGCAAAAGATTGGTACTATGGCATACAAATTGGAGCTTCCTGCAACTTCTCGATTACACCCAATTTTCCATGTTTCATGTTTAAAGAAGGTTATAGGCGACAAACTCCCAGTTCAAACAATATTGCCAGAACTTGACGAGGAAGGAAAAATTATATTGGAACCGGAAGCAGTCACAGAAACAAGAACTCGACAGCTATGAAATCGTTCAATTTCATAGTATCTTATCAAGTGGAAGAACTTATCCGCTGAAGATTCCACATGGGAGGATGAGAATTTTATGCAGAAGTATCCAGAACTACTCAAGCGTTGAGGACAACACTTTTTTGAAGGAGAGGGGCATGTTGGGTCCCTATAATACTAGTGATTACCCCATTACTATTGTAGTTACACCCCTTATTAATATTGTTGTGCCCCTATTGCCCCCATATTGTTATTACTGTGCCCCATAGAATCCCTCTATTGTTATTTTTGTGGCTTTATATTATTATTGTTAGGTCGGCTGGATTATATTGTGACTCCTTAGACTTCTATATATATAAAGGAGGTTTGTCATTTGAATCATCCAAGAATTGTTCATTTATGTAATGTAAAGGAGGTTGCCCCCTCGAAGAGGCTGAATTCTAAGGCATTGATCTATCTTTTCTATCTTTTCTTGAGCTGGTTTCATAACATTTGGTATCAAAGCTTTGGATTCCAGGGTTTCACTTCTCCAAACAGGTCATCGTGGCATTTTCACTATAACATTTTTTCTGTGATGTTTCAGAAGTCGCAAAAAAAACCCATTTGAGAAGAAATCGGGCTAAACCTTGTATCCAAATTTCAGAGCATTTCGCGCGATATTTGCGGAGATATGATCTAAGGAAGTTGGTATTTTTGCATACTCCTGAATTATATTCAAAACAGGTGACCTACGGAAAATCGTCATAACTTTCTCTCTGGGGATCGGATTGAAATTTCGTAAGAAGGTACAGAAATAGGACGGACTGTAGTTTCTTGTATGCATGTTTCAGATCCAAAGGTCAAAACAGTGACTTGTGGCACGTCGTACAAGTTCGCTCTACTGAACTAGTCTATAAGCAAGTCACTGTGGGAGATTTCACATAACTCTTCCTTGGAGAATCCAATTTGGGTCAGACTTGTGGCATTGGAAAGAGGACATAGAGGGCTACTACAGCTCACAAATTCAGAACTAGATGATTGGAAAGTACAGAGATACATCAGAGGCAATATCAAGCTCCTACAAAGTGAAAAAAGGTGTGTAGATTTTCTTAAATTTTTGCTTAAGCTTGGTTTGAAAATTTATTTTGAAGGAATTCAAAGGGCATAGTAGAGCATTATTATCGGTAACTGATGCCCCGAGGAAAGAAAATGCAAACACCTAGTAAGGAACCTGAAAGCTCTAGCATGACTCATGAAGAAGAGGAAGAAATGCAACATGATATATCAAAATTACAAGACCAAGTGCAACAACTGTCCCTTGCACAAAAAGGAACAAAATCTAAGATGGATGGTTTAAAGAAAGATGTAGAAGCTAAGATGGATGTTTAAAGAAAGGTGTAGAAGTTAAGATGGACTGTTTAAAGAAAGGCGTAGAAGCTAAGATGATTGACGTGGAAGCTAAGATGGATGATTTGAAGACAGACATGGACGAATTGAAGATAAATATGAATAAGTTGCTACAAGAAATGGTCCCTAAGGGTGAAAGGGTACTAAAGGAAACTCATGATGAGAACAAAAGAAATGTTAATCATGATTCCATAGACGCTAATGTTGGATCGAAGACTCACCATATTCCATTGGACTCCTAGTTGTTGCTGAAACTGCTGCTGAAGTTGAGGCTAGAGTTGAGGTTAGAGTTGAGGTACCTGCTATTGATGTTGGATCAGTAGGGGGGACTGTTGCGGTGACAATAGGAGGAGCAGCTGTAAGAATGTGAGTTGTTTGAACTGGCTAAGAGGCCAACTCTCCCTGTCTCCCTTGTAGTGATGCCTCCAAGCCACTCTCTGTTTCTATCAGTCTTTTATGCATCCTCATAAGCAAAGTAACCACATCCTCCTCTTCTTTTCGTTGTGCTACCTCTGTAGTTTGAGGATGTATTGTAGCTGGCAGCCTGAGTTGTCTTCTGAGGGCTGCTATATCTTCCTCTTTCTTTTTGATCAAGGCCTGAATACCCTTAGGATCCTTGGGATCATGTCCCAACTCTATAATAATCTCCTCCAAGGATTTGATTCTATTATCCTTAGCCATTGAGGAGGCCTTCTCTAATTCTAGTTGGGCAGAAGTATTGTGCAATGAATTTTGCAATCTATGAGCCAATAGTGTTTTGTCTGCCAAGGTAGAATATACCATTTCGTCGGTTTGTTTGTGCAATTCAATCTGGTCCATTGGATGGATGTCTTTGGAGAGAACTTCCAGATTGGTTATGATATAGTCAGCAGTTGATTGTGGTTGCTGCGTTGTCGGTCTGAAATGACTGAGGGTCATTTTCCCTTCCTGGATATCATAGGCTGCCATTAGCCTTTGTTGATTAGTGGCGGCCATTCTTAGCAATTGGTTATAGAGCTAGAACCTTACTGGCTCATTTCTGGCCTTGATATCAGTGAATGTATTCTTGATGTTAGAGCCCTGTCTGCTCTATTGCCTGATGGATGTAACCTCTACACCGTGTTGTCTCTCTTGCTCTGATGAAAGGAGCTAGATGATGTTTCCATACTTGGGGGAACTTGCTGTTCAGTTGGCCCCTGTGGCAATTCTTCTTCTGAATAAGGATTTAATCTTTGTCTCTTTTCTCCTTGCTGATCTGTAGATGCACCTGTGGGTGTCTCTTCATGTCTATCCCTTTTCTTGGCCCTTTCCTCATTAAGAGGAGTCTGTAACATAGGGATTTCAGTCACCTTTACTTGTGTTGAAGGGTCTTGTCCTTGAATTTGTTCATCTGTTGAAACTGGCCGGTCTGCCATTGTCTCTTGCTGCTCGGAATGGTGCACATGCTGCTCTGAATGCTGCACCTCTTTTCCTTTAGCTATCCCTGCAGGTGGAGCACTTATGACGAATAATCTTGAAAATAACATACAACGCAAAGCTCCTGTAGCTAATTCCTCACCCTATGTTCAACTGAGCCCAGAGTTAAAACCCACCTCTTGTACACCAACGGGGGGAGACAAAATCCTCACCCAACCAACCAACCAAAGCTCGTACCATAGAAAGGAAAGGATGGGGCAAAAGTAACCAAAAATACATCAGACAACGACTAGAACCAGATCCCGAAGGAACAAAATAACAACAATTTCATAGTCTGAATTCACCGAAGACATATAACCATACCAAATCCAATAGCTTAAAAACACGACACACTTGACCACAACACAAAAATTAAACAAGAGTGACCATGCGCAAAGAATTACCTCAAAAAATACTTTGGCAAAGATCAAGATGATGAGACATAGAGCTTCCTCCCTAGCAATTGACTGTAGCGAGTGGTCGTCCAACCTTGGCAATGTGAAATCCTGATATTGGTCTCTTAGGTCTATGCTTGTGCTTCTCCAAATAAACTTCTCAGAATGGATGAGACTTGAAATAGTTGATTATAATGTTGTGAAGCTAGATAGTGGCTCAAAGGTTGGGCAACTCTAGCCTCCCCTTTGACAACCAAAAGAATTCGTGCAAGATTGCGACTCCCTCACCCAATTTCAACTTGCAGAATATAAACGCAGACCTACAAGACATCTTGTATATTGCCTCTTCAACCTGCTCCAAACCCTCACACCTTGCCAATTATCACAACTGGGAAGAACTCTCTAGAAATGTACAAGATCCGATCCATAGGGTTTTTTATTTCATTTGTATTATTTTTTTTAAACATTGTTCATATTTTTAATTTTTTTTTTAATAAGATTATTAAATTTAATGAATTCATACTAATTTTGCGAATGTGGTGTTAAGGGAAAACAATCATAGTTCATATGCTACTTGTCTACTTCTTTCATCTATCTGTTTGAACTTGACTTCAACAAGTGGCTTGGAAGATACCCTCATCACTCTGGCTAATGTCATTGCTTGACAAAACACTCCGTGAGCCTTATCCTAGTATCATGAAAATGTTATGAACAATATTGATTGGAATTGAAATTTAATGAGAAGGCATGTGAATAAATAATTCTACACTAGTTGTATCCACACATAATTTAACAGTTAGGGTCACCCCTTTTTCGAGATTATTCCAATTATTATGAATTGGTTTGGGGTAAGTTTCTTGTTGTCATGAATTTTTCTTATATCTATTTTCTTCAATTTGATTCAGCAATCTCTCACTATCAAATTTAATTCTTGGATTGAGTCTTATTCTCTCTTTCCTCATCCTCCCCTTTTTTCTCAATTGTCTCGTCGTCATTCTCATTCATTCTATCTCTCAATTTTCTCTTGACATTAAGGTTCAATCTTTTTGTGCAACTACATCCCTCTTTGTCTTTTCAGAATTGAATCCCCACCCTCCAAGGGTCAATTTGACTCTAGTCTTCAAGGGATTCGTGGCCACCACACCACAACCCTCCTATAAATCATGCATAATTTTACATTGTCTACTTGTGCCTTCCAAACTCAAACCTCATCGAAAATTGGTGCAAAGTTCAAACTTGTCGAGGTTGATGCTTGTATGGAACGTAGTTGTATCATGGATAAGGAATCTAGTCAATGGATCCTAGACATGGGAAATATTCGTACAAATACATAAATTGTTGACATCTATTGGTAAATGAACATTATTATGGGCAAGGTTCTTGTGAAAGGAATGAGGTGTATAACAATATCTTGCTCTGTCTAGATGTATTGCAAATTCAGATTGAATAGATATAAGATATGGTCAGATTTATTTGTTCTTCATCTAGGCTTTGTTCCTGGAGTATATCCTCTTCTTTTGACAATTCTTGCTCCTTTTCTTCTTCCTCTTCACAATCTATGTAGAATAATTTCTTCTCAGCACACTTATGACCTTTAGTATATTTGCTATCACAACTGTAACAAAGCCCTTTTGCTCTTTTTTCTTCCAATTGTTGTGGTGTCAACCTTATAGGTTGTGGAAGACTAGGGGCAACAACACTTCCGTCTTTATAGTTGTGAGTGGTATGCTTCCTGGTTGCCATAATTTTGCTTTCCATTTTTCTTGCTAACCTGAATGCCTTCTCTAATGAATCAGGTTCCCAAAGTCGAACATCATGTTGGATATTATCCTTTAAAGACCCTATGAACACATCAACCCTATGCTCCTCTGGAATATCTTTTACCCTTATGTTCAATTTTTGGAACTCCTCAATGTGCTCCATTATTGAACCCTTTTGTTTGAGACTTATCAATTGGCTAAAAAAAGTGTTGCTTTTTGTATCCTCATAATGTGCTATCAATTCTTCTGTAAAAATTGCCCAAGTGATAAATTGTTTACGAGAGCAAAGCCATTGATACCATACAAACTGATTTGGTTCCAAATATAAAGTTTCCATACGTGCCTTTTGTGTGTTTTGCATAATATTGAGATCGAAGAATTGCTCCATCTGTAATATCCATGTGGCAGGATCCTTGCCATCAAACTTCCTCATATCGATTTTTGGAATATGGTGAGTCTTCGATCCAACATTAGCATCTATGGAATCATGATTAACATTTCTTTTGTTCTCATCATGAGTTTCCTTTAGTACCCTTTCACCCTAAGGGACCATTTCTTGTAGCAACTTATTCATATTTATCTTCAATTCGTCCATGTCTGTCTTCAAATCTATCTTCAAATCATCCATCTTAGCTTCCACGTCAATCATCTTAGCTTCTACGCCTTTCTTTAAACAGTCCATCTTAACTTCTACACCTTTCTTTAAACCATCCATCTTAGCTTCTACATCTTTCTTTAAACCATCCATCTTAGATTCTGTTCCTTTTTGTGCAAGGGACAGTTGTTGCACTTGGTCTTGTAATTTTGATATATCATGTTGCATTTCTTCCTCTTCTTCATGAGTCATGCTAGAGCTTTCAGGTTCCTTACTAGGTGTTTGCATTTTCTTTCCTCGGGGAATCAGTTACCGATAATAATGCTCTACTATGCCCTTTGAATTCCTTCAAAATAAATTTTCAAACCAAGCTTAAGCAAAAATTTAAGAAAATCTACACACCTTTTTTCACTTTGTAGGAGCTCGATATTGCCTCTGATGTATCTCTGTACTTTCCAATCATCTAGTTCTAAATTTGTGAGCTGTAGTAGCCCTCTATGTCCTCTTTCCAATGCCACAATTCTGACCCAAATTGGATTCTCCAAGGAAGAGTTATGTGAAATCTCCCACAGTGACTTGCTTATAGACTAGTTTAGTAGAGCGAACTTGTACGACGTGCCACAAGTCACTATTTCGACCTTTGGATCTGAAACATGCATACAAGAAACTACAGTCCGTCCTCTTTCTGTACCTTCTTACGAAATTTCAATCCGATCCCCAGAGAGAAAGTTATGACGATTTTCCCTAGGTCACATGTTTTGAATGCAATTCAGAAGTCTGCAAAAAGACCAACTTCCTTAGATCATATCTCCGCAAATATCACGTGAAAAGCTCTGAAATTCGGACACAAGGTTCAGCCCGATTACTTCTCAAATGGGTTTTTTTTGCGACTTCTGAAACGTCACAGAAAAAATTTATAGCGAAAATGCCATGATGACCTGTTTGGAGCAATGAAACCCTAGAATCCAAAGCTCTAATACCAAATGTTATGAAACCAGCTCAAGAAAAGATAGAAAAGATAGATCAATGCCTTAGAATTCAGCCTCTTCGAGGGGCCAACGTCCTTTACATTACATAAATGAACAATTCTTGGATGATTCAAATGACAAAACCTCCTTTCTATATATAGAAGTCTAAGGAGTCACAATATAATCCAGCCGACCTAACAATAATAATATAAAGCCACAAAAATAACAATAGAGGGATTCTATGGGGCACAGTAATAACAATATGGGAGCAATAGGGGCACAACAATATTAATAAGGGGTATAACTACAATAGTAATGGGGTAATCACTAGTATTATAGGGACCCAACATGCCCCTCTCCTTCAAAAAAGTGTTGTCCTCAACGCTTGAGTAGTTCTGGCTACTTCTGCATAAAATTCTCATCCTCCCATGTGGAATTTTCAGTGGATAAGTTCTTCCATTTGATAAGATACTCTGAAATTGAACGATTTCGTAGCTGTCGAGTTCTTGTTTCTGTGACTGCTTCCAGTTCCAATATAATTTTTCCTTCCTCGTCAAGTTCTGGCAATATTGTTTGAACTGGGAGCTTGTCGGCTATAACCTTCTTTAAACATGAAACATGGAAAACTGGGTGTAATCAAGAAGCTGCAGGAAGCTCCAATTTGTATGCCATAGTACCAATCTTTTGAAACACCTTGTACGGACCATAATACTTTGGTGATAATTTATTATCCTTCTTAGCTTGCTTGAGGGACATTTGCTTATATGGTTGTAGCCGTAGGAATACCCAATCACCTACATCAAAACTTCTTTCACTGCGATGTTGATCTGCCTTTTGTTTCATTCTATTCTGTGCCAACACGAGGTTATCCTTTAAGAGTTGGAGGACTTGTTGTTGATGTTCGATGCGATGTTCCACTGCCTGAACCTTAGAATTTTCTCTTAAATATGATGTGATGGATGGTGGTTGATATCCATAAAGTGCCATAAATGGGGTCATTTTTGTTGTTGTATGGAAGGAAGTGTTATACCACCTTTCAGCCAGAGGCAACCATTTGACCCATTATGTCCGTTTATCAGATACAAAGCAACGAAGATATCCTTCCAAACATTTGTTTACTATCTCAGTTTGCCCATCAGATTGAGGATGATAAGATGAGCTATGAGCTAACTAAGTACCAAGACAAGAAAATAATTTTGTCCAAAAATTTACAGTGAAAATGGGATCTCTGTCACTTACAATAATCTTTGGGTTTCCATGTAGATTTTGAATTGTTTCCATAAATGCAGTAGAAACTGTACTGGCTATAAATGGATGTGATAATGCACAAAAGTGTGCATACTTGGTAAGTCTGTCAACTACCACCATGATGACACTCTTTCCTTCCGCTTCCGTAAAACCTTGGGGTTTATTTAACCTCTGGTTAAATAAATAACCAGGCTAACCCCCGCACAAACCATACATTTATACCCTCCGCGCATGTATAACAAGGCATTCGTTTAAAAGTTTGGTTAAACGAATAACCATGCCCACCCGTATAAACCACAAAACCCATAAACCCTAAGTTTTTTAACCCCCAAGATGTTTTATAATATTAAAATATGGGCGGGTCCCCGCGCCGTATCGTACCGGCACCTGCACTTCCCGTCAGCCGTTGGATTGCGCCTGCCAGATCCGACGGCCCACGCTGATATCGGAGCCGCCCCGCAGTACAAAGGTTACCTCCCGATAGAAAGTGGTTTTGTCGTCGTACACAGGGATGCGTGGCACGTTTCTATTGCATCGGGCCCGCTCTGACAGAAACCACCCCCGTACCAAAAGCGGTCCGATGCAAACCAGTTACCGCTTGTCCTCCCCATCGCCCACGTCATACACCACGCCATCACCTGCGCTACTGTACAGTCCGCCGTGGCCGCCCCGTCACCCATCCACATCAGCTGCCACGTTACCCTCCATACCATGCTACAGGACTAGGTGACGTCATGCTGATGTCAGCACAAAAAGCGCCAAAAAGTCCGAAAAACCACAAATTTTCGTTAAAACTCACGAAAGTGATGTTTTTGTTTATTTTATGTGACCAATGGTGAAATTCTGTGCATGAAAAATACGTCGAATCCGCCATCAACGTCCCAGTCTGTCACCTAGGCGTATTCAACCTGCAAACCCGACCTCCTCGGCTCTACCTGCAACTGCATTCCACAGCAAAGTCTCGAATAAACAGGTATTTACCCGGGAACGCCCATAAACCCTGTTTTTTCATAATTTCTCTGCAAAAGATCACCAATACAGCTAAATTCAACTCAAAGACATTATCACCCGCAAGCTCCTCCGCTCTGCCTCACTGTGTAACCATACTTACGAGCAAAACCTGCCAATTTCTGTGACTCTCTGATAAATTGTCCATTAAAGCTTGAAATCCAGCTCCTGTTCGCCTGCAAAACCACCAAAAAACCTGTAAAATCCCCGCTCTTTCCACTGTTTTCAAGCTTCCTCGTTGAAGAATCCTGCAGACTCTGTATTCCCGTTGAGTTCCACTCAGCAAGGACACCTTCGCACAGAACTCAAACTGCAAATTTCTTGCTAGAAAGCCCTCTGTCAGGACTCTGTTTCCTGTTGAAATATAGACCAAATCCAACTATAATCACAGTCAATCATGGAGGCTCCAGTAGCCCTAAATATTGCACCATTAAATGCACCTCATAAAGAGTTAGAGTGGCTGCCTCTTGCTGACAGAGACTATCAAATCGATGATATGGAGGGAGACAAGCCTCACCTTCAGGCTTTCTGTGAAATAAGGAATAACTTCAGAAACAAAGCTGACCTATTTGGAATATGGGAATCTAATATGCCTATATATTACCTGCCCTCAGTGAATGTCTTCCCTGACCTCATCCATCAATGTTGTGCTAATTATGAGCCTTCTCAAAGGGCAGTGATGGACCCTTCCGGAAATGTCCTCTTTTACATTACCCCTCAGTCTATAAATGAGATGCTGCAATTCAAGCCAACTCAGCCTTTGGTCCCCCTTTCCATGAAACAATTGCTGGATCAAGCCTCAAAGTTGTCCTCTGCAGAAGTTGACCGAATTGCCAAGCTGTTTATGCCACCAGAGTGTTACTCCAGATTCAAAATCCCCTATCACCATGCTTGGTTTACTAAGGATGGAAAAATGCTCATAGACATGATTTCCTACATCCTGGGATTCAGAACAAGTGAAATTGTGGATGAGACTGTCTTTGCTTTGATGTCCATGTTTACTCCAGGACAGCCCCCTGCTGTCAAGTATGATTATGCCACCTTCATAGCTAACAAAATTCATGAGCAGTTCATGAATTTGGAGAGAGAAAGGGTGTTCAAATACACTTCATATATATATCATTTGTTGTTGTACTATCAGTCTGATAGTTTCCCGGTCTTCCTTAAAAAATTGGATGCTAGGGGGGAGCGAAGGTCTGTGATATTTTGGTCCTCAGTGTTCCATCATGTTAATTTCTCCCCATACACATACTGTGAGTTCATTGACCTTTTTATCTATCCAGCCACTTGCTTATTGTCAACAGATCCTCCTCCCAGGCTCACTGCTGAAATGCAAAGAATCCTACATCTCTCAAAGGGATACAGCATTGGTGACTGGTACTACTACCAAAACCACACTGTAATAAGGATTTATGGCTATGAATTAGCCCCTTACAGACTACCAAAATATGTCCCCATGAGACTCTTTGCCTTGGAGTACTATCGGCAGTTCAACAGTGCAGATTTAACTCACTTCTATGGTGCTAGGAAAAAGGCACAGCTTAAAATAAGACATCAATTGGGCCCCTTTATCTTTAATAAAAGGGAAGAAGCATGGAAGGATGCTGACACTATTTTGAGAGAGAAACTTAAGCTCAAACTAAGTTTCCATTGGTCACCATATGACCCTGAACATTTCATAAGCTTTAGAAGAGTTAAAAACAAGCTCACAGGGTATGTGCACCACAAAATCCCTGAAATTGAACAATATGCCAATCAACAGGAATGGGTAGAGGGCACACTAGTGGAAGAGCTTACTGAAGAAGAGATAACAGAAAAAGCAATCAAAAACCTTGAAAAATCAGTTGACCTGGAATCTTTTGGACAGGTGTTTTGCACATTGCCTCGACACCTTGGAGCGGGCACATCATCTGCCACAACTTCCCAACAACCTGCCCAAGTAAGTGCTCCACCTGCAGGGACAGCTAAAGGAAAAGAGGTGCAGCATTCAGAGCAGCAGGTGCACCATTCCGAGCAGCAAGAGACAATGGCAGACCGACCAGTTTCAACAGATGAACAAAGTCAAGGGCAAGACCCTTCAACACAAGCAAAGGTGACTGAAATCCCTATGTTACAGACTCCTCTTAATGAGGAAAGGGCCAAGAAAAGGGATAGATAGGAAGAGACACCCACAGGGGCATCTACAGATCAGCAAGGAGAAAATAGACAAAGATTAAATCCTTATTTAGAAGAAGAATTGCCACAGGGGCCAACTGAACAGCAAGTTCCCCCAAGTATGGAAACATTAGCTAGCTCCTTTCATCAGAGCAAGAGAGACAACACGGTGTAGAGGTTACATCCATCAGGCAATAGAGCAGACAGGGCTCTGACATCAAGAAGACATTCACTGATATCAAGGCCAGAAATGAGCCAGTAAGGTTCCAGCTTTATAACCAATTGCTAAGAATGGCCGCCACTAATCAACAAAGGCTAATGGCAGCCTATGATATCCAGGAAGGGGAAAATGACCCTCAGTCATTTCAGACCGACAATGCAGCAACCACAATCAGCTGCTGACTATATCATAACCAATCTGGAATTTCTCTCCAAAGACATCCATCCAATGGACCAGATTGAATTGCACAAACAAACCGGCGAAATGGTATATTCTACCTTGGCAGACAAAACATTATTGGCTCATAGATTGCAAAATTCATTGCACAATACTTCTGCCCAACTAGAATTAGAGAAGGCCTCCTCAATGGCTAAGGATAATAGAATCAAATCCTTGGAGGAGATTATTATAGAGTTGGGACATGATCCCAAGGATCCTAAGGGCATTCAGGCCTTGATCAAAAAGAAAGAGGAAGACATAGCAGCCCTCAGAAGACAACTCAGGCTGCCAGCTACAATACATCCTCAAACTACAGAGGTAGCACAACAAAAAGAAGAGGAGGATGTGGTTACTTTGCTTATGAGGATGCATAAAAGACTGATAGAAACAGAGAGTGCCTTGGAGGCATCACTACAAGGGAGACAGGGAGAGTTGGCCTCTCAGCCAGTTCAAACAACTCACATTCTTACAGCTGCTCCTCCTATGGTCACCGCAACAGTCCCCCCTACTGATCCAACATCAATAGCAGGTACCTCAACTCTAGCCTCAACTTCAGCAGCAGTTTCAGCAACAACTACAGCAGCAGCAGAGCAAGAGGCCAGCCTGAGTATGGAGGAGATGATGAAAGAAATAAAGGCTCTGGAAGTACAGATGGTAGAATTGAAAGAGGCCAAAGAAAAGCTGGCCAAAATTGAGGTAAGATATGACAAATCAAATATGGATGTAGCAGAGAAGATAAGGGAAGTAAAGGCCTTGGAGAAAAGAATAAAGGAGCTGGAAAAGGAGCTTACTCTTGATAAGACTCTAGCTGAAGTCAAGAAAATTTTGTGGGCCAAAATTGGCCAATCCATTACTGACCAATGGCAATCAATTGAAACTATACATGAGCAAATGGAATTGATAGGCTTAGCTCAATTCGAAACTCAAAAGGCTAGAGCATCACTAGGAAATATGCCTGAGCAAGCCAATAGAATGATTCAATTTCTGAACACTCATACCAAAGAGCAGTTGGTAGCAATAGGTATCAGGAACAGGACAGATACCATCTTACTAGTGAAAAGGGTGCTGACCCTAAGGAATTTTGTGCAGACTCTGGAAAGAAAATGCCAAGAAATGCAGGCAGAGATAAATGATTTCAAAATCAAGTTTGCAACATTGCAGAGCAAAGGGCTACCCAGTTTATTAACCAGCGCTGGAAGACTGCTATCACATGAGCAATATGCCAACAGGGTAAATAACTATGCCTCCAATCAAATTACAGCATCCTCAAGCACCTCAGAAGAAACAGGGCCTCCCTCTGGACAAAGTCTCTATGACAAACTGGAAAATCTGTTCTACATTGAACATGAGATAAACCACCTTTTCGAAGTCCAGCCCAACTTTTATAGATACACTGAAGCTGATGAAACACTGATAAAGATACAAAGACATCAGTTGCCTACAGAGGATTGGTGGAAAGGAATGCTGGAGATATTGCTCAGGTAATTTTGTTTTTATTTTTTGGTCAGCTACAGGTCAGCAAATACAGAGGCACGGTCCACCTGTCAAAGGGTGAAAAACAGCAAAAAGCAGAAAATGAATGGTGACTACAGCTCGTTGATGAAAACCGAGCACTGATGACAAGGCCAAGACAGCGGCACAGCAACATAGCAACATCAAGGCAGCAAACGCAGAGTAAATGCGCAACAACCAACCGACTCACTCAGTCCAAAAGGTCAAATATCTCTGACAAATTGGACAGCCAGCACATTCACATTTACTACAGCATTTATTTCCCTCATTTACTTCTTCCTAAGAGTTGGTAAAGGAAGTTATGACTTCAGAACTTATCTACAAGATATTTTGTATCTCATTTTTGTATAAATACCTCCCCATAATATGTATTTGGGGTTGGTGATTTTCTCTCTGGACTGCGCTGTAAATTCTGAGACTGTTTTAATACAAAAGCTGTTGAAGTTCACTATTGCTGACCGTCTGGATGTGGATTTGATGTTCTGGGACCTGCTACAGAATTCCTGTGTCATTCTATGGATCAATAAGTTATTCTAAACTGTGTTTTATGTTTTCTGTGTTTGCAAATTTCATATATGTTCCATAATCTTGGTAACAGAGAAGAAGAATAGCCCAGGATTTGTTTAAATGCACCCTGTGTTCAATCTCTGCTATTAATTGTGTTTTCTTCAGAATTAGTCATAAATATGAATTCTTAATTGCTCATGTTTGCACTAATTCCTTCATTTTGAATATTATTTAGGAATTCTTAATTGCTCCTGGATAATATTCATGCACTTTCCCTCTGCCAGCATAATGAAAGATTCTTGATTGCCTTTCATTCCCTGACTTCATTCCATCAATTTCCAGATTTGAAAATTGTTCCAAAACTGCCTATCTTGCTCTGTAGCATTACCATTTACCCAAGAAACACTTTCAGCAGTACACCATCATTGACTCCATTGCCCAATGGAATAGACTATTTTGGACTTGCATCCCAGCTCTGCTTGAAATCACCATCCAACAAACTTAAAACAAAACCTTGTGCATCATAACTAGCCTAAAATACTCCAAAAACAAAGTTAAATTACAAAGAGAGAGCCCTCTCTGGTTGCAGGTAGGCTAGAACCTGCAGCTAAAAGATTGGTTAGTGGTTACCTCGACCGTATTCCCTTCAGGAGGCAGGGAACAACCTGAGTGATAACAATACGGAAACCGCCTTGGGACCAAAGGCGGTGTGGGGAATACCGCCCGCCTCCCAAAACCATTCTCCCGCGGGTTAACGTGCGCACACCTTCCGCTTGCGATCTCCGTCAGATCTACAGCATCCAGATTCGACGACCCTCGTTTCTCCATTCTGTTTCCTCCCGATACCTTTTCCCGATGTGATCTCCGTCGTTCATCCGTGGATTCGACGACCATTATTTGTTCTCCTCCTGCGCCCGCCTCCGCCATATTGTCTTCACTCCTTTGACTATTTTTAGCTCCTGAAGGAATAAGCCACCAGCTACATGTACTCTGCGCAATAAAGCTTCAGCAACTGCAATTAAACAGCAGTGTGGTCGAGGAGGAAACAGGACAACCTCGAGCAGTTAACGAAGTTATTAGTTATGGAGCTCCTATCAGTTAGTACTCCATCTGCCCGAGGAGGACAACAGAATATCCAGAAAGGCCGATTTTGTCCATAAAAGCAATCAGACCATAGTAGAGCCCCATATCTAAATTTTAAATGTGTTAGGTGGTCCATTATGACCCCTTCTCGTGTAACACAGCAGAGCAATTTTGTAACCAACCTCTATATATATCCAGAAGATTGAATGTAATAAGGTTGATGAGTGTTATTATGTTGTAAGGTTCAACTTCTGGAGAATGTAACTACTGTGATACCTGCAGCGTCTGGTCTTCATTTTCAGCTAATGCAAGCTTCTTTTGCTGTTAATTGCTCACTTTCCACTTCTTCTTTTTTGTTCCAGGTTGTGCCTGTCATGCATTTATTCATGTGATGTAGATGTTTAGCATTATAAGGGTTGTCATCCCACCTTTGTGTTAGAATTTAGTTGTATCATTGAATTTGTATGCATATTTCTGTTGTTTTAATGCCAGAGAGTTTTCATCCTATCTGTGTATTAGGAAACAAATTTACAAACCTTTAAAGTGGTTGCAGCTGGCCATCACAGGGTCCTATGCATCTGCTAGTGTGATCAGTGTTCTCCATCATCACATTTTCTTTAAACTGTAGTAATTGGCGGTCTAGAGCCTTGTAGTCTGAGGGTGTTCACCCATGTCTGGGGTTAATCACAATAGAAGTGGTTATCTGGCTTGAATATGTAGCATTTCTTTCATTCATCCACCATTTACCAACATTTTTGTTGAGTTTGTAATGTTCCCGAGCATCTATGATATACAACCTAGGAGAGTTTCTTGGGGTGATAACATTAATTGGCGTCGTTGCCGGGGAGAGGAGAATTGAAGCTCAGCTTCCCTGGGAGAACGACACAGTTCCAAGCTTTGATGATAGATAAGGTTTGGACACATATGTTGGTTGTAATCTTCTATCTGGTGACTCCATTGGAGGAAGACCAAGCTTTGGCGACTCCACATTGCAGTTCTGGTGCAGTTGGTGAGGCATGTTCAGTGAAATACTTAGAAACCATCAGCTAAATCAATGCTTGATCCCGAGAAGATCATTCAGCAAAAGAAAATATCGGAGTAAGGAGCACTAAGATCAGGTAAGACTTAAAGTTCCATGTATCTCTGTTAGTGAATGTCACCTTCAGAGATTCATTTAGCTCCTTAGTCATTCATTTCCCTTTCGGACCTCAGTTGAAAGAAGCATCCATGCTGTCCATCATATTCCTCTGTTTCTGTCATTCTTTTCATTGATTCATTCTACTCAATCCACCAGTATCCCTTTCGTATACCTTGTCATGGCAGGCCAGCAAGCCCTTGCAAAGATAGAAAGAATAGTTGTTGCTAGGTATGGGCCCCTGGTCTCGCCTGTCCCTTTGAATGCCATGCCTGCAGGAGATTATCAAGAATTTATGCCAAAGTTTACTGGTGCAGAAGGAGTAACAGATGAAGAGAATTTAGAGTCCTTTTACAGCTATGCTGATAACCTGGATATCAATGAAGAGGATGTCTGGATGAGGGTTTTTGTTCAAAGCCTAGATGGGGAAGCTAGAAAATGGTTTAGAGATTTACCCCCTAGGTCTATTGCAGACATTGAGGCTTTAGATGATGTATTTTTAAAGAACTGGGGGAATAATAAAGATCTGCTCTTTTATCATTCTGAATTTGGGAACTTACAGAGAGAAGATGGTGAGCTGCTATCTGATTTCAACATCAAATTCAATCATATGTACAGCAGAATGCCAGCCGAAGTGAAGCCTACCCCTACTTCTACTATGCTCACTTATGCCAATGCCTTTGATTCTCAATTCTTCTTGCTGTTAAGAGAAAGAAGATGTACTTCTTTGGTTGATATGCAAACTGCAGCCTTTGAAGTAGAAGCAAACATCATTGCTGCAGAGAGACTTGAAGGTGATGCCAAGAGGAGAAGTCAGGGAGGTGAATCTGCATCATCTTGTGATCCTGAAATAAATGAATTAGCTAGGATGATTGAATTTTTGGCCTCTGAATTTTCCAAGCTAAAGGCCGAGCAGCGTTTTGATGAAGCAGGAGCTCATTGTTCCTTTTCCTTTTCAATTCCAAATCCATATAGAGGAGCATGTGAGCATTTGCAGATTTTGCAAAGAAATAAAGTTGCAAATGATGTTAAAGGGGTGAGGCCCCTTTTACAGAATATAGTCATGGAAGAAGTGTAGTATGAAGAAGAGGAGGAGGTCCATGGTTTGGAAGGTGCTCCTTTCGTAACCAGAGCTGCCTATGAAGAAGCAATATCCAAAGGCACTGCTCATGAGCTTGTTGTAGCTGCAGAACAACAAGCTGATCAGCAGCAGCAATCAGCAGAAGGCACCTTCATCTTCCAAGAATCTGTGCTCGATGCTAGCTCATCTTCACATGGCTATGCAGATCTGCCAATTTTCCAGCCTACTTTTGTCCCCAGTCCAGTGATTAAAAAGGGAGAGGAAAGCTCTCCATCATCTTTTGTTTCTCTGTCTGCTCAAAAGAGAATCCCTCACAGTTGCCCCTTGAACACTGAGGCAGAACAAAATTTAATGCTCAAGGCTGAAACTAATCATCTTAGTCTTGATAGTCTGAAACCTGCTCAGATGGCCTCTACACAGACTGAAAGGGCATCTTTTCAGATGACAGAGGAAGAAGATGTGCAGTTGTGGGACTCCTCCTTGGATGAGGATTGTTCAAACAAATATTCAGGAGCAGATAATGTTTCTATGTCCCCTACACATGAACATATTGGTACACCATTCATATTTATTGTGCAGGCCACAGAAGACAAAAAAAGGTACACAGCAGCCATGGTTATTCAGCAGGTGGACAGAGGCTCCCATGAAGAACGTCCAAGGAGGAAAATACACAGAAGGGAAATGAGATTTGATCCATATCTTCCTATTAAGCTCAAAAGTCCTAAACTCTTTGAGGTATAGGATCAAATAAATCTTGTTTTGCAGCTCTATGATGAAGGGGCCGAGAGCAGGAGAAAAAAATTTGGTGGCTCAGCAAATGGGCAGTTTTTGAAGTTTTAAGTTTTCAAGCCTTAATGATTGTAAGCTTTTTCTTTTACAAGTTTTAGTGTGGATCTAGTTTGACTCCATGCCCAATGGATACTAGGCAAGGCTTTTTTTTAAGCTGATTTGGTATGAAGGCATTGGTCTGCAGGTTCTTGAGACCTCACAGGGAGGATCTCATCCCCAGAAGGAGCCAATGTTAGCTCTGCTACAATTTTGAACAGTTGAGGGTCAATGATAGCTTGGGAAGTATTGTTGGTGCTTAAAGAAAGCTTGTTGCGGTCTTTTCTTCCCTCCTCCTTCATTTTCCTTTTACTCTCTTCACTCCCGCTATCCTTATTTTATATCCAAAATCCTTTGTTAACCCATATTCCCTTTTACTCCGTTGTCTCTGTTTTATTCCAAAAAAACCTGCATAAACTCGTTTTCTTTAGCCCGGGCGCTTAACACACGAGCCCGTACCCATATAGCCCTCTGCCTTAATCCCTTTGCGATTGCATGTCTACGTGCTTCCTCAACCCTTCGTTGTTCTTAAATCGCGGTCGTTGATCGTCCCGATCCAACGGTCCCCGTCGCCCCAACCCGCGCGTTAAACTTCGCGCTTGTTCCCTGTCATCTAGCCGTCCACCGTATGATCGGACGGTAGACGCTTTCCCCCATCACGCGACCTGCGCACGCATTAGCCCACAAGGGCGGCGGTTTTCGCCGGCCACATGTTATATTTCTATTGGATCGCTGCATGTTATACGGAAACCGCCTTGGGCCCAAAGGCGGTGCGGGGAATACCGCCTGCCTCCCAAAACCGTTCTCCCGCGGGTTAACGTGCGCGCACCTTCTGCTTTCGATCACCGTCAGATCTGCCGCGTCTAGATCTGATGGCCCTCCTTTCTCCATTCTGTTTCCTCCCGATAGCTCTTCCGGATGTGATCTTCGTCGTTCATCCGTGGATCCAACGGCCATTATTTGTTCTCCTCTTGCGCCCGCCTCCGCCATATTGTCTTCACTCCTTTGACTGTTTTGAGCTCCTGAAGGAAGAAGCCACCAGCTACCTGTACTCTGCACGATAAAGCTTCAGCAAATTCAATTAAACAGCAACGTGGTCGAGGAGGAAATAGGACAACCTTGAGCAGTTAACGAAGTTATTAGTTATGGAGCTCCTATTAGTTAGTACTCCATCTACCCGAGGAGGATAGCAGAATATCCAGAAAGGCCGATTTTGTCCATAAAAGCAATTAGACCATAGCAGAGCCCCATATCTAAATTGTAAATGTGTTAGGTGGTCCATTATGACCCCTTCTCGTGTAACACAGCAAAGCAATTTTGTAACCAACCTCTATATATATCCAGAAGACTGAATGTAATGAGTTGATGAGTGTTATTCTATTGTAAGGTTCAACTTCTGGAGACTGTAACTACTGTGATACCTGCAGCTTTTGGTCTTCATTTTCAGCTAATGCAAGCTTCTTTTGTTGTTAATTGCTCACTTTCCACTTCTTCTTTTTTGTTCCAGGCTGTGCCTGTCATGCATTTATTCATGTGTTGTAGATGTTTAGCATTAGAGGGGTTGTCATCCCACCTCTGTGTTAGAATTTAGCTGTATCATTGAATTTTTATGCAGGTTTCTATTGTTTTAATGCCAGAGAGCTGTCATCCTGTCTGTGTATTAGGAAATAGATTTACAGACCTTTAAACTGGTTGCAGCTGGCCATCACAGGGTCTTGTGCATCTGCTGGTGTGATCAGTGTTCTCCATCATCACATTTTCCTTAAACTGTGAGTAATTGGTGGTCTAAAGCCTTGTAGTCTGAGGGTGTTCACCCATGTCTGGGGTTAATCACAGTAGAAGTGGTTATCTGGCTTGAATATGCAGCATTTCTTTCATTCATCCACCATTTACCAACATTTTTGTTGAGTTTGTAATGTTCCCGAGCATCTCTGATATACAACCTAGGAGAGTTTCTTGGGGTGATAACAGTTTGAACTACCCTTAAGGGAATATTTGAGTCTCAATCTGTAGAATGACATCCGGCTGGCCCTGAAGTATGATACTGCAAATTCGATTTCACCTACAAAAGAAAAACTCATATTCTCCTCTTCTATAATGATCTATGCTCTGATATCATGTAGAAATTCCTTGTAGATTCAAACTTCTAATTGTAATATGCTAAAGAAATAGACTTGAATCTACTCTACTCATCAATAGAAACAATTAAACGATCACGAAATCATGAAGAATACAAGAGAAATAATTCAATCAACACATTACACAATGATTTCCTAGGGAAATTCACAGCTAAAAACCCCTGCTATCTGTATATTGCTTTTAGATCAGAAAATATGAGAAGATTACAATGCTTTGTTCAAGCCCAAGCAACCTCTACATTATCTCTATCTATCTCATAACTTCCTAGACAAGCCTCGACCAATACTTAACCAATTTTATGCTTTCCCAAGTCCCTATTTCCTTGCGTTGTTTCGTTGGGAAATAGCCCCCTATTAATTAGGGAAAATCCTCAATAGGAATTGCGCAATACTCATAGGACTTCCTTTGGTTGTATGCACCACCTGTACAATTAAAATGATTATACAACTGATAGTACATTGTCCCATAAATCCAATCTCAACTGGTTAACTCTCATATCTTACATGCTTGAGTTATTCATGATTGAATCATCAGTTTACTGGTTGATCACTGCAGGCAGCACCACACTACTAGACCTCTCACTAGTTCCCCTAACAGTTGGAACTAGTTTAACTAACTTTAAGTCAGTTAAACTGAATTAATTAATTATAACTCAAAATAAACTCAACCAAGGCTCCTATAATGTAGGAGACACTCTACATGACTCCAGTTAGACTCTCAACTCGAATTAACTGAGCCAAATAAGTCAAATAAACTTAGTTAACTAATACAAGTTGTCATGAGATGTGTAATTACAATTTTATTCCCAATTTGATTCAAGGACAAAATTAAATAAGGATTTTCTTGTTGAATTTTCAACAAAATGAACACTTTGAGTGCTTTGCATATAGTTGTTCCTCTTCTAACAGTGTTAATACCTTGTTAACATGTTGCACTCATTATTCCCAAGATTTTTTGTAGATTAGTATGTCACCAAAAAATACTAACAAAACTTTCTAACAGTTTGAAAATGGAATTCATCAAGCTTTGAAATGTTGAAGGTGCATTTGTAAGTCGACATGGCATAACCAAAAACTCATAATTACATTCATGTGTTCTAAAGGTTGTTTTGGGAATGTCTTCTTGCTTCATTTTGATTTGATGATATCCAAAATGAAGATCTAACTTATTAAAGAAAATTTCTCTATGTAATTCATGTAATAATTCATCAATGACACAAATGGGAATGTTATCTTCTATTGTAATTTTGATGAGTTTTTTGTACTTTGGACACATATGCCATGAACCTTCCTTTTATAACTATTACCATTTATGAAGAGAAAACACTCTGACTAGGTTGAATGAGTCTAGCCTCTAACATTTCTTGAACTATATGCTCGATCTCACTCTTCAATCCATATGTATACTTGTAAGGCCTGATGTTCAACGGTACACTTATAGGTTGCAAATAAATAGCATGGTCATGATCTCAAATGGGTGGAAGAGTGTATATTTGTGAATACCTTGGAATGATTGTTGATCATTTTTTGGAGATCCATTAGAGCATAGGCTATATATTCTCAAACATCTAATGGATACAATTGTGTGATTACACCCTAGTGTTACTTTTTTAGAACTTTTGTCATGCTATTATAGATTATCAATTTACAGGGTTTCCCTTGGACACCTCTAAGCTCAATTTCATTTCCTTCTGAGGAAAAACTTGTGAAAAAGTCGTGAAAACTAGGTGTCATTATTCCCAATGAGTGTAACCATTGGACCCTTAACACAAGATCGGCCCCACCCATTTGGATTGCAATCATGAGATTATCCAATAAATACTCCCCATATTCAATGTGACTGTTGAGTCTTGAAAATGTCATTCATTTCCATTACACTTTCACTATTATGTCCATTATATCACCTCCATTTCACTACTATGTCACCACATTCATCCCACTTTCATTATCATTGGGCCACATTTATGTTTTTCCAATCTTTATTATTTATAAGCCTTTTAAATGAATTTGTGGTTAAACATTAGAAAATAATGTGCATATGCTTATACCTAACAAATGGGTTGAGATTGTTGACATGTGTAGGTTGAAAGGAGGCTTCTAGAAGACCCTTATGTGGCACCCCAAGGCCAAATTCGAATTTGAGTGGAAAGAATCATGGGATCATGAGGATATGTGTCACATCTCCTAATTGTATTGTAACTCTAAGAAGACATGTGTTTTATGAGTTCCTATTTTGATTAGGACTCTAGAGGTAGAGGGAGAGATTCATGGATTCTCATTAATGAGATGGCTCTCATCTTTTTGTATAAATAGGAGATCTCTCTCCTTCATTAGTTAGTCCTCTTTAGCTTAGAGTTTGGAGTTCTTAAGTCTTTTTAGCTTGTGAGTTTGTAGCTCTTCCTTGATGGCTTTTGAAAGCTTTGGAGAACTTTGTTGTACTTTGTAATTTTGAAGAATTTGAATAAAGCTTTGATATTCTCAACATGGAAGGAGATGTGAAGTAGATGTCATGGAGCACATTAGAATGTAAGGTAGAGTAGATTTCATTTTGTAATTTTGCTTTGATTTCATTATGTTATTTGATTGCTTTCAAGTTTGATAGATTAGATTTTTCATTCATGCAATTTTAATTCATGCAAGTGTGTTCAATTTTGCTTTGATTTCATTATGTTATTTGATTGCTTTCAAGTTTGATAGATTAGATTTTTCATTCATGCAATTTTAATTCATGCAAGTGTGTTCAACCGGTTGATTGTAGATTAGTGATGCACATAGCCTTTTAATGACTAATGACATGATAGAATCATCTTGTCCTTCTGCTGAAGCAGCAAGGATACTGGGTCTCATAGTCACTAGCTCATTGTTTGGTTGTTGCATTCTATTTTGATTGTAGGTTAATAATGCACATAGCTTTTTAATGACTAATGACATGACGGAATCATCTTGTCCTTCTGCTGATTTTTTTTTTTTTGAGTTCTAATTCCAACATTGTTATTTCTTTCAGTTTTGTTTTGCTCATTTACTTTCATGCAATTTAGATATCATATTACTCAACTTGTTCATGATTGCTTCCCATAAGGTAGATTGAGCTGAAGGGTAAAGGATCAGAAGAGTTGAAGTAGTGTGATTAGTTTCCTTTATGCAATTTAGATATCATATTGCTTAACTTGTTCATGATTGCTTCCCATAAGGTAGATTGAGCTGAAGGGTAAAGGATCAGAAGAGTTGAAGTAGTGTGATTAGTTTCCTTTATGCAATTTAGATATCATATTGCTTAACTTGTTCATGATTGCTTCCCATAAGGTAGATTGAGCTGAAGGGTAAAGGATCAGAAGAGTTGAAGTAGTGTGATTAGTTTCCTTTATGCAATTTAGATATCATATTGCTTAACTTGTTCATGATTGCTTCCCATAAGGTAGATTGAGCTGAAGGGTAAAGGATCAGAAGAGTTGAAGTAGTGTGATTAGTTTCCTTTATGCAATTTAGATATCATATTGCTTAACTTGTTCATGATTGCTTCCCATAAGGTAGATTGAGCTGAAGGGTAAAGGATCAGAAGAGTTGAAGTAGTGTGAATTAGTTGCTTTGCTTTCAGTCTTTGAGTTGCTTTAAGTTCAGTTTTTACTTTCTTCAGTTTTCTTTTTATACAGCAACAAGGATACTGGGTTTCAAAGTCACTAGCTCATTGATTGGTTATTGCATTCTATTTTGATTGAAGTAGCTGCATATTTACACTTTTGTTCAAGTACTAATTCCACCAATAACATGTTTTGAGATCTTTTGAAGTGCTAAGTTTTGGAAGTTACCATTAGGGACATAGGCCTTGTCTTGAAATCTCTATCCATACTTGTTCTTTAAAAGTATTCTTAAGACCTTAGAATAGGATTTCCATTTGCATTAGACACTTTAGGAAACCAACAAAAACAAAGCCCCAAAACAAAATAAAATCTATAAAACAACGAAGTAAGAAAAAGGTTAACTAAGCACATATGGTGCACCACACTTCATCAGTTTACGATACCCGGATTGATAATTTATGTAGAGAAATTTAAGACATTAAATTGACTAGACAGTGACATTATGGCACTTTCTTGAACAATTTGTGATACCTCTATTTGCAAGCATTACTTGAAATTATGGTATTGGATATACAAAGCAGTTAAGAAGTTTTTCCAATTTGCAATTGATGAAGTTATGGGTACTACTTGAATTAATCAACACTATTACCTTTTATTTTCTATATATCGTTATATCTTGATGTTTTGTGAAGTACTGAAGTCGGCCAATGCATGACAAGCTATTGTTGAAGTAGTCTCTTCTAGCTCTAGAGCTTGTGATGGTTCCAATTCTTGATCTTCTTCATCTTCACGTTTTATGTAAAATAATATATTTTCACCGCATTTATTCCCCTTACTATACTTTCCATCATAGTTGAAAAATAGTCCCTTTGATCTTATTTCATCTATTTGTTGAGGTGTCAATCTTATCAGTTTAGTAGAGGTAACATGGTTTTCTCTATAGTTATTAGTGACCAATTTTCTAGTGGCCATGTTTTTTACTTTCATATTTCCTTGCTAGACTAAAACCATGTTCTAGATATTTAAGTTCAAAGAGATGTGTGTGATGTTGGATACTTTCCTTTAAAATTACCCTAGATAGTTATAATAAATTATACTGTGAAATGTTCTTTACCCTAAGACTCAATTTTTGGAATTGTTGAATGCATTTTGTAACTAGACCTTTTTGTCAAAGTGTTACCAATTGATGAAAGAATATATTTCTGTTGATAGCCCCAAAATGTGCTATCAATTCTTCTGTAAAAATGGAGCAAGATATAATATAATACTTTTTCCTTTCACAAATCCATTGATACCATACATGTTTATCTTGTTTTAAAAACAAGGCTACAATATATACCTTTTGTATTGTTGCCACACAGTGTATATCAAAGTATTATTCCACTTGGAATATCCACGTTATAGGATTGCTACCATAAAAATTTCGCATATTGATCTTTGGAACGTAGTATCTCCTTGGTGCTAACTTGAACCCCTAATGATGAGGATCTTCGAGTAAAAAATCATGATTATGGTTATGTGATTTAATATTTGTACTCTGAAATTGTGATAAAATACTCCCCCATAAGTGATTGAGTTCCAACATAATTGTTCTCCCTACTTCATGATTTCCTTGGACCTCAATATCCCTTTTAGGAAGCCTCTCTAAGATAATCTTTTCCATGGAATTCAAGGATTTTTCATTTCATCCTTGATAGGTTTTTGTATTTATTCCTTAATTTTTTTTATATTTCTTCCATGTTTTCCTCCATCTTATTTTCCATTTCATCCATCTTTTCTATTCTAAGTTTTTCTCCAGAACCTGATAAATCCACCTTATTTAACATACTACCATCCATTTCATGAAATTTGTTATCTACTTTGGAAAACCTACATTCTGAGTCTTCACTTTCTTCATGAGGCATGGATGAGCCTTCAAGAGGTTTAATTGGCGTAGTAGTTTTCTTTGGAGGCATGTTGGAAAACAATAATAGTACTCCTCTTTATCATAACTTTTGAGTCACAAAAAAAAATTGGATCTTCTAATCAAAATTTATGTCACTTGTAAGTTATGTACCTTTAAAACCTTAATTTGGAGAATATATGAATGTATGACTTTTTTCTTGATATATCTCTGAGATTTGAGACCTTCCAAATTTGAAATTTTGGCATGTAATACTTTGATATGTGATTTATTTGTGGTAACAAATGCAAAATTAACAATCACACCATGTCATATTCCTTTTAAAGACTAACACGAAATGTATAGTTAAATTTTATTGATTTTATAGTTTTGAAATATCCTAATAGCCCATGGGCTCAACCTTGGGACCTCCAAGATATTAACGCTACATTTTCACCATTGTCCCACAGTCCCAAGTTGTCATAGGAATGTGTAGGATTTGTGTATTTGAGCTTTGATTTTGTTTGTGTAAAGTAGAAGAACTGGAATTTAGACTTGTTTTGGGTATTCTAACACAGGAGCATCTCTTCAAAAGTCAACAAAGACCTAGAAGGTCTTGTCAAAGTTTACTAAAGGGAGTGGGTTCCCTTAATTTAATCCAATTTAATTTATGAAGATACGATTAGGATATATTGTTTTTGAATAAATAAAGATGTAATAGAGATTGATTAGAGGAATGAGGAATTCATTTCTTCATCGACATGTAAAACACTATTTCTAGTGGTTTGTTGAAGGACTTAGATATTTCAGGCCTATATTTGACATTTTCCATAAATGGGTGATTTGATCCATCTCTGGTGGATCTCAACAAAGCTATTCATAGTGTACATAATCAATCTTTGTAAATGAGAGAAGAGTAGAGTATAGAGGTAGATTAGAACAAAGAGTGTGTGGGGTTGTGAGAATAGGTCCACGGGACTGAGAGGGTGATAGTGTAACCAATGCTTAAATCTATAAAATATCTTATGTTTTAGAATTGAATTTGTAAGTATTGTGTGGTGGAGTAATTGGTATCTTTATCTAAATCCTTTGTTATTCATGGCACATTATTTGATTGAATAATGTCTTTTGTGTTTATTGAGGATTGATAAATTGTTGAGTAGTAACCTAGATTGGTTTTCTTGTAGTTTTATTCGATTGTTCATGGACAACCCAATTCCCAGAGGTCACAAAGTCGAGCTCAAAGCTACAATGTTCTCAACTATTACATTTCAAAATTAAAACTATTATTGTTCAAGAATATTCTAAGTGTGAAATGTTAACTAGATAGACGAATCGAGGGAGCAATGTGAAGATGTCCAAGTCACCAAGTATTTCAGGTCTGTAGCATGGAATATGAGTTTAAAGGTTAGATCTGAACCGAATTGGCTAAACATTGGATCCATTAATTGTAGAAGATAATGAAGATTTTGTTGAAGACAATTCTGAATATATGCTTATTATATACTCTGTAGTAAACTCCAAGACACATACAACACTTTCAAAAAAAATAGCTTTCCAAGGCAAGCACTTCTTCAAAATTGGAGCTCATTGATTAGTCTTGTTACTTTGGATATTGAACTCTCTTCCTTTTTTCCCTTGTTGCAACTTCACTGGTTTCGACCTCTGCTAGAGCTAGCTACAAACCTACGATAAACATGTTCTCCATCTCCACCAATTTGTAGTGAATGGTTGCCATTTTAATCCTAAATTAACTATGAAAATGGTCAATTTTGATCTGCATCAACTTGAGCTTGGAATTAGTTAACAACTGGAGGGATTTCTGAGCTTTCCCTTCTGCCTCATTTCATTGGTTGAAGGTGTTCACTATGCCTTCCATAACCTCAAGAACCCTATCCATAATCTGATTGACATCAATTCTATCAATGTTATGAGAAGAGGGACCCACATTCTCTGTGGTGAACTTGCACAACATCAACACTTGCTTACAGAGGCTAGCTTTGTTTGCCACTGCTTCTTTAGAATAGACTTATGCTTGGTTTGGGGCCCTGAGGGTGAAATATAAACTTCTCCAACACATATAGTCCTGGAGAGTCCTATTGCCAAGATTGAAATATCCATCATGACCTCTAATCTCCTTCCTTGTCACAATTGAATGCAAGATTGGTTAATCCATGTCTATTCGGCTTCGATATTCTTGTTGGAAATGCAATTTGATATAGAGGACGAAAGAAAATAGCACTGACATGAGGGGAATTGAATGCATACTCCTCGACCTCTTAATAATTCGTAGTTCAATGTAATGCAATGAAAACACAAGGCATTTGAAAGCACACTTCACATGCCATGTGTGAATATGAGCTCAACAAGGATACTGCAGGAGTGGTGATCGAGGTTGGGCAGTAAATGACTGTTGCCATACCATATGGGATGTCGCCTTTGTGGCCATTATGCTCCAAAAATATGCTTTCTCCTCATACTCATATATCCATATTTTTAATTGCTCATTAATGCAAATAACTACTCCTTTTTGGCTTTTATAGTGATTCATGGCAATGGGGAATTTAATAAACACCTATTATTCAATTCTATGGTCCCTTAGTTCATTACTGATCCTTTATTAGCTAGAGAATCTATCGTTTAATTTAAATTCCTTAGGACATGGTAAAGTTCAACTTGTTCAAACTACTGAAGTTGTAGGAGAATCTAAAGCACAATGGGAGAGAGGTTGCAATTGTGTTGACATTTATCCTCCCAAACTCGTCAGATTAATATCACTAAATCACCAAATATCATGATTTTTTGGATCTTGTTTTCGGTGGATAGCTCTAAACCTTCCCAGAATCCAAAGAGCAAGGAAATTCGCTTGATATTTGGTTGCCAATCCCACTCCCCAAGAATATCCTATCTTGATTTTTTCATCAGGCCCAAGGATTACCCCTCTTGCTCCTACCAACCCTGGATTTCCTTTCGATGCTCCATCAAAAAATAAAGAGAATTGATGTTTGCTTGCATGCCAGTGTTGAAAGTCTGCCAAATCTTGCCTAATAAAGTTGAGTTTTTGTCTAATTAGGTCAAGCTTGAAGCTATTAACTTGATCTTGTGGATTCCCCACTCTCAACATGTCTTTTTCACCAGGGTGAGGTCTTCTAACTCAGAAGTTTCGAATCCCTATGATGTGATAAAAACCTAACTCTAGCTCTCTGACTTAGAGAGATACTAATTTCTTTCCTCAATATATGTGAAATTCCTTTTTATTTATAAAAAATATATACTTACCTAATTTGCATAAATTACTCATTCTCATAAATATAACCATTAGAAGTTGTCCAAAGTTCTCATTACAATAGTTAAAAATTCATAAAATTACATATAATTATTCGTATGAATACGTGTATATATATATATATATATATATATAAGTTTAATGGGTTAATTTTAATAGTTAAGTGTTATAAATAGTAAATAAATTTAGTTTATTTTTTTAAGGGAAATTTAATTTTTTAAATATTTTTTTTTATTAATATTTAATCGTGAAAAAAAATTGAATAACATTATTTAAAAATTTTAACAAATCAAATTTACTATTTTAATAATTTTTACATCCTAAAATTACATTAATTTATATAGATTTAACCACTCAATTGGTCATTGTAATATTTTTGGACTAAAATTTAAACAAAACTCATATGAAAAATATACTGTGAATACCACATTAAATTTTTAAATTAACTCTAAGTATCATTCAATGTCTTGATCAAATTAGCACAACCAGTAAAGTTACCATAAATATCAGCTTTTAAAAAACTTAATATATTCCGTTCGTTGAAATATATATAAAACACAAACCTTAACCTTCGCATACAAAAACTTTTTTATTAAACATTCACGCATTTAGTTCCCTACCATACACTTTCACAAAGCTTTCATCCTTTTTAATATTTCACATATCATCTCTTTACTCTCTTATATTTCCTTTTAAATAAAATCCATTGCTATATTGTTTGCAATGCGGTAAGAATAGAATTATTACCCTAATTTATAAGTAATGGATGGAAGAGGAATTTGGAGAATTTATATATATATATATATATATATATATATATAATTTCTTTTTTTTTCATAAAACTAAGAAGTTTTTATTAATTCAAAAGATTGTATTCTTATTTGTAGTTTTTTTAATTTTTATTTGTTTCACTTTTATTAGATTGATTTTTTGTTAAGACCAAATTTTTTTTATAGTAGATTGAGTGACTAGGATGTCCAAAACATAAGATGATTAAGTAGTTAAAAAACTAATAAAATCATAACAAACTTAGCATCTATCTATGAGTTAGCAGAAGTGGTTGGAGCGAGGTTCTCTAGTCTGGAACTAGGAGTGATCAACAGCTTAAACTCACACTATATATGCTTCTCCATGTGGGCCAGACGTGAGTCCATTCAAGCCAAGTGATCTTACATTTTCCATTGATTACCGCACAGGACATTGAGAAATGATATGACCCCATTTCGGTCTTCATGATTTTTCTCGGAGAACCCACCCTAAGAGGGTCTTCAACTGCGAATGTAAAGTAACTGAATGTATGTATTGAGATCCCCTCCCCTTGGTGTGTCATGGATTTGGGAGCCAATGTGACACCTCATCGATAAGTTCATAATCAGAAAAGGCTTATCTTTCTCTACATACAACTTGTTCCAGCCTACGAAAATTTGCTTGGGTGCAGGGAGGAGTCGTCATCTGATAGGTTGTAGTCGCATCCTAGGCCTAAGTCTCGGCTTCATACCAGATAGGTTGACCTCAGCTGGACTGGCCTCTCTTACTCGAACCACGATGATAATGTCCCCTTTGGCATGGTATTTTTTTCCTAGTAGCAGGCCATCGAAAGCTTGAACTGAATAGGTTCCAAATACACTGTTATCGGGACTTTCCATGCATAATGCTTATGACGAATAATCTTGAAAATAACATACAACGCAAAGCTCCTGTAGCTAATTCCTCACCCTATGTTCAACTGAGCCCAGAGTTAAAACCCACCTCTTGTACACCAACGGGGGGAGACAAAATCCTCACCCAACCAACCAACCAAAGCTTGTACCATAGAAAGGAAAGGATGGGGCAAAAGTAACCAAAAATACATCAGACAACGGCTAGAACCAGATCCCGAAGGAACAAAATAACAACAATTTCATAGTCTGAATTCACCGAAGACATATAACCATACCAAATCCAATAGCTTAAAAACATGACACACTTGACCACAACACCAAAATTAAACAAGAGTGACCATGCGCAAAGAATTACCTCAAAAAATACTTTGGCAAAGATCAAGATGATGAGACATAGAGCTTCCTCCCTAGCAATTGACTGTAGCGAGTGGTCGTCCAACCTTGGCAATGTGAAATCCTTATATTGGTCTCTTAGGTCTATGCTTGTGCTTCTCCAAATAAACTTCTCAGAATGGATGAGACTTGAAATAGTTGATTATAATGTTGTGAAGCTAGATAGTGGCTCAAAGGTTGGGCAACTCTAGCCTCCCCTTTGACAACCAAAAGAATTCGTGCAAGATTGCGACTCCCTCACCCAATTTCAACTTGCAGAATATAAACGCAGACCTACAAGACATCTTGTATATTGCCTCTTCAACCTGCTCCAAACCCTCACACCTTGCCAATTATCACAACTGGGAAGAACTCTCTGGAAATGTACAAGATCCGATCCATAGGGTTTTTTATTTCATTTGTATTATTTTTTTTAAACATTGTTCATATTTTTAAATTTTTTTTAATAAGATTATTAAATTTAATGAATTCATACTAATTTTGCGAATGTGGTGTTAAGGGAAAGCAATCATAGTTCATATGCTACTTGTCTACTTCTTTCATCTATCTGTTTGAACTTGACTTCAACAAGTGGCTTGGAAGATACCCTCATCACTCTGGCTAATGTCATTGCTTGACAAAACACTCCGTGAGCCTTATCCTAGTATCATGAAAATGTTATGAACAATATTGATTGGAATTGAAATTTAATGAGAAGGCATGTGAATAAATAATTCTACACTAGTTGTATCCACACATAATTTAACAGTTAGGGTCACCCCTTTTTCGAGATTATTCCAATTATTATGAATTGGTTTGGGGTAAGTTTCTTGTTGTCATGAATTTTTCTTATATCTATTTTCTTCAATTTGATTCAGCAATCTCTCACTATCAAATTTAATTCTTGGATTGAGTCTTATTCTCTCTTTCCTCATCCTCCCCTTTTTTCTCAATTGTCTCGTCGTCATTCTCATTCATTCTATCTCTCAATTTTCTCTTGACATTCAGGTTCAATCTTTTTGTGCAACTACATCCCTCTTTGTCTTTTCAGAATTGAATCCCCACCCTCCAAGGGTCAATTTGACTCTAGTCTTCAAGGGATTCGTGGCCACCACACCACAACCCTCCTATAAATCATGCATAATTTTACATTGTCTACTTGTGCCTTCCAAACTCAAACCTCATCGAAAATTGGTGCAAAGTTCAAACTTGTCGAGGTTGATGCTTGTATGGAACGTAGTTGTATCATGGATAAGGAATCTAGTCAATGGATCCTAGACATGGGAAATATTCGTACAAATACATAAATTGTTGACATCTATTGGTAAATGAACATTATTATGGGCAAGGTTCTTGTGAAAGGAATGAGGTGTATAACAATATCTTGCTCTGTCTAGATGTATTGTATTGCAAATTCAGATTGAATAGATATAAGAGTAGGTTGTAACCATTTCCAAGAGAATTCTAGACCTACAAGAAAAAAAAACCTTTCTTTTAGGAATCACTTAAGTAAATTTAATAAGAAATCACTTATTTATTAATTTAGTAGATATAAGAGTAGGTTGTAACCATTTCCAAGAGAATTCTAGACCTACAAGAAAAAAAAAACCTTTCTTTTAGGAATCACTTAAGTAAATTTCACTCATTCCTTACACACGTTCTTTAGTTTTTTACTCTATCTCTAAGTGTTAGTATCATAGATATCTATATATAATCTTTATTACAAGGGCACTTGGATTTTGACAAACATTTCCATTAAAAATCTCTCTAACTCTGTTTATAAATATAAAAATATAGTTAAAATATAACTTATCTATTTTGTGTTATTAATTTGATTTAGGCTTAACATCAAGACCTCTACATTAAAGAGCTAGTAACACAGTTAATCATCATCTATTTAAAGCCTTAACTTATATAAATAAATAAAAAATTAGTCAAAAAAAATTATTCATTAATTATTGTTAAAAAAAATTAATTACTATAATTTATAAAAATACAAAACAGAAAATAATTATTTATATTAAAAAACTCACAACCTTTATCCATAGAACATTTTTATTCTGATAATTAAAGAAAATTAAAAATATTAATTATTCATTAATTATTGTTAAAAAAATTAATTACTATAATTTATAAAAATACAAAACGGAAAATAATTATTTATATTAAAAAACTCACAACCTTTATCCATAAAACATTTTTATTTTAATAATTAAAGAAAATTAAAAAGATTTTTCTCTCTATAATATGCTTATACAAAACGGAAAATAATTATTTATATTAAAAAACTCACAACCTTTATCCATAAAACATTTTTATTTTAATAATTAAAGAAAATTAAAAAGATTTTTCTCTCTATAATATGCTTCCTTTCCCTTTCTTCAAGGTCTTCTCATTATTCAATGTTAAATTTATAAATAAATATCTTTCTGTATTATTGGAAAGACATTTATTTATAATATGATTCATAAAAATCTTAGATCTAACGTGTTAACGTGTTAAATTTATGTTTAGAAATGAAAACTTATTTATTTATTTAAAAAATAAAAATAAAAATAATATTAAAATTTGTATTTAAAAAAACAGTTAAAATATTGTTTAGACTTTCCATTATTTATACTATATAGATCATTAATTTTAATAATCCAAAATTTCCAGATTTTTGTTTGGAAGTTATAGATTTTCACTATTACAAATAACAAATAAATGTTTTAATAGATATCTAATAGGGCTGTGCTAATTAATTAATTAATTAATATATATTTATAGACTCTATGTTTGTATGCAATGATCAACCCCCAAATTTTAAACCGTCAAAATCAAACTGCAACACTCAAAAGGCTTGTGCATAAAATCAAACAGAAACAATCAAAAGTATTTTGCATATTCAAAGAAACTGCAACGATTGAATTTATCCATTCATACCCAATACCTTGCATACAAATCAAGGACAGACATTTCAATCCTGTCTCTTTCTCATACATATTTTCATGATCTGAACATTCCAGAGGCCATTTTCAGCAGCTATAAAAAAATCCCAGGCCGGAGAACTCACAATTTTCAGCATTGACTTCAAAAATAAAAACAAAAATAAATAACGTTAAACACTGTTTCAAGACAATCCAGCAGTACCCAAATTCAGAAACGCCTCAGGATCGTCATCGTCCACAGCTTCAAAATAGTGGCCACAAATATAATCACGACGAGCAGCACCTGAATAAACTCTCACAAAACCATTCCATTGCCATACCCTGTAAAGAGACCCCATTTCCTCTTGTTGCTCGCAGTACACGCACACATAATGGTCTCCCATGCCCACACATTCCCCGCTATTTGCCTTCAACGCACTCCATTCTCCTCTGCTTATCATCTCCACCACCGTTTCCTCCACTGCAGCTTCTTCCATTCTCCCCTTGAAGCTCAATAACCCACCATTCTCAGAAATTTCCAGCCTCTTCTTCTCATATATCAGATCAGCCAGGCCCTTGGCCCCTCCATATCGAGATGACCCGAAGGACAATTCAAGATTCAGGGGATTATCTGAATGGAGGTTTTTGGGAGTGGAATTATTTAGATATCCGTCTTTCTGATCCATCATATTGCGCAATTAATCAACCAGACTTATAGATGAAACCTGAAAATTTGTTGCCATTATCAGTCCCGGAGGGCACTGCACAAGAAGAAATAATGGAGAAGATCTGAAAACCAATAAAGCCGAAATTCAGGTTAAAAGGTTGAGCATAATTATCGCTTGGCTGAACTACTTTTCGAAGTCCGAGCCATTATGATGAATCCCGAGGCTATGAAATAATTCAATGGAAGATATCTGAAAAGGGAAAAAAAACCTATGGCCGCCCATAGCAGCGTAAAATACTGCAAGCCATGAAATCGAAAGGCGGGGAAGCGAGGGATAAAAATAATGTAGATTCTGTGTGCTCCGGTCTGTTTCTTTGCTTGTATTGGAGTTAAAAATACCGCGGCATTTTCCCTTTTTACTTTGCGTTCCTGTGTGCTCTTTACCCACTCTACAGTGGGGAGGTGTTGTTCCTTGGAACGTTCAACGAACTGAATTCCACGTGCTCGCCTCACTATAGGATTCATTAATGTATTGCGTTGTTTACTGGTTGTGTTAGCTATTCATTAATGTATCTCGTTGTTTATTGATGCAATAAGTTAAATTAATTTGGTTTAGAACTTGGATTCTGGCTGGAATTTTGGTTAAAAGAAATTTAAAAAATCAAAATGTTGGAGTGTTTGAATGATTTTTTATGGTGGAAATTGATTTAGCACCATCAAGAATCTTACTCAAAATCATGAAGTTGACAGTTGTAATTCCACATTTTCAAAAATTTCTGCTGAATTTTGTCATAATCTTGCCAAATTTTCCATTATTTTTTAGGCTAGTTTGTGGGTTTTTTAAGACTACGCCCACCTTCAAATTTAAACAAATATATTATTTAGTGATAAGTAATACAACCTATTAATGAATCAATAACACCGTGTATATTGGATACCACTAAGTACAATGATTCCCATGTTTTCCACTATAATTTAAAGGTATAGCAATTATTGCAACAAGGCTATAAATATTTCGAGTTGTCTTTAGTGTTATTTTTTTGGAAGGTACAATGCTTTTGATGTTTTCCACTATAATTTAAAGGTATACTAATTATTGCAACAAGGCTATAAATATTTTTAGTTGTCTTTAGTGCTACTTTTTAGAAGCTTTTCAGGTGGGTTTTTCTGATCTAATTTCTCCAAAATCCAGCAGGGATTTATTGAAATCACAAGCTTGATAGGTAACACCTACACAATTGAAGCGTCCTAAGGGTTTGTGCTATAAACATTTTTAGGGAAGCTGAATCCTGATTTTTGAGTTTATATATGGTTTAAATAACAAAATCAAAATTTTACATCAATTTTTTATGTCAAATTTTAATACTGAAAACCCAAAAAATCACACTTAAAACAACTCCTAAATATTTCATATCACTATTTATCCTTTAAAAAATATATTTATAAAATGTTTAGTATCACTATTTATCCCACTGCCCATTTAACTGTTTATCCTACTCCTAAAAAGTTTGACCAAAAATTAAAATTTAAAACTTCTATTAAAACATATAAACAATAATTTGTAAAATACAACGATCTGTGTGAAAACTTGAAGGCTTCATTTAGGACTCTGTTTAAAACATATTTTATGGAATTATAGATTTAAAGCGTGGTGATGGCTAGATGGCTAGATAGAGTGATTGCGGTAAGAAACTTAAGTGTTAAGGTTAGATATGGAGATTACTTGAATATTGGGGTTTCAAAATTTGTATAACTGGCAATTGCTTTTAAAGGTATAAAGAAATACTGAAGGCATAGAATATTTGGAAAGATCATCTTGTCAAAAATAGCACTTAGTGCTAAATACATGTTCATAACTAAATTTTAAGTTCAAAATTAAATTTTAGAATTGGAAAACAGTTAGATAATTTCAAAAAGTCTTTAAATAATACAAATACTCATAAATTTTTATTATAAAATTTACAACTCAATTAATTTAATTACATTCAAAATAATGACTCAAAAAAAAATCAAAATATTATAATCAAAATGCAGAGTTTTAAAATAGCAATCAAAAGTCTAGTAACTTTATATAAATGTTATTTCTTTGTTGCATAAAAGTTGTATTAAAGCAAGTGAAACTTTTTCAACTGGGGAAAACACCACTGATGAGTGAACTGAACATTTAGGAGCATCACTGTTGCATTTCACTTGAATACTTCTAAATATTTCACTTGCTTTTGTGTGTTTTTCACAAGCAATTCTACAGAAGACAGTTACATGCTTTGCAATGTATTTCTTGAAATTTTACATATGGTCTACACATAGAGACGTGTTTGGTAGGTAATAACTAAACATATATACAATGAAAGTATTCTTTGGCTTCTAAACATATGTACAATAAAAGCATTCTATTACATATAGATGTAATTGACAATGAGCAGCTAATCATATATGCATGATGGGGCATGGCATCGGCAACACCAATTAATGTTTATTGTGGTGCCAAACTGTGCGAGTTGTTCCTGCAATTGATGCCGCATTTTCCTGTGTGCGTCCCTTTCATGGATGTGAATTGTTATCTTAAGTATTTTTCTTATCTTCTTTAACAATTCAATGGTTGGACGCAAACGGTAAAGAGGCAATGATTGTTGGGGCAGGATCCTTGTTTGCATATCTTGTAATGTAAGTTCTTGTTGCTGAATTTCTTGGCAATACTCATACAACATTCACAGGTAGCCTATATTCATACCTATTGCCATCCAAAAAGAAAACATTGTAAGTGACAATGGATGTGTTTGATGAAAGCATTTTTTTTAAAGAGATGAAGTAAAATAAATAATTTTTTAAAGAAATTCATAAATTGCAGTGAATGCTAGACCTTGTCGTTCTTAGCAGGAAACATTTTGTTTGAGTATTTGAAATAAAATAAACTATTTCAAACTAATATAAAATCATATGAGGTTAAATGTAATAGCAAGCAAATGTATGTGAAATTTGGTTATGTAGTAAGTGGTGTTTACCATGTGGGTAATTCTGAAAGACAAGCTATACGGTTGGCTAGAGTGTATTTTCCTGCATAGATTTTGATGCGAGCAATGATTCCTCTTGTTGTCTACGCTTAAGATATGGATTCTCGTGCATTTCTGCAATGCATGAGAATGGGAATGTTGGATTGATTTGAGTGTCTACCAATGACCGCACTCTTGAAATTGCAGTGAACGTTAGCCCTTGTCATTCTTTGGTGTCGATGTTTATTGTTGCTTTGTCTAATGTCATTCCTCGTGACTTGTGTATCGTTAAAGCCCATGCCATTTGAAGTGGTATCTGACGGCATGTACCCCTTGTGATGGGAGAAATGGGTACATATGTTGGGTGTGAAATGTCCCATGGTGTTCCTTTGTATTGTCTAAAGTCGACAACCACGAAGGATGGTAATTCTGGGGGCTTTGAGCCAATTGAATAAAATATTGAGATGACCTTCCCAAGGGCGCCATTGACGAGGCATGCATGTACCCATAAGTTGCTGGTGAGCATAACTTTTTGTTCGTTGCATAAGAGCA
The DNA here is from genome assembly GCA_031772625.1 of Pinus tabuliformis. Classification (NCBI taxonomy): domain Eukaryota; kingdom Viridiplantae; phylum Streptophyta; class Pinopsida; order Pinales; family Pinaceae; genus Pinus; species Pinus tabuliformis. The sequence continues at coordinate 1,258,059,711 of CM062820.1, forward strand.
CTTTTGCAGGAAAATGCTCATCTTCTGTTGTAGTAGGAGTTTTATGCCTTTGTTGTTCTGCAGAGCAAAGCGCTACTGGGATGTTCAATTTTTAAGCATTTTCCTATTATGCAGGACAACTGAGTTGTTTGTTGCATACAGGTGCATGGATTCTTCAAATGTACGTTTCTCTTCATGTGTAAGAGACAAACTTGTTCTTGAAATTAGGTGTTGCCAATATTCAAGTGTAGATATTACATTTCTGATATTTGTGAGTATTTGCCGGAAAGCAACCTGGGATGAGCTAGCTCCTTGTTGACGAAAAACGGTTGAAAGTGTTATGAATATGTCAAAGTTGCACCAAAGTGCAGTGCCACGTGATGTCCCAGCGTATAAAGGAATGTCTTTTACAGGTGGTAGCTGGCCTAAATCTCCGACAAGGATAATTGAGCGATTACCAAATGGTGCATTTCGGTGAAGAGGGAATGCCTCTCTTAGACGATCGTCAATGCGAGAAAGCATTTTTGGACCAATGAAGCTCATTTCATCAATGAGAATGTATTCTACATGACGGAGTTGCTCTTGCAGTTGTAGGAGTGGTTGGCCTTCAAGAGGATGCATTGTTTGGATAGGGATACGAAGGGCAGAGTGAATTGTGAGGGCATTTATGTTGAAAGCTGCAACGCCGGTTGGTGCAAGTAACAACAAGGGTTTTTGTTTGCTGGTGAGTTTTCCACAAATTCATGGTGCAAGCATTTAATCAAATGGGATTTTCCTGTCCCAGCTATTCCTTGTATGATGATTTTGCATGGGGGTTTTGGCGAAGGGGTTTTAAAGTGTGAAAAAATAGTGGTGAAAGCTATGTTTTGGGTAGGAGATAATGTGTGATCTTGGGGAAGATTGGAAAAAGAATGGTGTTGGTTTTGAATGGTTGAGCAGTTGAATTCAATGAAATTTATGGCAGTGTCTTGCAAGTGGGGAGGGATAGTATTATGTGACCAATTGTGGTTGGCATCGAAGTTGCGGTAGCCAATCATGTCGAGGTCATCAATTGCAATATTGTAACCTGGATGCAGCTGAGAGAGGATTTGCCATTCATTCATCTACATGGAATCAGGAGGGGTGTCGGGGGTAGTTTGATCTTCAGTATGTGGGGTTTGTGGGTTTTCAATTTCTCGATGGACATGCCACTGTGTATATGTACCCTTTTTTTTTCCCAGTGTGCAATAATTTCTGCATCAGTTGAACCAATATCATTGGGGAGTGTTTGGAAGGGGAAATACAATAGTAATTCACTCCAGCAAAAGGTGGCATAAGAAGGATCATCAGAGGAAGGAATGACATTGTAACGGGGCAAGACATGTACAATCATTGGAGGGAATATGTGTTTCCATTATTTATTTATTTTTATTTATTATTTATTATTTTTTTTATTTTATTTTTATTTTTTTTTTTTTTTTTTATTTTATTTATTTATTTATTTTTCCGCTGGGCAGAATATGACCATTAGCGTGCAGCTTCAAGGAGGGGCAGTGATTCCATGAGCGTGCAGCTTCAAGGAGGGGCAGTGATTCCAATGAGACAGGCCTGTTCATGTATGCAAGGATAAATTTTGGTGTCGAACCGAGATTCTCAGCATCTTGTGAAACACGTTTGAAAACAGTCTTGTTGACTTTCAAAGAACAAAATGTACGACTGCGCAGAGAGAGAGGTAGCTTTTATAACATAAAGCATATTTCTTGTGCTCCAATGTCTCTATCTGCAATGGTTTCTGTAAGGAGTTTTCAGATAACAGCAACAATAGGTGAGATGGGTTGGTTTGTATAGTTGGGAGAGCATTTGAGGTGGGAAGGGATGTAGAGGAAGTAGTAGGGTTGTTGCGGTTTTTATAAAGTAGTCGCCGTCGTGCATTTATTGTATCCTTTTGTTGTGCATAAAGAAGACATCGCCGCTCGTTTTTGTCCTCATTTTGATTGTTTTTTGGCATATCTAAACAAGTACAAATAATTATTGTTAGTTTTCATAAACGAGTATTGCATGTTTGGAGAATGTATTACAAGTTTTAGAATTAATTTTTTTTATTTGAACATAGAATTAATTTTTTTTATTTGAACATCGGTGAAGGTAGGTAGATTAGGTAGAAGGAAAAACATGCAATTAGGAGTACTATAAAATCATATGTTATTTTGGCATCTATTATTGAGAGGAGAGGAGCAAGATAACCAATATTTTTCTCCCTTCTTCTTCATTTTTTTTTTACAAGTTTGAACGATATCATGAATAGATTAGCAAGCAAGAGATCAATGTATAGCCATGTAAACAACGAACGTAAAACTTTTGTAGTAAGTCTTTACAAATGTTGATATCTATATTATGTAAAATGAAAAGGGGTAAACATACATATATTAAAGTTTTAAGTTTGGGTAACAACCATAAATATTTCTAACTTCACATTGAAATTTGAAAAAATCGCCTAAAAAGATGTTTCAACTCTTTCTCAATTTGATTGTGCTATTTTCATATTGACACTAAAAAGTTAATCAATTAATGGGTTGAGATTCCACTTTTTTTTTTCATTAAATAGTGATATATTCTCCGTGGAAAAGCTAATAATATTGGGATGATGAATACAAATGTATGTGTCTTTGAAATTATCATAATTTGATGAGCCAGCGGCACGAGTTTTGTATCGACTTAGTTCTCATCATCAAAGTTTGAAGGTCCCTACCAAGTTTTGTTCGCCATTAGCTAACTAAGCCATACACAACTTCGACCTCTAACTTTGCGGCACCTTTTGCGTATTTCAATAAACAAACTCTTGCCACAACCTCTCAATTATGATACTTACAGCGGATTTCAACAAACCAACGGTAACACAGTGAAACTCAAGGCTTCGACTCTGAGGAAATATTATGATTATGATAAATCAGACTGTGTGATAAGCCAAATTCTCTTTTGACATTCCATAAAATGTTCCACGAAAAGACGCACGTAACACAAAAATTAAAAAAAATCAATTACAGAGCAGAGTCTCTGATCAACCGAATAGTACTTTTGGCTATATTTATGAGGTTACAGAACTGGACATATACTTCTGGCTATTGTTTGCATTGACTCTTTCCTTTTTCATTTTCAAATGCCAGTGCTACAAAATATTTCCAAAAGTGCAATGATTCTGAACTTATGCAGATAAAGTATCACAATAAGTTCACATTTATATATGGATTGCCCAAAGTTTATTATTTTCTAAAAACCTATATCACGTGAGTATTTCAATATTTCAAATCAAGGAAGCTTTATTATTCTCTTAAATCGCTATCATTGGGAGTATTTCAATATTGCAAACAACAGACAAATCTCGTTATTAACATAGAATAACTTGTGATCTTAAAAATGTTGGTACCAATAAATATCGAGGTGAATTATTCTGTATCTTGGTTTAATCATGTAATTTTGTTTCTACGTAGGCACAACTTCAGTGCTTCCAAATATTAAATTAGGTTTACAAATTTAATCACTGGACACATTTGCATAAATTGGAGATTTTGAGAGAGGGTCTTAAGGTACAGAGGAATTTGAAAGGCCTCTGGAATGTTTGCAATTGTAGGGATTTGGAATGTTTGCAGTTTTATCTGATTCACGAAGATGGGGACAGTGCCAATGGGCATGTTAACTGCACGGACGAGATGCCAGTTTTCGTGTTGGGAAATGTTGTACGTGGCATCAATTAACTGTACAAACGAGAGGCCAGTTTTCTTGTTGGGAAACATTGGACGTGGCATCAATAGCATAATATTCTCCTCACTGAGTGCAGTCGTCTCGACTCAACATTGCCCACATATTAAAATGGAGTCAAATCAACCGTCGAAAATTGTGACAACTGTTTTTCTAATCAACAGTAGAAAATGAAAAGGTAGACGAAAGTCGGTGGTGTTCTCTTTCAAAAGAGAACACCTTCAGTGTAAAAATGAAAAGGTAGACGAAAGTCGGTGGTGTTCTCTTTCAAAAGAGAACACCTTCGGTGTAATAAATTTAATATAGGAATTTAAGTTAGTGTTAAGAAATGTATTGGACTATTTTTATTTTATGTTACCGGTAGAAATTTAATTTATAGAGTTATTTGTGATTATGTAATAATTTACAAGTATTTCAATGACATGAAATTTGAACTCAATTATTTGTTGATATGAATTTTTAAACAAAATGGTAAATTATGGTAATTTGTGAAATACTAGGAATTTAGTTAGATTTAGTTGTATGTAATATTGTAAAATTGTGATGTAGGTTTTTTATGGGTTATTAGCTAAGGGTTATAAGGTTTATTAGAATGGGTTCAACATGGTTTTTAGTGTAAAATTAACCAAATTTATTGTTATCCTTGATATTGTATGAGAAGATTCTCATGTGCTTATGACATATGATGGTAGGACATACCAGAGAAATTTTATGGAAAAAACAAAGTTCTCTTGCCATTACCTTTATGGTGATTGAACTACATTCATAATAATAAAATCACTGACTATTGTAGTAGGTGTTATTGTGTCTAAAGGGAAGTGGGAGTTTTAAATATTTTCATTTATATCCTTAGATTTCCAGTACGAACACTAGTGTTACTGTGGCATGATGTTGTCCCTTATCATAAATTCAAGTGTGATCAAACATATATTAGCTCATATGGTGACTTTACAAGTGAACTTGCACCCAAAAGGTACTCCATAAAAACCTCTTACCAAAGCTTTGTTCATGTGATCCCAAAACCAAGATAATATTATAGAAGGAGAATCAATAAGGTCTCGAATTCCAACTATCCAAACCTAGCTATTGTAGAGGATATAAGGTGTTTGTTTGAAAGCAATTCTTCAAACCCTACCCTAGCCACAATGGTCGATGAAAAGGGTACACCCTAGTTGGATGAGCTCTTTCAACCATTAAATTTTTCCAACATTGAAGGGTATCCTCATAATGTCTCTAAGAGGGCCACTGATAAATTGCCTACTGTCTAGTCAATTTAATGTCTTAAATTGCTCTATATAAATTATCAATCCGGGTATCGTAAACTGATGAAGTGTGGTGCACTATATGTGCTTAGTTAACCTTTCTCTTACTTCGTTGTTTTATAGTTTATGTTGTTTTTGGGGTTTTGTTCTTACATGCAATAATCAAATAATGAGAGAATGACTATGAGACCCAGTATCCTTGCTGCAGCAAAAGGACAAGATGATTCTATCACGTCATTAGTTCATTAGAAGGCTATGTGCATCACTAATCTACAATCAACTTGAAAGCATGCAGTAATTCAAACTGTACATTAAACTTGCAAAGAAAGAGCTTGAAAGAAATAACTTGAAATGAAACTGAAAGCAAAGCATAAAAACCACTTTCTAATGGCACTAGTCACTACTCATGCTGCTGCAAAAAAAAATAAGAAAAACTACTTTAAAGACCAGTTATAATGTTCAACTCTTCTTAACTCTCTGCTTCCAACATATGGGATTATGTGAAACACGATTAAGAAGTAGTTAGAAATAAGTCTAAAAAGTAATCAAAATAAGAAAAATCCACTTTAAAGACCAGTTATAATGTTCAACTCTTCCTAACTCTCTGCTTCCAACATATGGAATTATGTGAAACACGATTAAGAAGTAGTTAGAGATTAGTCTAAAAAGTACTCAAAGCAAGCTGTAATTTATTAATATTCTGATCTCTTAAAGATGAACAACTTATGATAAAGAGACCATCAATATGTTAGCATACAACTTGAGAAACTAAACTAGAAATCAAGCTAGAAAAATAAAATAAAGGCAGCAACTTATGAATATGACAACTGAAAATACCATTAGAGATAAAGCAAATACAACAAAGACACACAATCCCGGGAGAAAATAACTTACATAAATTAAAATTGCATGAATGAAAATCTAATCTACCTTACATTCTACAAAGCAATATTTACAAAATGAAATCTAATCTACTTACATCCTAATATGCTCCATGACATCTACTTCACATCTCCTTCCATGTTGAGAACATCAAAGCTTTATTCAATTTCTTCAAAAGTGCAAAGTACAACAAAGCTCTCCAAAGCTTTCAAAAGCCATGGGACTAACAAACTAAAAGGACTAAGAAAAGACTAAAGGAAAAGACTAGCAAATGAAGGAGAGAGATCTCCTATTTATACAAAAAGATGAGAGCCATCTCATTAATGATAGTCCATGAATCTCTCCCTCTACCTCTAGAGTCCTAATCAAAATAGGAACTGATAAGACACATGTCTTTTTAGAGTTACAATACAATTAGGAGATGTGACACATATCCTCATGATCCCATGATTATTTTCAACCAAATTCGAATTTGGCCTTAGAGTGCCACATAAGGGTCTTCTAGAATCCTCCTTTCAACCTACACATGTCAACAATCTCAACCCATTTGTTAGGTATAAGCATATGCACATTATTTTCTAATGTTTAACCACAAATTCACTTAAAAGGCTTAGAAATAATAAATATTGGAAAAACATAAAGGTGGCCCAATGATAATGAAAGTGGGATGAATGTGGTGACATAGTAGTGAAATGGAGGTGAAATGGAGGTGATATAATGGACATAATAGTGAAAGTGTAATGCAAATGAATGACATTTTCAAGACTCAACACCTACATTCCAAGGAAATAATGTAGTATTTGCTAGGGATCATTGAAGGGAATTTATAAAAATATTCCAAAAAATGAAATAAAATACAAGGATGTGTTCATGGAATTGTTTGTCCTCTCCCTAGAAGATGATGTTATCGATTGGTTCATATGCCTACCTACAAATAGTATTAGCACGATGAATGGATTAGAATATATTTTCATGGAAAGATGGGGAGAGAAGACAAACAATATATATTTGCTCACTAACTTTAATAATGCTAAGAGGAATGAGAATGAGATGGTTGAAGAGTTTAATAAAAGGATCAATAAAATTGATCAAAACTCCATGTGGATATTAAACCTCTCGAGGTAGCTATCCTCATTTATTACCTAGAAGCATTATATGGTGAGCCCAATTTCCATCTAAGACAAAAACATCCCTAAAATCTCAAAACTTACTAAGAGTCTACCATTAAAATTGAAAAGAATATGATTGTAACTGGTAAATTAATTCAACTAAGTTTCTATAATGCTCACACTACCAATAATGAACCTAGCACCAAGTGTAACATAACCAACCTTGTAATACCTAGTTACGGTTGTGAGGTTTATCTAGACCTGAATTTCAAGGTTAATTATGAAGATCAAGTTATCAATTTTCCTCTTTCTACAACCACTTCAAACCTCATTTCTAACGTCATCGTCATATTCTGCTTATTGAGAGCTTTCAATAAATTTCAACTTATTCTAAGCTATGGACTCAAATGTAGAAATTTAATGTGTAGATTCAGATTGCTCATGAAATTTACTAAATCACAAGACTTGAAGCTACTCTACTCATCCATGAAAAGAAAATCATGATCGAGAACACAAATCATTAACATGCATCAATATTCAACACACATACATAGAGATTTATCTAGGGGAAAACAACTGCTCAAAACCCCTTACTATTTGTATTGCATTAATCAAAGAATAAAGAAGAAATACAATGTTTGCTCAAGCTTGAGCAACCCCTACACTAGTATAATCTATCTCACTGCCTCATAGACTGACTCAAGCCAATACTTAGCCAATTTCTCAGCCTGCCAAGCTCCTATTTCCTTGCGTTGTTTGATGAGGAATTAGCCCCCTATTAATTAGGGAAATTACTCATTGAGAATTGTACAATTCCTTTAGGCCCTTCTTTGGTTGCTTGCACCACCTATAAAACTTGGAAAATTCTACAACTGATAGTACACTACCCTTGAACTTGAATCTCAACTGGGTAACTCGAATTCTCTACATGCATGAGTTAATTTAGGCTAATTGATCAGCTAATTGGATGATTACTCTGTGTGAAAAAATTTACACGCCCTTGACTGAACCTCCACTAGTTCTACTAATAGTGAGAACTGGTTACACTGACAATAACTCAAATTAATTGAAATAGATTGCTACAAATTAGAAATCAATTTTGTATAACTAAACTCAAGTGTCTCCAACTCGAATTTATTGAGGTAACTGAGTGACAAGAGCCATGTCAACTCAGTTAACTACCTCCAAGTATTCTGCTGAAATTGAAATTTGAATTTCTCCTAATTTAATCCAGGCAAAATTAAATTTGGATTTCTTGCTGCATTTTCAACATCAAAATTATGCATGTTTGAATATTTCCCCTTCAAGGGCCATATCATCAATCCATACTATCATGTGCCCTTATCTCACGAGCCCACATCCACCTATCCAGTTCACTGGTAGACATATCAGCTTTTGTCCCCCACCCCCCCATGAAAACCTTTATTAGGTAGCATCATTTACAACTCTTTGCTTGACTTGACATCAACATATACTGATAGAACCTGACCTAATGTCCACTATCATTATTTTCTATTGTCTTCCTGACCTCCCTTGACCATCAAACCATACCCTTTTCATGCAAGCTCTTGAATCCTATGATGATTGATATGTTGATACTTCAATATCCCAACAGGGTGAGTACTAATGGGCCATCAACCCAACATCAAATTTGTTGTTGGACTAATAGGCTGACCACCTGATGCCCAACCTATCGATGAGAAAATGGTCTGATAGGCAATGTCACCTACCATCATGGTTGCCACCTGAACATCACCTTAGGTTGTTGCGATCTCTAATTCCACATCATTAAGTCACATTAGCCTATGTTATCTCCATGTTGGTGCCATGTCGACACCATGTCAGTGCCACACCATCCCCATGTTGACTCATGTCAACATCATGCTAGTTGTCATGTAAACATCTACCATATCAGGGCCCTTATTGAGCTCAGAAGTATTAGGAGGAAAGTCTCGATTGGAGGATTTAGATCTCTCGATGGCCTGATATCTATCATTTGATGACCCCAACCATCTATCATCATTAACTAATGGACAATGTCATATTTGGTTAGTGTCGAGGAGTTGGGTCAACTGCCTCCCAAAGAATTCCCAAAACTCAATCTCCTTATCACTTAACTCGTCCTTTTGTGACTTTTAACTTCTTGTCTCCATTAACTATCGAACAATGTGGGTATTATTAACATCAGGGGGGTTTATGCCCAATAGTCTCCAATGATCTCTCTTGGTCATCAAAATCCAAAAGGCCAATGGCTTGACATTTCGATGTTTTGTATCCCAATAAGTTGATCTCACGGGGCCTATTGGATGATCCAAAATACATAAACTATAGTTTAATTATTTAGAGTGTAATATTTAATTAAATATTGGAGACATTTTAGAATAGCTAGTTGTTATAAGAGATATGACATTTAGAAAGGTGTCGTTTCTTAGGAATTAATTTAGGAAAATCGTTAGGAGTGTTGTTGGAGTGAATTAAATGTAAATGGACACTTGTAAATGAATTAAGTGATCCATAACAAAATTAGTTTAGAACAAAAACTTATTTAAAGATTATTTCTCTCCTCTTGCAAGAGTCTTGAGTGATTGTGTGTAAGCTCCTGCAGATTTCATGTAATTTCTCTTTTCCTTATTAATAAAATTTGTGTGCGTGAGGACACTTCTACTATTATTGTGCTATTAGAAGGTGTGAAGAGGAGATTCTAGATCTGCAGGATTTTGGAAAACTCCATCAAACAGATCAATTGTCGATTGGCAAGAACATTGTTCAACTTTTATTAAGGAAAATAATTTTGCAGCTTCTACGTTAATTTTAGATTTTAGATCTGAATATTAAAAGTTTCATGTCATAAATTTTCTATTAATTTGGAATTTCTTCCCGTTATATTTTTTTGAGCAAATGATTAAATGAAAATCTGCAAGTCGCTGTTTTGTTTTTTGGGATCTCGGATCCATTCTCAAAAGGAGCAAACCTTGTGAGAAAATATCCTCCATTACCACATGAAGCTTTTGACTGCAACCAATGGTGTACTAAAAGTTGTGGGAGTTGAATTGAGACCTTGGAGAGTTTCCACCTAATGAAGCTCGTAAGAGGCCAACGCTCTTTACAACTATATCTTTGATGAATTTGATACAGACCACAACAACAAAATTGACCCAACAAGATGATCATTTCATGGGTGAACAATAGGTAATATGCGTTGAATATTTCCATAGTAGTATAGTTCCAAGGATGTAGTCCAACAGTTAGGTGGGGAGGTTTGTTCTTCATAGGTTTTGTGAGGTCCAATCCTGGACAAGACTATGTATACTTAAGAGTTGTTCCAAAAACGATTTGTTCAAAAAACAAAAAAAATCATCACAGTAGCCAGGAGCCACAATTCCACAGTAGTCGCTTGGAAGATAAGCGAGTCCCCCATCAAAGCATAGTCGAGGTAGCGTAAAGGTCCATGTGGTGTTGTATACAAGAGAAGTAATTGTGAGAAAATTGCTTAAAGAAGAACCTAGATAATGTGACCATTTTTGGGCAGTTCTCCGTTTTAATGGAAAATAAATTGCGTAAAAGCTACAAAGAAAAGGACCCAGACAATGTTTCCTTCGAATATCCGTTATTTAGACATTGCACCATTTGATTCTTTTTTATCCTTTTCAAATTGGGATTTCCATCCAAAAACAAATCTGAAAATTCTGTATTAATTTCTTGATTCCAGTTTTGATTTGTTGTTAATAGTTTGCATAAGCGTTGAGCCAACATGTAGCCAACGTGCAACCCATCTGCGTAGAGGATTGTATGGGGACAAGAGTTGCGTTGAGAGCTCTCCAACAAATTTTTTAAGGTGTGATTTAACGTTTGAAACGACAATTCACTTTTTGAAAGTGACTTCATAAAAAAAAATTAATTGAAGTTTACAAAAGGGATTAAAAAGTAAAGTATATTAATGGAGAGGTAAGGTGTAATTTATAATTTTAATAGAGAGAAAAGGTGTGAGTCCAGGGGACATCCCCATTGGTAATCTGAGACAAGTGAAATCATTGGAACTTGAGAGACCCATGTTCAAATACCCCTATTGAAAGTTTGGGCTAAGGAGAGGAGGACAGGTCGTAGCTTGTCAAGCGGCTGTTGGGTTCCTCTCGTTACAAAAAAAAATATAAGATGTGGCTTTTATTTGTTATAAAATTTGATTTTTTATAATCTTGGAGTGATAAGTGATGTGTAATATATTGTTTTTTGGAGTGATAAGTGAAAAAAAAATTTAAAGGGGAGGTCATTGTTGTAATTAGAAGTAAAGTTTTACTTCAAGGGGGTTTGAAAAGTCAAATTTCTAGAGTCAAAGCAGTAAATTGCAAGAGCATTGTAAAAGTAAAATTTTGAAAGTTTCATTGTAAAATCTTTAGAAATTAACTAGAGCCAAGTGCAAAGATCAGACACTTTTCTCCTCAAACGACTATACGAGGGTCAAGGCCAAGCCCCGATAGATCGTTTTTCGTGACGTTGTGTGTGGTGTGTTGTCCATCTTCTTTTTGTGGTTCATGATCTATCTTGGTGCATACATTTACTTTTACGATGTCTAAGTTGGTATATATATTTCCCGAATCTGACAAATTCTAAGTATCAAAGAATTATAAGACATGGAATAGGCACATAGAAATCACATTGATATACAATGAAATTTGGAATGATGTTGGTGATGGTGATGTTAAACCAAACAGACCTGCAAATGTAGACTCCCTAGCTAAATGGGAGATAAAAAATGCATAAGCATTAGCATTAATTAAATTTTCAGTTAATGATGAAATTTATATTCATATAGAAAATGCTTCTGATGCATCGTTTGCTTGGAAAATATTTAAATATCTATTTGACACACAACCAAAATCAAAGAGAGTTGATGTTCAATTGAAGCTACTTCAAAAGAAACTGACAGAAGGGCGATATGTACTTGAGTACATTTCCAGACTCAAAAAAATTAAGCAAGAAACAGTAAAGGTTGTATTTCAAGCAGTGGATGACAGCTTCATGACTACTATTATGATTGTTGGTTTTCCTTCTTCATATACACATTTCTTATAAACTTTACAAGTGACTGTAAAGCTAGAGAAATTAAAATTTGATGAATTAAGTGAGATGTTAGCTCAACGTGACAAAACTTTTGGAAAGAAAAAATAGGTTGGAGAAGATGTATTTTTTACATAAGCTAGCACTAGTAAATCTCCAATTGGAATTTTTAGAGGTAGAGCAAGTCAAATGGATAACAACAGACACAACCATCATACTTAGGGACCATACAAAGGACAAGGTTGTGGTCGAAGTCAAGGTAGAGGAAACAAATTCAACAGATACAACCGTTTAGGCAAAGGCGACATTCAAGGCAGAGGACAATTCAAGGCAAAGGAAAATATTTCAGTCAAGTTGTTTGTAAAAGATCCAATATAGTTGGTCGTTATGCTGAAGTTTGTCGAACTTTTATTGAAAAAATTCCAAAGTTTCAACAACATTTGGCACAATTTTATAATGGACAAGAAGATGATGGCTTAGAATATGTATTCACTACACTTCAAACCCCATAATAAATAGCATTACAGGTCTCCACGTATCTTAAAAATGGTTATGAAGATGCTTGGATTTTAGATACATGGGAAACACAATATACAACTTTTCGACGTGACTTCTTTTGGACTTTTCAACTGTGTAAACTCAATTCAATCTTTCTAGTATATGATACAAGACACACTCCTTGTGGAAAATGTGTAATAAAAAATTTTCTTCCTTGCATTGAAGAAAAACTAATTTAAAATGTTTGGTATGTACCGACATTCAAGAAGAATTTGTTGTCATTAGTCACGATTCAACAAGCATGACATCAAGGTTTTATGGAGGATGGCTTAGTAAAAATCAATTCCATCAAACAAAATATGAAGACGGTCATGACAGGATATGAAGTTGGAAAACTTCTAAGAATGAAACGAATAGTGATTCCACAAAAGTCTGATTTTGCAAGAGCAACAAATACAAGTGTTTTACCTATAATGTTGTGGCATGTTAGATATGGGCATTTAAACTTTGAAATACTCTCTCAACTTCAAAAGCAGGGAATGGTTAAAGGGCTTCCAACTTTTAAGAAAGAAAATACGAGATGTAAAGCTTGCATTTGTGGGAAACAAAATCAATAGACTTTTCCAACAAGTTCATGGAATGCAAACAGGCATTTGCAATTTCTTCGTAGTGATATTTGTGGACCTCTATAGGATTCTTTAGGGGGTTGTAAATATTTTTCACTCTTCAGTGATGATTTAAGTAGAATGACTTGGGTTTAGTTTTTGAAACAAAATTCAGAAACCTTTGACAAGTTCAAGACTTTTCACCAACTAATTGAGAATGAAGTTGAAGAGAAATTTGGCACTCTTGGGACAAATAATGGAGGGGGGTTCACTTCCAATGAATTCCAAACTCATTTAAGGGGCAATGGTATCAAAATACAATTTACAAATGTCTACACTCCACAACAGAATGGAGTAAGAAAAAGAATGAATCGCACCTTGTTAGGAATGGCAAGATCCATGCTAACTTCAAAAAATATAAGTCATCCATATTGGGAAGAAGCAATGCATACAAAGTCTACTTAAGGAACATGTCTCCCACTACTTCGGATGGAATTACACCATATCAATCATGGTTTGGTTTCAAATCCCGAGTCAAACATCTTAGAGTTTTTGGTTCAGTATGATATGCCTTAGTTCCAAAAGAAAATAAAACTAAGTTTGATTCATGAAGTTTGAAGTGTACATTGATTGGATATTCCGATGAAAAGAAGGGGTATCATATTTTTTCCAATGGAAAGTTTATTGTCAGAAAGGATGTTATATTTGATGAAACGAAAAGCAAGAGCACCACAAAGATAGAAAGTATTCTATAGAAATTGGAAACTAAGGGTGATAAAAAGAAAAATAGAATGAAAAATCAACCAAGTACACACAATTGGTATGAGATTGAATGGTCTTCTTCAGAAAATGGTTCATCCAGCTCACCTGCTCCATCTGACAATGACTCTCCACCTTCTGAACCTTCAGATGATCAAAGAATATTTGTTTATATCAATCCACTTTATAATGATGGTGATTATTTAGATCCACAAACAAGTCAACATTAACTGCCTAAATGGGTCATTCAACTTTTGAAGGATGTAAGGCCGGATGAATAAAAAAAAAGGAACAAGAAGTTCACAAAGAAATGAAAAAAAAATAGCCTTAATAACAAATTATTTTACTGGGAAATAAAGAATCGTACCTCGATTGATAATTAATGTGAAGATGATTTCTTGGAGAGAAGGCAGAGCTCTGGTTCTAGGGTTTAACTAAGCGAGGGACGGAGGGCAACAGGCACCCATGGAGACCCAAGGAGGAGGGAGCTCCACTGCCTCCTATAGTAATATGGTAGCAAACAGAGAGAGGAGGGAAAAAGAACAAAACTCCACAACCCTTGGAGGTCAAGACAAAAAACACCGAAACGCAGAAGGCGGAAGGCAGCAAAACCCATGCAAATTAAGGGGCCCACAAAGAAGACTGTCAGGAGGAAAAAGAGGAAGACAGAGGTCAAGGATCAGAGAACAGAGCCAAGATGGGGCCCTGTAAACCCAATACCATATCTAAACCTCAAGTTATTTTGAATGATCCAGCTCTGCAAGCGCACAGGGATCACATGGAAAACTATGCCATCATATGAAAATTCATGGGAATCCAGCCATCAGAGAAAGCATTGTACACCTGGATAAAATACAACTAGAAACCAAAGGAGGACTTAAATATACATCTTGGATCCAAAGGTTTTTTTATGTGATGTTTACGAATATGGAAGACAGAGATAGGATTTTTGAAGGAGGGCCATACTTCTTTGCAGCTGCTGGTCTCTATATGCGGCCATGGACAATGAACTTCGTGCCAAAACGAGAAACCTTCACTTCGGTACCGGTATGGATTAGACTATACTCCTTACCTTTAGATTATTGGATGCCAGAGTCTTTAAAAGCTATAGGCAATAAATTAGGTCATTTCTTAAAAATTCCAGAAGCAACTCTACAGGGAAAATATACATCATATGCACGTATATGTGTGGAGATGGACCTATCAGGAGCCCTTCCAGATGAGGTCATTCTATAAGTCTATGACGAGGAATGGGTTCAAACAGTTGACTATGAATATATACCGTTCAGATGTCACAAGTGTCATGAGCATGGGCACCTATCCAAAGACTGTCCTCTCAATAGAAGGGAGGAAAACCTAAACATTAGCAAAGGGAAGGACCAGACAGGTTTCACCAAAGTAGAAGGAAGAGGAAAAGGAGGGGGAAGTAAGACACAAAAGAACCCTATTGGGAATGATAAAACAAAAAGTTACAACAAGTTTGAGATCTTAGGAGAAAAAGAGACAGATGGAGGGGATCAAGAGAATACAGAGAATCCGACAGCAAGGGGGAAAGGAAAAGAGACCAACATGGAGTTCACTCAGGAACAGAACGAACACACAACGAATCCTTTGAGTACCATGGAAACAGAAAAATACCAGGAATGACTCAAAGTGAAAGTGGCACAGAGGATCAAGACTTACAGGAGATTCTAGAAAGGGAGAACCTAGAGCTGGAAAAGTTTCTAGAACAGGGAGGAAACCTGCGAATAAACTCCATCCCTCAGGAGGATGTGGACAAGGTACAATATATATTCTTTAATAAGTCACATCAAATAGTTGTAGGAGTTAAAAGAGGACATGATAACCAGGAAAACAAAGGTACTTCCTGAATAGGATTGATAACAGGAAAGCTAACAAAGAATCCAGGCAAGAGGAGGGGAAGAAAAAGACAGAAAGAACTACTACTGGAGTATGGAAAACTCATGATTGACTCAGGAAAGATGAAAGACCTTTCCAGTTACTCCTTTAAAACCCCACCTCAATGAAAATTACAACCTAGAACATTAGAAGACTAGGGAGCAGAAGAAAACAAAGGAATCTAGGCAAAAGGATCAAAAAGGAAAAACCTGACATAGTATTCATACAGGAAACAAAATGCTCTGTGGAGAGGATCCGTGAAAAACACAGCAAATGGTTAAATAGATATGAATACCTTGAAGTTAAAGCAAATAAATTTGTTGGTGGCGTTATCACTCTATGGGATCCACAGAAATTTGGTGTGATTGATGCGGAGGCATCCAAACATCACCTTTCACTAATTTTCCAACCGATGGGTGACAGACAATGTTACATGATCACCAATGTCTATGGTCCACAGCCAATGGAGGACAAACTTCGACTCCTCACAACACTGGAGGATATGAAGAAGAGATACCCAACTCTACCCTGAATTCTTGGTGGTGATTTTAACATAACAAAATCACTCATGGAGAAGAAAGGAGGAACTAGAACCCTTGGTAGAGACTCAATTGCCTTCCAGAACTTCATAACCAACATGAAATTGGTTGATATGGAAACAAGCAATGGAATCTTCACTTGGAATAACAAAAGAGGGGAACCTACCCAAGTGGCCTTAAAATTGAACAGATTTATTGTTTTAGAGGAACTTCTTCTCAGGGGTGGCAACGTTATTGCTCTCATTCTTCCTTTTGGGGGTTCAGATCATTGGCCTATCCAATTGGAAGCTTCCCTTTTTGGCAAACCAAGGAACACCCCCTTCAGTTTTGAGAACGCTTGGCTCACACATCCAGATTTCCTCACAAACATTGAAGAATGATGGAAGGAAGAGCTTCACCTTCAAGGTACAAAAATGTTCCTTCTACACTGCAGGCTCAAACACATTAAAGGGAGACTCAAAGAGTGGAATAAAAAGGAGTTTGGTAACATCTTCAAAGCTAAAGAAGATGTGGAAAAGCAACTAAAGGAAATAAACCAGATTCTTATCATTGAAGGCTATACAAATGAAAGGAAAGGGATAGCAGAGTCACTCCAGCAGGAGTGGGACAACAGATGTCTTCAAGAGGAGATATTATGGAGACAGAAATCCAGAGTACAATGGAATAAAGAAGGGGAGAGAAACACAATATTCTTTCACAGATCCACCATAGCTCACAGAAACAACAATAGAATTGTGAAACTTACATACCAGCATGGAATAGAGAGACACACTCATGAAGAGATGGAGATGGTCCTACTCCGGCATTTTCAGAAAATTGTTAAGGAAACCTCAAAAGACAGATACCAGTTCACGAAAAGATTTACTCAGTACATCCCTAAATTGGTTACTAGAGAAGATAATTTCAATCTCAACAGACCAGTAACAGAAGAAGAAATAGAGGAAGCAGTGAAAGAGATGCAAAATAGGAAAGCACCAGGCCCGGATGGCTTTAATGTAGACTTTTTCAAAGCTTGTTGGAGGATAGTGAAACAGGACATCCTGGAGGTAGTGGAAGACTCTCGGAGATTTAAAACAATCTTAAAGGTGCTCAATGAATCTTTCATAGCCTTAATCCCCAAACAGGAAAAGGCCACCTCTCCAGACAGATTTAGACCTATAGCATTATGCAATGTGATATACAAAATCATATCCAAAGTCATTGCCAACCGTCTTAAACCTCTCCTCCCAACCCTAGTGTCAGAGGAGCAAACGGGCTATGTGGAAGGAAAACAAATTTTAGATAATATAATTCAAGCACATGAAATGGTGCATTCACTCATTACCAACAAATAGGCAGGAATGATTATGCAGTTGGACATAGCAAAGGCCTATGACAATCTTAGTTGGTCGTACATAAGAGAAATATTAAAAGCCTATGGCTTTGATCACAATTGGATTAAATGGGTTATGGCGCTAGTTACCACTACCAGCTATTCAATTCTTCTCAATGGCTCTCCTTCAAGAACCTTCAAGCCTTCTAGAGGACTCAGGCAAGGAGATCCTCTTTCTCCTTTCCTTTTCATTCTAATGATGGAAGGGTTAGGGAGAGCTATCAGAGCTGCTAAGGAGGAAGGGAGAATTCAGGGTCTGAGACTCACTCAAGGTGGGGACATGGTGACACATCAGCAATTTGTGGATGATACCATGCTTCAAGGCACACCCACTGTCAAGGAAGCCAAAGCATTCAAATAGATTCTGAGTGAGTTTGCTAGGGCAACAGGCACAGAGGTAAGTCTTACTAAATCTAAGATTTTCTTTTTCAATACGGATATTTCAATACAAAGAAATCTTTCAAGAATTTTGGGCTTTCAAAGGGAGTCACTGCCTACAAAGTACCTGGGAGTTCCTCTCACTGACAAACCGCTTCACAAAGGTATCTGGGAGCCTGTTCTTAATAAGTTAAAAGACAAGATTAGCAAATGGACAAATAGAGCACTAAATCTAGCAGGGAGACTGTTCTAACTAAGGCTATCCTACAAAGTATCCCTATCTTTATGCTATCTGCCATTCCAACACCAACTGGTGTAATTACTAGTATAAGAAACATTCAGAGAGACTTTCTCTGGGGGAAAGGTGAAGAAAAGAAGAAATGGGCCCTTGTTGCATGGGACAGAGTGTGCAAACCTAAGTCCCATGGCGGCTTGGGTCTTCATGACCCAGGAATTCTTAATAGAGTTCTTGGTGCCAAAATCTGGTGGAGATGGCTAAAAGAAATACAAGCCCCCTGGATAAAACTTTGGAAGCAAAAATATGCTAGCGAATGGCAGGAGAAGAATCTAATCAGAATGACAGGACAAGTAAAAGGTTCTACAATTTGGAATAGGGCATGGGAGAACAGGGCCCTAGTCCAAAATCACAATTTCTGGGAGATCAGAAATGGTAACCTGGCTTGGTTCTGGGAGGATAATTGATAGTAGGAGGACAATCTACGAAGTGAATAATTAGCAGACATTCACACTGATACCATCAACAAAGGATTAACATGGGTAAGTGACTACTGGGACCAATCAAGGAACAATGGGAAATGGAGAACATGGAAACTTCTAGATTACAGAGGAATGGGCATGCTGCATACTCAAGTTATAGCCCTTAAAGGTCTTTTAGACAAGAGACAAATCTTAAACTCAAACTTGAACGATCAACTAAGATGGGGAAAGAACAAGGCAGGTCTCTTCAACCTTAAGGAAGCAAAAAGGATAGATGCAAGGTTTAACCTTTCAAACAAAGATAAGAAGTGGAAAGAAATCTAGGAAAATCCTCATTGGATGAAAGTCAAACTGTTCAAGTGGCTGGTTCACCAGGGTAAGATTCTGACATGGGATAATCTTAAAAAAAGAGGCTTTGTTGGTCCACAACACTTTGGAATTGGGTTGGAGAAGTCTTCAAGCAGACAGACAGAGATGTTAATGACATCATCACTACTTTGAAGAATTAGCGGAAATCTTTTTCGGAAAATGAGATCATAAACTTCGCCTAGATGCTGAACCCATGATTCATAATCTAGAATGTTTGGAAGGAGCGCAACAACAGGATTTTCAAGGAGAGATCGAGTCTGGTGGGCAACATACTCAAGCTAATCCTTAAACAACTCAAAGAAACTGTTCATATCCTAGGAGGTGCAGCTACAGGTAAACCCATCAGTCAAAGAGAGGCCAGAATTCTAGAGAAGTTAGAGCTCAAGGTTAATCCCCCTCAGGGTTCAATGCAGATTAACAAGAAACCCTCGGCAGAAAAGTCTTCTTGGAAACCCCCTTCTTATGGCTTTTTAAAATTTAACATAGATGGGGCTTCAAAAGGGAATGCGGGAGAAGCTGGTTACGGAGGGGTCTTGAGGGATGAGGAAGGAAACATACAAATCATCTTCCACATTTATCTAGGACAAGCAATCAACAACATGTTTGAGCTCATGGCGATGGAATGTTGCCTGGAAATACTGCTCAAGTACAACATTCATAATGTCATTATTGAGGCTGATTCGGAATTAGTCATTAACTCAGTGAAGAGGATAAATGTTGGCGCTGCCCCTGAGAAAATCTCAAAACATTAGTGGCTTCTGCAAGTCTACCAAAGAATTCAAGCGCACCTAAGAATTCTGAGAACTCTCAGGTTGGTGCATGTTCGTAGGGAAGCCAACAAAGTTGTGGATTGGCTGGCCAATGAGGGAGTACGAAACAAGAAAATCGATTTGTGTTGCTGGTGGGAGGAGATAACAGATGACAAAGTTGAAGGAGGGATGCTCATCCAGGGCCCTCAGCGATCGACAGCAGAGCCACAGAGACTAGGTTTAGATGATCTGGAATCTTTATGAAGAGTTATGACATATGCAAGGCCTTTTTTAGGATGCAGGTCTATGGAGGCCTCATTAACTCAGGTAACGGAAAACCGAATGTCTCAGGGGAACGGCTGGAAGGAGGGATCTTCATCTCCCTTTGGCCCATGCGTCGGAGCCCAGATTTTCTCGGTAAATGAAAAACCCCAGCTTTTTTCCTAGTGAATAGCTTTACTGCCCTTAGAGTGGTTCTGATATATCTCATGTTCATCAAGCCGGAAGCAGTTTTTCACAATCGGGAGCGATTCCACTCATCATGCGGCACGTGGCTAAGGGTGGGGAGGAATTACTGCCTTCATCGCGCGATAAATATCGGTGCTCTTAGTCCGCGTGATATGATCCTTAATTGTTAGATCTAGCGAGGCTAATCCACGGCCAGGATTTTACATGCATGTTAGTGGGCCCGAAACAGTGGTTATGTCTCAAGCTGTTCGCACGACCTCTCTGGGATCGCGCGCAAATGATGGATTTCGGGTGGTTAAAGTGATCGAAGGATAAGTCAAAAATGGACCCGATAGGATTATAGATTATGGTCTATTGGGTCATCGGGTCTGATTGGTTTGTTAAAAGGTGTGCTTGTTGGCCACCCGATATGTTTTTCATCCACTGGATCTTTAGATCAGGATCCAACGGTCTGAGTTGGACTGCTTGTTTATTTTGGTGGGCCTGCTTCTCTGGGTTCGCTTTGTAGTCTTTTAACCATGAATTGCAGTAGGCCTATTATATTGGTGGGCCTCAACGTCGCGGTCGCCTTTTGTACACTATTTCTCTTCTTAATTGATTAGAAGGATCCCCTCTTGCCTTAGGAAAAAAAACAAATGATTTTACTGAGCCCTCCACATACAAAGAGGCAGTAAAATATGTAGAATGGAAAAAGGAAAAGATTGAAGAATCCAAGGTAGTGATGGAAAAAAACACTTGGAAACTTGTTGATTGTCTTGAAAATATGAAACCCATTGGATGCAAATGGGTTTACTGAATTAAGTATAATCCAGATGGAGAAATTGACAAGTACAAGGCAAGACTTGTTGCCAAGGTTTTTGCACAAAAAGAAGGAATTGACTATGAGGAAACATTTGCGCCTACAGAAAAATGGACACCATCAAATTAGTACTTGCATTATCAGCTCAAAAAGGATGGAAAGTACATTAGATGGATGTCAAAAGTGTCTTCCTCAATGGAGACTTGCAAGAAGAAGTGTATATGAGTCAACCTCTAGGTTTTGAAATTCAAGGACAAGAATATAAAGTTTTCAAATTGATCAAGGCTTTATATGGGTTGAAACAATCTTTGTAAGCTTAGTATGCAAAAATGGATGAGTAGCTTCACAATATTGGCTTCAAGTGCAGTGAATCAAATGATACCTTATATGTTCACCAAGAAGCTAAAAATATGGTGATTTTAGTTATGTATGTGGATGACTTAATCATTACTAGGAACAATAATGATCATACTATGCAAGTAAAGAAGGATTTACAG
This sequence comes from Pinus tabuliformis, assembly GCA_031772625.1. Taxonomy (NCBI): domain Eukaryota; kingdom Viridiplantae; phylum Streptophyta; class Pinopsida; order Pinales; family Pinaceae; genus Pinus; species Pinus tabuliformis. The sequence continues at coordinate 1,258,081,382 of CM062820.1, forward strand.
GTTGGATTTAAGATGACTGATCTGAGACTACTTCATTACTATCTTGGAGTTGAAGTATTGTAACATCCAAACAATATTTTCATTAATCAAAACAAGTATGCATATGAGATATTGAAAATATTCATTAGAGAAATTTTGATGTCTAAAATGGGCCTCAAAACAAAAATGTACAACCAAAATCAACTTTATAAGAACCAATAGGATTCAAGATGATGATGTCAACTATGGGGGATGATTCACCATTTTTGGAGTAAAAAGGTAAAAAGATTAAAAAAACTTATTTTTCAACTCGCGTTTTCAACTTATATCCCTACGGTTTTACTCAAATTTTGAGTGGGAGCACTAATTGGATGCAAAATTTAATTCCTCATCCAAGGAGTACCCATGTTGCATACTTTCGATGGACCCTGCTATACGAAAAACAACAAATACTTGAAATACCTGATAAAAATCATGTTTTTTCATGTATTTCTCATTTTTCATATAGTAGGGTCTATTGAAAGTATGCAACATGGGTACTCCTTGGATGAGGAATTAAAGTCTGCATCCAATGAGTGTTCCCACTCGAAATTTGAGTAAAATCCTAGGGAGATAAGTTGAAAATATAAGTTGGAAAAGTAGTTTTTTATTTTTTCCCTCTAAAATTTGATGATGTAATCTAATCTTATTTTATTACTTCCAATATTACATTATAATATTCCTTAGGAGGCCAAATTTAGACCTCAAATTTTCTCTAATGTGGGATGCATTATTGCAAGCTTTTTCTCACCCTAATGGAGCAAAACTTAAACTTTCAAAATTTGGACGGGGGAATTGGTAAGCAGTACCACTTACAGATAGTTTATTGGCAACTTGATCTATCTGAAAACCACTCATCCAGACTTATCTTATGTAGTTAGTATTCTCTCACGATATATGCATGAACCAAGGGAAATCCACGAGAATGCAACAAAAAAGGTCCTTAGATATATCCAACGAACGAAAGATTTTGGTCTTCTTTACAAAAAGGTTAAGGAATTTGTACTTGGTGGATATTCAGATGCAGATTTGGCTGGAAGTATTGATGACCAGGCATCAACATTAGGCTATTTGATGAACATGGGATCAACAATAGTCCCTTGAATATGCAAGAAGTAAGCCATAGTGGAAACTTCTTCATCGGAAGCAAAATACACATCAACATGGGAAGCAACATGTTAGATTGTCTGGTTGTGTAGAGTTTTACAGGATTTAGGAATTCCATGAGTAGAAGCCACATCTTTATTCATTGACAAACAACCAACCATAAAACTTGCAAAAGTTTCCAGTTTTCCATTCCAAAACAAAGCATGTGGACACAAAGTATCATTACATTAGGACACTCATCGCAAAGGATGACATCAAACCAATATATTGTCCTTTAGAAGATCAGATCTCAAATATTTTCACAAAACCACTTGGAAGGATCAAATTTACTAAGTTACAAGAAGAGTTTGGTATCTGTTGTAATGTACTTTTGGGTCAAAGGGGGGAATGTTAGATGATCCAAAATACATAAACTATAGTTTAATTATTTAGAGTGTAATATTTCATTATCTAGAATATTTAATTAAATATTGGGGACATTTAGAATAACTAGTTGTTACAAGAGATATGACATATAGAAAGGTGTTGTTTCTTAGGAAGTATTGGAGTGCATTAAATGTAAATGGACACTTGTAAATGAAATAAGTGATCCATAACAAAATTAGTTTAGGACACAAGCTTACTTAAAGCTTGTCTCTCTCCTCTTGCAAGAGTGTTCAGTGATTGTGTGTAAGATCTTGCAAATTTCATGTACATTTTATTTTTCTTATTAATAAAATTTGTGTGTCTGAGGACACTTTTCTATTAATTCATAACTGAAACCTGTGATTATATCACTGCATTTCAGTTTTATTTCTTAGCATTTTTGGTTACCAACCCCCAGGGAAGTTTAACATGCATTTTGATAGGTGTTGACACCCAACTTCTCGACCACTTGGTAACTTGATAACCACTCTTGGTTGGCTCTTCATCTTGGCCCCTATATTGACCATGTGACAAAGGGATGAGGTCAAAACCTTCCAATCCCCAAATTCTCATAGAATGCTACACTAGAGCTCCATCCCCAAGTTTCTCTCTAGCCCAAGATAGAAGAGTTGATCCCCAAATTTTATCATAGGCAAGGCATGTAAAAAGGGATATTCTCCACCTATCTTGAGAGATAAAAAGGAATATGGTAGGGATTTGAAGTTTCCTAAAAGGATTCTTCACTAAAAATATCCTTCCCTCCACGACCATTGTCAAGCCTCTCTTCTGGGAAACCTATGAGGTCAGTGCACACAATTTTCCTCTTTTGATGTCTCCAAACATTCTTCTCCTGACTAGGGAGGACCTCCCAACAACTCAATAGTTCAATTAGGCATACATTCACGCTACTAAATTCTTTAGTCTTCCTAGTAAAGGCTAAATAACTTCACTTCAAGGAAATTTATTCTCTTTATCATACTTTCACCATTTAGGAGTTCTTTTGAGAATTATACAACACTTATCATGTAAGTCTTCACCTTGTTATCAAGGTTGTTGTCCTTACATCTATTTCCAATCATTAATAATAACTTCTTTAAATCTATATAATACCTTGCTTCATATGTTTTGAGAAGATTCATTATTTGAGTCTCCACTCTATAATAAAAAAATTGTCTATTGCATCTAATTCCATATCGATGAAGGACATTCTACTCTCCACAATAGGCTCAAAGCTTCTCTGGCTTGTCTAAGGCAAACCAAGCTCTTGTTTAAGAGTCCTTGAGAGTCTTTTGTAACCGAACAACCATTTTGGTTCTTCAAGTAGCTGAGGTGATTACTTCCCCTACCTTATTAGCAATATCTCTAACTTGATTAAGACTAGAAACAATTAGGAACTTTTAATAGTAACTAGGATTATAGATCTATTTTCCTATTCTTGATTCTTAAACATACATCATAAAAGCACATGAAAACACATGAGCGTGCATATAAACATTACAAAGATACCACAACCAGATTTACTCTTTCATAAATAGGCATAATTGAAACCATCATATCCATTATGCAGGAAATTCATAGACACATAGTTGATCAATATAATTTCCATTTCTTCAGATAATATTACATTACATAATTCAAAATCATTGGGGGCACTTGTTTGATTACAAGAAAATGTTGCATGCAACTTATGAAGGGTGAGTCATGTTCCTCCCCATCATAGGCTCAACTGCACTACATGCTTTCATGTAGTTGGCCACCCTCAAGCTAGACCATGGTGCCATGAGGGAATTTTACTCAACAACATAGGGTGGAGTTACAAAGGCCATCCTTCTTGCATGTATGTCTACTCTCTGTGTTGGTCTTGCACCTCGACAAGAGCTTCCTCTCGACCACTTATTCATGTGCATCAGTGCTTCTGCTTCCTCTTCACACGTCTTTTCCATGGTGCTTCCTCTCTCCATGAGAATGCCTCTCCCCTTTTTTTGTGCACGAGTGTTTATGCATGCTCTTTTCTTATATTTCATGATTGTGTATGTGTGTGTGAGCTTCCTTGAAATAATTATTTCAGATTTATCCATTGAGTTAAGCCATAAGCTTCTATTTATCCCCCACGAGTATTCTAATGGTATGTTTCCCATACCTCCGAGCAATTTTAGTACGAATACCCAAATACTTCTATAACTACTGGCATTAATTACTAAACCTTTCCATTTGATATTTTCATGGGGAAAGTTTACAGTCTAATATCTCATAATCCTTTAGCATAGTCAATAATTCATTAGCAAGATTAATTATGCAAACCCCCTAGTTGGTTCCCTCCTCCTTATGGCTTCTCGTGGCCTATATCAAGGTTTCACCTCTTCATCAACTAGTATTAGATTACGAATTATTCAATCTTATTTCCCATTTAGATTTATACTCCCATACAAGGATCAATAATACAATTAAATCCAGTATTAGTGGGTTTTTATTGGGTGTGTTATAGTCTCCTCCACCTTAAAGGTGTTGGACATTGGATAAACCAACGCTCCCTGTGTGTTTCATGACATGGATTAAACCACCTCTTATGGATCATTATCTATGGCAATGTGATCATTGACTAACACCTATGGGTTTTGGTCTAACGACAATCATGGTTCCCAACAAGTGGTATTAGAGCGTAGGTCATGAGCTCGATACACACACGGCTTGCGTTGGGGGCAATATTGTTGGACATTAGATAAACCAACACTCCCCGTTTGTTTCGCAACATGGACTAGCCGCATATTGTGGATCCTTAAGCCTCTAGAAGTAGCTATCCTCATTTATTACCTAGAAGTATTTTATGGTGAGCCCAATTTCCATCTACGACAAAAAGATCCCTAAAATATCATAACTTACTAAGAGTATACCATTAAAATTGAACATAATAGGATTGTAACCAGTAAAGTAATTCAACTAAGTTTCTATAACGCTCACATTACCAATAATGAACCTAGAACCAAGTGTAACATAACCAACCTTGTAATACCTAGTTAGGGTTGTGAGGTTTATCTAGACCTGAATTTCAAGGTTAATTATGAAGATCAAGTTATCAATTGTTCTCTTTCTACAACCACTTCAAACCTCATTTCTGACTTCATCGTCATATTCTGCTTATTCAGAGCTTTCAAATGATATAAATTTTAACTTATTCTAAGCTATGGACTCAAATGTAGAAATTTAATGTGTAGATTCAAACTGCTCCTGAAATTTACTAGATCACAAAACTTGAAGCTACTCTACTCATCCACGAAAAGAAAATCATGATTGAGAACACAAATCATTAACATGCATCAATATTCAACATACATACACAGAGATTTATCTAGGGGAAAACAACTTCTCAAAACCCTTTACTGTTTGTATTGCATTAATCAAAGAAAAAAAAAGAAATACAATGTTTGCTCAAGCCTGAGCAACCCCTGCACTAGTATAATCTATCTCACTGCCTCATAGACTGACTCAAGCCAATACTTAGCCAATTTCTCAGCCTTCCAAGCTCCTATTTCCTTGTGTTTTTTGATGAGGAATTAGCCCCCTATTAATTAGGGAAATTACTAATTGAGAATTGTGCAATTCCTTTAGGCCCTTCTTTTATTGTTTGCACCACATGTACAACTTGGAAAATTCTAAAACTGATAGTACACTACCCTTGAACTCCAATCTCAACTGGGTAACTCGAATTCTTTGCATGCATGAGTTAATTTAGGCTAATTGATCAGTTAACTGGATGATTACTCAGTGTGAAAAAAGTTACATGCCCTTGACTGAACCTCCACTAGTTCTACTAATAGTGAGAACTGGTTACACTGACAATAACTCAAATTAATTGAAATAGATTGCTACAAATTAGCAATCAATCATGTGGAACTAAACTCAAGTGTCTACAACTCAAATTTACTGAGTTAACTGAGTGACAAGAGCAATGTCACCTCAGTTAACTACCTCCAAGTATTCTGCTGAAATTGAAATTTGAATTTCATCTAATTTAATCAAGGCAAAATTAAATTAGGATTTCTTGTTGCATTTTCAACATCAAAGCTATGCATGTTTAAAGATTTCCCCTTCAAGGGCCATATCATCAATCCATACCATCATGTGCCCTTATCTCACTAGCCCACATCTATCTATCCAGTTCACTGATATATATATCAACTTTTGTCCCCTGCCCCGCCATGAAAACCTTTATTAGGTAGCATAATTTACAACTCTTTTCTTGACTTGACATCAGCATATACTGATAGAACATGACATAATGTCCACTATCAATATCTTCTATTGTCTTCCTGACCTCCCTTGACCATCAAACCATACCCTTTTGATGCAAGCTGTGGAATCAGATGATGATTGATATGTTGATACTCCAATATCCCAACAGGCTCAGTATTGATGGGCCATCAACCCAACATCAAATTTGTCGATGGACTAATAGGTTGACCACCTGATGCCCAACCTGTCGATGAGAAAATGACCTGATAGGCCATGTCACCTGTCATCATGGTTGCCACCTGAACACCACCTTAGGCTGTTGCAATCTCTAATTCCACATCATCAAGCCACATTAGCCTATGTCATCTCCATGTTGGTGCCATGTCGACACCATGTCAGTGCCACACCATCCCCACGTTGACTCCATGTCAACATCATGCTTGTTGTCATGTAAACATCTACCATATCAGGGCCCTTATTTAGCTCAGAAGTATTAGGAGGAAAGTCTCAATAGGAGGATTTAGATCTCTCGATGGCCTGATATCTATCATTTGATGACCCCGACCATATATCATCATTAACTAATGGACAATGTCATATTTCGTTAGTGTCAAGGAGTTGGGTCAATTTCCTCCCGAAGAATTCCCAAAACTCAATCTCCCTATCACTTGACCCGTCCTTTGATGACTTTGAACTTCTTATCTCCATTAACTATCGAACAATGTGGGTACTATTAACATCGGGGGGTTTTATGCCCAATAGTCTCCAATGAACTCTCTTGGTCATCAAAAACCAAAAGGCCAATGGCTTGACATTTCGATGTTTGGTATCCCAATAAGTTGATATCACAGGGCCTATTGGATGATCCAAAATCCATAAACTATAGTTTAATTATTTAGAGTGTAATATTTAATTATCAAGAATATTTAATTAAATATTGGAGACATTTTAGAATAGCTAGTTTTTATAAGAGATATGACATTTAGAAAGGTGTCGTTTCTTAGGAATTAATTTAGGAAAATATTTAGGAGTGTTGTTGGAGTGAATTAAATGTGAATGGACACTTGTAAATGAATTAAGTGATCCATAACAAAATTAGTTTAGAACAAAAACTTATTTAAAGCTTATTTCTCTCCTCTTACAAGAGTGTTGAGTGATTGTGTGTAAGCTCTTGCAAATTTCATGTAATTTCTCTTTTCCTTATTGACAAAATTTGTGTGTGAGAGGGAACTTCTGCTATTAGAAGGTGTGAAGAGGAGATTCTAGATCTGCAGGATTTTGGAAAATGCCATCAAATGGATCAATTGTTGATTGGTATGAACATTGTTCAAATTTTATTAAGGAAAATAATTTTGCAGCTTCCGTGTTAATTTCATATTTTAGATTTGAATATTAAAAGTTTCATGTCATAAATTTTCTATTAATTTGGAATTTCCTCCCGTTATATTTTTTTGAGCAAATGATTGAATGAAAATTTGAAATCCATTCTTTTGTTTTGTGGGATCTCGGATCCATTCTCAAAAGGAGAAAACCTTGTGAGAAAAGATCCTCCATTACCGCATGAATATTTTGACTGCAACTAATGGTGTACTGAAAGTTGTGGGAGTTGAATTGAGGCCTTGGAGAGTTTCCACCTAATGAAGCCCACAAGAGGCCAACGCTCTTTACCACTGTATCTTTGATGAATTTGATATAGACCGCAACAACAAAATCGACCCCAACGAGGTGATCATTTCATGGGTGAACAATTATAGGTAATATGCGTTGAATATTTCCATAGTAGTATAGTTCCAAGGATGTAGTCCAACAGTTAGGTGGGGAGGTTTGGTCTTCACAGGTTTTGTGAGGTCCAATCCTGGATAAGACTATGTATACTTAAGAGTTGTTCCAAAAACGATTTGTTGAAAAAACAAAAAAAAAATGACCACAGTATCTAGGAGCCACAATTCCATTGTAGTCACTTGGAAGATAAGCGAGCCCCCCATCAAAGCATAGTGGAGGCAGTGTAAAGGCCCATGTGGTGTTGTATACAGGAGAAGCAATTGTGAGAAAATCGCTTAAAGAAGAGCCTAGATAGTGTGACCATTTTTTGGTAGTTCTGTGTTTTGATGGAAAAGAAACCGCATAAAAGCTACAAAGAAAAGGGCGCACACAACATTTCCTTCGAATATCCATTATTTAGACATTGCACCATTTGATTCTTTTTTATCCTTTTCAAATTGAGATTTACATCCAAAAACAAATCTGAAAAATCTGTATTAATTTCTTGATTCCAGTTTCGATTTGTTGTCAATAGTTTGCATAAGCGTTGAGCCAACTTGTAGCCAGTGTGGAACCCATCTGCTTGGAGGATTGTGTGGGGACAAGAGTTGCATTGAGAGCTCTCCAACAATTTTTTTAAGGTGTGTTTTAAAATTTGAAACGACAATTCACGTTTTGAAAGTGACTTCATAAAACTTTTTTAATGGAAGTTTAAAAAATGGATTAAAAAGTAAAGTATATTAATAGATAGATAAGGTGTAATTTGTAATTTTAGTAGAGAGAAAAGGTGTGACTCCAGGGGACAGCCCAGTTGGTAATTTGAGACTAGTGAAATCATTGGAACTTGAGAGACCCATGTTCAAATGCCCCTATTGAAAGTTCAGGCTATGGAGAGGAGGACATGTCGTAGCTTGTCAAGCGGCTACTAGGTTCCTCTGGTTACCCAAATAAAAAAAGGATAAGGTGTTTTATTTGTTATAAGGGGTAATTTTGAAATTTGATTTTTTGTAATCTTGGAGTGATAAGTGATGTGTAATATTTTTTTTTTGGAGTGATAAGTGGATTTTTTTTAAAAAGGGAGATCATTGTTGTAATTAGAAGTAAAGTTTTACTTTAGGGGGGTTGAAAAGTCAAATTGCTAGAGTCAAAGCAGTAAATTGTAAGAGCATTGTAAAAGTCAACTTTTGAAAGTTTCGTTGTAAAATCTTCAGAAACTGACTAGAGCCAAGTGCAAAGCTCAAACACTCTTCTCCTCAAACGACTATACGAGGGTCAAGAATAAGTCCTGATAGATTTTTTTTGTGACATTGCGTCTGGTGTGTTGTCCATCTTATTTTTGTGGTGCATGATCTATCTTGGTGCATACATTTACTTTTATGATGTTCAAGCTAGTATATTTATTTCATGAGTCTAACAAATTCGAAGTCTCAAAGAATTATATGACATGGAATAGGCACATATAAAGCACATTGATATACAATGAACTTTGGAATGCTAGTGATGGTGATTTTAAACCAAAAAAACCTACAAATGCAGACTCCCTAGCTAAATGGGAGATCAAAAATGCATAAGCATTAGCATTAATTAAATTTTCAGTTAATGATGAAATGTATATTCATATAGAAAATGCTTATGATGCATGGTCTGCTTGGAAAATATTTAAAGATTTATTTGTTAGGCCCCTATACTACTAGTGTAACCCCTTACTGTTATTAGTACAACCCGCTTATTATATTGTTGTACCCATGTAGTCCCCATATTGTTATTATTGTGTATTCGCTCCCAACTTACCAAGGCAAGTTAAGCTCTTAATTCTTTTATCAACCCAGGAAAGTACACTTAGAGGTGCTTACCTAAAATATATAGATCTAGAAGGATCTAAGATTCTAATGGCTACCTAGTGGACTAAATTAACAGTGCTTTCTACAAAAGATCCTTAATTGTCCTTTTTAATCACTCAAACATCAATCTAAATGAAACAAATCCTATGAAATTCTAGTTGCAAGAATAACAAAAGCAGAGTGTTGATGATTGATTATAATCCTACATTCCCTTACAAGAATATTGCTTCAAAGAATTTTTACAATCACAACAATCCAAAGTATTTTCAATTTAAATCACACAGTGAATAAGATGAGTAGTGTTATAAACCAATATCAGTTAGATCTCTTACAAGAATCATTTACCAAACTAAAAATTGAATTTTAAAACTCCAATCTTAAATCACTTTGGAAATAAAACTAGAACTATCCTTCAAAACTAAAGCTAGCAAACAAATCTGGAAATTGTATGACAACAGCATATAAATATCAATTTCAAGATCAAGATTAGTTGAGTCCTCTTACAAGGCTCTCTCTTCACAACAAATTCAAGCTCTCTTAACTGATAACTCTGCTAACATAACTTTTAACTCTGAACATGAAATGACTAATTGCTAAATTCGAATTTGCAGCTAGTAAGAAAAACAGAGTAAAGATAAAGTGTACCAGCAAAGTGGTGAGGGCCCTTCAGCACTCCACAAGCACACTATGAAATGATTCAAAAGAGTGTAGCTACTAAATCTTGAGACATAAAATTTTTGAAGAAGTTTGTATTAAGTCTGGAATCAAAGATACACAAGCTGTCTTCTCATATGTTCATAAAAACCATTCTAAAACATAGTTTTCCCATATGGGTTATTTATCATGAATTCTATAACAAAAGCAACTATTGTTTCTCCATCTAATACTAACAATATTCTATTAATTACATCCCAAGGAGGTTGAATTTAGGTCTATTCCTCCATTTATGCAAAAATTGTAAAACTGGAAAATATCTTGTGCACAAAAATCAGGAAAAAGTGATGAAGTGGTTGGGTTTGACCAGCTTTGACTAGACACTTGTTTTCTCCAAAACTGAAAGTGAATAGTTGTTTCACCATCCTTGTACATTGTACTTTATGCCCATAATCCTCAAATTTTCCCACCTGTGGTGCAACGTGTCAAACAATGAAGCAATCACAGGTTGTTACAACTTCCTGTGATTTTTCTTAAAAGTGTCATTTAGATATAAAAATTTCAATTATTAATCCCAAGCTTAAAATAACGAAAATGATAACATATGAATTAGTTTCTAAGGATTATTGTTGAATAATAAAGGTTAAATGGCCAAGAATGATAGTTAAAAGATGAATTTGGAGGGGAATGGACAGTCAAATTTAGATACCAACATCCTCCCGAACCTAAGAATTTGCATGTCCTTATGCAATCAAGTCCTAACCTGTCAAGTGTTGTCTTCTGTTGCTGCCTCTTCCTCTGCTACTTCGAGTAGAGCATTTATCTTCATTTGTGCTTCATATTCTATTTTCAGGATTTGATACTTGGTCTTAATTTCTTTCTTCTATTTGTAAAGTTTGTAGGCCTTCCTACAAATTTGTATTTTATAGGTTGAGAGTTTCTTAACTTTCTTCTTCAGTTTTTCATTCTCTGCTTGAAGCTTTTTGCTTTGTATTTTAAGTGTCTCATGTTTTTCTTTTATTACTCTTTCTAACACTTCTGATTCCTTAAGCTCTTATTGTAACTTCTCAACCTTTTTCTCCAATCTTCTTCTCTTTTTACCTGAAACCTGTTGTTCATGTTGCTCTTTTTCCTTGTCTTTATCTTCCAGTCCCTGTACATAGTCATATTGTGCTTGTTGTAGGACATCATTTTCCTCCAAAACTTTCCTTTGTTGGCCAAACTTTCTTTTCCTGGATTTTCTTGTGTAAGTAGTACAAATTTTGTCTTGGTTGGCTCTTTCAGCATCTTCCCTCACCATCCTTCTTGTCTCAACGTTGCTGGTGGATGGAATAGAATTGCTTTGTCTAAATTTTGAAAATTTTTCCTCTATGGCATCTACATCAGTCATTGGTTTTACATGTTGCTGCTCTTGTAAATTATGTTGTTCCTCTTATGGCTCTTTCTGTTCCTCATCAGTGACAAATTCATTAGTTATCAAGAATCTTTCCCATGTTGTACCTATCTTTTGTAATTCAACTTCAATCAGAATTTTTATCAAGCCAAAATGGTGTAAACTTGTATCCTTATTCTTCCTTTGCTTTTGCATAGTCTTAGACATTTTTGTCAGGCTTTGTAAAATAAAATATGGCAGACTTATAGTACAATCTCCTCTCAGATGCATCAACAACTTAATATGATAGAGGAATACAACAAAGAATCTACCTTCACAAGTTATAAATTTTTGAATTATATAAACCATCTCATCCCATGGATGGATTAACCAGCTTCTAGGAATCCCTAATTTCCAATCAACTGCTGATAATCTTGACCTAGATATAAAAGGTGCCCATGTTTTCTGTTTAAATTGTTTGGTTTTAAAGTATTTTTCTCCTTCTAGGCTTATACCAATTGCTTGAGCAATGGTGTCCTCTGAGACCCTAAATGACAAGTTGCCTACAGCTGCCCTCTCCCCATTAAATGAAGAAGAAAATTCTTTTGTTGTTGGCTTGTTATGCCCACTGTGTTTTTCTAAAAATGACAGCCAACGTTTTGCCCTAAGTATATCTACACAGTCTTTATGATATCTGGAAGGGTCAAACTGTAATGGTTCTGCCCGATTTGCCATGAGAGGAAAGGAAAGACTATGTCCTGTTACCCTGTATTTGAGAGGAATTGACAATTTGTAATGGATTCTACTATAGTAAAGAAAATTTACTGCAGTCCTTCATGCTGTAAAAAAAATTACCAGAGTGTAAATCAACTACCTGGGCCTGAGTCTTATGCAGAATTCTTGGAGGATGCTGCCAATAAAGCCGAAATCTCCCTCAATTTGATTCTGGTGGGTGTCATGCCCTCTTACTCGTATGTTGACAGTGTTATTGTCAACATACGCGTAAAATGCTATTTGCTTATAAAATCAACTTATAACCTTCAGGACAAGTGTTTTCTACAGGGAATGTGTTTTCTTTCTTCATTCATGACCTGTTTATGCACTAAACCCTCAATTTCTCCACACAGCCTTTCTCAAGGGTTTTTAATGATGTCTTCGGAATCCTGGCAGCGGTGAAATGACTTACACACAGGTGTTTATGATGTTTCCAAAGTCCTGGCAGCGTAAATTGCTATGATGGCTATGGAGTCCTGACAACGTAAATGGCTATGATAGTTGTGGAGTCCTGGCAGCGTAAATGGCTATGATGGCTCACACTCAAATGCTAATGATAACCTTTGGTGTCCTGTTTTACGGCCCATTATATAGCTTTCAGGTTATAAGAGTATTAATTATGATGACTTGTTGATTGGATCGTTAAAATTTTCTTATGATCACTTACCCTTAGTCGTTTCTTGCTTTAAAAACGAAATTTTTAGGTTGAAAACCATACAAATTTCGTAAATTCTTCATGACCTGTGTTGTGGCTTATAAATCCTCTGTTTTATGACTTGATCTCTTTGAAAATTCGATCCTTAAGTATGCAATTCAGTCTTAGGTTGGATGGGTCTATTGGTATCCATGACTAGGTTGGATTAAAATTGTATATACAGGATTAAGAAAATATATACAAGGTAAAAATAGGAATATATACAAGATAGAATTGTATGTTCAGAAGTAGAGAATGGTTATGGTTACAGGATATAGATAGAAGGATAGGATATGGATGTTATAAGATAGGCTTGGTATTTAGAAACTAAAGTCAATTATTATCATAATTCATCATCTAAAAGTCGAAACTAATAAAAGAAATTAAAATACTTAAAATGACAATTCTTACAGCCCTTTAATATCTCTGTGTTGGAGCTGGCTGTTGTTGTTTGATATGGTTAGGCAGAATGTAATGGTGTCCATAAAATGTCTATCTGCTTAAATTCCAGTCTTTTCTTTGCAATATTCTTCATCTTGAATGTAAGCTTTCTTGTTGTTGTCTTCTTCTTTGCGATCTTCTTCATCTTGAATGTAATCTTTCTTGTTGCTGATGTAATTTTCCTTTGAACAGATCCCATTGTAAAAATGTCCTCAAAATAGATCCTTTACCTTAAAATGATAACAAGTTCCTTCTGAACAGGTCCTTTCTGAGAAGTTATGATTACAGGTCCCTTGCTGAGAAATGAATGATAACAGGTCCCTTCTGAAAAATGAATGATAACAGGTCCCTTCTGAAAAATGAATGATACAGGTCCCTTCTGAGATATGTTCTGATAAGCTTTTTCTTAAGACTTGCTAAAAATGAAGACAAACCTTTTTCTCTGCTGGAGATAGATAAACTTTGTAGGAAAATAGGAAAGCATGAACAAGTTTTGGCTTCCTTCTCCCCAACTAATGGTTTGACTTGTCCTCAAGTCATGGTGTTTTGCTCTTAAGATTCAATCTGAAATGACTTTTTCTTTTCTGATTTTTGTACTCAAAATTTAAAAAACTAAGAATTCTTGCAAGCCAATTTCTTGGTTTTCTCACATGAATTCATGTTTAGACTATGCCTAATCTGGTTTTCATAGCTAAACTTCTTTTTTTCTTTTCTTTTTTTAAATTCTGAAATCAAAACAAATTAAGGTTTGGATATTACAGCTGACTGTTGTAGTATCTGTACCTCCTTTTCCTATGAAATAGTTCTCATAAAATCTTCTATGTTAACCGGCTTATGGTAGATTCATAGCCTGTGTCCATTGACAAGATATGCCTGTCCTTCTTGATCTATTGAAGTTACTTTGACTGATCCATTCTCGAAGATTTCAAGGATTTCATAAGGCTCCATCCAGTGAGTAGTGAATTTAGCCTTATGATCCTTGAATTTGGAATCGAAGAGCAATGCCCAATCGCCAATTTGAAATTCCTTCTTCTTAATCATTTTGTCATGCCATTATCTTCTTTGCTGTTGAATCATTATTTCCCTTTGCACGGCCTCTTGTCTCATTTCATCAAGTTGGTTTAATTTCATGATCCTTTTTTACTGAGCTTCTGAAAGGTCCATCCTTAGATATGCTGCCAATTTATATGTATGTATTTGGAATTCTATTGGCAGCATGACCTCTTTACAATACACTAGCTAGTAGGGTGAGAACCTCGTTTTATTTTTCCAAGTAATTCTATATGCCCAAAGTGCTTCATTGAGCTTGTTCGCCCAATTCTTTTTATTTGTGGCCACTGTTTTTGTCATGATGCCTTCTAATGTTTTGTTTGTAGACTCTACTTGGCCGTTGGTCTGTGGATGATAGGGCGTGCTTCTTCTATGCTTGATTTGGTACTTCTCTGCTATTTCTTGAACCAGTCTTGATGTGAATTGAGTCCCTTGGTCTGTGACTATCTCTCTAGGCACTCCATATCTAACAAAAATTTCTTCAAATTGGAAATTTACTACTGTTTGTTTAGTTTCCCTTACAAGTGCCTTTGCTTCAGCCCATTTAGTGACATAGTTGGTACATACAAGAATGTACTTCTTACCTTTAGATGGTGGATTGATGGATCCGATAAAATCAAGAGCCCATTTTTCAAATGGCTCTAGATGCACTTGCGGCTGGAGTGGCATTTCATCAGAGGTAGTTGATCGTCGTGCTGGCAGTTGTCACAACTTCTTACATACTTCTTAGTATCTTTAAAAATTGATGGCCAATTATAGGCAAGGCTAAGAATTTTGTGCGCTATCCTCTTTGCCGCAAAATGGCCACCACAAGGTTGATCATGGCAAGAGGTTAGTACATAAATTATTTCATCCTCTCAAATGCATCTTCTAATAATAATGCATACCCAGTGTAAAATAAATCACCATTAATCCATGAGTATCTTGCGCTTTGTTTGATCAGCCTTTTCTTTTCCTTTGAGCTGAATGATGGTGGCACTTTTCCTGTGGACAAGTAGTTAGCTAAATCAACATACCATGGTGTTAAAACTGAAATTGCAAACAAGTGTTCATCAGGAAATGAATCTTCAACTTGGACAGCTTCACTTGGATTTTGAAGTCTAGAAAAGTAGTCTGCTACCTAGTTTTCTTTCCCGATTCTATCCAGTTTGGTGATATTGAATTCCTGCAATAAGAATAACCACCTGGTGATCCTGCCATTAGTAATAGGTTTTTTCATTAAATATCGAATGGCGAAGTGGTCAGTGTGAACTAGGACTTCATATCCAGTTATGTAGTGGTGAAATGTGTTCACTGCATGTATTATTGCGAGCATTTCCTTTTCTGTAACTGTGTAATTAAATTTTGCAGGGTTAAAATTCTTGCTAATGAAATAGATGGCATATGTTGAACCATCTTCTTTTTGGCCTAATGAAGCACCCACTGTAGTGTTAGATGCATCAGTTGAGATATGATAAGGTAGTGTCCAATTAGGTCCTCTCAAAACTGGAGCAGTGGATAATTTTTCTTTGAGCTTCTCAAAAGCAGTTTGACAATTACCATTCCAATCAAAAGTTACATCCTTTGCAAGAAGTTTAAACAAAGGCAAAGCTATCTTACTAAAGTTTGCAATAAATCGCCTGTAATAACTTGCATAACCAAGAAAACTTCTTACATCTTTTTGATTTGTTGGAATTGGCAATTCAACAATGATTTGTATTTTGGTTTGATCTACTTCAATTCCTTTGGACGAGATGTGATGCCCTAAGACTATTCCTTCATTCACCATCATATAACATTTTTCATTGCTTAAGGACAAGTTTGTTTCTATACATCGTTGTAAAACTTTTTCAAGATTTTGCAAAGAGTGGTCAAAGGAGTCACCATATACTGAAAAATCGTCCATATATACCTCAACACATTCATGGACCAGATCTGCAAAAATAGCTAATACTTCTCTCTGAAATGTTGCTGGAGCATTACACAGGCCAAATGGTAACACATTGTAAGCATATGTTCCCCAAGGACAGGTAAATGTTGTTTTATCTTGGTCTTTTGAGGCTATGCTGATCTGGTTGTACCCGCTAAAGCCATCTAAGAAGGAAAATGACTTTTTCCCAGCTAAAGTATCCAATACTTGGTCAATAAATGGCAATGGAAAATAGTCTTTAAGGGTGGCTTTATTTAGCTCTCTGTAGTCAACACAAACTCGCCATTTACCATTTTTCTTGGGTACTATTACTAGTGGTGATACCCATTGGCTGTCAGAAATGGGGTATATGAATTTTACTTTTAATAACTTTTGCAATTCATCTCTGACAATTTCTTTGAGCATAGGGTTCATTCTCCTTTGTGGCTGCCTCACTGGCTGAATGCTAGTGTCTGTATAGATGTGGTGAGTGCAGGTTTCTGGGTGAATTCCTTGCATATCCATGTAGTCCCAAGCGAATGCTTTTTGGTATTTGTTCAACAGATGAATCAGTTTTTGTTCTTGAGATGTCTCTAGAAATGCCCCAATGTTCAATGTTTTTCTGACATTTCTATTGTCTTGCTTTGCGTATTTGTAATGGAATTGATTGGAAAAATTTCATCAAATATTGCTTTCAATGAGTACATCATACATGTTTCTTGAAAACTTTGTGCCAACATGTAATCTGCAGTAATGTATTGTTCATTTCTCAACTCTTCTGAAACCTCAGGCTGGGAAATAAACATTTCCACTAAATCTGCATTGTTGTTTTCCTCAATATCATACATTTGGTTTATGCTTAGCACAGAGTATATTTCTTCCTGATCATTGTACTTGTCATCAAGCCATAAGTTTCGTGTTACTGCTGGGGCTTGTGCTGATGGGTACAAGGTAAGTTGTTTTCTTTCTGTGCCTCTAGAAATGATCATATTACTGGATCTACATCCAATAAATGCATCAGCAGTTTCCAACCAGGGTCTGCCAAGTATAATTGGATGTCCTCCTAAGTTTGATTTGGGCTGGAGTACCAAGAAATCGACTAGATACTCCCAAGAATCTAGTGAGACAATTATATCTTCTAGCACCCCCTCAGGTATGACTTTAGAACAATCAGCTAATTCCAAAACAATTGGGGTTGTCTGTAATTTTGTTAGCTGCAAATTTTTCATTGTGTCTAATGTCATGACGTTTATTGCAGCTCCTAAATCTATCAAAGTGTTTGGAATTGAAATTTTGTTGATAATGGTTGTGACTCTAGGTACGCCTGGGTCGACATATTTCTCCATTGAAATAAAATTTGACATCACGCCTGCTAAAGTACCTATGACATGTATTGTTTTTGGGTCAAATATTTTCTTTGCCGGATTCTTGAGACACAGCTCTTTAATGGCTTTGGTATAAATCAGAATATCCTTGATTGCCTGGAGTAATGGCATTTTGACATATACATTCCTCAATTCATCAAGAACATCAAATTGTGGCAATGGTGTGGGTGATCTTGGTTGAAGTAATCTTTTTGGAAATGGAGGTGGTTGGAGTGTTTTGATTTGTTGATTCTGTTCCAAATTGTTTTGTATTGGTTCAGTTTGTTTGCTACATTGTTGATTTTCTTCTTCATCATTTTGTTTTTCTTGTTGTAACTGCATTTGAGCAGGGGAAGGTTCTTTTTGCAATGTCCGACCTGACCTTAGTTCAATGTTTTGCAGTGGTAGAGTTGGGTATGAAGGTCCCTCATCTACGCTATAAGTTGGTCTGTCTATTCGGTTGTTTGGGTTAGCTATGGGTTGAGCTGGTAACTGTGTGGGTCGAGGTGGTTGGTTGGATGGTAGTTGTAGCTGAGGTGGATTTATTTGTGGGGGAGCAGGTAATGCTTGTTGAGGATTTTGTTGTTGATAAGGTACTGGTTGTGGAGGGTATTGTTGTGGGTATGGCTGAGAATATTGTGACTGATAATGTTGGGAATATGGTTGAGCAAATGGTTGTTGATATTGTTGGGGTTGTTGTTGAGCAAATTGTTGAGGAAAAGAATATCCTCTCCATCCTTGTTGTGGGTATGTTTGCTGTTGTTGGTTAAACCAGTTTTGCCATGGCATGGGAACATTCCAAGAATTTTGAACAGGCATGTTATAATTTGTTGAATTTGGATTTTGATACATACCTGGAGGTCTTGGTTGCCATGGTCTTCTAGCTCCCATGAAATATATGTTTTCCATTTCTGCACTAGCTTCCAAATTGTAATTCTGCAAAATTTTCATCTTTGTACAGTCTTTAGTGTCATGGTTATCTGTACAAAACCCACAAATTTGCACGTTATCTAAGGGACATTCTTTCAAAGCATGTTTCTTCCTGCATTTGGGACAGTATATAGATAATTCTAACTCTTGTTCATCTTGTCTTTTCTTTGTTTTCAAGGTATCTATTTGGTTTCCCAAAGTACTCATAAGGTCTGTTTTGAAATCCTCAAATAAGTTGCCTAGTTCAGCTCTAGTTATATTTCCTGTAGTAGATTTTGTGATCTTTGATGTCATTGCTCTTTTCCCACTTCTTGTCCTACTCCTAGAGTACTTTTGGCATAATTCGGCAATCTCCTCAAAAGGTAAGTTGGAAATGTCCCCTTTACCCATGAGATTAAGATCATCTAAATACTCATCCCAGATGCCTTTAAGAAAGATTGTTCGAATAAGCTCAATTGACATAGTCCTATGTTTTGACTTTTGTAGATTATATGAGAATATTTCTAAGTATTCTTCTAAGGTCTCATCTTCTTGTTGAGTCATTGCAAAGATGTCATCTTTAGAATCTTTTGATCGACAATAAGGTTGATAGTTTTTCAAAAAGAATTTTCTCATATCATCCCAATTAGTGACTGAATGTTCACCTAATCCCATAAACCACCTAAGTGCTACTACTTTTAAGGTAGCAGGAAAAAGGCAAAGTCTATGAGCATCATCGGTATATCCATAGGTTCGGCATACTATGTCAAATTCGAATAAAAACGAGTCTGGATCTTCAGATGCCATCCCATAGAAGTTTGGCAGTACAGATGGTGGTATATTTTTCATTTTAATTTCCTCATCCATTTGCTCTCCTCTATCTTGAATTGGAAATTTAAATGTGGATTCCTTTGTTTCTGGTGGATTTTGATTTCCTCCAAATAGAGTATCATTGTTTTTTTTTTCTTCATTCTCCCTTCTTCTTCTCTGTTCTTCCATTTGTCTCTCATACTCTCTTAGTTGTTCAGGTGTAGGTCCTCTGGATCCTCCTCCCTATTTAGTCATTGTAATTTGTGATTTATCTAAGGTTTCTGCCTCTTCTTCTTGTTTTAGTTCTTGAAGAAAAATTTGTTCAGAACTAGGCTGTTGGATTTTTGTGCTACTCCCTTCAGATTTCACTACTGTAGAAGTTTCAGGTAGATTCCTTCTCTTTGCTTCGTGGGCTATTAGAATTTGTCTTTCAATGAGGGTGAGTCTTTGGCCTGATTTTAGTTTTTCCTCAAGTTTTGCCGCTGTAACCTTTCCTGTTGGAGTTATGTATTCAATCTTTTCTAATGGCTCTGCTCCTAATGGTGGATTAGTTGTTGGTTGGGGGTTTTTTTTAAATCTGCCTTTTTCATCCCTAAACCTAGACATAAATAAGCATGACTGAAATTTAAATTTAATTCTATGTTTTTGTTGTTTTGTTGATTTTTTTTTTAGTCTTTCCAGTTGCACCTCCCCGGCAACGGCGCCAAAATGTTTGGTCCCAACTTACCAAGGCAAGTTAAGCTCTTAATTATTTTATCAACCCAGGAAAGTACACTTAGAGGTGCTTACCTAAAATATATAGATCTAGAAGGCTCTAAGATTCTAACGACTATCTAGTGGACTAAATTAACAATGCTTTCTACAAAAGATCCTTAATTGTCCTTTTTAATCACTCAAACATCAATCTAAATGAAACAAATCCTATGAAATTCTAGTTGCAAAAGAAAAGTGTTGATGATTGATTATAATCCTACATTCCCTTGCAAGAATATTGCTTCAAAGATTTTTACAATCACAACAATCCAAAGTATTTTCAATTTAAATCACACAGTGAATAAGATGAGTATTGTTATAAACCAATATCAGTTAGGTCTCTTACAAGAATCGTTTACCAAACTAAAAATTGAATTTTAAAACTCCAATCTTAAATCACTTTGGAAATAAAACTAGAACTATCCTTCAAAAATAAAGCTAGCAAACAAATCTGGAAATTGTATGACAGCAGCATATAAATACCAATTTCAAGATCAAGATTAGTTGAGTCCTCTTACAAGGCTCTCTCTTCACAACAAATTCAAGCTCTCTTAACTAATAACTCTGCTAACATAACTTTTAACTCTGAACTGATGAGAATTTGTGTGAAAAACTATTCCTGCACCTGCCCTATTGTTTTGAGAGGCCCCGTCGAAATATGCCCGGGGAACGCCTTCAGGATAGAACAAATTCATGAAGGCGTTCCCTGGGCATATTTCGACGGGGCCTCTCAAAACAACAGGGCAGGTGCAGGAATAGTTTTTCACACAAATTCTCATCAGTCTTTTAAAGCCTCTGTTGGTTTAGGTTCTGGATCGAACAATTATGCAGAGCTCTCGGCCTTAAAGCTCCTTCTCTGTTGGCTCATCCAAAGGGGCATTTTCAGGATTCAGATCTTCGGAGATTCTTTAAATGTCATTAACTGGGTTAATGGTCAAAGTATGTGCAGAAATCAGATTTTAATTTCTTTGGTTGATGATATTCAGGTTCTCAAATCGTCCTTCAACAGCTTCTCACTATCCCACATATACAGGGATCGTAATGATATAGCTGATAAGCTCTCCAAGGAAGGACTGCAGATGAATCCGGGCAGCTGGAAAATTGTTGAAGAAGAGCTTGGACAAATTCGAGTGTCAGAGATTCCCCCTTACGAAAACAGGGGCGGAAATCAGGCGGGGATGTAAGAGACTGCTTGCTTTTCGCTGCTGGAGTGAGTCTGCTCCTCCAGAGTTGACTACTCCGTTTTGTCAGTGATCGATTTTCAATTCTCACACTCAGAATGTTGGGTCCCGAGATCGGTCTTCATTCTTCCTGTTGACCGTTTTATCTCTGTTGATGCCTTTTCCATGCTGAAAGTGCCCCTGCACTACACTCTGAGCGTCTTTAAACACGGTTGCTTCTTCAATTTGTATCGGATTTTTCATGTGGGAGCTTTTTTATATGGGATCGGTTCCAGCATGCTTCTTTCTCTAGTTTTTTCTTTTGGATCTCTTCATTCCTTCTCAGAAATTTCGTGCTGTTGCAAAGGTCTCTCTTTCTGCGTAGACCTGTGTTCTTTGCCTGTTTGCTTTTCTCCTTTTAAGGAAAAGCTTTAAATAGCTGAGTTTCTTTGGTTTGGTCTTTTGGACCGGAGGTCCTTGTTGAAGAACAGTTTTGCTTCAAGGCAGCGTTTATGGTCTGTTCCATACCTGCATAGAAATGCCACGCATGTGCAATGAAACTTTTTATCCCTTCAATAAAACGTTCGCTTTTTCTTCGAAAAAAAAAAAAAAAAAAAAAAAAAAAAAAAAAAAAAAAAAAAAAAAAACTTTTAACTCTGAACATGAAATAACTAATTGCTAAATTCGAATTTGCATCTAGTAAGAAAAATAGAGTAAAGATAAAGTGTACCAGCAAAGTGGTGAGGGCCCTTCAGCACTCCACAAGCACACTATCAAATGATTCAAAAGAGTGTAGCTACTAAATCCTGAGACATAAAATTGCTGAAGAAGTTTGTATTAAGTCTGGAATCAAAGATACACAAGTTGTCTTCTCATATGTTCATAAAAACCATTCTAAAACATAATTTTCCCATATGGGTTATTTATCGTGAATTCTATAACAAAAGCAACTATTGTTTCTCCATCTAATACTAACAATATTCTATTAATTACATCCCAAGGAGGTCGAATTTAGGTCTGTTCCTCCATTTATGCAAAAATTCTAAAACTGGAAAATATCTTGTGCACAAAAATCAGGAAAAAGTGATGAAGTGGCTGGGTTTGACCAGCTTTGACTAGACACTTGTTTTCTCCAAAACTGAAAGTGAATAGTTGTTTCACCATCCTTGTACATTGTACTTTATGCCCATAATCCTCGAATTTGCCCACCTGTGGTGCAACGTGTCAAACAATGAAGCAATCACAGGTTGTTACAACTTCCTGTGATTTTTCTGAAAAGTGTCATTTAAATATAAAAATTTCAAATATTAATCCCAAGCTTAAAATAACGAAAATGACAACATATGACTTAGTTTCTAAGGATTATTGTTGAATAATAAAGGTTAAATGGCCAAGAATGATAGTTAAAAGATGAATTTGGAGTGGAATGGACCGTTAAATTTAGATACCAACATTGTGCCCCATAGAAGCCCACTATTGTTATTATTGTGCCCTTACATTATTATTGTTACATCGGCTTTGATTATATTATGACCCCTTAGACTCCTATATATAGAAAGGCGGTCCTATCATTTGTTTCATCCAAGAATTATTCATTTGTGTAATGTAAAGGAGGTTGCCCCCTCGAAGAGGCTGAATTCTAAGGCGTTCATCTATCTTTTCTATCTTTTTGTGAGCTAGTTTCATAACATTTGGTATCAGAGCTTTGGATTCTAGGGTTTTGCTACTTCAAATAGGTCATCATGGAATTTTTGCTATAACTTTTTTCTGTGACATTTTAGAAGCGAAAAAAAAAAACCATTTGAGACGAAATCGCTCTGAACCTCGGGTCCGAATTTCAGAGCTTTTCGTGCTGTATTTGCGGAGATATGATCTGTGGAAGTTGGTATTTTTGTAGAATTCTGAGTTACATTCCAAACATGTGACCTTGGGAAAATCGTCATAACTTTTGTTTAGAGCTTTAGATTGCAATTTTGTAAGAAGTTACAGAAAGGGAGCGGATTGTAGTTTCCTGTGTATATTTTTTAGACCCTAAAGTCAAAAAAATGACATGTGGCACTTCATACAAGTTCGCTCTTCTGAAGAAGTCTATAATCAGGTCACCGTGGGAGATTTGGCATAACTTTTCCTTGGAGAATCCAATTTGGATCAGACTGGTGGCATTGGAAAGAGGATGCAAAGGGCTACTGCAGGTCGCAATTTTAGAACTGGAAGATCCGAAATTACAGAGTTACAGTCATTTCAATATCAAGCTCCTAAAATCAAGAAAAAGCGAGATGAGGAAGTTTGATGGCAAGGATCCGGTAAATTGGATACTACATATGGAGAAATATTTTGATCTACATGGTGTACCACTGTTACAAAAGGTATGTATTGCATCTAATTATTTAGAACCGAATCAATTTTTATGGTATAAAGGGCTTTGTTCTCATAAACCACTTGTCACGTGGTCAATTTTCACGGAGGAAATGATAGCACATTATGAGGATACAAAAAGAAACTCCTTCTTTAGACAATTGATAAATCTCAAACAAAAGGGTTCAATGGAAGAGCACATTGAGGACATTCAAAAATTGAATAGAAGGGTAAATTATATTCCAGAGAAGCAAAGGATTGATGTCTTCATAGGGACTTTAAAGGATAATGTTCAACATGAGGTTCTTTTTTTGGGAACCTGATTCATTGGAGGAGGCATTCGAGTTGGCAAGAAAAATTGAAAGCGAAATTATGGAAACAAGGAATCCCACCACTCATGACTATAATTATGGAAGTGTTTCTTCTCCTAGCCTTCCACAACCTACAAGGCTTACACCACAACAATTGGAAGAAAAAATAGAAAAAGGGCTTTGTTACAACTGTGATAGAAAATGCACTAAAGGTCATAAGTGTGCTCAGAAGAAATTATTTTACATATAGTATGAAGAGGAGGAAGAAAAGGATCAAGAAACATCAAAAGAAGAGGATATACGCCAGGACCCAACCCCCGAGAAAGAAGAAATGAATCCGACCATATCTTGTAAAGCATTGGCAAGAATTACCACTCAAACTCTCAAGATAGAAGGACATATCAAGAAGAAAAAGGTTCAAGAAGTGAAAGATCACATTGAGAAAGAAGAAATGAATCCAACCATATCTTGTAATGCATTGGCCAGAATTACTACTCCTCAAACTCTTAAGATAGAAGGACATATCAAGAAGAAAAAGGTTCAAGAAGTGAAAGATCATATCGAGAAAGAAGAAATTAATCCAACCATATCTTGTAATGCATTGGCTGGAATTACCACTCCTCAAACTATCAATATAGAAGGACATATCCAGAAGAAAAATGTTCAAGAAGTGAAAGATCACATCAAGCATCAAGAAATGAATCTGACCATATCTTGTAGAGCATTGGAAGAAATTACCACTCCTCAAACTCTTAAGATAGGACATATCAAGAAGAAAAAGGTTCAAGTAGTGAAAGATCACATCGAGCATCAACAACAAGTTCTCTAACTTTTAAAGAATAATGCCACTTTGGTGCATAATCGAAAGAAACAACAGGTAGATCAACATCACAGTGAAAAAAGTTTTGATGTAGGTGATTGGGTATTTTTATGGTGACATCTCAAGCAAGCTATTTATGAGAAGGAAATGTTGGCAATACTACATGCACTTAAGAAATGGCGACCTTACCCAATGGGAAGACACTTCAAGGTAAAAATGGATCATGATAGTCTTAAATACTTTTTAGAACAAATATTATCTTTAGAAGAACAGAAAAAATGGGTCACAAATATGTTGGGTTATGACTTTGACATCATCTACAGAAAAGGGAAGAAAATTTTTGTTGCAGATGCACTCTCAAGAAAGAATGAGGATGTGGAAGCATTGTTTTGTGCTATTTCTGTTATCCAACTAGATTGGATAAATGAAGCAAGGGATGAATGGAAGAAGGACAAAGAAGTGTGGCCACTCATTCAAAGTTGCAGAATATTCCAATTCAAACAATATTGCCAGAACTTGAAGAGGAAGGAAAATCAAATTGGAACCTGGAGCAGTCACGGAAACAAGAACCGGACAGCTACGACATCGATCAATTTCAAAGTATCTCATCAAGTGGAAGAACTTACCCGCCGAATATTCCACATGGGAGGACAAGAATTTTATACGAAAGCATCAAGAACTACTCAAGCGTTGAGGACAACACTTTTTGAAGGAGAGGGGCATGTTAGGCCCATATACTACTAGTGTAACCCCTTATTGTTATAAGTACAACCCCCTTATTATATTGTTGTACCCATGTAGTCCCCATATTGTTATTAATGTGCCCCATAGAAGCTCACTATTGTTATTTTTGTGCCCTTACATTATTATTGTTATGTCGGCTCTAATTATACTATGACCCCTTAGACTCCTATATATAGAAAGGAGGTCTTGTCATTTGTTTCATCCAAGAATTATTCATTTGTGTAATGTAAAGGAGGTTGCCCCCTCGAAGAGGCTGAATTCTAAGGCATTCATCTATCTTTGTATCTTTTTGTGAGTTGGTTTCATAACATTATTTGATACAAAACCAAAATCAAAGAGATTTGATCTTTAATTGAAGCTACTTCAAAAGAAACTAACAAAAGGGGGATATGTACTTGAGTACATTTCCATACTCAAAAACATTAAGCAATAAATAGAAAAGGTTGTATTTCAAGCAGTGGATGATAGCTTCATGAATACTATTTTGATTATTGGTTTTCCTTCTTCATATACACATTTATTATAAACTTTACAGGTGACTGGAAAGCTAGAGAAATTAAAATTTGATGAATTAAGTGAAATGCTAGCTCAACATGACAAAACTTTTGGAAAGAAAAAATAGGTTGGAGAAGATGTATTTTTTACAGAAGCTAGCACTAGTAAATCTCCAACTAGAAGTTTTAGAGGTAGAGGAAGTCAAATGGATAACAACGGACACAACCATCATACTTAGGGACCATATAGAGGACAAGGTCGTGGTCGAATTCAAGGTATAGGAAACAAATTCAACAAATGCAACCGTTTAGGAAAAGGCAACATTCAAGGCAGAGGATAGAATCAAGGCAGGGGACAATTCAAGGTAGAGGACAGAATCAAGGTAGAGGACAATTCAAGGCAAAGGAAAATATTTTAGTCAAGTTGTTTGTAAAAGATCCAATAGAGTTGGTCATTATGTTGAAGTTTGTCAAACTTTTATTGAAAAAATTCCAAATTTTCAACAACATTTGGCACAATTTGATAACGATCAAGAAGAAGATGGCTCGGAATATGTATTCACTACACTTCAAACCCCATAATCAATAGCGTTACAGGACTCCATATATCTTAAAAATGATTATGAAGATGCTTATATTTTAGATACATGGGCAACACAACATATGACTTTTCGACGTGACTTCTTTTGTACTTTTCAATGGTGTCAACTCAATTCAATATTTCTAGCAGAGGATACAAGCCACACTCCTTGTGGAAAATGTTGTCATTAGTCACGATTCAACAAGCATGGAATCAAGTTGTTATGGAGGATGGCTTAGTAAAAATCAATTCCATCGAACAGAATATGAAGACGGTCATGACAGGACATGAAGTTGGAAAACTTCTAAGAATGAAAGGAATAGTAATTCCATGGAAGTCTGATTTTGTAAGAGCAACAAATACATGTATTTTACCTATAATGTTGTGGCATGTTAGATATGGGCATTTAAACTTTGAAAGTCTCTCTCAACTTCAAAAGCAGGGAATGGTTAAAGGGCTTCCAACTTTTAAGAGAGAAAATATGAGATGTGAAGCTGCATTTATGGGAAACAAAGTCAAGAGACTTTTCCAACAAGTTCATGGAATGCAAACATGCATTTTCAATTGCTTCATAGTGATATTTGTGGACCTCTGTAGGATTCTTTAGGGGGTTGTAAATATTTTTCACTCTTCATTGATGATTTCAATAGAATGACTTGGGTTTATTTTTTGAAACAAAAGTCAGAAACCTTTGACAAGTTCAATACTTTTCGCCTACTAGTTGAGAATGAAGTTGAAGAGAAATTTGGCACTCTTAGGGAAAATAATGGAGGGAATTCACTTCCAATGAATTCCAAACTGATTTAAGGGGAAATGGTATCAAAAGAAAATTTACAAATTTCTACACTCCACAATAGAATGGAGTAACAAAAAGAATGAATCACACCTTGTTAGGGATGGCAAGATCCATGCTAACTTCAAAAAATATAAGTCATCCATATTGGGAAGAAGCAATGCATACAAAGTCTACTTAAGGAACATGTCTCCCACTGCTTCTTTGGGTGGAATTACGCCATATGAAGCATGGTTTGGTTTCAAATCTCGAATCAAAAATCTTAGAGTTTTTAGTTCAGTATGATATGCCTTAGTTCCGAAAGAAAAGCAAACTAAGTTTGATTCATGAAGTTTGAAGTGTACATTGATTGGATATTCCGATGAAAAGAAGGGGTAGCATATTTTGTCCAATGGAAAGTTTATTGTTGGAAAGGATGTTATATTTGATGAAATGAAAAGCAAGAGCACCACAAAGATAGAAAGTCTTCTATTGAAATTGGAAACTAAGGGTGATAAAAAGAAAAAAATAATGAAAAATCAACTAAGTACACACAATTCGTATGAGATTGAATGGTCTTCTTCAGAAAATGGTTCATCCAGTTCACCTGCTCCATCTGACAGTGACTCTCCACCTCCTAAATCTTCAGATGATCAAAGAACATTTGTTTATATCAGTCCACTTTATAATGATGGTGATTATTCAGATCCACAAACAATTCAACATTAACTGCCTAAATAGGCCATTCAACTTTTGAAGGATGTAAGGCCGGATTAACAAAAAAAACAAGACAAGAAGTTCACAAAGAAATGAAGAAAAAATAGCCTTAATAATAAATGATTTTACTAAGTCGTCCACATACAAATAGGCAGTAAAATATGTAGAATAGCAAAAGGAAATGGTTGAAAAATCCAAGGTAGTGATGGAAAGCAACACTTGGAAACTTGTTGATTGTCTTAAAAATATGAAACCCATTGGATGCAAATGGGTTTACTGAATTAAGTATAATCCAGATGGAGAAATTAACAAGTACAAGGCAAGACTTGTTGCCAAGGTTTTTGCACAACAAGAAGGAATTGACTATGAGGAAACATTTGCGCCTACGGCAAAATGGAACACCATCAAAATAGTACTTGCATTATCAGCTCAAAAAGGATGGAAAGTACATTAGATGGATGTCAAAAGTGCCTTCCTCAATGGAGACTTGCAAGAAGAAGTGTATATGAGTCAACCTCTATGTTTTGAAATCAAAGGATAGGAATACAAAGTTTGCAAATTGATCAAGGCTCTATATGGTTTGAAATAAGATTCGTGAGCTTAATATGCAAAAATGGATGAGTACCTTCACAATATTGGCTTCAAGTGCAGTGAATCGAATGATACCTTATATGTGCACCAAGAAGGTAAAAAAATGGTGATTTTAGTTATGTATGTGGATGGCTTAATCATTACTAGGAACAATAATGATCATATTATGCAAGTAAAGAAGGAGTTACAGGTTGGATTTAAGATGACTGATCTGGGATTACTTCATTACTATCTTGGAGTTGAAGTATTGTAACATCCAAACAATATTTTCATTAATCAAAGCAAATATGCATATGAGATACTGAAAAGATTCATTAGAGAAATTTCCAGGTCGAAAATGGGCCTCAAAAAAAAAAATGCACAACCAAAATCAACTTTATAAGAACCAATAGGATTCAAGATGATGATGTCAACTATGGGGGATGATTCACCATTTTTGGAGTAAAAAAGTAAAAAGATTAAAAAAAACTTATTTTTCAACTCGTATTTTCAACTTATATCCTTACGGTTTTACTCAAATTTTAAGTGGGAGCACTAATTGGATGCGAAATTTAATTCCTCATCCAAGAAGTACCCATGTTACATACTTTCGATGGACCTTGCTATACGAAAAATGAAAAATACATGAAAAATGTGATAACAATCACGTTTTTTCATGTATTTCTCATTTTTCATATAGTAGGGTCTATCTAAAGTATGCAACATGGGTACTCCTTGGATGAGGAATTAAATTCTACATCCAATGAGTGTTCCCACTCGAAATTTGGGTAAAATCCTAGGGAGATAAATTGAAAATATAAGTTGGAAAAGTAGTTTTTTATTTTTTCCCTCTAAAATTTGATGATGTAATCTAATCTTATTTTATTACTTCCACTATTACGTTATAATATTCCTTAGGAGGCCCAGTTTAGACCTCAAATTTTCTCTAATGTGGGATGCAATATTGCAAGCTTGTTCTCACCCCAATGGAGCAAAACTTAAACTTTCAAAATTTGAAGGGGGGGAATTGATAAGTAGTACTACTTACAGATAGTTGATTGGCAACTTGATCTATCTGAAAACCACTCATCCGGATTTATCTTATGCAATTAGTATTCTCTCATGATATATGCATGAACTAAGGGAAACCTACGAGAATGCAAAAAAAAGGGTCCTTAGATATATCCAATGGACGAAAGATTTTGGTCTTCTTTACAAAAAGGCTAAGGAATTTGTACTTGGTGGATATTAAGATGCAAATTTTGTTGGAAGTATTGATGATCGGGCATCAACATTAGGATATTTGATGAAAATGGGATCAACAATAATCCCTTGAAGATGCAAGAAGCAAGCCACAGTGGAAACTTCTTCAGCGGAAGCAGAATACACATCAACATGGGAAGCAACATGTGAAATTGTTTGGTTTTGCATAGTTTTATAGGATTTAGGAGTTCCGTGAGCAAAAGCCACATCCTTATTCATTGACAAACAGGCAACCATAAAACTTTCAAAATTTTCTAGTTTTCCATTCCAAAACAAAGCATGTGGACACAAAGTATCATTACATTAGGACACTCATCGCAAAGGATGACATCAAACTAGTAAATTGTCCTTCAAAAGATCACATCTCAGATATTTTCACAAAACCACTTGGCAGGATCAAATTTACTAAGCTACAGGAAGAGCTTGGTATCAGTTGTAATGTACTTTTGGGTCAAAGGGGGGAATGTTAGATGATCCAAAATACCTAAACTATAGTTTAATTATTTAGAGTGTAATATTTCATTATCTAGAATATTTAATTAAATATTGGAGACATTTAGAATAACTAGTTGTTACAAGATATATGACATATAGAAAGGCGTTGTTTCTTAGAAATTCATTTATGAAAATAGTTAAGAGTGTTATTGGAGTGCATTAAATGTAAATGGACACATGTAAATGAAATAAGTGACCCATAACAAAACTAGTTTAGGACACAAGCGTATTTAAAGCTTGTTTCTCTCCTCTTGCAAGAGTGTTCAGTGATTGTGTGTAAGATCTTGCATATTTCATGTACTTTTTCTTTTTCTTTTTATTCTTAATATAATTTTTGTGTCTAAGGACACTTTTTCTATTACTGCATAACTGAACACCATGATTATATCGTTGCATTTCAGGTTTATTTCTTAGCATTTTAGGTTACCAAACCCCAGGGAAGTTTAACATGCATTTTGATAGGTATTGACACCTAACTTCTCGACCACTTGGTAACTTGATAACCACTCTTGGTTGGTTCTTCATCTTGGCCCCTATGTTGACCATGATGTGACAAAGGGATGAGGTCAAAAACCTTCCAATCCCAAAATTCTCATAGAATGTTACACGAGAGCTCCATCCCCAAGTTTCTCTCTAGCCCAAGATAGAAGAGTCGATCCCCAAATTGTATCATAGGCAAGGCATGTAAAAAGGGATATTCTCCGCCTATCTTTAGAGCTAAAAAGGAATATGGTAGGGATTTGAAGTTTCCTAAAAGGATTCTTCACTAAAAATATCCTTCCCTCCATGGCCATTGTCAAACCTCTCTTTTGGGAAACCTATGAGGTCAGTGCACACAATTTTCCTCTTTTGAGGTCTCCAAACATTCTTATCCCGATTAGGGAGGACCTCCCGACAACTCAATAGTTCAATTAGGCATACATTCATGCTACTAAATTCTTTAGTTTTCCTAATAAAGGTTAAACACCTTCACTTCAAGGCAATTTATTCTCTTTATGATACTTTCACCATTTAGGAGTTCTTTTGAGAATTATACAACACTTCTCATGTAAGTCTTCACCTTATTATCAAGGTTGTTGTCCTTACATCTATGTCCAATAATTAATAGTAACTTCTTTAAATCTCTATAATACCTTGCTTCATATGTTTTGAGAAGACTCATTATTTGAGGCTCCACTCTATAATAAAAAATAAAAATTCTATTGCATCTAATTCCATATCGATGAAGGACATTCTACTCTCCACAGTAGGCTCAAAGCTTTTCTAGCTTGTCTAAGGAAAACCAAGCTCTTGTTTAAGAGTCCATGAGAGTCTTTTGCAACCGAGCAACCATTTTGGTTCTTCAAGTAGCTGAGGTGATTACTTCCCCTACCTCATTAGCCATATCTCTAACTTGATTAAGGCTAGTAACAATTAGGAACTTTTAATAGTAACTAGGATTATAGATCTATTTTCTTATTCTTGTTTCTTAAACATACATCATAAAAGCACATGAAAACACATGAGCATGCATATGAACATTACAAAGCTACCACAACCATATTTACTCTCTCATAAATAGGCATAATAGAAACCATCTTATCCATTATGCAAGAAATTCATAGACACATAGTTGATCAATATAATTTCCATTTCTTTAGATAAGATTACATTACATAATTCAAAATCCTTGGGGGAACTTGTTTGATTACAACCAAATGTTGGATGCAACTTATGAAGGGTGATTCATGTTCCTCCCCATCATAGGCTCAACTGCACTACATTCTTTCATGTAGTTGGCCACCCTCAAGCTAGACAATGGTGCCATGAGGGAATTTTGCTCAACAACATAGGGTGGAGTTACAAAGGCCATCCTTCTTCATGAACTCAAACTCATCAACCTTATTGCATGTATGTCTACTCTTTGTGATGGTATTTCACCCCGACAAGAGATTCCTCTCGACCACTTAGTCATGTGCACTAGTGCTTCTACTTCCTCTTCACATGTCTTTTCCATGGTGCTTCCTCTCTCCGTGAGAATGCTTCTCTCCATTTTTTGTGCACAATTGTTTATGCATGCTCTTTTCTTCTATTTCATGAGTGCTTATGTGTGTGTGAGCTTCCTTGAAAGAATTATTTCAGATTTATCCATTGAGTGAAGCCATAAGCTTCTATTTACCCCCCACGGGTATTCTAATGGTATGTTTCCCATACCTCAGAGCAATTTTAGTACTAATACCCAGATACTTCTATAATTACTAACATTTATTACTAAACCTTTCCATTTGATGTTTTCATGGGGAAAGTTGACAATATAATATCTCATAATCCTTTAGCATAGTCAATAATTCATTAGCAATATCAATTATGCAAACCCCCTAGTTGGTTCCCTCCTCCTTATGTCTTCTCATGATCTATATCAAGGCTTCAACTCTTCATCAACTAGTATTAGGTTATAATTACAATTATTCCATTTTTTTCCCATTTATATTTATACTCCCATACAGGGATCAATACCATAATTAATTCCAATATTAGTGGGTTTGTATTGGGTGTGTTATAGTCTCCTTGCCCTTAAAGGTGTTGGACATTGGATAAACCAACGCTCCCCGTGTGTTTCGTGACATGGATTAACCACCTCTTGTGGATCCTTATCTATGGTGATGTGATCGTTGACTAATACCTATGAGTTTTGGTCTAACGACATTAATGATTCCCAACAAGTGGTATCAGAGCGTAGGTCGCTAGTTCGATACACACCCGACTAGCATTGGGGGGGATATTGTCGAACATTGGATAAACCAACACTCCCTGTTTGTTTTGCGACATGAACTAACGGCCTCTTGTGGATCCTTATATCTAGCGATGCGATCGTTGACTAACATCTGCAGGTTTTGGTCTAACGACAATCATGATTCCCAACAAAAGGAACATCGTCCTCGATGGTCACACCATTTTAGGTGTCAACTTCAACAACATTACACCATTTTAGGTGCTCTCTTTCACTACAATAACGTTACTTAATGTTTTCTCCCCTACACTATGACATAGTCCTCTTCATCCATTCTTCCTTGTCATTATGTCAGCATTTTCTGATCACCTGTAGACCTTTAGAATTCCTACAACACTTATCAATAAACATGTGTATTAAAACATTTTTTAAGCATAAGGAAATTGCCTGATTTTTTGCAATTATGGATAAGATATTTATTTAAACATAATACTCGTATGTATGGTTATTATTTTCTTCATCAAGATTTCATATGCAATAAGTTTAGCTTATTACTTGCATTGAATGCACCCATCCACACTCTTGATCCATGGAGTGCATGAAAGTCTCCTCTTCCTAGCAATTTCTCACCATTCCAGTGTCTAGGAAATCCTTTCAACTTTCATCATATAGATTTTATATTCTGGTATTTTTTTCAAGGGTCTCATCTCATCATCAGGTTCCCCGCCTCTCAACACATTTTCTTTTATTATGGTAGGTGCCTATCTTCATTGTGGTCTTACATGTCTTCCATGCCCAAGACCAATTCACCTGCAGTAAGGTTTGATTGTGTAGAAACAATCATGAACATAAAAAAAAAAATCTTATTGCAACAATATGTAGACTACATTTGTTCAACCACACCATCATCCTTGCTCTTGCATAAATGCATCATTTTTCATATTCTTTATCCTTCCCAGTACTTCAAAAATGGTATTTATCTTTTTAACACTTCCATACTTATAGTGCTACACCTACTATTTACATCACTAAAACAATTAAACACTTGTTATCATCTTTTTCATATATACTCATTATACATTTTCCATATAAAATCTCTATTTCAATAAGGTAGCATGCACTTCAGAAAATGAAAATTGAACTTAATACTTATCTATATGATTTTCCTTTGCTCCATCGACTTCCAAATGTAACAAGTTTAACTTGTTGCTTGCATTAGGTGCACCCCTTCACACCCGCAATCTAGTGAGTGTGTGACAAGGTTCGTCTTAACTTTCTTCTTCACAACCTTTATCCATCCTTCATAGATAGATTCATCATTTCATTTGTATCACAACATTTAGTTTACATGAGATGTATTCACAAAATGTTCAGTTAAAAAAATTATTTTCAATACTTGTTTCATACAAAAGTCAAGTCTCACAAACACGAGACTATTTTCATAATGTTTGGCTATTTGGTGGTGCTATTTCCATATTTTATTATAGGCTCTCATCCCATGCCATATCCATGACACTCTACTTGCAAATTTGTATTCACACTTAGCCACAAAATATTAGTCTCCCATACATAAAATCTTTTCAATATATCATCACAATAGTAGCCCTAAAACTAGTCCTTAAGAACCATCGCATAGATGGCACTTAGTCATGTTTAGTTGCATTTTATACTAGTCAAAAGGACACATCATTACAAAATGTCATAATCATTCAATATCAACACATTATTTCAAGGAGGTATTCGTATGGAAATCAAACCCTTTTCTTGCAAAAAAAATAGATGAGCTCAAGGATGAGATTTTTTTATTCATTCTCTCCTTCACATGTAGGATTCAATTGAAATAATTTCAAAAGATACATAAACTCAACATAAAGGGATTCTTACCAAATTTCTTCGGCATATCAATCATTGTAGTATGGTTGATTTTTCTATTTATATGATTTCCATCACTATATATACATAGTTGATGGTGTCTCAAGGTTCTTTGATGGTTGAAGGCACTTCCTTGCCTCAAGCACTACTTCAATTAGCTGGCATTTTAATAGCATATTCCTAAAACCAACACTTCATCACACATCAATTGTTAGTAAACTAATTAAAACACGTGCCTTAACATTTTCTAATTCAATGACCAACTTGTTATACCCATTTATGTATTCCCAATATATTTTAGGCATGAGTGATTGATTTAGTATTCTCATTGTTATCACCTAAAAAATGATCACCTAGCAATTTCTAACTAGGTGGATCAAAATACACCATGTAGGATTAATTTTACCATAGTAAAATCACTTTCACCATAGAAAATAATTTAGTAAACCATTTTTATTAAATTATTTCTGTTAAAAAAAAACCATGAGAATAATTGAATAAATCATTATTTATTTAATTTTCTCTAGAAATGATTATTAAATCATTACTTATTATTTCTTAACACATTTGACTAAATCACCTTGGAATAAGTAAATAAATCATTATTTATTTATTATTCCTTATTCTTATTTTTTGGATAATTGTTAAATTATTATTTAATAATTATTTCAAATTCACACTTTTCTTAATCCTCACAAAGTGATTAATAAATCCTTTTATTTGTTAATCACTTCAACCATTTTCTAAATAAAGATATTTGATCATTTTTAATATCTTTTCCCTCTCCAAAAAATATAATAAAGTATTCTTAACGGCTAGATTTTGATTTGGTCAATAATATTTCATTATTTTCCAATTCCTAATTTAGCCCAAGACTTTGTTATAAATAAGAGGATTTTCCATTTATTCTTCACCATGATCATTATCATCGTCACCATTATCATCTCACAACATTTGAGCTCCCACTTGAGTTCAATCTTGCTTTTTGGGTTTTTCTACATATTTCAGAGAGAAGAACAAGATCGTTGAAGCACAAAGACATCAAAAGGACCCATCCCACAAAGGGGGATTTACAGACCCATGTTGTAAATCTTCTTCACCAGGTGTTTCAATAAAAAATTTAATTCATTTAAAAGCTTCTACTGGGTTATTACACTCTTTTCTTCATTGCTATATGTTTTGGGCTTGCATCAGGTATTTCCTTACATGATTTTATCATGTTTTATTGTAGATATGAAGCATAAAACGATCATATCTTGTTGGTAGGGTCACTTGTCACCAGTGACTTAAGTGAAACATTTTTGGTACACGTACTAAGAATTTTCATACTAACAAATGGTGACTCCACTAGTGTAGTAATTTAGATCCTTGGTGACTGTCGTTTTAGTGTTATTCAGTGTTTTTCTAGCTATTTTTAGCCTCTCAATTTCTATTTTTAGATCCACTTTGTTTTCTAGAAAAAAATGGTTTCTGTTGGTTTTCCGCATCTTTCCGCAGGTCACAGGTACCAGTCGAGTAGGAGACGACACAATCTAGGTGAAATCTGCCAAGCGAGAGTTGCGGGAGAAAAACACACTTTTTGGACTCTTTTCTGTGTTCTGGAATGCACTTCTCAGGTCAGTTTCGAGAGTTGCGGGAGAAAAACACACTTTTTGGACTCTTTTCTGTGTTCTGGAATGCACTTCTCAGGTCAGTTTCTGCATTCTGTCATTTTTCAATATATAGATATAGATATAGATATAGATATATATATATATATATATATATATATATATATATAGATATATATATATATATATATATATATATATATATATATATATATCTATATCTATATCTATATCTATATCTATATCTATATCTATATCTATATATATATTCTAGATTTGTCGATTGTGTTGCGTGTGTATTGGGAAGGGTTCCTATTCTTTCCTGAGTCACCCCTAGGCCTATAGTCTCGTAGTCATTTCTCATTGAGGAAGGAAAAAATCCCCCTAGGGTTTAGAGTACACCTCCATCATTTAGGAAAAGATTTACTAAGATGAGGAGTCTAGGGTACAACACTTTCATCCACTAATTTCTAGGATTTTTTCCACTGTTTTACATCCCTTTTGGATAGTTTTATTCATCATTTTACTCCCTTTAGAGTTTGGTGTTTCCTTCCCCCTTAGGATCCCCTTGTGAGTCCTAAGTTTTGGAGCTTCTTGCCTATCCTTTTTCAACAATATCACCTTTGATTTTTGTTGATTGTCTACATCATTTTCAATAGCCTTGTGCCTTCAGATCCTAGTCCCTTAGACATTAGATCTTTTATCCATTTATGTGTCTTTGAGTAGCTTGTTGGCCTCCTTTTTTTTAGTTGCTTGATAGCCTTCTTGGGTGGGGATTTGTGTGCTTGGATTTGTTGTTCATTTTACTATCCATTTTTCAGCATTATTTACAGTTTTTCAGCACTTTATTTTCAACAACACATGACATCATAAAACATGCTTAATTAACTCATCCACATGACACATCATTTTCACACACACGCCCTAAGGAAACGTGAGTTTAGTTAACACTGCCAAGCCAACACTTGAAATACTACACCTTAATAATTCAACACACATAGATTAAGCCCACTTGGGAACATTTATATCTCAACTATTTTGTCCTTAGTTAATCATTAGTAGGGACGAGGGTTAAGAAATTTCCTTATTTTTTGTTTCTTTTATTTTGTTTGCACAATTCCAAATTCATCGCACTCAGTGTTATTTCCATTGAGCAGTCATTGTTAACAAAGTTAGTCGTCTCCTCTTGGATTCAAGCCATCATTCTTCACAAGACAATGCTTAACATGACCACATTAGTATCTTAACATGTTAGACTTGTGCAATCATATTTATAACCAAAAATTCAAATATGTTTTATTAGTGTTAGAGTAAGTAGTTGTTATTCTCATCTTTTGTAGCTTTTTTTCCTCAGTCGGACCTTACTGGTAATCCATTCACATGTGATTGTGTAAGCATGCGACTTTCCCTAGTTGAAACATCCAATGACCTCTGAGATGATCTTAGTTCCATGAGTTAGTATTATTCTATTATTTTAGCTTCTTACCCATCCATTTCAAATACACATTCATAAACATGTGTTTACATTATGCATTCAAACAATGATCAATCATGCACATTAGCATACTTGTGCACTACATGTGCCTTTCTCATTATTTGTATACATCCATGAAATGTGAAAATAACCTACTTTATGAGAAATTATAGGCATTCAATGACATGTCTCACAGGTACAACATGTTGTCCTCTTTTATATGACATCAACAAACAAGGAACCATTTCTTCCAAGCAACATGAAATTATTAGGTGGCCATCAATATTATCCAAAGATAACCAATGTTATCTGTTGATTTAATTGCCATTCATGCATTTATTTCATTGTTGCTATTAAATTATTGCCAATGGAGTTGTTATCTACTCCTCTCTCAATACTTTGAGCATACCAAAATCATACCTACATGGCTATTAGAAATTATTGGATGTTACATGATCAGGTAGTCTCTGAGGAAGGGTTATTGCATTCCTCTTCACCAACCATTCTATTAATACTTTACTAATCATAACCTTGTCTCC
The DNA here is from genome assembly GCA_031772625.1 of Pinus tabuliformis. NCBI lineage: Eukaryota > Viridiplantae > Streptophyta > Pinopsida > Pinales > Pinaceae > Pinus > Pinus tabuliformis. The sequence continues at coordinate 1,258,119,939 of CM062820.1, forward strand.
ATAAGACTTAAGACAACATCCTAGTTAGCCTTTATAACCTTAAAATCAATGTGTTCCTAGTTACATGTTCATCATTAATCTGTGGTTAATCATTAAAATCATCTTATGACATCATACTACTCCAATTCACAAGAATATTACATGTATGCTTAATCATTAATTACATGCATCATGACAGGTTTATATGCATTTAACATTTAACTATCATCCCGCCCATCAATGCATATGCATTATTGATTATTCAATATCTTGCAATCTCATCATGTCCATTCTCTTTATTCATCAACATATAACAAATTTTCAAATTATTTAATAAGCCATTAAAATAGAAAGAAATAATTCAAGAGGTTCCGCTCATAATCATTGATGTATCACTTCGCCATATGTGCATGCAATTATCATTTCATTAGGTTGCTCAGAAGAAGTCTAGTCAACACCCTAATTATGTCCTTCACAATTTTGGCCATCAACATTCCAATTGGATTTCTTCCTTTTGTTGCATATTTTTTTTCCTTAGTCTCCTATAAGATATTTTCCACATAGGTCACAAGCTTATGACTTCCTTTTTAACAATCATGGGTCTATACACACTTTATGTTGCACCCAATTCTCTTAATTCCCGTACTGTACATTCTTACTATTATACTTCCTTGTTCTTGAACTTATGCCCTCTAATTTACCTTTTATTGGAAATTATGTCTCTAAAACCTATTATTGGCACTCCAATATGCCTTATGGTTCTATTTCTTGGCCCATCCAATTCCAGTGTTGAACAATTTATGATAAATTCATGTTTGTGGTGTATTTTTGGCCTTCTAGGTCTAGTGATTGAACCACAACGCTGATAATTTTACCTTTCCCTAAGACCATTTAATCCAAGCATTAAAACTTTAACTTTGATATCATATCTAACATACGACCCAATTCCATAATACTTAATTAGGGATGTGGGGTTTATTTAGATTCAACCTTCAAGGTTAATTATGAAGATGGAGTTATCACATTTTCTCTTTCTACAACCACCGCAAACTTCATTTCTGACCTAAAACTCATCTTCTGCTTGTCGAGAGATTTCCAGTGATATACATTTCAACTTATTATAATAGTTGGGCACAAATTTATGCCCATTTGAAGATTTGGTCCCTTAAGGGACACCTCATCAATCTGTACAGCCACATGCCTTTATCTCACTGGCCACTTCTGTTAGCCTAAATCACTTGGAGACATATCGACTTTTGACCCCCATGGGAAAACCTTTATCGAGTAGTCTCATTTACAGGTCTTCACCTGACCCAAAATTATCATCTACTGATGGAACCTCACTTGTCATCCAATATCATTCCCATATATTGGCTCCCCAAGGCCCCCCAACCATCGAAACATATTGTTCTATTGTAAACAATGGGATCAATCAGTGGCCAATACATCGATAAGAGGATAGCTTGATATGTTTATCATTGATGAGAAGAGAGCTTGACATAAAATTTGTCGATGGGTTGATGGCATGATAGGCTAGCCACTTGACACCCAATATGCCAATGGCTCAATAGGCCAACCACTAGATAATTGACTTATCGATGGGTCGATGGGCTAATAGGCCATGTCACATTCCATCCTAATTGCAACCTAGCCATTACATAATTTGAATCCACATCATCGATCTACGCTAGCTCATGTAATATTTGCGTTAGTGCCACATTAGTGCCATGTCATCCCCATGTTGGCTGCACACTAGTGCCACCTTAGCACCACGACATTCACCACATTAGCATATGCCACATCAAGTCCCTTTTTAGGGCCAGTAGTATCATGAGGAACAACTTAATAGGAGGATTTAGATCTCTAGATGACCCAATGAGTGACACCCTAATAGCTTGATATCCATCATTTGACAACTTTGACCAATTTTCATCATTAACTGGAAAATAATGTTGGATTATGTTAGTGTCAAGGAGTTGTGTTGACTTCCACCTGGAGAATCCCAAACACTTGATCTCTTGATAACCTGAGTCATCACTTAGCGTCTATGAACTTCTTATCTCCATAAATTGATAGATAGTGTAGAATCTATTAGCATCAATATGTTTCCACTTGATAGTCTCCAATGCACTCTCACGATCACCAAAATTCAAAGGCAATTTCCCGATAGCCAATGGTTCAAAATTCCAATGCGTGTCATCCCAATAAGTTGATCTCACGGGGCCTAACTCACCACCATGATTATACTATTATATTCTAGGCTTATTCCTTAACATTTTAGGTTGCCAACCTATGGGGAATTTTAACATGTATATCAATAGGTGGATACCAAAGTTTCCAACCACACAGTGGCCTGATCGCCCCTTCTAGATGGCTCTTCATCTTGGCCCCTATGTCAACCAAGTGACCAGCGGCCGAGGCCAAAGCCTTGTAAACCCCAAATTTCCATAAAATGCTACACCAAAGCTCCATCCCCAAAATTCTCTCAAGCCCGAGATAAAAGGGTCAATCCCAAAAATTTTCTCCTTGGAAAGGCATGTTGAAAGGGGATATTCTTAGCCTATCCCTAGAGCTAGAAATAACTATCACGGGAACTAAATTTGCCTAAAAGTATTTTGACTACAAAGATCCTTCCCTCCATGACCATTGTTAAGCTTCTCTTTTGGGAAACCTACAAGGTCATTACCCACAATTTTCCTTTTTTTAGGTCTCTAGACATTTTTCTCCCAACCAAGGAGGACCTTCCAACATCTAAGCAGTTCAATCAAGTGTACATCTCTAGCCTACTAAATTATTTAGTTGGTCTAGTAAATGTTGAATACCTTCACTTCAAGACCATTTAATCTCTTCACTATACTTCGACCATTTAGGATTTCTTCTATGAATTCAACAACACTTATCATCTAAGTCTTCACCTTCTTGTTAAGGTCATTGCCCTTTCATCTAGGTCCAGTTATTAACAATACCTTTTGTAAATCTCTATAATACCTTGCTTCAACTGTTTTGACAAGACTCCTTCTTTGATAATCTACTCTACAATAAAAAGATTAGCTCTTATATCTAAGTCCAAATTACCAAAGGATCTTCTACTCTCCATGGTAAGCTCAAAGTTTCTCTAGCCTATCTAAGGAAGACCATGCTCATGTTTAAGACTCCTTGAAAGTCTTTTCAACCAACCAAACATTGTAGTTCTTCAATTTGTTGAAGGGATTTCCTCCTTAGCCGTATTTCTTACTTGATTAACGCATGTAGCAATCATGAACTTCTAATAGTAACTAGGACTATAGATCTATCAATCATATTCTTAATTCTTAACCATACATCATAAGAGCACATGAAAACACATGAGTAGGCATATGAACATTACCAAGCAGCCATAGCCATTACAACCATATTTACTCTCTCATAAATAGGCAATACAAAAGCCATCATATTCATTCAACAAGAAAATCATAGATGCATAGTTTATCAACATAATTCCCATCTCTTTGTATGACATGACATTATACAATTCAAAGTCCAAAATATATAGTTTATCAACATAATTTCCATTTCTTTGTATGATATCACATTATAGAATTCAAAGTCCTTGAGGGAACATATTTGATTACAACCAAATGTTTCTTGCAACTACTGAAAGATGAGCCATGTTCCAACCCACCATAGGTTTGCACTACAATGTTTCTTGCAGTTGGCCACCCTCAAGCCAGACCATGGAGCCTTGATGGAAGATTGCTTAGAAACATGGGGTGGAGTTCTGAAGGCCATCCTCCTTCAACAACTCAAAATCATCAACCATCTTTCCTATGTGCCTACACCCCTACGAATGCTTCCTCTCAACTACCCATTCATGCACTTTAGTGCTTCTCTTGATCTACACATGCCTTTTCCATGAGTGATTCTTCTCTCTGAGAGAATTGTTCTCTCCCTTTTCTGTGCATGAGTGCTTTTGCATGATGTTTTCTTCTCATTCATGGGTCAACTTTCTTAACAAATTTCTTTCAAAGTTGTCCATCGAGTTAAGTCATACGCTTTTGGTTAGTCCCTAGAAGTCTTATAGTAATATGTTTCCTATACCTCTGAGCAATTTTGGTACTATTGTCCCACTACTTCAATAATTGTTGGAAGTTATCACTACACCTTCCCATTTGATATTTTCATGGGGAAAGTTGGCAATCTCAGATCTCATGATCCTTTGGAACAACAAATAATTTAGTGGCAAAATTAATTTTCCAAACCCCCTTGCTAGATTCCCTCTTCTTCATGGTTTCTCATGGTCTGTATTAAGGCTTCACCTCTTCATCAATGGGAATTAGTTTATAGTTACAATTATTCTGGGTCTTTTTCACATTTCCATTTAAGTGACCATATAAGGAACAATAATATAACTAATTACAATTTTAGTGAGGTTCAATATTGGGTATGTTACACCAAGGTAAAAGAACATTGCTAATCGAACTCTTTTTTTCAAACCCTATGATAGCCTTAACTAAATATATAAAGTGCATGGAATCTAATTTCACCCAATAGAACACAACAATGCAAAATAGACTTGTGAAATTGGAAAGGGCACAACAAAACAATTATCCACCAAGAGGGAATGTTGGATGAGATAGGAAAAGACATGCTTGGAATCCTAATAATTATTTAAATAAGAATTATAGTGTCCCCATCCCTTTGAAAAGCAATAATATTATATACCATGAGATGTTATTGGTGCAACTCTTGTGAAGAACCTCATGATTAGGATACTTGCCTTTAAACAAGGGTTATTCTTAGGCAAGTGACAGAAACCGTTAAAGAAGAGTCAAGTGCGATCAACACCAATAATTATATAGGTGGAAGGATGAATATCATCAACAATATCATAGCTAAGGCATATAATGTATTTGAAGATCAAATGAGTCAAATTAATGAAAAAGGTGTTGACTCTTATGTTGTTCCCAAAATATTTTCTCATAAGCCTTCTCAAGAAGAAATAAGGAGAAAGATACATGAAAACGAGTGAATCACCTATCAAATAAGGAGCAATGAAACCCAACAATAAAATGGTACTCCATATCACATGTCTGAAAAGGTCCCTAAGGATAAGCAAGCAATGTAAACATTTGGAGCTACTTGTGAATTTCCAACAACATACCTTGCAGGAATTACATGTAGGGCATGTCAATGTTGATTTATTGTAGTACCTACCTAAGGAACATGTGTTGGTTCCTTCAAATGAAATCCTAAAGATACAAGCACAAAATGAAAAGGTTAATAATTTCTTTGTGTTTGATGAAGTTAATTAAATTCTCGTTGAAGATGTTCCTATAGTGTTATTTTATCTTAGGGCTATATTGTTCTTTTCTTTGATAATTGCATTTCATTATTTTCGTATTTAAATTCACCCCATGGCATCATATCATTATTCAACAACATATGCAACTATGTATAAAGAAAAAAGTAATCATCAATGCAGTAGAACATAAAGGAACAATAGAAGAAAAGCATTCACCCATAAAGAGGCCAAGATTGGCCAGAGACCAGGGAAAAACCCACTATGGGGAAAACTCTTTCAAATTATTCTTCTTATTAGATTGTCATTAAATGATTCAACAAAGAGAGAGTACAATGATCCATATCTTCAACCATAAACCTATCTAGAAAATATAAATTAAACAATATCCATGACATGAACCCAACCATGCTAATAATTAAAACCCTAATTCAGGAGCATGTAATCAACTGTCATTATCTACGGTCAACTGTTGAACTCTGCAATCAACTAGCGAAAACTTTAGTCAAATGAAAAATAAAACTTTAGATTCCAGTCGCATGGAGGAAGAGACATGTGTGAAACTGAGAGCTTCCAGTCACTACCTTAAGCCTGCAAGTCCGTGGCTACATTTGGAAATTTCCTTTAGAAAGCTTGTGACTGTGACCCAAAACCCTAGAAACATGCGTGAGCTTCAGACACTGTAATCTCGGACCTGTGTCAACCAATTTCCGTGAACTTGCTTCAAACATGTGCGAGCATAACCAAGGAAGAGAATATAATAATATCTCGTGATGATGTCAAAATGAGGTTGAGGTCACTTGTATTTATAACCTTCCAAGGGTGTCCAATTTGCTTTAGGGTCGACTTGATCAAATGTGCACATGTGAGCTTTAATTAACAAATACACTTTCCCTTGTCCAAATTGAGTGCTTCAATAGTCAAAATTGATCCTCTCGAAAAGAGGAATCTCATCCCCATGCGAGAGGAATCTCATCCCATGGTTGGAATTTATCATTGAGATGCCAAATTAACACTCCCTCTTAGCTAGGGAGAAATTCCAACTGCATCATGTAATCATCACAAATATCCTATCATCAAATCATATCCAAACTCAAGTATCTCACTATCAAATGTTTTCACTACTCATCTCTACGCATCTCTTACCTATTCTTGCTTATCTCTTGATTCTCCTATCTCATATGTCGAACATTCTTGAATATAAATGCAGAATAATTTGATATAAGAGGGGAGATCATTCTACAACCCTCTATTCATTAGGGAGCCAATGCTACCACTAGGAATCACTTCCAGCGGGGAGCCCAATGCTACTACCTAGGAAACATTAGTGGGGAGCTAATTATATGACCTACATCAACATCAAAGAGCCTAGCTCAATCGAGAACAACACCAGGGAGAACATATCAACCTGGAACCATGTCGGGGAGCTTAGTCTCAACCTGGAACTGAATAGGGGAGAATATATCGACCCAAAAAATCACATCAAGGAGCACATCTCAACCTAAAATCTCATGGGGGAGCTAAACATCTACAAACCCATATCAAGCAATAGGTGATATAGGGGAGCACTTCTCAACCCATCATATTTCCCATTTATCTTCCCAACAATGACCCTCAAGAGCCATGTGGTAGAACACCTGCATCTTAATCAGCTTGGGTTGTACACCCCCAAGAACACTTTCAACCTGTTGGCTAAATGAGGAGCAATATTCCCAATAAGCCCAACTTGTGGGAATGATTCTAAATGGGGTATACTCTGAAAATACCAAGATAGGGGAGAAACATCTCCAACCCTATGGGTAACAAATAGGAGAGAAACATATATAACCCTATTATCCAAATATCCCTCAACCCTAGGAGCCCTCCATCTAAATTCCTCACCCTAGGAGCTCAGACAGGGAGGAAGAGTTGGCTCAATGTTCTCGATCAGTTCCGCTCTCTGTAGATTAGAAACATATCATCATGCTCATATCTGGTAATCATCATGTCTCAATAGAAACAGTATCTTGTTCATACAAGACGTCAAATCAAAATATATATCACAAAAAAAGATACCTTATTCATCCTTGGAGGTGCCAACCACAAGCCTAAGCTTGTTTCATATAGAATATTATATCCATGAAGACATCTTAGTCTCATCAATATACGAGGTTCTCTTCCAATTAGATCCCACTCATTATTATCACAATGTATCCTTGTCATATTCAAAACTTTCCCTTACAACTCTCTAAAGTGCTTCTTCATCCTGCCTCATAATTAGCCATGCTAACAACGTCGTACTCAACCTTGATCGTGCTTACAACTACGAAATTCTTATCTAAAAATATCATGGTGGATCTCATTGTAAGGCAACACCCAAATGTGCTCATCTCATCAATAACGATCCCAAACAACATCAGTACATCCATGCAACCACATCTTATAGGAATAATATTGCAGACCAAAAATTGATCATCCCATGCAAATATCTTGAAGGGTGCTTGGTGACAACTTAATGTGTATGAAGAGGCTCAACCATGAATTGACTTAGATTCTATGAAAAACACACACACACACACATATACATATGGAGGGGTGTTCTCATAGAACATCAATGCTTCAATCAATTGTTGGTTACCAAGTCAAGTTCAAGTATCTCTCTTCATGACTTCTTGAAATTCAATTGGGATGTCTAAGGATTTGCATTTCCACTTTCCACAAACTCTTCAATAGATTCACAACATATATTTTCTTTTCCAAATTCCAAAAATTCTTCATTTCGAACTTCAGATGCCATCTCCCTCTTACTTTTATCGGCAGAGGCCCATTACCTGTCAAGAATAGACCTTCAACATATAAAACCAAAATCAAAGTCATACCTTGGACCACTTTTGAAGTAGAGGTTTGGATGGGAACATCTTCGTAGCTTCACCAGATGACTACCAATACAGACATACTAGGCTCGAGAAGCTTGCTTCATATAATGCTTTATGTAAACATAACACTTAACCAAACCAATATGCTCAATATTGTGCAATCAAATCAACTAAGTCAGCTTATCAAGCCTGTTAGCTCTGCTACAAACTTCAGTATTTGGAGGACCAATGTTCAGATCGGCCATGTGTTTACGCTCAGAGGGGGAGATCGCAGCAGTCTTTTTCTCCATTTTCCTTCATCTTCTCTTTTCCCATAGCCCTGCCATATTTGTTTTCCTCTTAAAGCCTCCTCATTTCCTGTGTACAACCCCAAATCCACTAAAGACCCATATTTCCTTAGCCCCAGGCACCAAGTTCAAACGGTCATATGACCGTGACCGTGTGACCGCGCACTCTTCTTAAGCCCCTTTTCCTTCATCGCAATCGCAACTTTCCGCAGGTCTCTCATAAGCCGTGTCCTTAATAATCACCGATTGCCCCTTCGGACGCGACATGACTTTAAGCTGCAGCCAATTCTTTTATCGGGTCCGCAGTCTCGTCGCTATCGGCGATCGCATCTGTAAAAAGGCTTCCGCAACCCTTGTCTTCCCGATGCGATGTTGGAATCATTTCTCCGTCGTCCGATCAATCCTGACAATCCAACGGCCTACGCCCAATCGCAATCGCATCTTTGTGTAAAGGGCTCCCCTCTGTGACTTCCTCCGATGCGATATTGCGTTAGTCGTCGGATCCGGCTGCCCGAGATCTAATGACCCATGTCTGTTCGCGCCCGCTTCCGAACTGCCGATGCGATATTCATCGGCGATCGCAAGTCGCAAGGTCAGGGCTTGTCGTTAACGTAAACCACTCCACTCCACCGATGTGATATCAGGTTCAGGACCCGATTCAACTCGCTGCTCCCTTGTATAAAATTTCAAGTCCGCTTTTTTGCCTCCGACAGTGTATTTGCGTATAACTCAATCTTTCTGCCTTTTGCGTTTCCCGATATTGTATCCCTTCATCCGCCGATCATTCATTTTATCCAATGATAATCGCTGATCCCACTTCCACCTGTTTCCTCCCGCTGAGCTATATCTGTCATCCGTCTGTTTCATCCAACGACTCAGTTTCGTTGTTCCCGTTTCTTCCCGGTAGCCATTGCAAAGCGCTCTCCGCCGTCGATCCACGATATTCAACGGTGGATCTTCCTCCATGCTGCCCGTGTCCATAGCCTGTCCTGTGCTCCAGAAGGCGGCCAGCGTTTACCACTCAGCGCAGTTATTTTGCAACCACCGCATTTAACTAACAGAGTGGCCGAAGATTGAAAAGGATAGCCTCGAGCAGATCACTGCATTTATCAGTTATGGGGCGTCTTTCAGTTAATACTCCAGCTGCCAGAGAAGGACAACAGAATATCAAAGAAGATCAATTTTATTTACTGACACAGTCATGCTATAGCAGAGACCCATACCTAGCAGTTAGAGCGGTTGGTGATCCATTATGATCCCTCCACGCGTAGCTTAGCAGAGATATTTTGTAATGAAACACCATATATACCCAGAACAGAGATGTAATAGATTGATGAGTGTTTGATGAATGAGAGCTTATTGTAGCCTTTTAACTTCTGGAGACTGTAAATACTATGAGACCTGCAGCTTCTGGTCTTGATTTCTATTAATACAAGCTTCTTTTGCTATCACCTGCTCACTTTCCACTTCTTCTTCTTGTTCTAGACTGCGCCTGCTTGCATTTATTTGATGTGCTGTGAATTTTTGGCATCGGAGGGGCTGTCATCCCACCTCTATGTTAAAATTTAGTAGTTTATTGAAACTTGTTTGCAGGTTGCTATTGTTCAAATAGCAGAGAGCTGTCATCCTCACTGCCTATTGAATAATAGTCGTGCTGATCCTCTAACTGATTGCAGCTGGCCATCGCAGAGTTCTGTGCATCTGCTGGTGCAATCAGTCTTCTCCATCATCACCTTAACTTTAAACTGTGAGTAGTTGGTGGTTGAAAGCCTTGTAGTCTGGGGGTCTTCACCCATGCCTGGGGTAAATCATAGTAGGAGTGGTTATTCAGCTTAAAGGTGCTGCACATCTTCCATTTATCCATCATTTTATCCAACAAAAACTGTTAAATTTTTAATGTTCCTGAGCATCACTGATTTACAACCTAGGTGAGTTTCTTGGGGTGATAACAAAGCCTTAGATGCCAGATCAAAACTAATATCAAAATCATAAAATTTTATGCCAATATCCATGTGACAAACTTTTCAGACCAAATGTTAGGTGGATCTCACATCCAAATACAAAAAAACATTATCCAATCTAACTTTATCAAACCATCCTTATTATCATAACATGAATAATTTCTGCTACTAAATATGAATGGATACATTAGGGACAATACATATAAGTTCCATCCATTTATCATACTGAATCACAAATGCATATACTTCAACTAGTGTGCTACGAAATTGAATTTTAACATATAATGCTACAAACAATGAATCAAGGGAGTAAGCATTGCAACAATAATACATTTTTCCTATCATTGTTGGCTAATAACTTTTTTCTTGATAATTGTATGCTAGATTCAAGGGCATTGACCAATGTGATGCCATTGAAAGTAATGAATCAACTAGACCTTATAACAACTAGACCATACAGGAAGGTATGTGTCATGGATTCTAGAGAGATTAAAATACTAAATCTCATTAAATATTTGCATGTTAAGTTAGTTGTACATCTAGAAATTTTTATTTGATGGATATGGTCATCATTAATGTTCAAATTCCTAGGGGATAATTTTGTCTAGAAATTGAGCCACAGGTTTGGTTGGTAGTTTACAAATGGATCTATCTTATGCAACCATGCCAACCTATGTATGTATTTTGCCACTTTGTATTAAAATAACCCAAAATATTTCGTGTGGGGAACCCAAATCAACTTATGAATGAATTAATCTACATAATGGATGATGATATGGAGGATCACATGGTCCTTTCACATGCATTGTCTTGGAATCAAGTGGGAGGAAGTAATGAGATAAGTACTAAAAGTTGAAAGATTCACTTTGATGGAACATAGTCTTGACCATGTTCAAGTGTGGGTTTTTTTTACCTCCCCACAAGGTAACACAATGAGTTTTTCTTATAGATTGGAATCTGATACCACAAATAAATTAACAGAATATGAATCTTTACTTCTTGGAATTGAGTTAGTTAGACATAGAGATGATAAAAGTTGCTACAGGTTATCATAAACTTTGACCTTGTAGTATTACGAGCGAAGGATTAATATGTAATAGAGAATGACACATTAAGGAGATACAAACATGCAATATAGGATATCATGGAGTTTTTTGCTACATTTTCAATCAAGGGTGTCCCAAGGGATTAGAATGATAAGGCAGATACATTGATAGTTGTTACAACCACCTAACAACTACGTGAGATCTTCATTTGAGGGAAACTTAAGATGAAGATCATCGTTAGACCTTATGTCCTCGATAGATTTTAGCAATGACAAGTGTTTCAAGATGATTCTCGTGTAATAATTTTTATGAACAACTTGCAAGGCTTTGTTGACTGTAAAGTGGATTGGAAAATACAAGATGATGATGATGGTGAACTCAAAGGGGCTAAATTACTTAAAGACAATAGGTTTTTGAAGGGCTTAGTGATCTAGATGGCTTCAAAAAGGCTCAAAATTTAGTCTTCGTATTTTGTCGAAACTAGAACTAGAACATAGATCTCATCGTGTTGATTCCAATAGCACAAATGAAACTCAAAAACTACTTCGTATGCTCAAGATATTCGCAATCAAATTTTTGGTTAGCTTGGTCTCACTGGCTAAATTTAGCAGGTTGCTAACTAAATTTGGTGGCTAGCTAAATCTAGAGGTCCGACTAAATATGGAGAAAGCCACTAAATTTGGCAGCCATTAACTAAGTGACATTTTGGCACTGCGTGGTGGTCGAAACTGACCAAATTGTCACCTCTTTCATTTTTCCAGCTACCACTAAATATTCGGTAAACAGTTTTTTGGCCTTGTTTTTATTTATAAAAAAAATATGGGCGGCAGGCCCTATGGACCCACCAGCCATCATACTCGTTACATTATAAATAATATGTATTGGAATTGGTAGGTCGTTACAATGACAGCTTATATTTGGACAGGCAAGGTTTGAACCCACGTCGGCCAGGTAGTCGGCCTGCCATCGACGGTCCATTCAAACGGGACCCAAATGACAACGCTCAACACCAACCGACCGACAACCATTTCAAATAAAAAAACATTTGTTTTATTACTTAAATATGTGCACAAACGTGTCGACCCCAAGGCCCTCGCCTGCTCTACGTTCCAACTATTAAGCCAACTGGGCACTTTGCGTTTACCATCGGGCGTGGGGTTATAAAGCCTCGACTTTTCGTTTTCCCGACTAGCAGAGGACTGAGCTACAGAAATGAGAGTGAAAATGTGCCTAGGTGGGGAACGAATTTCAAGGGAATCTTAGAGGGAATATTCTACCAAGGAATATTCTTTATGCATAATCATTAACGAATCTTAGAGATTCCTTAAGGGTTGAATTTTGAAGGTGTCAAAATTATGTCGAGTTTATACTCAAATGAACTGGTTTTTTGCCAAGAGTATGATGGTGTAGTCCATTTATTTATCTAACCAAAATATTTCTCCCCTGTTTCCAGAAGAGAATCTTGTGAGGAATCTAAAAGATTCTCAGGGAGCCCAGATTTGAACAAGACAGATAGGGGTCAAGTTTACAGTCAAATTTCATGATTTTTCATAAGGAACATGATGGCGCAGGTAGTTCCTTCATCTGAGTAGCTAATTTTCATGTCGTTCCCAAACTTGGAGGCATAAGGTGCTTTTTTTCCATGTCTTCATTGATTTTGTTGAGATGATGATTTGATTCTGAGATTCATGTATGTCACTTTATTGGAGGATCATTGTATCCCAATTTATGTGAGAGATTGTTATTTGTCATGCTAAGGAGAGATTTTATGAGTGAGAGTTCTTATAAAAGAATGTCTCCTAGGAGAGACATGCCACTCCAATTAAGGGGGTCCATCCTTGCATTGGAAAATATTACATCATGTAGTCATCATCTTCTTGTAACAACTAATGGAGTAGCCTCCCCACTCTTGACACTGGGCTCGAAGACGTAGTCCACACTAGATGATATTCGTTACCATATCATGTATTTATGATTGCTTCATAGTTGTTTATTTTTCTATGTTGATGGTTGTTGAGTTGTTGTTTATGAATTCACATTGCTCATGATTTGACAAGAAAATGTAAGTGTCGGTAAAAGGTCATGTATAATGTGGATTTTTGTTTGAAAACACTCACAGTATCAAAGCGGTTTGACCTCTTTGCCAGAAATTGTGAATTGAGCATGGAGAAGAACCAAGATCTCTACGAGGGCTTCTACAAGATGGAAAACATGGTAGACATATTGTTTGCAGATTATGCGGAAATAATGAAAAAAAAGGAACAAGAGAAAGGGAGAGAAGAGGGCGATGCTCCATCTCCATCTTCGGATGAATATTATTCTTCTTCATCTTCTTCTCATAATTCAAATGAAGAGATCAACCAAAGCGTTCAAGTAGATAATGATGAGTTGAGGAGACTTCTACAAGAAGCAAGAGAGGAGAAGTAGAGATTGCAACTTCAATTATGAGCCACAGAAGAGGCCTTGGAAAATTTGAAGCACAATGAGGCTTAATGAAGCCACCATCATCTGCTTTAGAATTAACAACTAAGGTAAACAATGTTGGTAATTATTCATTTTCATTTTCACATGATGTGATTTATGTTGGAAGCATTGAGGTACCCATCTCAAGAACCAACATGAGACTCCTTACCAAGATGGGGTATAAAGGAGGAGGAATTGGTGTTAATGGCTAAGGAATGACTCAACCATTGCAGGTTGTACAAAGATCTCAATTTGCAGGATTGGGGTTCAATGAAGGAGAGTGTTCGAAGGCAAGAAAAGCTTCAAAGCCATTGTCGAAACCATCAAGGAAGGAGGATGCTGAGGGTACATCACAATCTTCCTGTTATAATGAACATTGCAGAGGAATAGCTAAGGAAATCTCTCATCGCTAGGCTCGCACCAAAGACAGCCAAGCAAGGTATAAAAAGTATCATTATTCTAATGTTCCTTTTGATTACAAGCAGATTGATAATGTTAAGAAGAACTTGTGGCATAGAATACCATGTATTTTTTGTGTCTTGTATAACCATGTTGTCGCCAAGTGTTGGAAAAGAATGGTAGCGAGGAAGATGATAAGATATGAAGGCCCTTCTCCACATCAGGAAAGGAAGAAGGTCTGGAAGAAGAAGAATTTTTGAAATCATTGCAACAAGAGTGGACATGAGAGAGCCTCATGTTGGGCGCTCCATTCAAAGTAGTGATCGAAGAATGACCAGAAAGAACCTATGAAGCAAAAAGCACCAGTCAATGAAGTCGATCAACAAGAGAAGCAACTATGGCAAGAAGACCCATTAACCTAGTTGGGTAAGAAATGGGGATTCGTAAGTAATTGAGCATGGCCACATTTTGTACATGTTGTGAAATGATTGTAAAAGTGATGAAATGTTTGACATCACTTATGAAATAAACATAGTGATATTTTTGGCCCTTCTAATTGTGGTTTTTGTTATGATTTGATGTAAAATTGACCAATGAGTTTTTTATAAACTCGTGGCAAGTATGGGGGTTTGCTTGGGTCATGTTTGGCCTTGTAAAAGAAAATGTATTTTGCAAATTTGTACTAAAGGTTTGCATAGGATACAGGGGTCGGTTCATCACTTATGGCTCTGAAGTGCAAAGGTGAAGGAGAAGGAAGTGTGGCATGTTAAGGCACTTATTGTGCAGTTGAGGGAGTATAATAGATTGCAGATTGTGTTCATGCTTTTGGAGGACCAAAAGCTCCTCGGTGGGAGGAATGTTCTAGGTGGCTCCCAAAAGGCTCTAAATTCAAAGTAGTTGGATTTAATGGAAACTAGAACTAGATCATAGATATCATCATCCTGATTCCAACAAAACGACACTCATACGACTTCGTATGCTCAAGATACTCACAGTCAAAATTTTGGTCAACTTGGCCTCACTAGCTAAATTTAGGAGGTCACTACCTAAATTTGGTGGCTCGCTAAAACTAGAGGTCCGACTAAATATCGCGGAAGCCGCTAAATTTGATGGCCATTAACTAAGCAAAATTTTAGCATTGTACGGTGGTTAGAATTGACCAAATTGTCCCCTCTTTGATTTTTCTGATTACAATGCTCAACACCAACCAACTGATGACCATTTCAAATAAAAACATGTTTTTTATTTATTACTTAAATAGGTGCAGGTGGGTATTGAACCCAATACCGTCGTCAGGTCTACGACCCAACTAACTGTCATTCGTTGTTAAGCTAACCACATACTTTGTATTTACCGTTGGGTGTGGGGTTATAAAAGCCTGACTTTTCATTCACCTCGACAAACAGAGGACTGAGATACAGAATTGAGAGTGGAATTGCGCCTAGGTGGGGCATGAATTTCAAGGGAATCTCAGAGGGAGTGTTTTGCAAGGGAATATTCTTTATGTAAAATCGTTAAAGAATCTTGGAGATTCACTAGGGGCTGAATTTTGAAGGTGTCAGAATTATGCTGAGCTTATACTCAAACCAACTGGTTTTTCACCAGGAGTATGATGGTGCAGTCCATTTCTTCATCTAACCAACAAATTATTTGCATGTGTCCAGAAGAGAATCTTGTGAGGAATCTAAAAGATTCTTGGGGAGCCCAAATTTGACCCAGACAGAAAGGGGTCAAGTCTATAGTCAGATTTCATGGTTTCTCGTAAGGAACGCAATGGTGTAGGCATTTCCTTTATCTGAGTAGCGTGTTTTTAGGCCATCCTTAGACTTGGAGTATAAGGTGCTTTGTTTCCATGTCTTCATTTGATTTTGTTGAGATGATGATTTGATTCCACGATCCATGTTTGCCACTTTGTTGGAGGATCATTGTATGCCACTTTATGTGAGAGATTGTTATCTTTTCATGTTGAAGGATAGATTTTATGAGTGAGAGTTATTATATAAGAACGTCACAGGGGAGAGACATGCCACTCTATTTCATGGGTTCATCCTTGTATTGGAAAATAGTGCATCATGTACTCATCATCTTCTGGCAACAACTAATGAAGCAACCTCCCCACTCTTGACATCGGTCCCAAAGACGTAGTCCACACCTGAAAAAATTCGTTATCATATCATGTGTTTATGATTGCTTCATATTTTCTTCTTGTTCCATATTAATGGTTTTTGAGTTGTTGTTTAAAAACTCACATTAGTAATGATTTCAGAAGAAAACATAAGTGTCAGTAAAAATTCCTGTATAATGGGGCTTTTTTTTAAAGCACTCAGAAAAAATCTCCATATCACTTAGCATCATTAGAGAGGATCTTTGATGGGAATAAAATGTATAAATAAAACAAGGAAATCGATAAGCGTGAGTACTATATAGAACTTATGTTGGATTAAAAACTAGTCCGAAATTGATCGAAATTGGAAAGAATACATCAATGAAGGAAGGAAATAGATAAATAACTTGATTCAGGAGTATCTTGATCTTATCGTCGGGTCATATGATGATCTAAAGGCATACCAAGGGGATATCATTCAACATGCTAACTCTTTGAAGGAGGGTGTGAAATCATATAGGAAGAAGTTGAGAAGAATCTACCAAAACTCCTTCCTTTTATTAAAAAGGACTTGAAGAAGACACTAGCTACAAAGATCATTGCTCCTACCCAAAATTCATCATGGGTTGCTAATCTAGTGGTGGTAAGGAAGAAAATTGGTGAGATCAAAATGTTTGTTGATTTTTGAAAACTCGACTATTTGTCGCTTAAAAACAATTATACTTTACCAAACTTGGAGAATATATTGTAGATTGTTACAACATTAGGCATGATATCCATGTCATATGGGTTTTTAGGATATAATCATGTGTTGGAGAAGGAAGAGTACCAATATAAGACTACATTTAAAACATTTTAGGGAACTTATGAACATCTTAGGAAGCCATTTGGACTAATGAATTTGGGATCAAATTTTTAGAGGGTTATGCACTTCCCATTTAGGGACTTGATTAGAAGGATCATAGAAATATACTATATGATATGATTAGTTTTCCAACAAAATAGGGGATCACATATGACATTTAAAGAAACTATTTGAGAGGTGTAAGAAGTATGGTGTATCCTTAAACACAAAGAAGTTTATTTTTAGAGTAGATGAAGGTAAGCTCAGGGGACACATTATTTCTAAAGATTAAGTTGAGATAGATCCATCAAGGATAGAAGCCATTCAAGAAGAGACTATTTGGGGTGATGAATGTAAGATAAAATTTTAAGAGGGCTATAAACTTCAAATTTACAGACTTGATTGGCAATATCATAAACATAGACCAAGATTATCTCATTGTGTTTTCTAAGGAAATAGGGGATCACATGCAACATTTAAAGCAAGTATTTGAGAGGTGTGGGAATTATGATATATCCTTGAATTTTAAGAATTTTTTTCTTTTATAGAAGATGGAGGTATGCTCTTGGGACTCATTATTTCCAAAGAAGGAATTGAGATAGATCCATCAAGGACATAATCCATTCAACAATCCCTTACATGCAAGTAAGAAATAGATGCAATTTTTCTTTGGAAAGGTAAATTTTATATCAAGTTACATCCTAAACTTTGCAAAGATTTCCAAGGTCCACCTTTAGTTAGAAAAAAGAATGAATGGCAATATTTTTTAGTCATCCATTATGAATTGGTGTCTTTAATTTAATATGACA
Organism: Pinus tabuliformis; assembly: GCA_031772625.1. Taxonomy (NCBI): domain Eukaryota; kingdom Viridiplantae; phylum Streptophyta; class Pinopsida; order Pinales; family Pinaceae; genus Pinus; species Pinus tabuliformis. Next base: position 1,258,137,964 of record CM062820.1, read on the forward strand.
TGGAAATGTACCTACAAAGTTGGTTAAGGGACAAGGATTAGCTAAGATTACCACTGGGATAAATGAAAGAGCACTATATATGAATAAAGAAGGAACCCCTAAAATGATATCTATAGTTTTTGGATGAATTAGAAAAACATGAATGGTATGACATCATTTATTACATGAATAATTGGCATATCTTGATCACCTTATTGATTATAAAAGAAGGGCCTTCAGATTAAAAGCATCAAAATATTGTATGGTCAAAGGAGGCATGAACTAGAAAAAGTGGGCCTAAAGTGAGTTGTACATTAAACTGCCATCAACATTATATAAGCTCATATAGCAATTCCTAAGAGGTAATCCACAAGAAACTCTTCCCAAGGCCTTTTTCATATGATCCCAAAACCATACAAATATTATAGAAGGTGAATGAATAAGATCTATAATTTCAACAATATAGATCCAATTGTTGTAAGGGATATAAGGTGTTTGTTTGAAAACAACCCTTCAAACCCTACCCAAATAACAATAGATGATGAAGAGGGTGCAATCTGGTTAGATGAACTTTTTTAACCATTAAGTTTTTCCAATATTGAAAGGTATCCTCATGATTTGCTTGAGAGGGCCATTGATTAATTGCCTACATTCCAAGGAAATGATGCAATTTTGTTAAGGATAATTGGAGGGAATTTATGGCAATATCTCAAATAAATGGAGTAAGATATAAGGATCTTTCAAGAAATCATTCGTCCTCTCCCCAGAATATAATGCTATAAAGTGGTTCATTTGCCTACCTACAAATAGCATAAGCATGAGGACTGAATTTGAAAATGGTTTTATGGAAATATGGGGAAAGAATAAAGGTAATATATATTTTATCATTGCCCTCAATAATTCCACTATGAAATAGAATGAAACAATTGAAGAGATTAATAAAAGCTTCATTCAATTTGTTCAAAAACTCCATGCGTGAGTTAAACCTCCAAAGGAAGCTATCCTTATTTATTACCTAGATGCATTTGATGGTGAGATTGATTTACACCTAAGACAAAAGGATGCCCCAAATCTTAGAGCTACCCAAGAAGCTTCCATTAAAATTGAAGAGAATATGAATACAACCAATAAATCAAATCAAACAAGTTCACCTAGAGCACACACTACCGGGAATGAACTTAGAACCAAGGAAGTGAACATTGTTGATCCAATTCCAAACTATATGACAACCATGATAATTGAAGCTATAAAGTGCATGGAAGAAAAATTCACCCAACATAACACAAAAATGTAGAATAAACTTGTGCAATTGGAAAGGGCACAAAAAAACAACTATCCAGTAAGAGGGAACATTGGATTGGATAAGCCATGACCTCCTCATAATCTAATCCTAACCCTTTCAATAACAATAATGGCACATATCAAGAGATGTTACCTCAATGCAATGTTTGTGAAAAACCTCACGATCAAAATACTTTCCTTTATGTAAGAGATATTCTTGGGCAAGTGAGACAAACCATTAAATAAGAGTCAAGTGGACTAACACGAACAATTATGTAGGTGGAGGGTTGGATACCATCAACAATGACATAGCTAAGGCGTATAATGTATCTAAAGATCAAATGAAGCAAAATAAAGGAAAAAGTGTTAACTCATTGTTGCTGCCAAAATATTTCCTCAAAGCCCTCTTAGGAAGAAATAAGGAGAATGATACATGAAAAGGAGTGCATCACATATCAAATGAGGAAAAATAAAACCCAACGAGAGACTAGTGCTCCATGTTACATGTCTCAAAAGGTCACTAAAGATAAATATCCAACACAAATAATTGGAGCTAGATGTGAATGTTCAACAACAAAACATTTAGGAAGTACATGTAGGGAAGTAAATGCCAATTTAGTGTAATAACGAATTAAGAACATGTGTTGGTTCCTTTGGTTGAATTCTTGAATATATTGGCACAAAAGGAAAACGTTAAAAATTTATTGGGGTTTGATGTGTTAATTTTTCATAGGGCTACATTATTGTTTTGCTTTGATAATTGCATTTCTTCATTAATACATTAAGTTCACCCCATATCATAATTACATTATTAATATCTACACCATTATTCATCACCATATGCAATTATATAGAAAGAACAACATCAACATCATCAATGCAGCGGAACATAAAAGAACAATAGAAGAAAATCATGCACACATAGAGACACCAGGATTGGTCCGAGACCAGGGAAAAACCCACTATGGGGAAAAACCTTGCAAATCTTCTTCTTCCTAGATCGTCATTAAATTATTCAGTAAAAGAGAGTACAATGATCCATAACTTTATATATGCAACAAAACAACCATGATATCCATGAAACAGATCTAATCATGCTTATAATCAAAACCCTCATTCTGATGGTTGTAATGTGTTGTCACTGACTGTAGTCAACTACTGGATATTGTTGAAAATTATTGTCACTGAGCGGAATCTTCAGACTACTAAAATATCGTCTTTGAGTCTTGGACGTAGGGAGGAGAATTTGTGCGAGTGTCTATAGAAGTCCTAGATGCCCTCTGTAGAACTGAAAGATTGCATCTAGAATAGATCTGGATGCTCCCAGGTGAACTAGATGAGGGCATTCGTGTGTCAAACATACGCATATCTGCCTCAGACCTTGGACGCTCTCATAAGGCTTCTGTGTGAATGTCTATGGTAGTCCAGAAACTCTCAAGACCATACTGTGCATGCGTCCGAGGATCAATACAACCTGAACTATCTTTGAAACCATGGACGCTCCCATAGGATTCTATACCAATGTCTAGGGATTTATGGACTATGTCTTCACCACTATGTGCTAGTGTCTAGGGACTTAAATGCTCAGTTTTTTTCTAGCATCCAAGAATCAGAAAAACCCTAGATCAATGGGAGCTTCACCCTATAATTTCAGACCCTTGCGTGAACTTTCCTTCGACAGACCTATGGGAACCAAGACAATAAGATAAGAGAAGATGGCTTGATCAGTGTGTCCAAATGAGCTTGAGGTCTCTTATATTTATAGGCTTTCATGAGGGTCCACTTGGGGTTGAGGCCAGAAAGTCCAATTTAACGTGTGCTTAGGGCCGATCTAACCTAATATACATGAGTGAATAAATAAATTCAAAAATCAACTTTTGCTTGTCCAAATAAGGTGATCTTTAGGTCGATTTTGGTCCTCTAAAAAAGAGGAATCTATTGCAATTATTATCTTCATCATATGAGCTGTCCAAAGTGAAATTTGTCCGTAGTTACAAAAATTAACACTCCCTCTCAACTAGGGAGAATTCCACTTGCCAATATCTATGTTAGGTCCCTATACTACTAGTGTAACCGCTTATTGTTATTAGTACAACCCCCTTATTATATTGTTGTGCCCATGTAGTCCCCATATTGTTATTATTGTGCCCCATAGAAGCCCACTATTGTTATTATTGTGCCCTTAGATTATTATTTTATGTCGGCTCTGATTATATTATGACCCCTTAGACTCCTATATATAGAAACGAGTTCTTGTCATTTGTATCATCCAAGAATTGTTCATTTGTGTAATGTAAAGGAGGTTGCCCCCTCGAAGAGGCTAAATTATAAGGTGTTGATCTATCTTTTCTATCTTTTTGTGAGCTAGTTTCATAACATTTGGTATCAGAGCTTTGGATTCTAGGGTTTCGCTGCTCCAAACAGGTCATTGTGGTATTTTCGCTATACTTTTTTTCTGCGATGTTTTAGAAGCTAAAAAAAAAACCATTTGAGAAGAAATTTTGCTGAACTGTACGTCCGAATTTTAGATCTTGTCGCTCTATATTTCAGAGATATGATATGAGGAAGTTAGGGTTTTTGCAAGCTCCAGAATTTTATCTAAAACAGGCCATCGTGGTATTTTCGCTATAAACTTTTCGCTAAAAAGTTTAAGAAGCTAAAGAAAAAACCCATTAGAGAATAAATTGTTCTGAATCGCGGGTCCAAATTTCAGATCTTATCTTGCTATATTTTCAGATATATGATCTGAGGAAGTTAGGGTTTTTGCAGACTCCCGAATTACATCCTAAATAGGTGACCTTGGGAAAATCATAATAACTTTCTCTCTGAGCAACAAATTGAAATTTCGTAAGAAGTTACAGAAAGAGGATGAACTGTAGCTTTTTGTGCATAGTTTTCATATCCGAAGGTTGAAATAGTGACATGTGGCACATCATACAAGTTCGCTCTACTAAAACATTATATAATCAAGTCATCTTAGGAGATTGGGAATAACTCTTTCTTGGAGAATCAAATTCTGATTAGACTTGCAGGGTTAGAAAGAGGAGTCAGAGGGCTACTACAGGAGGCAATTTTAGAACTTTGAGATCTAAAAGTACAAAGTTACAGCCATTTCAAGATCGAGCTCCTGAAATCAAGAAAAGATTATATGAGGAAGTTTGATGGAAAGGATCCAGTAAATTGGATACTACAGATGGAGCAATATTTTGATCTACATGGTGTACCACTATTAGAAAATGTATGTATTGCACCTTCATATTTAGAACCAGATCAATTTTTATGGTATAAAGGGCTTTGTTCTTTTAAACAACTTGTTATGTGGTCAATTTTCATGGAGGAAATGATAGCACATTATGAGGATACAAAGAGCAACACCTTCTTTAGAGCAACACAACAACAATTGGAAGAAAAAAGAGAAAAAGGGCTTTGTTACAAAGTGGAAAGAAAAATTATGGCAACAAGGAAGTCTAACCCTCACAACTATAAAGATGGAAGTGTTGTTTCTCCTAGCCTTCCACAACCTACAAGGTTTACACCACAACAATTGGAAGAAAAAAGAGAAAAAGGGCTTTGTTACAATTGTGATAACAAATACATTAAAGGTCATAAGTGTGCTGAGAAGAAATTATTTTACATTGATGGTGGAGAGGAGGAAGAAAAGGATCAAGAAACGTCAAAATAAGAGTATATACACCAGGAACCAACCCTAGAGAAATAAGAAATGAATCCGACCATATATTGTAAAGCATTGGAAAGAATTACCACTCCTAAAAATCTCAAGATAGAAGGACATATCAAGAAGAAAAAGGTTCAAGAAGTGAAATATCACATCGAGAAATAAGAAATGAATCCAACCATATCTTGTAATGCATTGGACGGAATTACCACTCCTCAAACTATCAATATAGAAGGACATATCAAGAAGAAAAATGTTCAAGAATTGAAAGATCACATCGAGTCTCAAGAAATCAATCCGACCATATCTTATAATGCATTGGAAGAAATTACCACTCCTCAAACTATCAAGATAGAAGGACATATCAAGAAGAAAAATGTAAGAGTGTTGATTGATTCAGGCAGTACCCATAATTTTATTGATTGTAAGATAGCCAAGGAATTGAATTGCTTCCTATATCTAGCACCGGAGTGTCAAGTGATGGTTGCAAGTGGAGGAACCATAAATTTCTCTGGAAAGTGCCATAATATCAAGCTATCCATGGGAGAATATGTATTGAATAGCCCAATGCTTTCCATTCCAATGGGTGGTGCTGATGTTTTACTAAGAGTCCAATGGCTACAATCTTTGGGTACGATAACTTTTAATTTTCAAGTACTTTTCTTGAAATTTTTTTGGGAAGGAAAGGAAGTTGAATTGAGGGGTATCGAAGGAAAACCTAGAAATATAATCAACTCTAATAGCGTGAAAAAGCTTCTAAATAAATAACAACGAGGTGTAATTGCACAATTATGTTCACTAGAGGATCCCACATTGAAATCATGTATTTCTCCAGATCTCCAAAACATTTTGGACAATCATTCCAAGGTATTTGAGACTCCCAAAGGCCTCCCACCTATTCGTGATCATGATCATGCTATTCATTTGATTCCACGAAGTGTTCCTCCAAACATCATGCCTTACATATATCCATATGCCCAAAGGAGTGGGAACTAATTCAAAAGTTGCATAAGATCCTAGTTCAAACAGTATTGCGAGAACTTGACAAGGAAGGAAAAATCATATTGGAACCTGAAGCAGTCACAGAACCGAGAAATCAAAAGCTACGAAATAGATCAATTTCAGAGTATCTCATCGAGTGGAAGAACTTACCCGCTGAAGATTCCACATGGGAGGACAAGAATTTATACAGAAGCATCAAGAACTACTCAAGCGTTGAGGACAACACTTTTTGAAGGAGAGGAGCATGTTAGGTCCCTATACTACTAGTGTAACCCCTTATTGTTATTAGTACAACCCCCTTATTATATTGTTGTGCCCATGTAGTCCCCATATTATTATTATTGTGCCCCATAGAAGCCCACTATTGTTATTATTGTGCCCTTAGATTATTATTGTTATGTCGGCTCTGATTATATTATGACCCCTTAAACTCCTATATATAGAAAGGAGGCCTTTTCATTTGTATTATCCAAGAATTGTTCATTTGTGTAATGTAAAGGAGGTTTCCCCCTGAAGAGGCTGAATTATAAGGTGTTGATCTATCTTTTCTATCTTTTTGTGAGTTGGTTTCATAACAATCTGCCCATCGATTAATATGCCATTCTAGTGTCTTTAAGTGTCATCACGTCATCCTTGATCATCTCAGTCATGTCATCATCATGCCATGACCACCTCAAGTATCTCATCATCTCAGATCATCAATGTACATCTCGATCTATTCCTTTCTTATTCCTGCTTATCTCTTAATTGTTCCAGCTTGTATGCTTAACATTCTCGAATCTAGAAGAAGAAGAATTTGTTACCGAGGGGAGCTTAAGCTACCACCCTCTATCCATCAGGATGCTACGTGGAATCTCTGCCAGCAGGCTACTACCCAAATCATCTTTAATCATCATCGGGGAGCACATAATCAAGGAGCACATCTCAACATGGAACCACATCGGGGTACACATCTCGACCTGGAATCTCATGGGGGAGTCATACACCTACAACCCCATGTCAATCAATAGGATATACAAACACATAGGGAAGAACATCTCGACCCTGGGATCTCATCAGGGAGGTCAATCTCAACCTGGAATCACATAGGGTTATCTCAACCCATCCTCCTGCCTACTGATCTTCCCATCGATGACCCTGAATAGTCATGTGATAGAAAACCTACATCATAATCAACTTGGGTTGTACACCCAAAGTAAATTCTAAACTCATTGGCCAAATGAGGAGCGGTATTCCTAACAAGCCTTGCTTGTGGGTATGATTCCAACTTGCATATACTCTGCAAAGACTAGACAAGGGAGAAACATTCTCCAACCCTATGAAGACAGGGGAGCAACATCTCCAACCCTATGGGTAACAGATAAGGGTCATACCCTATTGTCCAGAGTCCCTCAACCCCAAGAGAACTTTATCTCAACTCCTCACCCTGGGAGCTCAGACAGGGAGGAAGAGTTGGCTCAGTGTCCTCGATCAGTGTTGCTCTCATCATACTCAAATATGGTATTAGTTTGTCTCAATAGTAGTTATTTCTTTTTTATACAGGACATCAAATCAAATATCATGTTAGAACATAAATAATCATATAAAACTCAAAAGTATACCATAATCATCCTCCCTCTCAAGGAGGTGCCAACCACAAGCCTGAGCTTGTTTCGAACGATTGCATTGTCTCAATATGTGAGAGTATCTCAGTCCCAACTATAAATATGGGAATTTATGCTAATTGTATCTCACTATATGTCATTACAATGTATCCGTGTCATATCCATATTATACTCAAACAACTCCCTAAGGAGATTCTTCATCCTACCTCATAGCTAGCCATGCAAGCAACACCATACTCATCCTCAATCGTACTATGGAACTCTCATCCAAGATATCATGGAAGATGTCATACTAAAGCAACATCCAAATGTCTTTAACAATAATCTATATCAACAACAGTACATCCATGAAGTCACATATCATAGGAGAAATATCTCAGCCTCAAAAATAGAATATCTCATGCAGATATTTCAAAGAATGCTTGATGGCAACTCTATGTGAATGAAGCAGCTCACTCATGAATTTATTTAGGTTCTATGCAAATCATATATATATATATATATACACACACACACGCACACAGAGATGGATGTTCAAATGGAACATCAATGCTTCAATCAATAGTTGAATTCCATGTCAAGTTCAACAACATATTTGAACTTCAAATCAGAGTATCCAAGGATTTGCATTTTCATTATTCAAAACATTTTCCAATAGCTTTTCAATATAGAATTTCTTTTCCAAATTCTAGAAATCGATTCATCATGCCATGATACATCATTTCGAGCTTTAGAAATTATTTCCCTCTGATTTAAATCATCAGAGGCTCATCTCCTGTCAAGAGTAGACCATCAGTATGTAAAACCAAATCCATAATCAAAATCAAAGTCATACCATGGAACCCATCCTCCTGACTTCATCAGATAACTGTCAAATATAGACATATCTGGATCAGGGAGCTTGCTTCATGCAATGCTTTAAGAACAATGCCTTGCTAAGCCAACATAGCTAGCCTTACATAAATCAATGTTGTACCATCACATAAACAGAGTTAGCTTATCAAAGTTTAGAAGTCAGATCACAATCAATATCAAAGTCATCAACATCACAATATCAATTCTTTCAATCAGGAGATAGGTGGAGCTCATATCAAATCTTTGACTTCATTTATTATAATGCTAACAAGTTGTAATCAATCATGCAATATCAATCCAAACTTCATCAGGTCATTCTCATAAGTCATTTATGTCGCTAGGTGCAAATGCATACACCAAGGATGAGTCATGCAGGTTTCAATTTCATGTTGAATCACAACTATCAGTACCTCAACCATTGTGTTAGGAATGAGGATTCCAATACAAAATCGCTTTTCTGAATACTCCCATAAGTCATTATGCCCACATAACATAGACATCGGGGAAAATCAACAATTGTTAAATTAGATCATTAGTCATCAGGTCAAGTCCAAATTTTCTATCATAGAGAGATCTATAGTCAAAGCATATCTCAATCATCAATTCAAAATTCCAAGTTATTTTCAAGTATCATGACACAACACTAAACACTACTCATCTATATCAATAAGCCAAATCATGCCAAACTCGTGTAGAACAAACATAGTGACATATTTATATGTATGTCTCGGTCACCTGCAAATAAAAGTTCAGTTTGCATGTTCATGTTATGGCAAACATTCAAGCTTTTCCTACTTCCATATATTGTTATTTGCGACACGTATATGGAACTAACATCTTCCAGGTAACCATATGATTTCATGCATAATACTTAATTTTTATGTGATCAACAATTTAACCCAACAACTTCAAAAACCATATTACAATGGCAGAATATGTCATAGACACCTTGATTAAGATTTCAGACAACCTCAGAAAGCTTCAAATGATGGTCAACTATAGTCAAACCCATGGACTCTCCCTTTAGGTTAGCATGGGAGCATCTTTAGCTGTCTTGACGCTACCTGTGCCTTAGCATGCATGCATATAGGGATGAGATTTCCTAATTCAGTGCCTGTGTCTGAAGCATAAACCCTAATTTTTGTACAAGCTTCAGATTTGAGACTTTGTTGCAAATCAATTATGTCAGATGCACGTAAATCATACTTCACTACTACATAATTCAAATAGAAATAAGAGTAATAATCTTGAGAAGAGATTCTCCCTCTGACTAGGAATCTATGTCATCAACCTGTCTCTACTAGAGTCAAGCAACATGAGTTCTGTTAGATCATAAACATATATCTATGATGGGTATCAACGTCATGACATCAATATTTCATCAAAGGTTAGACTCAAAGTAGCAGATAGATGTAACATCACATCTCAGAGATAATGAACACAATAACACTTTCTATCAAGTCACTCCATCAAGTTAGGACATTCAATTTAACCATATGTCATCAAGACATGACCATAGGTAGTAAGAGATCTAGAATATCAATCTCATAGTTATACCTCTAACATCAAGGATACCATGATTATCATAATCAATGAGATCAAGTTAGGTCATTCAATAAAACTTTACCAAAACAACAAGAGTGCCAATCTCTCTTTCCATATTCTTTCATCATGCTTATCACAAGCATTATTAGCATACTCATGTATCGGAGTCGATGAGCTACCCTTCTATATGAAATCCATCATGGAAACTATCTAGAGTATCATTTACTAGAGTCAGGATGTTAGCCTTCCTTATAGGATCAAGATGTCCAACGGATGGATGTTAGTCAAACATCAAGTGTATTAATGTATCAACATTAGATAGCCTCATAGAATTCAAGAAGATCAAAATTTTCAACGCCAGGTGCATCATTTCATCATAGGAAACATAGATTCAAGTTTCTTTCATATGCATGTATGAGTCATCACAGATCATACCTTAGGGATTACCAAGCCATCCAATGTTACAACTAAAATACAACATACCATGCATACCTTGTGGTATTCAAATACTTGTGCACCTTTTCATTAGACATAGGCCACTTGAAGCACTTTGTCATCTTTTCATATAGTTCCTTTTAACCTTTTCCAACTCTAGCCATCCTTCCTGCATTTCAAATGATCCTCAAGAAGGATCTATCTCATCAAGGAGGTTAGAAACATCCATATACTCAAATACATATGCAGGGAGTATAATAATAATAAGATCTGTAAGTCAAAACAAAAGTAAGAGGCATCATGAGTCAAGAAATACTTATCTTCAATGAGAGGTGATCCTCTCCCTCTTGAGACAATATTCAAAAGCCCTCATCGTCCATGGTCCATATACCAATGTTTCCTTTAGTTATCCAACCAGGCCTGCTAGGGATTATCCCATCTAGGGTTTCATTAAATATTTGTCAAGTGCTTTATCATCTTCACATTGACTAGCTAGGTTCCATATCTCATTTTGTTTCCATAAACCAGGGTTTCTGTCCAACCCTAACCTCATAGAATCCATCAAACCCTAATAATCAAGTTTCCTAAGGTTTCTTTCAAACCCTAGAATTCTTATAGGTCCCCATCATCCTCTTCTTGCTTCCATCAAAGGTGTCATTATCGGCGTGATCTCCATGGATTTTCTTCAACCCAACTCTGATACCATGTTAATTTTTAATAGGGCTACATTGTTCTTTTGCTTTGATAATTGAATTAATTCATTAATACATTAACTTCACCCCATATCATCATTACATTATTCAGATCTACACCATTATTCACCAACATATGCAATTATATAGAAAGAACAACGTCATCATAGTGGAGCATAAATGATTTGAATGGGAAAATTAGTTTTGTTGTGCTAAATTCCTCTTCAGAATATATAAAAGTGCTTAAGGATTCATGAGATTAATTGCAAGTTTTATCATGAGTTTTTTAGTGCTTTTATGTAAATTTCATGTACAAATTAACATAAACAAATGACTGAACATAACATACAACAGACAAGAACATCACCAAAATAGTATCACAACAACACATGATGAAGGAGTTCACCCCTCCTGGGCTACGTCTCCTTGGTCCAACTTCTAATGGCTTGGCCCTCTCTATTATGCTCAAAAGTGCCAATACATTAGTTTATAATGCTCAGACAACTCTGAAACTTGTTCCAATGGCTCAAGAATGCCCAAAAATGCATGTATAGTCTCTTCCTGCCTCCCAAATTGGTCAAAAACTGAAGAGGTTATGGCTCCCCTAGCTCTTGCACTATTTGATCTACATTTTCCCCAAAATCTGGCACCATCCTACAAATTTGCCCCAATTTCCGCTAACTGGGCGCTGATTCCGCCAAATTCTGGGTGAATTTATCAAATGGATTAAATGCCCAATGCGGCCTTATTTCTAAAAATCAGGCCACATGGGGGGGGGGGCACGTCACCGGGGCTAAGGCCAACGACCCGCCCCCGTCGTCCGGGCCCCCACTCCGCTCTGCCCGCGGTTCCATTGGGTTGCAACGCCCAAGAGCTGGCCCCTTGTGGTTGGCCCCTTTTCCGAATGGCACCAAACTTCAACTTTAAATATGTGCCGACAACGTTATTTATTAAGAACTAATGTGTTGTGTGTTGGTAATGGCTTGGAATTTGTAACTTGGAGGTCGCGGGTTTGACCCCAGCCCCTTGCTACTTAGACCTTACCCAATTTTTGGTGGCCCTCGGGCTGCCACATGGTGGCCCTTGGTCATGCCACGTGGCATCCTGTGATTGGCCACCTAAAACCCAATAAAAACATGCCACTTGTCACCACCTAATTCACCAGAGGAAAACAATCAATGCACGGTCACCCCACCATGTAGGCATGCCCAATTAGCACCATGTTAGCAGTACGAACTGCTGACTGGGTTGCCTCCATATTTTCTTTTTAAATTTGCTTGTTTAGGAAAACAAACAGAACATGTTTCTGGGAGCATATAGACTGTGTTTCGCGTGAAACAAGTTGTGTCGGATTCAAGATGATGAGCACTACACGGTCATTCAGGTTCCACACTAATCCGACAAATTTGAATTTTGAGCACTTGATCATTCCTCCCCACTGGAAGCTTTTGGACCCCAAAAGATCGCTTTCAGTTGTTTAGTAGGTGAGGGTACAATTCCCTGACCTTTCTAATCTCAATCCATTTGGACTTCAAAGGATTTGTTCTTTGAGCCCCACTCGAAGGTATTCCACACTCCCTCATTTTGAAGATCTTGTTCTTCTGTCAAGAATGGTGTCTTGTTGTAGTTCATCAAGGTATTCAGGAGAGGAATCTTCAATGGAAGAAATTTGAACATTCTCTCCTTGATCTTCAATCAAAGGAGGCTCATACAACCCTAAATTTTCCACATTAACAATAGCATAAATTTGCATATATGAAGGGGAATCCAACCTGAAGGCACTCTCACCAATATTTTCCAGAATTATGAATGGACCATATCGAATTGGTTTCAACTTTTTACCTTCTCCTTGGAGCCTCTCTTTGCTAATGTGAAGCCAAACTTCATCACCGATTTGGAGCTTGTGATCTACCTGATGCTTCTCATGCCTTGACTTGTATTTGCCTTGGCTCTTTTCCAAATATTCTTGAACTCTTTGGTGTACCAATTGGATTTGTTTAATGAACCTTCTTGCTTTTTCTATGTCATTATGACCATCAATAACAACATTTTTTCCAAAAATGAAATCCAAAGGAGATTTAGGCAAGTATCCCAAACATGCTTCAAATGACGATGTTTGAATTGAAGAGTTATTGCCCCGATTGTAAGCATGTTGAATGTAGTGCAAATGTTCATCCCACAACTTATGATGCTTGCTACAATACCCACAAAGAAGATGTATCACATTCCTATTCACCACCTCTATTTGACCATCTATTTGTGGATGAAATGTTGTACTCTTTTTCAATTTGGTGTTTATGAATCCCCACAAACTTGACCAAAAATTCCCAACAAAGCGAGAATCTCGATCACTAATAATGGATGTGGGCAATCCAAAATTCATCCATACATTCTGGAAGAATAACTAAGTAGTTTGTTTAGCTGTAATTTGTTTTTTACATGGCATCAAAATACACATTTTGTTGAACCTATCCACAACTACATACAAATAATCATGGTTCCTTTTTGACATAGGAAGACCTCCAACAAAATCCATAGAAACACTCTCCCATGGAATAGAGCGTACCGGAAGTGGTGTGTACAATCATACCTTCCTATTGCTAGGCTTACTGACTGCACATAATGAACATCCTCTAATAAAACATGACACACTTTCAAGCATACGAGGCCAATAACAATACCTCTGTAGATGTGACACCATCCTACTTACACCGGAATGACAAGCAATAAGAGAATTATGTGCCTCTCTTATGATGTTGACTCTTTCTCCCCATGGAATAAAAAGCTTACCAAGATGGTACAACAAGTTATCATGCAAATGATAATCCAATTCCTCTACTTGGTTACCTTGATTCAAGCTTGCATAAACATCCTAAAAGTCATTGTCTAATGCATACTGATCAATATAACTTTCATGCAAAACATATTTATGCTTGAGTAAAGTAGTTGCACTGATAATAGGCCTAGAAAGCATATCAACAAGTTTATTGTAGATACCTTTCTTATACCTTATCACCAAGTGGAATTGTTGAAGAAAATCCATCCATCGGAAGTGCCTTGATTGTTGCAACTTTGATTGACATTGCAAGTATTGCAATGGTTGATGATCAGTGTGAATGATTGTTTCCTTACCCATCAAGTAGCGTTTCCACTTTTTCACACTTTGCACCAATGCATACAAATTCTTGTCATATGTAGGATAATTAATCATTGTACCATTGAAAGTTTCCGAATGAAAACAAATAGGCCTACCATGTTGTATGAGGACTGCACCCATGGCGTAGTCACTAGCATCATTTGGATCTCAAATGTTTGTCTCAAGTCTGGAAGTGCAAGTACTGGGGCTGAACTGATCTTTTCCTTCAATGCATCAAAGGCCTTTTGTTGTTTTCCTCCCCACTGAAAAACCTTTTTCACACTAGTCAATGCATGCAAAGGAGTTGTTATAGATTTAAAGTTATCAATGAATTTACTCCAATATTGGGTTTCTCCCAAAAAAAATTCTTACCTCAGTAATTGTCTTGGGCCTTGGCCAATTCAAAATGACATCAACCTTGGATGGATCTATTTTCAACTCACCTCCTCCAATAAAATGACCCAAGTAAACTAAATAAGTTTTTCCAAACTCACACTTTGACATCTTTAAATACAATTGTTCTTTCTTTAAGACATCAAGTACTTTTCTCACATGCATGACATGTTCATCACGATATTTACTGAAAATTAAGATGTCATCTAAGTAGACTATAACAAACTCATCAATAAATGGCCTCAACACATCATTCATCACACGCATGAAGGTAGCAGGAGCATTACATAAACCAAAAGGCATAACTAGCCATTCAAACAAACCTTGTTTTGTCTTGAATGTTGTCTTCCAAATGTCTCCTTCAACAATTCTAATTTGATGGTAGCCACTCCTTAAGTCCAACTTAGTAAAATACTTTGCATCTTTCAATTGATCAAGTAAATCATCTATTCTAGGTAATGGGTAACGATTCTTTACCGTAATCTTGTTCAATGCACAGAAGTCCACACACATGCGCCATGTTCCATCCTTCTTTGGCACCAAAACAATAGGTGACCCACATGGCGAAGAACTTGGCCTGATGATCCCTTTATCCAACAACTCTTGAATTTGCTTTTTAATTTCTACACTTTCCATCACTGACATCTTGTACATGCCAATGTTAGGAAGAGGACAATATTGTTGCAACTGTAAGTCATGTTGAATTCCTCTCTTGGGAGGCAATCCTTTCGGTTCCTAAAACATCTCATCATATTGGTTAACAACATCAACCAATTCAGATTTAAATCTTAAGTCACAACCTTGAAAAGCTTCATTATCAATATCATTCTTGGGTTTGATCATTAGAAGCATAAAATTCTTGCTAGAATTCACTAGTCTTTTCATTTGCCCCGTATTTACAAGTGAAATATTTAGTTTCTTGCTATGGGCTCTTACAATGTAGCCTACTCCTTCTTTGAACAAATGGTATTTTTTTTCATGTCAATGGAAGATAGCTTTTCTGTCATAGAGATATGGGCTACCCAAAACTATACCACATATGTCTAATGGCACAACATCAAGTTCCACTTCATCTATGAAATTTGCAGTAATGGCGAATTTCAGTCTACACTTTCTAGTTACTTGCAATTGTGCATTGTCACACACCCATCCTAATGGATATGGCTTGTGATGTGAAATGGTTTCCAAGTTTAAACTTTTGACAATGTTTTCAGAGATGAGATTGGCTTGAGAGCCACTATAAAAAATGGTATCACTTTTGCTATGTTTTGAGATTACCCTTATGTGGAAAAGTTATATCCTTTTCTTTTCATTTGGAGTTTCATTATGTCAATTTTAAGTACTAGTGCTAGCAATGGACTCTTTTCCTTTCATACCCATCCCTGTTATTTTAGTTTCATCACCCGAATCGGATCCCAAATCCCGTTGAGTGGTTGCAATTGTCTTTTGTTTTCCCTTGTTGAATTTCTTTGGTTTCATCTCAGGATTAAGCTTCCAACAATGAGCTTCATCGCGACCATCTTTGGAACAATGTTTTCATGTTATTTTCTCTCCTTCCTTGTTAATGGATCCATTTTTCTTTCCTTTCCCTTTGAAACGCTTTTATTTTCCTTTTCCCTTAAATGGATTTTTGCTACCCTCTTCTAGAATATTTTTCCCTCTTGCTTCTAGATGGGTGTCTTGCACACAAACCTCATCTAGACTAGTGGGATTAAACATAAGGATAGTATGCCTTAGGTAGTTGTCTAAACCCCATATATACTTCAACAACATGTCTTGTGATTGAAAATATACACCTAACATTAGAGACCTTCTTCTAAAGTTCTGCCAATTCATGATGGCTTTCTGCATATATGCTAGAGGGTAAAATTGTCTTTTAATTGCAGCAATGAAATCAGACCAAGAAATTGAGATCTTACCATGCTTTTTTTTATCTCTTCTTGTGTCTTGGATCCCCACCATATTAATGTTGCACCATCCAGTCTCAAGGAAGCTAGTTGAATCTTTGTGTAATCATCTTGAAGTTCTGAATTCTGCAATAGACCTCCAACTGATGAACCCAATTTTCAAGCTTCTTTGCATTCGCTTCACCATTATACATAGGCAGCTCAAATTTAATATCAAGTTTTAACATGGGTGTTTTACCAATTCCTTTTGAGGTATGTTGATGAGTATGAGTAAGGGTTGTATTAGTGGAAGAGTATGAAGATGCCTATGAAGATGAAGATGAAGATGTTGGCGGAGATGGGGTTGGTTTACCTCCATTTCCATTGCCTCCTCCTCATGAAGAACCTTCTCCTTTTGGAGGCTTGGAGATTTCACCCCATAGTCTTGTATTCCTCTCTTCATAGAGGACCTTCACCATCTCTGTCATGTCAAAGAAAGCCTTCCTAAAAACCTTCCCATCCTCTGACATATTTGCAAGCTCTCCTTCACGTGACATGATTGTTGAAGCTTCAACTACAATTTGAGGTAGAACTGTTGGTGGAGATTGTGGAAATATTTCTCTCCTTCTCCTTGACCCAACTTCAGGACCTTCAACCAGCTTTCCTTCTCCTCTCTTGAGCTTCAACCTTGTAAGCATCACATTCACTTGCAAATAGTTAAATCCTTCTTGCAAAAAGAAAACCAAGAGCTCTAATACCAAACTTGATATGAACGGGAAAGTTAGTTTTGTTGTGCTAAATGCCTCTTTAGAATATGTAAAAGTGCTTAAGGATTCATGAGGTTAATTGCAAGTTTTATCATGAGTTTTTGAGTGTTTTTATGTAAATTTCATGTACACATTAACATAAACAAATGACTCGACAACATCATACAACAAACAAGAACATCATCAAAATAGTATCACAACATCACATGATGAAGGAGTTCACCCCTCCTAGGCTACATATCCTTGGTCCAACTTCCAATGGCTTGGCCCTCTCTATTATTCTCAAAAGTCGGAATACATTAGTTTACAATGCTCAAACAGCTCTAAAACCTATTCCAATGGCTCCAGAATGCCAAAAAATGTCTGTCTAGCCTCTGTCTGCCTCCCAAATTGGTAAAAACTTAAGAATTTATGGCTTCCCCTAGCTCTTGCACTATTAGCTCTACAATTTCCCTAAAATTCGGCACCATCCTACAAATTTACCCCAATTTCAGCTAACCAGGCCCCGATTCCCCCAAATTCAGGGCGAATTTGTCAGATGGATTAAATGCCCAATGCAACCTTATTTATGAAAATCAGGCCACATGGGGGGGCCACGTGCCCTGGGCTAAGGCCAACAACCCACCCCCGTCAGTCGCACCCCCACTCTACTCCGCCTGCGGTTCCTTTGGGTTGCAGTGCCCAAGGGCTGGCCCCTTTTCCGAATGGGGCCAGACTTCAACTTTAAATATGTGCCAACAACTTTAGTTATTAAGAACTAACGTGTGGTGTGTTGGTAACAGCTTGTACTTTGTAACTTGGAGGTCGTGGGTTTGACCCCCGCCAGCTGCTTCTCAGACCTTACCCAATTTTTGGTGGCCCTCAGGTTGTCACGTGGCGGCGCCTGGCCATGCCACGTGGAAGCCTGTGATTGGCCACCTAAAACCCAATCAAAACATTCCACTTGTCACCAATAAACAGATGCCACTTGTCACCACCTAATTCATCGGAGGAAAACAGTGAATGCACAATCACCCTGCCATGTAGGCATGCCCAGTTAGCACCATGTCAACAGTAGGGACTGCTGACTGGGTTTCGTACATATTTTTTTATTTAAATTTGCCTGTTTAGGAAAACGAACAGAACATGTTTCTGGGAGCATACGGAGTCTGTTTCGCGTGAAACGAGTTGTGCCAGATTCAGGATGACGAGCACTGCACGGTCGTTCAGGTTCCACACCGATACTAAAAATTTGAATTTTGAGCAAATTTTTGAGCACCTAATTAATAAAGGAACAATAGAATAAAATCATGCACACATAGAGACACCAGGATTGGTCCGAGACCAGGGAAAAACCCACTATGGGGAAAACCCTTGCAAATATTCTTCTTCTTTGATCGTCATTAAATGATTAAGAAAAAGAGAGTACAATGATTCATAACTTTATCTATGCAACAAAACAACTATGATATCCATGAAACAAATCTAATCATGCTTATAATCAAAACCCTCATTCTGATGTTTGTAATGTGTTGTCACTGACTGTAGTCAACTATTGGATATTGCTGAACACTGTTGTCACTGAGCGGAATCTTTGGAATACTAAAATCTCATCTTTGAGTCCTGGACGCAGGGAGGAGAAGATGTGTGAGCGTCTATAGCAGTACTAGACGCTCTCTGCAGAACTGGAAGATTGCATCTAGAACGGATCTGGACGCTCCCAGGTGAACTGGATGAGGGTGTTTGAGGGTCAAACATACCCAAATCTGCCTCAAACTCTGGACGCTCTCATAAGGTTTATGTGCGAGCATCTATGGCATCCCAGATGCTCTCATGACCATAAAGTGTGTGGGCGTCTGAGGATCAAGACAACCCAAATTGTCTTTGAAACCCTAGACGCTCCCATAGGCTTTTGTGCCAGTGCTTAGGGCTTTCTAGACACTGTCTTGACCACTATGAGCCAGAGTCCAGGGAATAAAATGCCCAGTTTTGTGCTAGCGTCTAATAATAAGAAAAACCCTAGATCAATGCGAGCTTCACCCCTAGGCCCTTGCGCACACTTTCTTCTGATAGACTTGTGCGAACCAAGACAATAAAAGAAGAGAAGATGGCTTGACCAATGTGTCCAAATGAGCTTGAAGTCTCTTTTATTTAGAGCCTTTCATGAGGGTCCACTTGGGGTTGAGGCCAACCTATCCAATTTAACATGTGCTTAGGGCTGACCTAACCCAATACACATGAGTGAATAAATAAATTCAAAAATCAACTCTCGCTTGTCCAAATATGGTGATCTTTAGGTCGATTTTGGTCCTCTCGAAAAGAGGAATCTATTGAAATCATTATCTTCATCATATGAGCTGTCCAAAGTGGAATTTGATCGCAGTTGAAAAAATTAACATGATTAAGTTAATAAAACATCCATTGAAGTTGCACTTATAGGATTTCAAACAATGAACCAAGGGGAAGGAATGGTAGCAATAGTCCATATTTCATATTATTGTTGGTTAAGGACCTACTTATGCAAAATTGTATGCTAACTTATTGAAAGTAATGAAGAAAACGAGCCTTACAATGACTAGACCATATAACAACACGTGTCGCGGATTCTAGAGAGATTAAAGTAGTTGGTCTTGTTGAGAAATTGGGTGGCTTGCAAATTCGATTAGATTCATGTGTCTTTAATAATTGATTGTGAAATTTGTTGGATTATTATTTATTTAATTATGTTCTTCTTCATCAAACAATTATCAAATGTACAAAGCATGAAGATCACAAAAATATAAAGAACACAAGATATAGGCTCCAAGCCAAGGAAAAACCCCTCCAAGGGTAAAACCCAAAAAAATCACTTCTTAATCAAATCAAAGTGAGATATCCAAGACCCATGACCATAGAAAGACTTCAACCCTCTAGATTCCACGTCAAACTCTCCTTTTGCACAACAAATCCATCGGCAAGAGACCAACAAAAAATATTCAACAGGATGTGTGATAAGGCAAAACTTCCACAAATTGGACTTCAAGAGAAAACCCTTCTTCAATTTCAGATTTCGCCCCTCCTCTTCTTTGGTATTCCTCTCTGTGATATTTCAGATCAACTCATGTGAAATTGTGTGTCCAAATGAGCTCCAACTTCCCTCTATTTATACTGTCTAGAGGGGTTCGAATAAACATGTCTTCTCAAGCAGGGTTGACTTAATAGGCATGGATGACTTGAATTCTAGAGGAAATATTAACCTAAATTTCATATTTTAAAATTCTTTTTCTAGGCTATAAATAAGCCTTTGACTTTGACCAATACAAATAATAATGAGCATGAAGAACATACTTTAATAAAATAATATTTTTGATTTGAGCATGAAACCCATGCTTGAAAAATACATTTATTTTTCTTCTTTTTGCTTTTTACATAATATACATAATCACATAAGTACAAAGATCATTATGTAGACTGAAACTAGTTACATTTTCCAACAGGTCTCAATAAATATTTGCATATTAATTTACATATATATCCCAATGTTTTTGTTTTGATGGTTGTGGTCATCATCGATGCTCTAGATTCCAAGGGAACCTTGTTGTCTAGGAAGTGGTATTCTGGTTTGAGTGGTAATTTGCGAATGGATTTATATTATGCAACCATCTTAACTTGTGAAGGTACTTTTATGGAGGGCCCACATGAGATAATGAATAAATTCATCTATATAGTGGAAGATGATATGGGGAGTTATGATGTCATCTCACATTCATTTTCTCTAGAAATCAAGGAGGAGGAAGTAAGGGAGACAAATAATTAAAACTGGAAGGTGAACTTTGATGGATCATAGTCCTCAGTAGGTTCAAACATTGGTTTTGTTTTAGCTTTCCAATAAGGTAACATAATGCATTTTTCTTATAGATTGGAGTTTGAGAACATAAGCAATGTTTTGGAATATGAAGCTTTAATTATCAAAATTGATGTAGCCATAAATATGCTAATAAAGGTGCTACAAGTTGTTAGAGATTCTAATCTTGCAATATTACAAGTGAAGAATGAGTATGTAGCAAAGAATGACCAACTATGGAGATATAAACATGTAGTATGTAAGATCATGGAGTTGTTTGATGTTTTTTATTCAAGGGTGTTTGAAGGGATCATAATGATAGGATTGATGCTTTGGCATTTATCCAACCTTTGGCCATGTGAGAGCCTCACTTTAAGGGAATCTAAGATGGAGATAATAGTTTGACATTTCAACCAGGATAATTTTGAGTACTATAAAGTGTTTCTAGATGACTTTCAAGTAATAACATTCATGAAAAACTTGTAGGATATTACCGAATGTAAGTAGGATATGCATTTAACATGCTACCCCTTAGAAGAGGGATGTGAAATAATTTAGGAACAAGTTGATAAGAATCAATCCAAAATCACTTCCTTTATTAAAAAGAAGCAAGAGAAGATGCTAGCTACAAAGATCATTGCTCCTACCTAGCATTTATCCTAGGTTGCTAACCTGGTAGGGGTAAGGAAGAATATTGTTGAGATCAAATTGTGTGTTTCTTGAAATCTCAACCAATTGTCCCTTGAATACAATTACCCTTTTCCAAACTTGAGAATATATTGCAGATGATTACAAAATCAAGCATGATATCCATTCTTGATGGGTTGTTGGGATATGATCAAGTGTTGATGAAGGAATAGGACCAACATAAGAATACCTTTACAAACCCATGGGGAACTTAGGAATATATTAGGAGGTCATTCACGATGATGAATGCATGATAAAATTTCAAAGGGCTATGGATTTCATGTTTAGGGACCAATTAGAAGGATCTAAGAAATATACCAAGATGACATGATTGTGATTTCCAATGAAGAAAGGGATCACATATGACATTTAAAGCAATTATTCAAGAGGTGTATGAAGTATGGTATATACTTGAATCTAAAGAAGTTATTTTTCAAAATAGATGGATACAAGCTTTTGGGGCGCATTATTTCTAAAGAAAAGGTCAACATAGATTTTTCAAGGATAAGAGTGATTCAACAAGTTCCTTTACATGTAAGTAAGAACACAATGCAATATTTCTATGGAAAAATACGTTTTATACAAAAGTTCACCTGCAAACTTTGCAAAAATTACCAATCCCATCTCTAATCTATTGAAGACGAATTAATATTTTAAATGGAATGATGTGTGGATGTGAGCATTTGAGATGATTAAGAACACTATAGCTTCGACAATGGTCTCGGTAAATCCATATCATTCAAGAAAATTAAATGTGTTTCCATTCACTTTTATAGATACAATGGCTAGTGTTTTGTTGCAAAAGAATGAACAAAATATGGAATAGCCTATAACATTCATGAGCAAGGTCCTCAAGGATTCATAGTTGAGGTGCACTATAATGGAGAAGCAAGATTATGCCCCTGTGCAATCCCTAAATTACTTCCATCCTTATTTTGGACATTCAAGGATTTTTGTATGTTACTCATACCATAGTGAAGGATATATTGAATCAACAAATATTTTTTAAGCATCCATGGGAAATGGGTGTCCAAAATTTAGGAGTACAACATGGAAATCAAACCAACAAAGTTAGTGAAGAAACAAGGATTAAGTGAGATGCTCATTAAGGGAAATGAGAGACCATTGGATATGAATAAAGAAGAAACCCCTGAAATGTTATTTACAATTTTGGATGAATTAGAATAACATGAATGATATGAAAATATCATTTATTTCTTGAAGAATTTGACATGTTGAGATCACCTTATTGATTATAAAAGAAGGGCCATGAGACGAAAAGCATCAAAATACATTGTATGGTTCAAGGAGGCATTGACTAGAAAACCAAATTGTTTGATTCTAATATGTGTTGATGGCATGGAAGCTCAAACGTTGATGGAAGAATCACATACAATTTTTTGTGGTAGACCTCATACAACTTGAACCACAATACACAAAATTCTAAGAGTAGGATATGATTGTCCAACCATATTTGAAGATGTTCATAGATTCGTACAATGTCAATTATTTATAGGGAAAACAACACCTAGCAACTTTAAAAATTAACTTTAAAATTGGTAGTAGTAGAGGCATCCTTATAGTAATGGGGCTTCGATTTTCTTCGGTAATTCAAAGAAGATGATGTGGCAGTGGATTCAAATGGATCCTCATTTCCATTGATTACTTCATCGGGTGGGCTGGGTATATATGTACAAAGAGGGTAATGGATAGCATAGCTGAGGAGTTCATGAAAGAAAGGATTATAACAATGTTTGGCATCTTAGCTAAGATTCCAATCAAATATTGGCATTATTGGTTGTATGGATTATTGGCATGGGGCCATTGGAGTTATTAGGGTCATTAGCACAGATCATAGGAAATTTATTAACATGGAGGTCGTAAGGTTTGTAAGAGTTTAATAGCATAAGGACCATTAATACATAGACCATAAGAGTGGTCACAATGATAGGGGTTATTAATATAAGGATTATACAGTTTCTTCATGTAGTAACACATGTGAGTTCTAGGGTTATGAGTGTGAAGATTGTGTGTGATGAGAGTTATCCTAGTTAAATTGTGTTAATTTGTACAATATTAGTTTCTTTCTATTTTCATACACTTTGTACTTTACCATTATCTCTTTCAGGGGACTTTGTTTATATTGATCACTCACCCACTTTAATATATATATATATATGTGTGTGTGTGTGTGTATGTGTGTGTCCTCATGATGAACTACATTGGTTGGTTCGAAACATCACCCAGAAATTTCTCATTGTGATTAATCTAGAAAAATTCCATCAAAAGTTAATTGTTGTTGGAAGCAATATTGAGACATCCATATAAACACGGATACCAACATAGGCCATGTATTTGTCTTGTTTTGTGGCCTCTGCTACTTTAACAAAGAAGCCCAACTTGTTGTCAACGCCTTCAAAAATTTCAAGGTCCTAGTACTCCTATGGTATAGTGTAAAGTCTAATACATACAAGGGTATGAGTAAAATTTTCCTTACTTGGATTGAATTTTTCAATTTAGCATCTTAGGTGTAGCCCCGTGAAATGGAAGAAATATGGGCCATTGTCAAAGATTGAATCTCTATTAGCTTGGCTATGGGATGTGGCGGTGAAGAAGATTTTGGAACCTAGATTAAGGTCAACGTGCCCTTTGGGTGTCCACTGGGTGTTGATCGAAGCCACCAAATCTTTTGCTGTAAGCCAAAGACCCAAGGAACAACATGCGATGACATGATCTTTCATGAATTGAACATAGTTGCTTATCGCTCTGTTTTGATTTCATATGTCAGGATATTGTCAATTTTAGGGATGCATTGTCGTTGTTTCCAAGCATTTGCATTTGTTTGGGATTACAATTGATTATACACGAATGGTTTTGCTTCCTTTCCCTCTGGATTAATTGGTTTAGAATCATTTTACAATAAGTAGAGTTTGAGACTCCATTTTAATTGGAATGTTGGCCATAGTCACATGAAGCACAATTTACCAATAATTTTTTTATAAGAGGGGGGGTTAACCCTTGTGGATCTATCATGGTGATGAACAAAAACAGACACTTGAAAACACTAATTCCTTTCACTTAACAAAATCAAATTACTTAACTTACACAATACCCCAATAATGATCTAATCCTGATGTATACAATGATTGAGTCTTTTAAGGCATATTGCATTTTCCAATTATCCCTCTACCACTTTGGCATTCTTCCTCATCATCTTATTGCACTCATCAATCAAAATATTCAAGAAAAGTTTTATGGTTGAGACAATCTTGAGTCTAGTTAGTGATTGAGTCTGATTTTAGTTAAACTATAATGTACTTAGTTTCCTATAGAAGTAAGTCACACTCATCAATTAAAATATTAAAAAAAAGTTCCACTGTATCATGTACCTTTATGTGAGTGTAGGTTTATAACACATCACATTAAAGAAAAGATAACCTCTTATAAAAGCAAATCAAATAGATCATAACAATGTTCCATTTTTGGTCGATTATTCCAATGATTAACAAATTCACTATGATTAAAAAAAAATCCATGTGTAAGACGGTAGCAAACCCTTAATTTGGTAATTGTATGCATGGATTTAAACTTTATAATAGAAATAATTTCATTTTTCCAACATCACCCAAGTAAAGGGTGGGGCACAGTGCAACTAGGTGTGGAGATGGAGATGATGAAATAAATAACACTAACTGGTGAAATGACATTGACTTTAACATTACAGTAAAAATTGGCTTTGTCATTTGCTAGGTGTAGAGATGGAGATGATAAAATAATGACACTAACTGGTGAAATGGCACTTATCACTGAGTTCAACATTAGTAAAAACTAGCTTTGTCATTTGTTGTTGTTGTTTTTTTTTTTTTAAGTAGTGTTTGAATCAATTTTTTTTATGATGGAAATGGATTCAGCGCCATCCAAAACCACTCCTAAAATCCAGAAACTTGACAATTATATCATCCAAAATCCAATTTTCAAATAATTCAGCTAAATTGTATGAAAAGAACTCCATTATTTTCCAAACAAACTATGCGGTAAAAAAAGGGGTCTAGCGTGAAGCAGTGTACATGAAATGATAAAAACTGAAAACGCAAAAAGGTATTTGCGGAGTGGGTGTAAAAAGAAAAAAAGCGAAAAACGCAAAAAAGGTTGTTGGAGGTGCGAGAGATACAAAGTGCAGCGAATTGGGGTTTTCTCACTGTTTTAAGAATTGGGGTTTTTTTAATTCAATATTAGGGATGTGATGGTGAGCGAGTAGCAGAGAGTAGAGGCGGTGTAGTTGGTGCAGAGTCCTGTCGAAGTTGAGACCATGTTGCGTCTTCTTGAAATTCAGAATTTGCTCAGTTCTTACCGGAGAGGGTGATCGAGGTTGAAAAGTGGATGTTGGGGAAAATGAAATGCTTTTCCTAAATGGGTATTTCTGCAAATGCCCTCTCCTCCCGCGCATTGAATAGGTAATTTTCTGTAACGCTTTAATTCATAAAAGTATTTTTGTGCTGTTCTTCTTTTACTTTGTATTCCGGTAATTCTTTTGACACTCAAACTGAGCAGAGAAGATAATTTATGCAGAGCATAGCACAGAGGATAATGGGTTGTTTCTTCAGTGTTTTTGGTTTTTCATCTCTTAATTTAGTTTTTGTTGCTTCTACTTATTTTGCTTTTCAATATTTTAATAGTTTTTACCCATATGAGTTGAGAGTCATGGCATGACTATCCTATTTTTCTTCTATGCTTATACTGTATTTTTTCGTTTTTGGGTTTTCCGTTTGGTGACCTCGTTGAAACCCTATGCATATACTGTATTTTTTCGTTTTTGGGTTTTCCGTTTGGTGACCTCGTTGAAACCCTATGCAGAGTCTGCCATCGGTGGAAATCAAGGGTGATGGAAGAGGTGTGCAAGGTTTTTTTCGCTGAGGTATTTTTTGTTTGTTTGTTGTTAATTTAGGATAATCTGTAACTAGTGAAGGTTATCCTGAACAGACTTAGGATCAAATTTAACTGGCTGCCACTATAAACCTAGGCTATCTGCAACCGCCTGTAAGCCACACAATAGCAGGAAACTTATGTCTCAACAAGAGCCGAGATGTTCGTTATGAGGTCGCCTACTCTTCTAGCCAAAACACAACAGGTCATATATATATATATATACTTAATGAGGTATTTTTAATCTCTGATGTTGTGTTGCTATTACGTGCTTTATGTTTTTCAATAGTTTTAATATTATCTATGTGCAGGGTTAGGAATATTTTGGAGGAGTGCTGGTGAAGACGTGGGGCTTTGCACAGACAAAGGACCAGACATTCAAAATTCTCATTAGTGGTATTTATTATTTCCTTCCTGTTATGTACTGTCAAAATACTTATATCCTATTCTTTGTGCTGGAAACGTAAAACATCTTTGTTGTTTTTTAAACGTAAAACATCTTTGTTGTTTTTTAAACGTAAAACATCTTTGTTGTTTTTTAAAGTAGAATTTGTTATAGAAAGGTAAAATAAGAAGATAGGTCGTTTTTATTTCATTAATGGCTTTTCTAATCCATCACTCTCATTAGTGTTTGGTTTTGTGAAATTGTAATTAATCCCATGCTCACCATTATTCTAACAACATTCCATCATTATTTTGTAACAAAGATATGATGTCAATTTCCTCTCAAACAAAGAATCATTATTCACTAACAAAGATATGATGTCAATTTCCTCTCAAACAAAGAATCATAATTCACAGAGTATAAATTTATAGTATTAGCTTTTAAGAGGAAGGAAGCGACTAAAGATCAAGGGTGAGCTTTTAGATACCTCTACAATATTTATAAATCAATTGTGTAATTCATCCTCTTAAAAATCATGCTTTATTTGCTCTACTTATAAATTAATTGTATAATTCATCCTCTCTTTAAAATTATGATTTATTTGCTCTTAAGTTGATGTAGTTTAACTTTTCCCATCAATTATTGATATTACAGGGTAAATATTCATTTCAAGTGAATATCACTTGTTCTCGATGTCCTCATCACTTAATGGATAGTAAATAGCAAATGAGTAGCTCAACTCTTCCGATAAATTATTGATATTACATAATAGATATTCATTGATTCCAGATGTCCTCATTAGGGTAGTCGAGATATTGAATAAAAAACCATGCTCTTAGTAAGAAAAAAAACTTAGCCTTGTATCTTTGTTCATTTTACTCCTAATACTATTGGCTCTAGGTCCTTGCTCACCTTACTCCTAGTAACGTGGATTTGTTGTAAGGTGCATTTTATATATATTTATATAGTTTTATTATATGTTATTAGTTTAATATAATAATAATAATAATCTAAATTTAAGGTTGTGGTATGATATTTTTTTGTCTGCGGAACAAGTTTCTTGTTTATGGGATAAGGGATCCTCCTTCATGTAGAAGTTTATGTAGGTGTGCATATTCCACCCCCTCTAGATTTGAATCTATGACCTCTTACATAGAAACACATCTTCTTAAACTTCAAGCTTGCCCAAGTCCTACTCTAGACATAAACTTTAATCATTTTTCCCTCATTTAGTATGTTGGTTTTGTAGTTTTTTCATCTACAAATTGTTGATTTTTCTAGTGCAGTTAGGGTTAGCACAATATTTATGAAATTCTGATAATTACTTTTGATGTAGATTTTCTTTTTACTTTTTTCAATACATCATTCAATAATTATACTTTAGAAATTCAACAATGAAGAACAATAAAACATTAGAGATCACAATGCACAAAAGCGAGACAAGATTTACCTTGGGAAAACCCACTACAGGGAAAATCCCAACAACTTTTCAATAGAGATATTTCTCTTATTAAATAAGATACACACCTAAACTTATGGTCAAATCTGGTTTTCTCCTCCAAGTCAAGTCACTCAAACTTCGTTCTGCTTGTCTGATCTAGAAATTTTAGCCTCCTAACAACTATCTAGTAGCCCAGAATTTCCCCCCCCAATAATTGCCCAATGACCCATAAAATTCCGACACTCCAACAACAATTGCCCCAGAAAGATGTCAATCACAGAGAAAGAGACTAGACCACACATGCAAGATGCTAGCTAGAGAGAGAGAGAGAGAGAAGATTTTGTCCTCCTTTTTTTCGTCCGTCACTGCCTTTGCCTAGAAACTGTCTTGAGTGAGAGATGCGAATTGGCCAAATGAGGAGCTTGAGCTACCTTTATATAGTAGTCTGTTTACGATAAAAGGACGTGTCTCTTGGCCAGGGATGAATTGACTTGGAGGGAAGCCGACCTGTCACTTTTGGAGCCAAAAATTTCATTTTAAAAATTCGAATTTACATCTCTTAAAAGTCACAATGGGACTTTGACTCAAGCATTTATAAATATGCTTTACAATGATAAATATAATTTCATAAGTGATCACAAGTACATGATGAAGATCGACCATAGTTACAAATTCAACACTCCCTCTTAACTAGGGAGGTATTCAATAAGCATTGTCATAGATGTTCTCATATCGTCATCTATCATCAACATTCGCTAGTGGCCATATTCGGGGCAGTACCAAACCCATGGTAATGTCATCAACATATCAGGGCACACTCCTCCAGAGTGACTGGTCCTTGAATTCCATGGCCACCGCCTAGGCCAAAATACTGAGACCCTCAACTAGCAAGCACCCACTCGCCCTTCCTTGTGAGCACTCTGGGCCAAGATCTCACTCAACCCCTACCAAGTTGGTGATCAGGTCTAGATGTTGAACAAGACCTCACTCCACCCTATCTGGTGTGTGATCACAGTCTCGGACCTCACTCCACCCTTCCAGTGTGTGATCAGGGTCTAGATGCTGAAGGACCTTACTTCACCATGCCTAGTGTGTGTTCAGGGTCGAGGACCTCACTCCATCCTTTCGGTGTGTGAGTAGGGTCCAGATGCTGAAGGACCTCACTCCACCATGCCTGGTGTGTGATCAGGGTCTAGGACCTCACTCCACAGTTTCTAGTGTGTGATCAGGGTCCTCTAAGAGACACTCACTCAACACTACCTATTGAGCCCTCTAAGTCTCTTGGACCCATTCTCCCTTTCAGGAGAAAGTCCATTCGTGCTGTAATCAAATCAACACTCCTTATCAACGAGAGGGGTGATTTCCATAAGTCCCAACTTGTCTCTGAAGTACATGAACTTGTCCCTTACTAATGACTTCGTCAAAACATCAGTTGTCTACTCATCGGTGGAGATGTACTCTAGCCTTATTGCTCTCCTTTGCACCATGTTGCGGATGTAGTAATACTTAATCTCAATATGCTTCGACCTGCCATGGAACACGAGATTCTCTAAAAGTTTCACACAACTCTGATTATCGCAATGTATCATCATTGGTTCCAACTCTTGGCGAAACAATCTTACAAACAACTTTCAGAGCCATATGGCTTCGGTACAAGTCTCATTGGGTGCATTGTACTTCAATAGTGCTGAGTGCGATTGACCTCTGCCTCCTCATCCACGATATCATAGTGGATCCCAAACTAAAACATACTTCCGAGGTACTCTTCCTATCTTCAACACTTCCTGCCCAATATGCATACATATATCCCTAAAGCTGTACATCCTTGTTTGCAACATACCTCAAGCCATAGTTCACTATACCACACAAATATCTCAAGATGTGCGTTGTTGCAAGCCAATGCTTGTGCCTTGGTTCTACTTGGAACTAGTTTAAAGTGTTCACAACAAAGCAAAGGTCCAACCTATTGTTAACCAAATATATCAACATATCAATCCACTGTCGATACACAGATGGATCTACCAATTTGGAGTTAAAGCCTCTTAACTTTTTCAAGTTAGCCACCATAGGAGTCATCATGGATTTGCAATCCATAAGACTGAATCTCTGAAGGACCTCTATCACATACTTTCCTTAATTAAGGAAGACTTCACCGGGTTTTTGTGATACTTCTAGTCCCAAGTAATAGTGCATTAACCCAAGATCCTTCATATCAAACTCATAAGCCAATTGCTTCTTGGATTGAATGATAAGAGGCTTGGCCCCTGTCATAAACAAATTGTCAACATATAACAATAAGATCACAGGGGCATTCTTCATAACCTTAAAGTAAAGATTCAAAACAACTCTGCTTTTGGTAAATCCCAGTCTCGTAAGATAACCGTCGATAGGAGCATACCAAGCTCTTGGAGCTTGCTTAAGTCCATACAAGGCCTTTTTTGATTTGAAAACATGAGACTCCTTTCCATGTACCTCGAATCCTTGAGGTTGCTCTATGTACACCTCTTCCTCAATTACTCCATTGAGGAAAGCAACTTTTACATCCATTTGGTGTAGTTCGCATCCCATAGAAGCAACAAGTGAAATGATGAATCTAACGATGGTGTACCTGGCAATTGGAGCAAAAGTCTCATCATAGTCTTCTCCCTCTTTCTTAGAGAATCCTCCAACTATGAACCATGCCTTGTATTTGTCAATACTACCATTTGCAATGTGATTTATCTTGTAGACCCACTTGGAAGTCACCATTGACTTCCCTTCAGGCCTTGGCACAATCTCCCAGACATCATTTTTCATGATCAATTGGTACTCTTCATTCATTGTTGGAACTATAAACTGGTTCTGCTGGATTTTGAGGGCCTTCTGGCCTTTCGGTACATTATGTAGAACTTGAATGCTCCTCTCTTGAGGCCTCCTAATTTACTTCTTCCAAGTAATCTATGGAGACTACCTAATGTTGAGAAATCTAGGGCGTCAATAGATAGGTGATTTCTCTACTTGTGATAATTGCTTGTGATAGTCTTTTTACTTCTCGATTATGATCTTCTCTTCTTGAGTTATTATTGTGTTTTTTTCATCAAGACAATTACCAATTCATGCACAATAAAGAGACAAGAGATACAATATATAGGTTGAAAGCCAGGGCCAAAACATCTTACTCTTTGAGAGAAAAAAACCCAAACAAATTATTCTTATAGAACCTTCAATTGACGAATACCAAGACATTGGCAAATACCCTTGACACTAGAGCCCTTTGAAGACCAAGTCACAAGTCTCCTTTTCAACCTTAGATCAACATCGCTCTTCTTCTTTCTCTTCTCAACTTCCTTCAAAATTTCGGTCTCTTCTTGTAGGTCTACCTTTTCTTCACAACAAAAAACCCTAGTTATGTTTTGTGTCTTGAATAGTCTCCTCTTTGAGGGAGACTCTTGTCTCTCTTACTCGACTTCCTTCAACGAAGTTCTTCGCCCAAACAAGATCACCTTTATGTGACTGCAATCTTTGATCTTCCTTTGCCAACTTTGAACTTGCAATTCTCGCATGTGTGAGGGTAAACTAGCCCAAAAACAGTCCACAACGATGACACTCTCCTTTGCTATCCTTCCTTCTTTCTTCGCTAGCTTTAAGGCTCTTTCTAAGATGATTTGCACACTTGATATTAGATACTTGCTTCACCGAATTGATGTTCTCCAAATGAGTTTGAACACTTCTATATATAGTCGTTTTTCCATGACAATTAGGCCAACATGATCACAAGGGTAGGTCGACTTCATCTTTTTCAAATCATCCTTTCGTTGTAAGCCGACTTGAGTGAGGACCAGTGACAATGTCTTGGAGGGTGATTTTCAAAACAAATTTGACTTTTTACAATGTGTAACATGCCTTCAATACATGACAATGACTCTTTAGACTTTTATGACTAGATGACAAAATCCCTAAGAGCTCATAATAGGAGCCTTAACTAAAATAAAATCTCTTGCTTATGAAACCCATGATGCAAGCATTACAATAATTTTATTTTTCTTCTTTACATCCTTTACATAAAAATCACAATTACATGTCATTATGAAGACCGAACCTAGTCACACTTTTCAACACTCCCTCTTAACTAGAGAGGTATTCATAATGGTACTTGGTCATTCTCAATCCAAAGAATCTCTCATAAGAAGAATCGGATTGGAAACCCATATGTATAGCATTCTATCAACTAACATTGTCATGTAGCAAGGCCTTGACTAACAACTCTATCTCTCCACAAGATCTGAGCTCAATGCTAGCGAGACCAATGATTTATAGACACTCTCATCATTGTCTCTCCTGGAACATACCCCACTCGCTCAGGGTGTGTTCCATCAGGACTATTCTTATCTTGGATTTTCAGTCCTTAAAGAATATCGGTCCTCTACGACTACTATTATCTTGGATGCCCTATCTCATCCTCAAAGAGCATCAGATGCCAAATGATTACCTAATCATCTGTTCTGTCTTCCCAAGTGAAGACCAGAATGATGTGCCTATCTCTCCCTCTCAATTAGGGAGGACATATCAATTCCAATAAATGAATGTATTCATTCCTACAGAAGGAAAGTACCTAAGCTCCCTCTTGGCTTAAGAATTTTTCTTTCAAGTTTCTACCAAGTAAGAAACTTGTTTCCAGGCTCCCTCTTAATTAGGGAACTACAACAACTCCTCAGGTGGAGATGAAAAGACAACCAATTGCTTAAATAGCTCCTTCCTTCAATGTCATGAATTTCTTCTTTGTTATGGAGTCTTCATCTTTTGGGACTTCTTCATAGGGCACAAACCATCCATCACTTTCATCCCTGAGTTAGTCATGTCATTATTCCTTTCATCAGAAAGTGATCCATCAATCTACATCTAGCCTTTCTTCATGTCATGCTGCCTTCTTCATTGTTAATTTTAGGCAACAATGGTATGTTCTATGCTTTAGAGCAATTTTACTTTAATTTCTTTATTAGCCCAATTTCAATATCTAGATTAGCAATCACATCAACATGATAGTAAAATGCGGATATAACATAAACATAAACAGTATAAGACAAGCCGAGACAAGGGGACACAAGATGTGGCACGAGCCAGGGACAAACCCCAATGTGGGGAAACCCTTGATCAAATCTTCTTATATCCTTCAATAGTTCAACAAAGAGAGAGATAATACAAGCTACAAATATGATAATCTATGACAGCGACAAAAGAGCCCTAACCAAAAAAGTCAACATTGGTCAACAGGGTATAATTTTTCCTCAATTCAGCTCGGTCAAACCCTGTCAACTTCGGCCTCCAACAACAAGTCTAATCAACCCAAAACAAGTCTGAAAAGTCCAGTCAAAACTGGTCAACAAAAGTCAACCTTGTGGCAAGCCCTAGTACAGTCAATGTTGGTCAAAGGAGAGGTCAGATTGCCTCGATTTTTGTGCCCATATTTGCGGCTTGCTAGGACAGAGATACCTCACCCAAACCAAAGTTAAAACAGGTCAACGCAGTCAAACAACCTCCCTGCAGCTCGGTCAACGCTGGTCAACATAGTCAACAAAAATTTGTCCTCCTTTCCTTCACATGTGTGAGAGAGAAGATTGCCCAGAAATGCGTACCCAATCACAAGAGGAGAGAGAGAGAGATGTGAGATGAGATGATGGTAAAATGACTTGAGGTCTCCTTCTTTTTATATGCAACGTTGAGGATGAATTGGGGGTTTGAATGCTGTTTTGCTTGCTGGCCGACCTTGACAATTTGTCCATAATATAAATAAATTCATATCTTCATTTGTACATGTCGGAATCGGATGATCTTTAGATCAATCCTACACCTCTCGGAGAGAGGAATCCAAGAAAAATATCAGCGATCATAAATAAGATGTCCCATGTGGAGTTTGGCCCTAGTTGCCAATTTTAACACTCCCTCTCAACTAGGGAGAACTCCATCTGCTAATCCATCTGCCAATCTTTACTATCTCTGCCATCAATGCACTGCTCTGCTCTACTCTGCTGAACTATGAAGAAGAAGTGATTGAGAATGTATCATACCATTCTCTACTGACCCAAAGTCAGTCCATAAAAGAGAGTGTCTCATACCACTCTCACTGACCTGAAGTCAGTTTCAATCAAAAGAGAGTGTCTCATATCACTCTTACTGACTCGAAGTCAGTTCCAATTGATACTAGATCAATATTAGTGATCCTAGCATAGGGAGTATGGTAGTACACAATGTGTCCATCAGTAGTACTATGGTCCATATCCTCATTTCCCTAGTCATTGGCCAAAAGAGAGGTACTTCCCATGAGTCCCAGACTACATGGGTAGGATGTCTTAACAGGAAAAGGATGAACCACTCATATGTCGCCACGGGATATCACAGGGGAAGGCTGAACCACTCACCCTGTATACAACAAATCACTAGGGGAAGGCTGAACCACAAACATTGTGGTTTCTCATCGCTCCAAGAAGTACCCCAAGCCCCCCGGAGCTCCTAGAGCTCAATGTCCATATCATACAGGACCCTCATAAGAGGGTCTCTCCACGACTCCAAGTCGTTCTCGGAAGGCTAAGAACTTGACCTTCCCCAGGGTCTTTGTTAGAATATCGACGACCTGCTCATCAGTCCCAATGTGATGGAGCCTTATTACTCCTCGTTGTA
The DNA here is from genome assembly GCA_031772625.1 of Pinus tabuliformis. Classification (NCBI taxonomy): domain Eukaryota; kingdom Viridiplantae; phylum Streptophyta; class Pinopsida; order Pinales; family Pinaceae; genus Pinus; species Pinus tabuliformis. The sequence continues at coordinate 1,258,173,107 of CM062820.1, forward strand.
CCATATCCCAGATAAAGTGGTACCTAATGTCTATATGCTTGGAGCAATCACGAAACACAAGATTCTCTGGTAATTGGATCCCACTCTAGTTGTTGCAAAAGATCATGGTGGTATCTAGCACATGTCCAAACAGCTTACTGAAGAGCTTTCTCAACTAGACAACTTCACAGGAGGCCATACTAGCAGCTATGTATTTGGCCTCAGCGATGCTCAAGGTAACCGATTTCTGCTTCTTGCTCATCTAGGATATCGAAGCAAAACTCAAAGAAAAACAACATCCAGAAGTGCTCTTGCGATCCACCATACTGCTAGCCCAATCAACATCAGAATAACCATGCAACCTCACATCTCTGGCAGTATATCTTAGTCCACGAGTGATTGTGCCCCAAAGATATCTCTGAAGATTCTTGGCACCAATCCAATGTATATGATGAGGCATAACCATATATTGGCTCAATGTGTTAACTGCAAAACATATGTCCGGACGAAACTTCACCAAGAACATCAGTGCTCTTATGTGTTGTCGATACTAAGAAGCATTTCCCAATTCAGGTTCGATAGCATTACCACATAACTTCTTAAAGTTAAGTTCCATTGGTGTAGTCACAGGCTTGCAGTCTACTATCCCAAATCTTTCCAATATCTTCACAACATATTTTCCCTGAGATAGGAAAATTTCACCTGGATTTTGCCAGACCTCCAACCCTAGGAAGTAGTGCATCGATCCTAGGTCCTTCATCTCAAATTCAGAAGCCAACTTCCTCTTACATTTTTGAATGAGAGGGTCTGCACTTGTCAGAAAGAGGTCATCCACATAAAGTGCCAGTATGAGAGGTTTATCATTTTCAACCTTAAAATAAATGTTCGGATTGGCTCCACTTTTAGTGAATCTCAGCTTCATCAGATAGCTATCGATCCTCTCATACCAAGCTCAGGGTGCTTGCTTCAACCCATAGAGAGCTTTCTTCAACTTGCATACATGAGATTCTTGATCATGAACCTCAAACCCCTCGGGTTGTTCCACAAAGACTTCCTCTTTGATCGAACCATGCAAGAAGGCGACTTTGACATCCATCTGATGTAGGTTCCATCCTTGTGAGACAACAAGGGCTATGATCGAGCAGATGGTGGTGTATTGGGCAACAGGTGCAAATATATCATCGTAATCTACACCTTCCTTTTGAGAGAAGCCTTGAGCAACAAAGCGAGCCTTGAAATTTTCTGCACTTCCATCAACTCCATGCTTGATTTTGTAGAGCCACTTAGAGGTGACAACCGATTTGTCCTGGGGTCTAGGGACCACATCCCAGACATCATTCTTCATAATTGACTCGTATTCTTCATTCATAGCATCCTTCCATACTTTTTGCTTCATGGCTTCTTCAAATGATGAAGGCTCATTTTGAATGATAGTGCTCATGACAGTGAAGTATCCTTGATACATGTTCGACTTCTTGCTTTCACGAAAAGTCCCCCTTGGTGCAATATGTCTCTTGGCATCTTTGAGAGTCTCGCTAAATTATGAGGGTCTCCTTTTGGAGGAGGAGGGTTCATGAGGAGGAGGATCAATAGGATCCATAGGTTCATCAACATCAAATATCGTTTCGTCGTATTTTGCACCCTGAGTTCTGGTGTCAGCTTCTTTGTCCTTCCTTAGGATAGTAAGGTTGTCGATCTTCCTGAGGGACATATCTTCTTCGAAGGTGACATCATGACTTATCTCAACTTCCTTTTCACTAGCCACATAAATTCTATATCCCTTAGAATTTTTACTATAACTCACAAAGATTCCTTTCTTCCCAGATACACCCAATTTGTTTCTTTTCTCTTTCGGCACATGAAAATATACGGGACTTCCAAATATTCTAAAATGAGAGACATCGGGTTTCTTACAAGTGAACATTTCTTCGGGAGTCTTGGAGTCCAATGCTTGATGAGGGTATCGATTTTGAACATACACGACAATATTTGCAGCTTCAACCCATAGGAACTTTGAAAGCCCTTGATCATGAAGCATGGCACGAACAACTTCTACAATAGTGCGATTCTCCCTTTCAGCAACACCATTTTGCTCGGGAGTGTATGGCGTTGTTGTCTCCCTCTTAATGCTAGTTTCTTTGCAATAATTTTGGAATTCATTGGATTCGTACACGGTCCCATTATCAGTCCTCAATATCTTGATTTTATTCTCGGATTGGTTTTCGATCAAGGCTTTGAAGTGTCGGAATCAAATGAACACTTCATCCTTCTGCTTCAAGAAGTAGATCTAGGTCTTGCGAGAATAATCATCTGTAAAGGTGAGATAATATAAGTATCCTCCCAAAGGGTTTACGAGCATCATACCAGATATGTCGGAGTGGATCAATTGCAATATGTCTGTGGTCTTGCTATTACTTGAGGGGATGGTCCCTTTGTAAGTTTTCCTTTGGCACATCTCGAACATACACCTTCATGCTCTATTTTGAACTTGCGCATACCTGTCACCATCTGTCTCACATCGGGTAGGGCCTTATAATGAAGATGCGCAAACCTCCGGTGCTATGGTTTAGATTGTAGAGATATGTCGCAAGACATGCCTCCTAAATTCCTAATGGACTTCCTCCAACTTGATACAAAGTGTCAACCCTGAACCCAAGAGTAAAAGCATCTTTAAAATTTCTTTTCCAAACACATACCTTTCCATCGATGAATGCCACCTTGAATCCTTTGTACTCCATGACTAAGACGGACACCAGGTTCTTCTTGAGATCAGGTACATATAGTATTTCTTGCAAATGAATAGTGTTACCTTGATTCAATTGAGGGTAACATTCCCTACTCCCTTCACGGGATAGGTGGCATCATCTCGAAGGATGATCTCCAAGTTTGTCTCCTTTTTATATCAGATTAGAGAGGGCTTCCTTGTATCCGGTGAAGTGCCCTGAGGCACCACTATCAATCAACCAATTTCCCAAAGTGTCCAAAGGAGAGGTAGTGGAGAGGGCCGATATAAGATAGTACTCTTTTTTCTTATTGTTAAAAACATTGGATTCTTCATACTTGGAGTTCCTTGATTTCTTGGAGGGTCGACCATTTCCTTGATGCCCCACATTCCTTTTTCCTTTGCCATTGGACCTGCCATTCCTTTGATCGTTGTTGTTGAAGTTGCCCCTGGAATGATTGTGATCATCATCATGCGATGTGTCCCTTCTATTTGGACACTCCCTTGCACAGTGGTCAAACTTATTGCAAACAAAGCACCTGCCTTTCCTCCCTCCCTTGGATCCAGGCTGTACATTGAAATGGCCTTTAGTCCCTGCATTATTTCTCCTTTAAGGTCTTCAATTCGAAGATGTAGGTCACTAGACGCTTGTCAATGGAATCTCTGATAATCTTCTTTGCTTTGACTTCAACCCTATTGTACTTGGTCTTCGCAGCAGCTGGTGCATTTGAAGGAAGCTCAGAGATTTTACCCTTCACATAATCCAACACTTCTTGTTCTTCCAAGGTCAACAAGAGACATCTTCCATCCATTATAGTCAGATTTTTCACGGAGCTTGTCTTTAGCTTGGAAGTGGGATGAGGAACCCATTGAGCCTTTTTTCCTTGTCCAACTGTCTTTGGTGATTGCTCTTTCACTCTTGCTTGGGCTTTGTCTTCACTTCAGCTCTGATACCATGTTAATTTTAGGCAAAAATGGTATGTTCTACACTTTAGAGCAATTTTACTTCAATTTATTTATTAGCCCAATATCATTATCCAGATTAGCAATCACATCAACATGATAGTAAAATGCAGATAGAACATAAACGTAAACAGTAGAAGACAAGCCAAGACAAGAGGACACAAGATGTGGCACCAGCAAGGGACAAACCCCAATATGGGGAAACCCTTGATCAATTCTTCTTATATTTTTCAATAGTTCAACAGAGAGAGAGATAATACAATTTACAAATATGATAATTTATGACAGCAGCAAAAGAGCCCTAACCAAAAAAGTCAACGCTGGTCAACATGGCAGAATTCTTCCTCAATTCAGCTTGGTCAAACCTTGTCAACTTCGACCTCCAATAGCAAGTCTAATCAACCCAAAACAGTCCGAAAAAGTCCAGTCAAAATTGGTCAACAAAAGTCAACCCTGCGGCCAACCCTAGTATAGTCAATGCTGTTCAAAGGAGAGGTCAGATTGCCTCGATTTTTGTGCCCATATCTGCGGCCTGCTAGGATACAGATACCTCACCCAAACCGAAGTCAAAATAGGTCAACGCCATCAAACAACCTCCCTATAGCTCGGTCAACGCAGTCAACAGAAATCAGTGCTCTTTTCCTTCGCACATGTGCGAAGAAGATTGCCCAAAAATGCGTACCCAATCACACGAGGAGAGAGAGAGAGAGATGTGAGATGGGATGATGGTAAAATGACTTGAGGTCTGCTTTTTATATGCAACATTGATGATGAATTGGGCATTTGAATGCCTGTTTTGCTTGCTCGCTAACCTTGACAATTTGTCCATAATATAAATAAATTCATATCTTCATTTGTACATGTCAGAATCAAATGATCTTTAGATCAATCCTACACCTATCGGAGAGAGGAATCCAAGAAAAATATCAGCTATCATAAATAAGATGACCCATGTGAAGTTTGGCCCTAGTTTCCAATTTTAACATTCAGTCTTCTTCGGAAAGATCTTACATCCTTCTACATCCACAATTCTTCCCTTGGCAATCCTACATAAGCCCATCTAGATATTGTTCAAGAATAATAAATGAACACTTAAATCAAAATTACCTTTGTGATGGTCTTTCATCCTGACATCTTCCTGTAGGCATCAACATCCTGCATATGTGTTGACACATCTCCCAAAGACATGTATTGTCAAGGGTCTCCATCTTTTCCAGACTACCATTAGAGTCTTCATATCTTTCTGGGAGATATCATAGTCAAATCTTCTTGGTCTTTCGGATGTTGATTGCCTTTACCATTGTTGCATATTCCACGATCTCTTCCTTCCTTTCTTCACACATTTCATTCCCAGGAGCTTCCAATCAGAGTTCCTCAATTGTAGTCAACCACCTCATACTTCATATGAGGACATATTATGTTGATTTCATCTAGTGAATATGTGACCCATGCATTCCTGCATCCTTTTGAGGGAGGAGATCCTTTCTTTTGATCATGCTCTTAAGATAGAGCATTAGTTCATGATATCTGCAACCATATGACATGACTTCCATAATATCAAATGTAAGCATACATACCTCATCTTTCCTTTGGGTCATCCAAACTTCCTGCAACAACTTCCTTTGAATGAAGGAGTTTCATTCCCTTGATCTGCTTCTTTGTTATGTCATCATACCATCATCCCATGAATTCCACAAGTTTGGAATTCTTGATGAAACACTTGCTTCCCCTCATGATCGATGAACCTTACAATGAAGATTCCATTAGAGAATCTTGAGGATCTTGCATATCCTATCCTGCAGATGTTACATTTTTCACTGATGTATGATGAGCCTCGTCTTAGATGACTTCTCCCATTTTCCTTAAGTATCACTTGAGCTTTCAATGAGGTTTCCATGAGCTATATCCTACATAGTTGACTACCATAGATTTTGTTCCAGACATCCTTCTTGTTCCCTGAGCTCTTACTTCTAATGCTTCTACCATGATGCCATTTTCTAATATGATGCATTCTATCTTGTTTACAATGCTTCCTATCTAGATAAATATAATGTACACAATTGAAGAGTACCTTTAGTGAAGGAGATTATCTTAGTCATAGTAGAGATCTCTCATTTCCTCCTTCTTAGGCTTCTTCGTCTCAGGTTCTTCCACTTCTTCGGTATTATGGGATTCTTCCTTATTTCTCTTGTTATTGTCCCTTTTAAGTTTAGGACAATCTCTTATATGGTGCCCATATTCTTGACATCCATAGCATTAAACCTTAGCCATGTTCTTCTTTTTCTTTTGAGAACCAAATTTTCCGAACTTTCTTTTTCTTTTTGTCATAGTAGGATATGCTTGATTTTGCTCATTTGATCTTATATTAGTTTTTGCCTTCAGCGTGGTTTCTTTGATCGTTGACAATGACCACAAATCCTGGAAAGGAGTGGATTCTTTCATCCCATAAATACTTGAAGTGAAGTTGCCCCATTCCTCTGGTGGTGCATTTAATACTACAATGATCATTTCTCCGTCAGACATTATTTTACCCAGAATTCTCTGGGTCCTCACTTTCCCTTTCATGTATTTAGCAAGTGTTTGAGCATCTTCTTTAGGAGGTTGAGTTATTGACCCTTTGATGTCTTAGATGACTTCATTCTCAATAAGGTTTAGATCTGTTCTTTTCTTCCATGCAAGGAAATTTGAAGCCCCCACTAATTTGTTGCTTTCCTTGCAAAAAGAAATTTTGATAGATTCAAATGAAGTCATCAAAATACTTACTTGAGTAGATGTTGCTCTCTCCACATGCTTCCTCCTTTAACTTGATAGTGATATAGATATGAGAAGACTACTCCTTGATAGATTCTTTCTTCAAGAGTAGTCCTTGATCCCTTTGGTGAAGAGATCACTTTGATGAAGTTCTTCAAATTAATGAGAGAGAGCTTGCTGTACAAACCCTTTTGAAGATGATGACAATGTTCTTCAATCTAGCCTTCTTTAGTCTTTTGGAAAAACTTCCACTCCTTAGATGATGGTTGAGTGATAATCTCGGTAATGATTCTAGGGTTTTGGTCTTTCTTTCTGCTTCCTCCCTGATAATGATTCCAAGACTTTTGTTGAAGTAGAATTCTTTGATCTAGGGTTTTGATATGATGTAGATCTTGAACTTTTGCTTTGGTATTTTTTGACTCACTTTGATCCCTTTCTTGTAACTCTATCCTTGTGTGTCTCCTTAATTAGATGCCCCTACTCGGCGTTGTCACCTTAGCTTCGATGCCATGTTGAGAAATCTAGGGCATCAATAGATAACTGATTTCTCAACTTATGGTAATTGCTTATGATAGTCTTTTTACTTCTTGATTATGATATTCTCTTCTTGAGTTATTATTGTGTTCTTTTCATCAAGACAATTACCAAATCATGCACAATAAAGAGACAAGAGACACAATATATAGGCTGTCAGCCAGGGCCAAAACCTCTCACTCTTTGAGAGGAGAAGCCCAAAAAATTCTTCTTATAGAACCTTCAATTGATGAATACGAAGACCATGACAAAGACCCTTGACACTAGAGCCCTTCCAAGACCAAGTCACAAGTCTCCTCTTCACCCTTAGATCAACACTACTCTTCCTCTTTCTCTTCTCGGCTTCCTTCAGAATTTCAGCCTCTTCTTGTAGGTCTGTGATACCTTTTCTTCACAACAGAAACCCTAGTTTAGTTTTGCCTCTTGAATAGTCTCCTCCTTGAGGGAGACTCTTTTCTCTCTTACTCGACATCCTTCAACAAAGTTCTTCACCCAAACAAGATCACCTTTATATGACTGAAATCTATGATCTTCCTTTGCCAACTTCAGACTTGTAATTCTCGCATGTGTGAGGGTAAACTAGCCCAAAAACAATCCACAATGATGACACTCTCCTTTGCTATCCTTCCTTCTTTCTTCGCTGGCTTTAAGGCTCTTTCTAAGATGATTTGCGCACTTGATATTAGAGACTTGCTTCACCGAATTGATGTTCTCCAAATGAGGCCGAGCACTGCTATATATAGTCGTTTGTCCATGACAGTTAGGCCGACATGATCACAAGGATAGGTCGACTTCATCTTTCTCGAATCATCCTTTCATTGTAGGCCGACTTGAGTGAGGGCTAGTGACAAGGTCTTGGAGGGTGACTTACAAAAACAAATTTGACCTTTTACAATGTGTAACATGCCTTCAATACATGACAATAACTCTTTAGACTGTTATGACTAGATGGCAAAATCCTTACGAGCTCATAATGAGAGCCTTAACTAAAATAAAATCTCTTGCTCATGAAACCCATGATGCAAGCATTACAATAATTTTATTTTTCTTCTTTACATCTTTTACATAAAAATCACAATTACATGTTATTATGAAGACCAAACCTAGTTACACTTTCAATACCTTAGACCTCCAATATGCCACTTTCTCATCGAAGGTGACATCTCGACTGCCTCAATTTGTCGTTGTTTTGGAATGTAAATTCTGTAGGCTTTTGAAGATTCATTGTATCCAACAAAAATGCCTTTATTTCATGAGGCTCAAGCTTGTTCCTCTTATCCTTAGGAACATGAATATATATAGGACAACCAAAGATTCTCATGTGCCCAACCTTTGGCTTCCTTTTGGAGAAGGCTTCTTCAAGAGTCATACTTTCGATAATTCTATGGGGACTTTAGTTTCGATTATACATAGTTGTTTGCGATGCTTCCCCCTATAAGAACAACGACAAGTCCAAAGCATGCATCATGGCCTTGGCATATTCTTTCTGTTCTTTCGTTCTGCTACACCTTTTTGTTATGGATTATAGGGAACAATTAGCCCTCTCTTAATCCTAGCTTGCTTGCAGAAAGCGACAAGTTCCTTTGAGGTGTATTATTTTACTTGTCAAGTTTTCCACTTCAACTTTGAATTCTTGGAACTTGTCAAATACCTCGTATTTTGTCTTCAAGAGATATGTCCATGTCTTATGAGAGAAGTCATCAATGAATGTCACGTAGTACAATGAACCACCAAGCGATTTTATGGGCATCATAGCACATACATCAAAATGAATTTTGTCAAATACCTCGGTTTTTGCCTTCAAGAGATATATCCATGTCTTATGAGAGAAGTCATCAATGAATGTCACGTAGTACAACGAACCACAAAGTGATTTTATGGGCATCAAACCACATACATCAGAGTGAATCAAGTCCAAAGCTTCCTTAGATCTATTGTCAGTGCCTGGAAATGGTTTCTTAATGTTCTCCTAAGAGCACAACCTTGTGTTAAAATTGGCAACTAGGGCCAAACTCCATGTGGGTCATCTTATTTATGGTAGCTAATATTTTTCTTGGATCCCTCTCATTGAGAGGTGTCAGATTGATCTAAAGATCGTCCGATTTCGATAACTATTCATGGAGATATGAATTTATTTGTGTTAATGGGATAATTTGTCAAGGTCGACCAGCAACCAAATAACCCCCATGTGTGCTCAACGTCTTAGTATAAAAGGAGGTGACTTGAGAGTCATTTACACACACTTCACTCTTGATTTCTCTCCACTTGTTTTGGGTTTTAGTGGAAGAGAATTCTAAGAGGAGGAAGCCCTAAATGCAGGAGGAAAGGAGGCTAAACAAACTGCCTTAGTCGCAGTCCTTAAGATGATGGTCTACCCGCAGTCTAAGAGAGAAGATCCCTGCCTCTATACGCTGCCTAAAGGATGCCTAGCCGCAGTCCAAGCATATGGAGATATAACACGATGGAGGAGGCCTATATGCGTTGCCCTTATATGCAGGTCTATTCTGCCCTAGCCGCAGGTCTGTCCAGCCCTAGTCGCAGGTTTGTGATACCCTAGCCAAAGGCCATTTCAGGCGACTGGATTGTTGGAAGGAGGGCTGAGAGGGCAGGTTGATAGGTCGAGTAGAGGAGGAGCAAAACACTGATAATTGGGTGTCTGTTTGGGCACGTTTTGGAGGAGGCCAAAAGCTACAACAAGTTAGGCTGCAGGCCATAACAAGTAGTTAGAGGTATTCTAGGGCTGCGTTGAGGTGGACAGACCCTTAAGAGGACAACGTGGCATGGGAGGAGCCTCTACAAGGTAGGCCACAACACTTGAGGGCTAGTCTCATTCACTGTGTGTTGGGGTAAGGGCAGTGGTACATGCCCTAACCAGAAGTGCAGGCACAACAGTGCTAACAGTGGTGACAACAATATTTTTGTGGAGGATTGTTGGGTTAAAGTGTTGACCGCAATTGAATCATGGTACATAGGCAATGGTACATGGGACAATAATGATACTTGAAGCAACAAGTACATGGTGCAACAAATGGTACATGGGACAACAATGATACTTGAAGCAACAAATACATGGTGCAACAAATGGTACATGGGACAACAATGATACTTGAAGCAACAAATACATGGTGCAACAAATGGTACATGGGACAACAATGGTACTTGAAGCAACAAGTACATGGTGCAACAAATGGTACATGGGACAACAATGATACTTGGAGCAACAAGTACATGGTGCAACAATGGTACATGGTGCAGCGTTGGTACAACAATGAGAGCTGCAAGTACAGTGCAGCATAGTCCACTTAGCACTGTGAGTTGTAGCAGGATGATGCATTTGGGTGCAACATAGTGCAATGAAGAGCTCAACAGTACAATGATGGGTACAATCATGATTAGTGAAGCATGATGAGACGCAGCATAGTGATGATGGGTGCAACATGGTGCAACACAGTGAGATGCAACATGATGATGAGGAGCAGCACAATGATAGGTGCAACATGGTGATGGAGTCACCTTGGAGAATCAGTTGAAGCAACATGTCTTCAACTGAGTTCAGCTACCTCATGTATCATCTTCTTAGAGATGATCTATGCTCTTATTAGATAAGTCAAAGTGTTTACTTCTATTGTAAATGTACTATCTTTCTCTCTCTGCTGAACTATTGAAAAACATAAGAAGAATTGAACAAGGGTTTCCCCACATTGGGGTTTGTTCCTAGCTAGCGCCACGTCTTGTGTTCTCTTGTCTTGGCTTGTCTTCTGCGATTTATGTTTATGTTCTATCTGCAATTTACTATTATGCTGATGTGATGTAGAAATTCCCACTGTAGATCAACTGATTATGCAATATACTAAAGCAAAATACAAGATCTACTTCTACAACAAACTTTGCGAAAGCTTAATTGAATTGAGCAAAATCAATGAGAACACATATAATTGAGAATGAGAAATTAATCACACATAACACATAAGAAATAACCCGGGAAAGCCTCAGCCTAAAACCCCAATCTTTGTGTTATCATACAAGTGGAAATATGTACGAGTTACAAAAAGAATCAGTTCACAAGCTATCCTGCTCTCTTTGCAATCAAACAATACTGCTCATAGACAGTCAAAGGCTCTCACAACCTTCTCCTCTGCTCTCCAAGCCTCCTATTCCCTTGCGCAATTTTTCTTGGGGTCCAGTGTTTCCACTTGTGTGAATTTCCACCTCACACTGCTCACTTGGCTCAGAAATAACTACACAAACCTGAAGGAGATAATTCCTTATGCATGGATGAGTTTCCTATATAGGAAAAATTCTCCAACTAATCGTACACTGCCCCTTCCTCTGATCTCAACTGGGTCTCTTACTGAACTGACATGCATGAGTTATTTATGAGAGAATATTGAGTTATCTGAAGTGCATCAGTTACATGCATGCATGCATTAACAAACTAAACTCACAATCAGTTCCACAAACTGTTGGAACTAATCTAACTGGACTTAACTCAGATAACTGAGCTAACTAATTACAACTCAAAGTACAACTCATCATGATTTCCTTAATCAAGGGATAACTTCCTCAAACAATGGAGAAACTGTTGCATGTCTTCACGTAGACTTCATGTTTGATTCCCTACAACTAATTAACTCAAGATGAATTAATTAATTATTTTTGAACAGCTGCTAAGATCAAATTCGAATTTTAATTGTCAATTTTAGTTCAGGGACTAACTAAAATTGGAATCCGTCCCAAAATGCTATTTATAACAATGCTATTTTTAGCACTTCCATTTTTCATTCCTTGTGGCTATGTCCAACACTAGTACTCGAACTGCTATTTATAACAATGCTATTTTTAACATTTCTTGTTGCCATTTTCAACACTCCCTCTTAACAAGAAAGACATTCAACTCGAACCCAATCCTGAACCTTTGGAATGTTCTGCATGCAACACTTCTCCCAAGTGTTATTGCTCCAGCAACTCTAGAAACAAAAATCTCCTAATTGACCTCCTTGTTGGGCTAGAAACACCCTCTGATGCTAAAGCTCCCTCTGCCGCTGACAAGTGCTCCCTCTCTCACCTCTGAGCTGCTACAACACTCCATGCATCTCGCGCCGTTGCACAGTTCTCTGTGCCATCTTGCATTGGTGCAACACTCCTATGCCTCTCGCATTGTTGCAGCCTGCTAGCTCTACATTGTCTTGGGATTTTTGCACTGTAGCTCTCTCTGCCGCTCCATCCGCATCTGTCTCTACCCACTTAGCCTGTCCTGCTACTCCTCATCGGGGCTCCCGTAGCAAGGTCTAATCCAAGAGGCTGGGTACCTCAAGGATCCTGCCCCTATTTCAGCCTTCTTGGGGCTATCACGTCACATCGCCCCACCTCCCACCTGGAGGTATGGATACATGTGATCCCTTTGCCCACTTGGCTTGAAATTTCCCCCTATTGGAGATATCTGCATGAGTGGATGCCTCCACTCGCTCTCCTTTCGGATTCTCCAGTTGTGGCTTCTCCACAACCTCTTGAAGCTGCTTCACCATTTGTGGCTCCTCCACAATTGTTTGAGACTTCTTCTGGCGCTGCATGTTGATAGGTAATTTACTCTCCCTCTCAACCACGAAGTATCTAACCTTTGCCTTGCTCCTCAAGGCTTTGCATGCATCTTGTACCTCAAGTGTATACAGGTTCTTGGCTAGCACACCAATCTGTTTCATCTTTCCCACTGTCACGAAATTTTCTGGAAAAAGCGCTGATTTTAAATCAGCGATATCTCCCTTATCCAAACTCTGATTCATCCGATTTTTTTTTTTGAATTTGGGTCTTTTTTCCGCAAGGAATCCAGATCTGCTATTTGTTTCTAAAAATTTTGCACAAAAATTTTCAGATTTGCTCTGAAAACTCGCTGCCTTTTTTTTATACTTTGAATTTTCTTCTTCATATACTGTTCATTGCTTCGATCACCTTTGCTCCGATACCATGTAGAAATTCCCCCTGTAGATCAACAAATTATGCAATATACTAAAGCAAAATACAAGATCTACTTCTACAACAAACTTTGCGGAAGCTTAATCGAATTGAACAAGATCAATGAGAACACATATAACTGAGAATGAGAAATCAATCACATATAACACAAAAGAAATAACCCGGGGAAAGCCTCAGCCTAAAACCCAATCTCTGTATTATCATACAAGTGGAAATATGTTCAAGTTACAAAAAGAATTAGCTCACAAACTATCTTGCTCTCTCTGCAATCAAATAATACTGCTCATAGACAGTCAAAGGCTCTCACAACCTTCTCCTCTGCCCTCCAAGCCTCCTATTTCCTTGCGCAGTTTTTCTTGGGGTCCAGTGTTTCCACTTGTGTGAATTCCCACCTCACATTGCTCACTTGGCTAAGAAATAACTGCACAAACATGAAGGAGATAATTCCTTATGCATGGATGAGTTTCCTATATAGGAAAAATTCTCCAACTAATCGTACACTGCCCCTTCCTCTGATCTCAACTGGGTCTCTTCCTGAACTGAGAGAATATTGAGTTATCTGAAGTGCAGCAGTTACATGCATGCATGCATTAACAAACTAAACTCACATTCAGTTCCACAAACTGTTGGAACTAATCTAACTCGACTTAACTCAGATAACTGAGCTAACTAATTACAACTCAAAGTACAACTCATCATGATTTCCTTAATCAAGGGATAACTTCCTCAATTAATGAAGAAATTGTTGCATGTCTTCACATAGACTTCATGTTTGATTTCCTACAACTAATTAACTCAAGATGAATTAATTAATTATTTTTCAAATAGTTGCTAAGATCAAATTCAAATTTTAATGGAGCTTCAATGCCTGAAAAAAAGTGAAACAGGTCGGGAGGGGTGACATGAAAACGACTCTCAATTTTAGTTTAGGGATTAACTAAAATTGGAATCCATCCCGAAATGCTATTTATAGCAATGCTATTTTTAGCATTTCCATTTTTCATTCTTTGTTGCTATGTCCAACACTTGTACCTGAACTGCTATTTATAACAATGCTATTTTTAGCATTTCTTGTTGCCATTTTCAACATGTAATTGCTAATCTGAAAAAGATTTTGAGCTAACTATGAAAATTGAAATAAATTGATCTAAGCATATAACATATCTAAAATTAACATGGTATTAGAGTTGAGATGAAGAGTGAAAGAGCAATCACTGAAGATAGTTGGGAAATGACAAAAGGATCAATGGATTCCTCATTCCTCTTCAAATTCACCAAGGGTGAAGTCGAAGCAGAGAATATAATCAGAATGGCACAACGGAAGCTTTTGATGGCCTACCTAAAGATCACTGCAATGGGAAGTCCGGATCTAAGGGTCGAAGGAAAGGCAGATGCCTTGTTTGTAATCAGTTCAACCATTATGCGAAGGAGTGTCCGAATGGCAGGGACACATCACTTGTTGAAGATAACAATCATTCCAAGGACATCTTCAATGATCGAAGGGATAATAGGTAATGCAGGTCATCAAGGAAATAGTCGACTCTTTGAAGAAAGCAAGGAACCCTAGGTATGAAGAATCAAATGCTGATTCTAGTAAGATAAATAAGCATTATCTTATATTGGCCCTCTCCTCCAGACTCTTTGGGAATCTAGCCTATTGATTATAGTGCTTCAAGGCACTTCATTGGATAGGAGGGTGCTCTCTCTAAATTGGTAGAGATGGAAACAATCGTGGGATTATACTTGCAGTCATTGCCACTTATCCTGGAAAGGGTGTAGGGAATGTTACCCCTCAATTGAATGAGGGTAACTCGATTCATTTACAAGAATCTCTTTTATGTACCTGATCATAAGAAGAACCTGGTGTCCATTTTGGCAATGGAAATCAAAGGTTTCAAGATGGCATTCATCGATGGAAAGGTACGTGTTTGAAAATGAAATTTTCAAAGATGATTTTGCTCATGGGTTCAGAGCTGGCAATTTGTATCAAGTTGCAGGAAGTCCATTGGGGACCATGTCGATTAACACATCTCTTCTATAACACCGGAGGTTTGTTCATTATGGGTCCCTACCCGATGTGAGTCAGATGGTGACAGGGATGCCTGAATTCAAGAAGAGCATGAAGGTACATGTCCGAGATGCATCGAAGGAAAATATTACAAGGGGACCATTCCCCTCATGTAACAGGTCCACAGGTTTGGAACAACTCGAGGGGTTTGAGATTCATGATCAGGAATCTCTTGTATGCAGATGGAAGAAAGCCCTCTATGGCTTGAAGCAAAACACCCCGGGCTTGATATGAGAAGATTAATAGTTGTTTGATGAAGTTGAAATTCACTAGGAGTGAAGCCGATCCAAACCTTTGCTTGAAGGTTGTGGATGATAGACCTCTCATACTGGCACCTTCTGAGGACGACCTCTTTCTGACAGGTGTAGATCCTCCCATTTGCAAAAGTAAGAGGGAGTTGGATACCAGATTTGGAATGGTGAACTGCAAGCCTGTGACTACCTCGATGGATCTTAACTTTCAGAAGTTATGTGGTAGGGATGTCGAACCTGATTTGGGAAATGCCTCTGAGATTCATAAACTCATTCTAGCATTGATGTTCTTGGTGAACTCTCGTTCGGATATATGTTTTGTAGTTAGCATGTTGAGCTCATATATGGTTGAGCCCCACTGGATTGGTGCCAAGAATATTCTGAAATATTTTAGGGGCACAATCTCTCATGGATTGAGATACACTGCCGGAAATATGATTTGAATGCTGACTGGGCAGGCAGTGTGGAGGATCGCAAGAGCACTTCTGAGTGCTGGTTCTCCTTGGGTTCTGCTTCGATAACCTGGATGAGTAGGAAGCAGAAGACGGTTGCTTTGAGCATCGTTAAGACTGAATGCATAGCTACGAGTATGACCTTGTGTGAAGCTTCCTGGTTGCGGAAGCTCTTCAGTGAGCTGTTTGACACATGATGGATACCACCGTGATCTTCTATGACAACTATAGGGGGATTCGATTGTTGAGGAATTCCATGTGTTATGATCGCTCCAAGCATATAGACATCAGGTACCACTTCATCTGGGATATGATACATCGATGAGCAAGAAGGCTCCATCGCATTGGGACTGATGTGCAGGTCGCAGACATTCTGTCGAAGCCCCGAGGAAAGGTCAAATTTGTGACTTTCCAGAAATGACTTGGAATCGTTGAGAGACCCTTTTATGAGGGTCCTATATGATGCATGCATTGAGCTCTGAGAGCTCCGGGGGGCTTGGGGTACTTCTTGGAGCAACAAGTGACCATAGGGCGACTCACCCTCCCCTAATGGTGCGTTGTGTACAGGGTGAATGGTTCAACCTTCCCTTGTGATACCTCGTGGTGACTTATGGACAGGATGAGTGGTTCTCCTATCAAGGCATCCTACCCATGCAGTCTGGGACTCATGTGAAGTACCTCTCATTTGGTCAATGAGTAGGGAAATGGGGTTAGGGACCATAGTAGTACTAATGAACGCATCATGTATCTACTGTACTCCTTATGTTAGGATGACCGACATTGATATGGGATCAATGAAACTGACTTCAAGTCAGTATGAGTGGTTTGAGACACTCTCTTGATATTGATCTCGGACCAATGCAACTGACTTCGGGTCAGCATGAGTGGTTTGAGACACTCTCTTTTGATATTGATCTGGGATCAATTGGAATTGACTCCGAGTCGGTAGAGTGACATAACTCACTCTCTTTTGGAACTAATCTGGGATCAGTAAGTGTGGTATGACAGACTCTCTTCCTATGGGACTGACTTCGGGTCAGTAGAGAATGCTATGAGACATTCTCGATCAATTCTTCTTCTCCATGGTTCAGCAGCGCAGAGTAGTGCAGGGCACTAATGGTAGAGATAGTACAGTTTGGCAGATGGATCAGTGGATGGAGTTCTCCCTAGTTGAGAGGGAGTGTTAAAATTGGGAACTAGGGCCAAACTCCATGTGGGTCATCTTATTTATGGCAACTGATATTTTTCTTGGATCCCTCCCATCGAGAGGTGTAGGATTGATCTAAAGATCATCCAATTTCGATAAGTATTCATGGAGATATGAATTTATTTGTGTTAATGGGAGAATTCGTCAAGGTTGGCCAACAACCAAATAACCCTCATGTGTGCTCAATGTCTGACTTGAGAGTCATTTACACACACTTCACTCTTGATTTCTCTCCACTTGTTTTGGGTTTTAGTGGAAGAGAAGTCTAAGAGGAGGAAGCCCTAAACGCAGGAGGATAGGAGGCTAAACAAACTGCCCTAGCCATAGTCCTTAAGAGGATGGTCTACCCGCAGTGCAAGAGAGAAGATCCCTGCCTCTATACGCCGCCTAAAGGATGCCTAGCTGCAGTCCAAGCATGGAGATATAACATGTGGAGGAAGCCTATACATGCTGCCCTTATACGCAGGTCTATTCTGCCCTAGCCGCAGGTTTGTCCAGCCCTAGCCATAGGTCTATGATACCCTAGCTGAAGGCCCTTTCAAGGGACCAGATTGTTATAAGGAGGGCCAAGAGGGCAAGCTGCTAGGCCGAGTAGAGGAAGAGAAAAACACTGATAATTGGGTCACTGTTTGGGCATGTTTTGGAGGAGGCCAAAAGCTACAGCAAGCTAGGCCGTAGGCCATAACAAGCTGTTAGAGGTATTCTAGGGTTGCGTTGAGGTGGACAAACCCTTAAGAGGACAACGTGGCATGGGAGGAGCCTCTCCAAGGTAGGTCGCAACACTTGAGGGCTAGTCTTGCTGACTGTGTGTTGGGTTAAGGGCAGTGGTACATGCCCTAACCAAAAGTGCAGGCACAACAGTGCTAACAGTGGTGACAACAATATTTTTGTGGAGGATTGTTGGGTCAAAGTGTTGACAATAATTGAATCATGGTACATAAGCAATGGTACATGGGACAACAATGATACTTGAAGCAGCAAGTACATGGTGCAACAAATGGTACATGGGACAACAATGATACTTGAAGCGGAAAGTACATGGTGCAGCAAATGGTACATGGGACAACAATGATACTTGAAGCGGAAAGTACATGGTGCAGCAAATGGTACATGGGACAACAATGATACTTGGATCAGCAAGTACATGGTGCAACATTGGTATAACAATGGGAGCTGCAAGCACAGTGCAACATAGTGCACACAACATTGTGAGTTGCAACAAGATGATGCATTTGGGTGCAACATAGTGCAATGAAGGGCTCAACAGTACAGTGATGGGTACAATCACGATTAGTGAAGCATGATGAGATGCAACATAATGATGATGGGTGCAACATGGTGCAGCACAGTGAGATGCATCATGATGATGAGGAGCAACACAATGATAGGTGCAGCATGGTGATGGAATCACCTTGGAGAATCAGTTGAAGCAGCATGTCTTCAGCTGAGTTTAGCTACCTCATGTATCATCTTCTTAGAGATGATCTATGCTCTTATTTAGATAAGTCAAAGTGTTGATTTCTGTTGTAAATGTACTATCTCTCTCTCTCTCTGCTGAACTATTGAAGAACATATAAGAATAATTGATCAAGGGTTTCCCCACATTGGGGTTTGTCCCTGGCTAGCGCCACATCTTGTGTCCTCTTGTCTTGGCTTGTCTTCTGCGATTTATGTTTATGTTCTATCTGCAATTTGCAATTTACTATTATGTTGATGTGATTGCTAATTTGGAAAAGATATTGAGCTAACTGTGAACGTTGAAATAAATTGCTTTAAGCATAGAACATACTTAAAATTAACACCTTGCATACACCTTTGTTCTTTATTTGTAGTTTAGGAACCCCTGACACTATTTCACTTAATTTAGGCAATTCTTTAAAATGAAGATGTCCATACCTTCGGTGCCATAACTCACTTGGATCTATTTCATCATGTACTAATGCTTGATCTAGTTGATCGACAAGTCTATACACTCTTCCATCACGAATCTCAATAACCCTAACATCATCTATACTAGAGCCCTTGGACCAAACACGTACTTTGTCATCCACAAAAGCAACCCTATCTCCTTTATCTTCTAAACAAGAAATAGAGACAAGATTCTTTTTCAAATCTGGTACATAAAGGACATTGCTGAGATGAACGTGGTTACCAGATTCCAGCGTTATGGATGTCTTTCCAACTCCTTTGACTACATAGTGGTTATTGTCTCCCAATTTAACCTTTTGAGAGAGATTCTTCTCAATTATGCTTGAAAGATTCCAACGCTCTCCGATCATGTGTCTTGATGCTCCACTATTTTCCAACCACATGTCATCATCATTTGCAAATGAACTTGTCAAAGTAGAGAAGTAGAAGAAATCTTTTTCACCTTTAGGCTTCTTTGGCTTTTCATCTTCTTCAACTTCTATTGCGGAAGCATGTTGTTTTCCTTCTCTTTTCTTGTTAACCATATTAGGACATTCTGTCTTTCAATGTCCATATTCTTGATAACCATAACATTGTATCTTAGATAAGTCTTTCTTCTTCTTAGAGGAAGAAGAGCCATTTCCTGACTTTATGTTGAGGTCCAAGCTTCTTCTTTCCCTTGAAGCGAGTTGTAAGGGCTTGAACTTCCTCATGTTGACGATCTTTAGTCATCAATCTTGCTTCTTCTTGAGCACATGATGTCCATAATTGCTCAAATGAAGGAGCTTCTTTCCAACTGCTTATGCCTGTGACAAATGCATACCATGATCTAGGAAGACCATTGAGTGTTGTAGTCACAAGTTCTTGATTGGGAATAGATTCTCCAATAGCTGAAATTTGATCTCTGATTTGTGAAATCGTTACGAAATATGAAGCCACAATGTCGTCATTAGCGATCTTTGTATTCCAGAGCTCATTCTTCAAACTCATGGATTGACCAACATTCTTGATAATGTATAGATTTATTAGGGCATCATACATCTTTTTGGAGGTGTCATGCTTTGCAATGTAGACATTAAGATGATCTCTAATGGAGTCCACTATTAGACCTATGGCAATAATATCATCCTCCTTGAACATCTCTTTTCCAGCTGCATCGGTTGGTTCAATAGTCTTTCTTGTCACAATATCCAACACTTCGTTCTTGGCAAGAATAAGATCTATCCTGACTTTCCAAGCTTTGAAGTTTGATGCTCCCTCTAGCTTGTTTTTAGATTTCATGGAGGAAGCCATAGATGCCAATGTATAAAAAGAACTCTAACAAAATGCTCTCTCTAGAGTTTCTGCAAAAGTGTTTTCAAAGTGCCCTCCTTCTGTCACCAAAGCTTTGATACCATGTTGATTTTTCTAGTGCAATTAGGGTATTTTTCTAAGGTTGTTTTCTATGTCATTTTTATGAGTGGATGACCATTAAGTTTAGTTTTAATCTTTTGTTTAGATGCACATACAATTCAACTTTGTTACATAGGCAAATACAACACAATGCTATGATTTAACTTTTATATTTTGTTTGTTGATTTAACTTATTGTTATTCACATTTCCTATGATTTAGCCTAAAATTATTTTGTTTTGTAAATGCAATTTGTTTATCATATTTACTATGCATGTTAAGCACAATAGATAGATGGTTTCTTTATTTTGTTGTATAAATGCAATTTGTTTATCATATTATTTACTATGTATGATATGCACAATAGATAGATAGTTTTCTTTAATTTAATCTATAAATTGTGTCAACTCAAATAATTTTTCACATTTACTATATAGACATTATGATTTAACTTATATTTATTTTGTTGTGTAAATGTAATTTGTTTACCATATTTGTTGGAGAGTCAAGTAGGGAAACTGTTAAAACAATTCTCTTGTCCTTAATAACTATGTGTGAACTTATGCTAGATTTTTTTTATTCTTTATTAGATTCTTTTCATCAAACAATTATCAAGATCATAATCCATGAAGAACATAAAAGATAATTGACACAAAATATAAACTCCAAGCTAAGGAAAAACCCCTCCAAATGGAAAACCCATAAAGAATCTCTTCTCTTCTTATAGAATCAATTTAAATGAGAAATCCAAGACCCAAATGCCAGACCAGGTCCACTCACAAGCCCCAATTTAGCCCTCTTTCCAAGCTTTTCCAACAAATCAAAGTCTCATCAAGTCAACAATGGTCAAACCCTTCAAAAACTGGTCAAACTTCAGATTTTGGCATGTGCAACAGGATTTCGGCTTCTTGCAACATACTTGCAAGTTTTAGCCCTCTTGTAACTCTGAAATTTCGCACGTGTGGGAGTTCTAGGGCAGATTTTATTCTTCCTTGATCCTTCTTTCTCTCTCCTTTGACTTGGAAGTCCTTGTCTTTTTCGCTGATTTTCCTCCTCCTTTCTGAAGAGATTGAACTTGATTAATGTGACGATCCAAATGAGGTTGAACTGCTCTTATATATACACATCTGTGAAGGTTGAATCACCCCAAACAAGTTGACTTGAAGAGGCAGGGCCTACTTGGTCTTGTAGGGACAAAAATGACATTTTGATTCAAAATAATTTTTTGTTTACAATTTATTTTCAAAGTCCAAATGGGACTTGACTTCAAGGCTTATTACAAATACTCTTTTGAGTTGAAAAGCCCTAGAAGCATGAAGAACATGCTTGACCTAGAGACAAATCATTTTAAGCATGAGACCCATGCTAGAAAAACAATGATTCCTTTTTTTCTTTTTCCAAAATAATACAATGTCATAAGTACAAAGGTAATTATGAAGGCCGAAACTAGCTACATTTTTCAACAATATTTACTATGCATGATATGCATAATAGATATATGGTTTTTTTAGATACATAATTATTGAGTTTGGAAGAATGAAATGGAACTCTCACAATAATAAAAAACTAAAAATCATAAAAAACATCTCTCCAGAAATAATTGAGTTTGTAGGGTTGTAGATAATTCATGACAAATGGTTAATCATAACAATAAAAACTATGGGATGAAAGCATTGCTTTATATAGAATCCATAAATAATATTTGTAGATGAGAAAATTATAAAAAACATATCAACCCAAATCATAAATATGGCATAATTTTCGTAAATGAATGGCAAATGACCATGATTGATGTCTAGGGTATAATCGAAGTCGGTATGGTGGTTAAGAATGTATTTCCTTATCAAAGGCATATGTTTACTCTGAAGGGGTAGGGTATCTAGACCTCTGTAGATTTTAATAGTCATTGTTGTGTCGGGGTTTCTTGTCCCACAAATGTGGTTAAGAATGTCTTTCCTTGTAAGAGTAATAGGATTAAATCTAAAAGGGTAGATTTTGTACACCTCTGTAGATTGTAATAGGTAAATTGTTGTGTTGAGGGAGTCCCTTGTCCCACAAATATAGGAGATTTATACACTAATTTGATTTATGACTTTCGTAATTTTAAAATTAAATAATAATAATTTATTAAATGAATAACTTATAATAAAACATTATATATAAAAATCCTTCACAATACTAAGGTATTAGGAGGAAAGTGAACAAGGATAAAAAGTTTACACATGTTTTTGTTTTTTTTTTTTTTATAAATTTAAGATCTTCAACCAAATAGTTTAAAATCTTAAAAAAAACAAGCCTTTGTACTTGTAGCTTAATCCATTTGATATCTACTATATTTATTTTTTGAGCATTTGCTAATGTGTAACTTTATGAATTACTTTCCATATTCCTTCAATGGCCATTAGATACACCATTAGCATTACATAGAGTAATCTTTAATAAAGGAAAACTAAGTTACACATCTATTAATTGCCACTGTTGTAGCATATTAACTTAAACATCTTGATGTAACCTTACATCAATTCCATGATTCTTTTAACTTGATTAATTAATCACATTTTTGATAATATAAACGTCACACAATGCAATGAATCAACATCATAAAAATGGCACAATAAGTAACCACATCATTAAACACCGATATACCTTGGAAACCCTGTAGGGTGAAAACCAACAAACATTTAATTTTGATTAAATGCTTGTGAGGGTGTCCACTCCTCACTCAATGGCTTGTAAGGGAGCCCATCCCTTAACAATTGTCGTAAAATATTACAAAAAAATATCATCTTAAATACAACATAACAAGTTAGAAGCTATTACAATAATCATGATATCATTTACCCACAACTCAAACATTATATCTTCGGGGTCTGATTCTTCCAATCAGTGGATTCTCCTGCAACTGACATTCCTCAATCTGCATGGATCTTTATTTGTCACTATGTTAAACATAATCTTTATTCTGCATATGTCATCATCCACCTCTGCCATTGTTGTCATCAACAAACTTTATTATCATAATTAGATAAAATATTAATCAACCAATAATTAATATTTATCAGTGATGCTTCACCATCTATTCGTATGCATACATAAAACATAAACAAAATATCATGACATGCCTTCTTTAACAACACTGCACACACATTAATAGAAGCATATAACTATCAAGCATGTCACATTAACTATTATTCCCCTCGCATAGGTCCACATTCTTTTCCAAAGAAAATTACTTCAACTTTCCTTATTCATTTAAAGAAAACTAACACATGAGTTATGACTTTTCATGCAATACATAAATGTTTCACGATAGCTGTTAATCTTTTCTCAAAATGAAACTAACATAATCTTGCATGCAAATGCATGATCTTAAAACAAAGAAGCTAAAATAATCTTGTATGTAAATACATAATCTTCCCAAAGGAAAGCTAACATATAGATATTATCCTTATGCATGCAAATGCATAACAATATTTCAAGAGAACTAGCCCATCAACCATCATCTTAGGGCATGTAAACAAATACCCTTTCAAAAAGGAAAAACTAGTGCCATAGTTAATGCATGCAATTATATAAGCTTTATCCAAAAGAAACTAACCCCTCAATTGTTTCTTTTTATATGCAATTATGTAATCTTTCCCAAAATAATTAATACAATAGGTGTTATTCTTATACATGCAATTGCATGATCTTTTCCCAAAAGAACTAACATAACATAATGTTTTTCCAAAAGAATTTAACATGATAGTCATTCTTTCCATGCATGCAAACTACATTTCTTCCCAAGAAATCTATCTCAATAGTTTTCCTTTCCATGCATGTAAAATGCATTTCTTTTCAAGAAATCTATCTCAATCAACTATTATTTTCGTGCATGCAACACATATTTCTTTCTCTAGAATTCTACCATCATTAGCTATTCTTTTCATGTAAATACATACATACATTTTTTTCAAAAAGAAGTTAACAACTTATGTCTCTATGCATAAATATTCTTATTCTTTTTCACAATAGCTATAGTCTTTTGTGCATAAGAGATTTACCACAATCAACTAATCTTTGTGTATGTAAATACACATTTCTTTTTCTAGAGATCTAGGAAAATAGTTATTCTTTGGTTGTGTAAGGTTCACATGTAACTCTTTTTAAGGAAAAGAGCTTAGATAGTTTAATTATTTTCCACAAAAATCCATAAATACTTTCCAAGAATTTCACAAAAAAATCTTTTTAAGAGAATAAATATATTTAACTTAGGCTCAAGCACACAAGAACTATATTAGTTTTGCAAGTATTTTTTAACACACTTAAAATATGCAAACACATGGTCTTTTTAAAAAATAATGTGACATCTTCACCTTTTATGTGCAATGTTCACATGCATTTTTCTCATGCATTGATTATTTACATTCAATATAGAAGCTTATATATGCATATCCCTCATGCATTAAATATTTGCTTTTAAGATAAATGCTTATCTATGCCTTAGATAATTGCATAAACCATTTTATTCCTACTTCAAAAGTATTAAGTATGTCAATTGAGTTTTAGGGTTAACTTTTACTATGAATGCAAAAACAATTACAACATTGTTGTTGCATTGTCCTATTGCCATTTATTCATTTTTCAATGCAAAGCACGCAACTATATAATAAAATTTCTATGGCATGATTTTTCAAATAAATGTACCATATCACATACTTTATCATCTTGAAAATTCGCTCGATTGTTTTATGAACCTCTTCACGGCCCCATTCATGGAAGTGTATTACAACAACTTTGTAGAAGACAACCGATGGATAATTGTTCTCAATCTTTTCACACAAACCCCTACAGGATTCACGTCCTCCTTGCCTTCACAACCACTATCATGTTTAACATTGAATAACAAAGATATGGCGAAGCCAACATTACTAGATAGAACACAATAATTTCCATGAAGATCCACTGGTAAGGAAATGAAGGGTATACTTATCATAACCTCTCAATGACAAACAAGTATCACACATAAATAAGATAAGGTATACATATATATGTGAACTAATTTAAAAAAAAACATGTTCCAATGTTGCATGGAAAAACGGATCAAATAGGATGCGTCAACTATCATTCAAAGGTCTAGATTGAAGCTTCGTATCCCAACAATGGTGAATAATAGTGTTATTCAAGCTCTCCCCAAATAAAAATATTCCCCACATATCTCATAGTTATTTCATTCGCACGAATAAGTGTTGCTAACTAATGCTTGATATCATCTTCTCTTTGGTTTTTTACTAACTACCCTTTCAATAACTTAGTTTCGAATAGATTCATAGGTAGTTCCAAACCTTATGAAAACCCTAACAAATTCTTGGCTAACAACCGATTAAGAGAATTATTGTTATTATTTGTAAATATACGATTTTCTAGGAATTTTTATAGTGGTTTATGGTAGGGATATTACATACTCCTTTAAGGAGAACACCCTTCTCAGTGTTCATCTCTTGCTGGAGCTTTAACATTTACTCTAAACAACCCAAAAGGGGATCCTTCCCCTTCAAAATGAAGGATTTCATTTCTAAGATATATTAATAAGCAAAAACAATTAATGTTTTATCAATAATCATAAGCATCTAGAGCTACAACAATATGCAATTTCTACTTTCCATTACTTAGCCATTATTCGATTTTCCAACAAAAAAAAACCTATACCAACTTACTGTTACTTTCCAATTACTCTTGGAAATCATGGTTGCATTACACAATAATTTCAATTGCAGATGGTTTCACAGCCTCCACAACAATCACCCATTAATGTATGATCAACAAATCCAACATAATCACATTAGTCACAACATTTTCAATCAAATGAAACACTTTAAACCATAAATTATTTATGCAATGTTAGACGATATTTTAATCACAATACTTCCACAAGTACTTAGAGAGCACCAACCCTCTAATCATTAAAGTAATAAATTACTGCACCAAGTGCACATTGTCTTAGCCCATGTTAAAGACGTACAAATACTTCTAAAAGTACTCAGAGAGCACCTAGCTCTCTAATCATCAAAATCATCAATCACTGCATCAAGTGCAAATTGTCTTAGCCCCTACTAAAAACATTCACAATATTGGTAATACAATAAAGGAACTACACTTCCAAAAATTCCTTACCGTGCAACAGGGTCATTTCCTGTCAAGATGTACATAAAATTTTTGCTCAATCATATGAAAATTTCTTTTTTTTTTATACAACATATAATTGATTAGTTGACTTTTTCTGTTATGAGAACCACATTGGCAAAAAATGCTCCTCCCAACCAATGGGAATTAGTTTCCACAACTAGATTAAACCATTTTCACATCCATATAGTTCTTCGATAGAGACCATTCTAGGTTTAATCTAGAATTCCATTGGCCAACTAGCTCAAGAATTCCAATGACCACATAGGGTCCAATACAAGATTCTTCTTAGCAACATCCTGTCTATTCCTTTGACAACATCTTGTCTATGAGGAATTTTGGGCCTCCAACAGGGTTCAAAATCAATAGTTGGCTTAGGTTTTTTCCCCTCTTCACCATCTTGGCTAACTTTTTTCCCTTACTGAGATCATCTATTTCTAAGGAGAGGCAATCTGGATAGACAACCGCCATTAACCCATTCGGGTAGGCAATCGTCATCAACCCAAGGCATCTTGGCCTTTCACAATTGTCCACAACTGTTTGACATGTGAAATTCTCTTTTAGCACTCTTTCCCATTGTAATTTACATAACATACCATATACACATTATCATCAAAGAATAAGGAGCATTTATGTACATCATGCATTCATACATAACCCTCAACATGGGTCCCACAATATGTAAAAGCAAATTGACAGGAAACTAACATCACATGTCATATAGGTAATATTAGTTTCAAAATAACCATCATGCAATTTAGAAAAACATTACCATATTTTGTATATCATAACATTATACTTTCTAATTTGTAGTTGCAAATCACATTGCAACGTTTTACCTTTCACAGGTCCTTATGTTGCCACTAAGCTACCCCTGCTTAATCACATCAACAACATTAGCTACAATTGTTTTTTTTTTAATAAAATCATATCTTCTAATAATATTGTTATGCACAAAACATTTTTCAAATACATTTAAGATGCATTTCATTTTCACATGATCAAAATAATAGAAGGTATTGGCCCTGTTGTTCTTCATAGACCACCTTTATGTATTAAAAGTAATATAACCAGTAGGGATACATCTTCCAGATGTTAAAACCAAGTTTCTATAAAGTTGTTTTTCCAAAACAACAATTAAAGAACCAATACTTTAATCATTAACATTCTCATAGTTTCTAACTTGTGCAACATGTTATTTCATTTATGCATATGCATCTAATCAATAATCATTAATGCATACCAACTAACATCAACATCGAATAAACAATTAGTAGAGTTGTGAAGTTTTGAACAAACAAGGTAATCAACATCATCGGATTACCACTAGTTCTACCATTAAGCTGGTAAAACCATCAAATCAGTCACTTTAACGACACTGTTGTATCATGATCCAAGTTCTTTGTAAGTTTCAAGAACTTACAGTCACATGTATGCATTTCTAAACAAGTATTAATTTATGCCATCATTGTGGTTTATCATTAATATGTAAGGATAGTTAACACATATGGTAACAATCCAAGCAACCCCAATTTCAACAGTGTATTGTTACCAACAAACCATCAACATGAAGTAAACTACCACAATCACTTGTTTACAACTTGCAATAAGATTTAATCAAAACTGATTCATGCATATAAGTTTTAATAGTTAGTCATGTAATACTAACTAATCAATGCTACTAACCATCTTAAATTCAATCATGACAAGACTCAATCATCAATTAGCCATTATAGTCAAGTTTTACCACTTGACTCATTGTTCATTTTTAACATCTAAAGGGGTCTTTCAATGTCCTTTAACATTCTATTGTTCTCTTCAAGGATAAACCCCACCTTTCTACATTCATTTGTTTCACACAATATCACTATATGCGAAAGTGAATACCTGTTTAAACAATGCATATATATGACTAAAATCTCTTAGGTGACAGGGACTTGGATCTTGATACAATAATATCATTAAAGTGATTAATTTGATGGTTCTATCAACTTAATGGTAGTAGTAATCAGATGATGTTGATTATCTTGTTGTTTAAGCCTCACAATTCTACAAATTGATGATTCGAGGGTGATATTAGCTGGTATGTATTAATGGTTGTTGATTAGATGCATATGCATAAATGAAATGGCATGTTGCATGACTTATAAACTATGAAAATGTTAATGATTAAAGTACTGTTAATTTTAGATAACAATGGTATGTTATATGCTTTAGCACAATTTACTTCAATGTTCCTTATTAGTCCAATGGCAATTTTCGATTATTTCTAGTAGCAATTACATTATCTTAAACACGTTGATAGTAAACGCAGATAGAGCATAAAAATATGTGCAAAAGACAAGCCAAGACAAGAGGACACAAGATTTGGCGAATGCTAAGGAAAAACCCCAATGTGGGGAAAACTCTTTGATTAAATATTCTTATTATTATTCAATCGTTCAACACAGAGAGAGAATACAAATATCAAATTAACTTGCCCAAAACAGTCTTGTCAAAGTCAATAGTCAACAGCAATCAACTGCAACCTTAACCAAAAAGTCAACACTGGTCAAAGTAGCACCAAAACGTCCTCCAAGTAGCTTGGTCAACGACATATTAATTAAGCCTTCCAAGAAAGTCAAAATCAGCCCAAAACAGTGCAGTCAACCCAGTTAAAGGAGAGAGAAAACACAGTTGTAATTTATGCGGTCAAATCTAAAGTCAATGCTGAAGTCAACCATGGTCAAACTGTCCCAATCACCTCGATTCATTTCCCAATAAATGTAGCCTCCAAAGATCAAATTTATGCCTTAAAAAACGAAGTCAATGTTGGTCAAAAGAGCCCTGGTAACGCTGGTATGTTTTCTTGAAATTCGGCCAACAAACAATCCTAGAAATTTGACCTCCTACCACATGTGTGAAGTAGAGAGAAGTTGCCTCCAAGCTATACAAACCAATCAAGAGAGGAAAGAGAGAGATATGTGATCAGATGAGCGATGTCCAAATGAGGAGAGAGGTCACCCCTATTTATACACTTCGTTGAGGGTGAGGAGACACATCTATTGGGCTTTTGAGCCTACATTTCACCGAGGCCGACCTTGACAATTTGTTCATAAGAGAGAATAAATTCAAAATTCCATTTTTGCTTGTTAGAATGAGATGATCTTCATATCAAAATTGGACCTCTCAAAAATAGGAATCCAATGCAATAATGATCTCCATCATATGAGATTTCCTAAGGTGGAATTTGGCCCTAGTTTCCAATTTTATTACTTCTCTTAACTTGGGAGAATTCCACCTACCAATCCATATGTCATCATCATGCCATCTTATCATCATGTACCATCTCTATCATCACTTCCCTGCTTTGCTTTGCTCTGCTCTGTTGAACCATGAAGTAATAATGAAGAAGCGGTGATTGAGAGTGACTCATAAGATCATACCACTCTCCACTGACTAAAGTCAGTCCTTGATCCTAGATCAAGTTATTGAACACCATGCATCCTAGTCATAAGGAGTAAGACAATACATGATGCGTCCATCGGTAGTGCTATGGTCCCTAACCATATTTTTTTCCCAACTCATTAGCCAAATGAGAGGTACTTCACATGAGTTTTAGACTCCATGGGTAGGATGTGTGCTGGGGCATCGACAAGAGAAGGTGAACCACTCATCCTGCTCAGTGCCATAGGAGAAGGTGAACCACTCATGTTATGCATATGTCAATCGTAGGGGAAGGTGAACCACTCACCCTACATACATGTGTTCGCAATTGTAGGGGAAGGTGAACCTCTCACCCTACACACATGTCAACCATCATGGGATATCATAGGGGAAGGTGAACTACTCACCCTATATCTAGTGCACCACTAGGGGAAGGTGAACCACTCACCCTATGGTCACTCATAGCTCCAAGAAGTACCCCAATCCCCTAGGAGCTCTGAGAGCTCATTGTCCAACTCATACGAGACCCTCATAGGAGGGTCGTTCCACGACTCCAAGTCTCTCTTGGAAGGTTAAGAATTTGACCTTCCCCAAAGGCTTCATGAGAATGTCTGCAACCTGTTCATATGTTCTAATGTGATGGAGCCATATTACTCCATGTTGTACCATATCCTGGATAAAGTGGTACATGATATCAATGTGCTTGGAGCGGTCGTGGAACACGAGATTCTCTGATAGGCGAATCCCACTCTGGTTCTCGCAGAAGATCATAGTGGTATCCAACACATGCTCAAATAGCTCACTTAAGAGCTTCCTTAACCAAACAATTTCACAACATGTCATACTTGCAACAATGTATTCGGCCTCGACGACGATTAGAGAAATCGATTTCTGCTTCATGCTCATCCCATGGTATTGAAGCAGACCACAAAGAGCAGCAACACACAAATGTGCTCTTACGATCCACCACACTGCTAGCCCAGTCAGCGTCAGAATATCCATGTAGCCTCAAGTTCCCGACAGTGTATCTCAGTCCATAGTGGATTGTGCCTCAGAGATATCTCAAGAGATTCTTAGCAGCAATCCAATGAATGTGATGAGGCTCGACCATAAATTGACTCAACATGTTCACAACGAAGCATATGTCAGGACAAGAGTTGACCAAGAACATCAGGCCCCCCACAAGTTGACGATACTCGGAAGGGTTCGCTAATCTAAGCCCAACAACACTTCCACATAGCTTCTTAAAGTTGAGTTCCATCGGAGTAGTCACGGACTTGCAATCCACCATCCCACATCTCTCAAGAAGCTTCACAATGTATTTTTCTTGAGAAAGGAAAATCTCACCTGGCTTTTGCTAGACCTCCAGCCCTAGGAAGTAATGCATTAGTCTTAGGTCCTTCATCTCGAATTTGGAAGCCAACTCCCTCTTGCATTGATGAATGAGAGGGTCATCACTTGTCAAAAAGAGATCATCCACATAAAGGACTAGAATGAGAGGCTTATCCTTTTCAACCTTGAAGTATAGGTTCGGGTTAACATCGCTTCTTGTAAATCTCAGCTTCATAAGATAACTAGTAATCCTCTCATACCAAGCCCTGTGGGCTTGCTTCAATCCGTAGAGGGCTTTCTTCAACCTGCATACATGTGTATTTCGATCTTGAACTTCGAACCCCTCGGGTTGTTCTACATAGACTTCCTCCTTCAGCGAGCCATGCAAGAATAAAATTTTGACATCCATTTGGTGAAGGCTCCATCCTTGCGAGGCAGCAAGGGCTATGATCAAACAGATGGTGGTATATCGGGCAACCAATGCAAATATCTCATCATAGTCTACTCCTTTCTTTTGAGAGAAGCCTCAAGCAACAAATCTGGTCTTGAACTTTTCAACACTCCCATTAGCTCCATGTTTGATCTTGTAGAGCCATTTTGAAGTGACCACTGACTTGTTCTTGGGTCTAGGAACCACGTCCCAGACATCATTCTTCATGAACGACTCATACTTCTTTTCATCGCATCCTTCCAAACTTGGTGTTTCACGACTTCTTTGAATGTGGAAGGCTCAGATTTTACAATGTTACTCATGGTAGCTAAGTACCCTTGGTACTTATTCGACTTCTTGCTTTCACAAAATGTCCCCCTCGGTGCAATATGTTTCTCAACATCTTCAAGAGGATCTTTGAGCCACAAAGGTCTTTTTCTTAAAGTAGCGGACTTACTACGAGGTGGATCAATGGGATCCATTAGATCTTCAATATCGGGCATCGGATCATCAGACAAATGCTCATCCTACTTTCATGCATCATCTTCATTATTATTGTCCTTCCTAGGGATAGGAAGATCTCAGACTTTCCTAAGGGCAGAATCTTCATCGAAAGTGACATAATGACTTATCTCCACTTTCCTTTGACTAGACACATAGATTCTATATGCCTTCGAAGTTTCACTGTAGCCCACAACGTTCTTTTCTTCCTAGATGCATCTAGCTTGTTTCTTTTCTCTTTCGACACATGAAAATATACGAGACAACCAATAAAATGAGAAACATCAGGTTTCTTACCGATGAATACTTCTTCATGTGTCTTGAAGTCCAATGCTTGATGTGGGCATCTATTTTGAACATACACAATGGTGTTGAAAGCTTCTCCCCATGAGAACTTTGGTAGACCTTGGCCATGAAGCATGACACAAGTGGCTTCTATGATAGTTCGATTTTTCATTTCGGCAACACCATTTTTTTAGGAGTATGTGCAGTAGTGGTCTCCCTCTTAATGCCAACTTCTCTACAATAGTCATTGAACTCATTTGACTCATATTCGGTCCCATTATCGGTCTTCAATATTTTGATCTTCTTCCGTGTTTGATTCTCGACCAAGGCTTTGAAAGAGCGGAACCATTTGAACACTTCGTCCTTCTTTAAGAATTAGATCCATGTTTTGCAAGAGAAGTCGTCCACAAAAATAACATAATACAAATATCCAACCAAAGATGTTACACGCAACATACCTAATAGATCAGAATGAACCAATTGAAGAATATCGATGGTTTGAGTTTCACTTGAGGGGAATGATCCCCTTGTATGTTTTCCAGCTTCACAACCTTGACAAACACCTTCATGATCTAAGTTGAATTGGGCATACCTGTGACCATCTTCTTTACATAAAGTAAGGCTTTGAAATGAAGGTGAGCAAATCTTCGGTGCCATAATTCAAATTGAAGGGAAGTATCACAAGTCATTGCTCCCAACAGACTTCCTCCAACCTGATAGAGACCTTCAACCCTGAATCCAGGAATGAATGCATCTCTTGGGTTCCTTTTCCAGGCACGAACTTTCCTATCAATGAATTTCACCTTAAAACCTTTATCTTCTATCGCAGAAATAGAGATTAGATTATTTTTTAGATTAGGTACATACTACATTTCTTGTAAATCAAGGGTTTGACCTTGATATAAGTGAAGAGTAACTATCCCAATTCCTTTCACGGGATAAGTGGCATTATCCCCAAGTATAATTTCCATATTCGTCTTCTTTTCAATCAAGTTTGAGAGAGCCTCTTTGTACCTAGTGAAGTGCCTTGAGGCACCACTATCAATCAACCAATGATCTAATGTATCCGAAGGAGAGATGATGGTGAGGGAAAAAATAAGATAAAATTCTTTTTGCTTTTCACCAACGTTAACTTCTTCATACCTAGAGTTTCTCGACTTCTTAGGAGGACGACCATTTCCATTTCGAGTAGCGGGAGCATTCCTCTTTTTTGTTGTTGTTGAATCTATTGTTCCTTTGATTGCCATTTCCCTTGAAGTTGTTGTTATGGTTGTCATCATCTCTTGGAGTATCCTTCTTGTGAGGACACTCTCTAGCGAAGTGGCCAAACTTGTTACAATTGAAGCATCTTCCTTTCCTTTCTTCTTTGAATCCCGACTCAAACCCTTGACCTTGTCTTCTTGGACCAACATTGTTCTTCCTCTTAGCATGAGCAAAGAAGGCGGTAGGATTGCTTCCATTGGATGGTTTGTCTCTTTCCATCATCCTTATTTCTTCTTGAGTACATCTAGCCAATAATTCATCAAATCCCGGAAACTTGTCATTGTTGAGGGTGGTGGTGTTGAACACATCCCATTCTCTTGTAAGGCCTCCAAGTGCAATAAGAATGAGCTCCTTGTCACTAATGACTTCTTCAATATATAGGAGATCATTCTTAATCTCGGTAATCATCATGAAGTAGGGTTGGATAGATTCTCCTCTATCTGTCTTAATGTCTTTCAACTTGTTCTTGAGAAAGAGAATTTGATTTGCATTATTTTCTTTGAACATCCCAACTAGCTTGTCATACATCTCCTTAGATGTTTCCAAATCATAAATATAGGCAACCAAAGGCTTGTGAATAGAATCAACAATAATTTTCTTAGCTTTAACCTCACCTTTGTACTTTGTTTGTGCAGTTGCAGATGCATTTGAAGGAGGCTCCACTACTCTTCCTTTGACATAGTCCATGGCATCATTTTCTTCCAAAGTCAAATCTAGAGACATCTTCCATGCATGATATTCGGATTTGTCCTTAAGCTTGTCCTCAGATTTGAAGTAAGATGTAGTCATCATTGGGACTAGTTCCAAGTTCTTGTCCAAAAACTTCCCTTAGTGATTGCTTTTCATCACTCTTGCTTGGGCTTTGTCTTCACTCGGGCTTTGATACCATGTTAATTTTAGATAACAATGGTATGTTCTATGCTTCAACATAATTTACATCAATGTCCCTTAACAACCTAATGACAATTTCCGATTATTTCCAGTAGCAATCACATTATCTTAAACACATTGATAGTAAACGCAGATAGAGCATAAAAACATGTGCAAAAGACAAGCCAAGACAAGTGGACATAAGATTTGGCGGATGCCAGGGAAAAACCCCAATGTGGGGAAAACCCTTTGATCAAATCTAATTATTATTATTCAATAGTTCAACAGTGAGAGAGAGTACAAATATCAAATTAACCTGCCCAAAACAGTCTTGTCAAAATCAACAGTCAACAGTGGTCAATTGCAACCCTAACCAGAAAGTCAATGTGATTAAAGCAACACCAAAATGTCCTCCAAGCAGCTCGGTTAACATCAGATTAATTCGGCCTTTCAAGAGAGTCAAATTCAGCCCAAAACAGTTCGTTCAACCCAGTGAAAGGAGAGAGAAAACACTGCTGTAATTTTTGCGGTCAAATCTAAAGTCAATATTTGTCAAACTGTCCCAATCACCTTGATTCCTATGCTACTAAATGTGGCCTCCAAAGATCAAATTTCGTCCCCAAAAAATGAAGTCAATGCTGGTCAAAAGAGCCCTGGTCAACATTGATTTATTTTTTAGAAATTTGCCCAGCAAACAATCCCAGACATTCGGCCTCCTGTCACATGTGCGAAGTAGAGAGAAGCTGCTTCCACGTTGTATGAACCAATCAGGAGAGGAGAGAGAGAGATTTGTGATGAGATGAGTGATGTCCAAATGAGGAGAGAGGTCACTCCTATTTATACGCTTCGTTGAGGGTGAGGAGACACATCTATTGGGCTTTTGAGCCTACATTTGACTGAGGCTGACCTTGAGAATTTGTGCATGAGAGAGAATAAATTCAAAATTCCTGCTTTTCATAATGATATGACCTTTATATCAAAATTGGACCTCTCGAAAAGTGGAATCCAATGCAATAATCATTTCTATCATATGAGCTGTCTTAAGGTGGAATTTTTCTTTAGTTGCCAATTTTAACAAGTATTGTCTCCTTAACTATTGTTTTGGAAAAATTCAATTTAAAGTTTCTTGGATGTAACATCTAGAAGATGTATCCTTACTTGTTATGCTTGCTATAATACATGAAAGTGGTTTATGAAAAGTGACAGGATCAATACATTCCTACATGTTGAATTTTTAAGAACGTTGATGCATGCAAAATGCATTCTGAATGTATTGACAAAATGTCTTATATATAACAATATTTTGTAGAAAGTATGGTTTTATTAAAAATAATTATGGGTAATGTTGTTGATGTAGCTTAATGACAACATGAGAACCTATGAATGTAAAACATTGTAATATGAATTGCAACCATAAATGAGAAAGTGTAAAGTTATGATATGCATGATTGTGTTATGTGGAAAATTGGAATGTATACCACCTGTATATCAGTTACGTTTTCTGTCAATCTACATATTGTGGACCCATGCTGAGGGTTAAGTATGAATACATGATGTACATAAATGTTGCTATTGCTTTAATGTTAATGTACATATGATCAGTTATACAAATTACAATGGGAAAATGTGCTAAAGAGAATTTCACTTTCCAGACAGTTGTGGACAGTTATGAAAGGCCAGGAGGCCTTAGGTTGATGGCGGTTGCTTGCCCGAATTTCCTCTCCCTAGAGATAGATTATCTTAGTAAAGGAAAATAGTTGGCCAAGATAGCGAAGAGGGGAAAAACCCTGAGATAACTTTGTTTATTTTGGAGCATGTTGGAGGAGGCCAAAAATTCCTCATAGATGGGACGCTGTCAGAGGATTAGGCGGGACACTGCTAGGATGAATGTTGTATTGGACCTTGTGTGGTCATTGGAATTTTTGAGTTGGTTGGCCAGTGGAATTCTAAACTGGGCTTCGTATGGTCTCTGTTAGAGAACTGTTTTGGTGTGAAAATGACTCAATCTCGTTATTGAAACCAATTCCCATAGGTTGGGAGGAGCATTATTTAGCCTACTGTGGTTCTCATAGCAGAAAAAATTAACTAATTAGTTATGTGATATGTTAAAAATGGACTTTCTATATGATTGTGTAAAAATTTTATGTATATCTTGACAAGAAAGGAGCCTAGTGCTCGGTAAGTAATCACTGGGAATGTTGAAATTCCTTTGTTGTATTACTAATCTTTTGAATGTCTTAGCAGGGGCTAAGACAAGTTTGCACTTAGTGTAGTTATTGATCATTTCGATGATTAGAGAGCTAGGTGCTCTCTGAGTACTTTTAGAAGTACTGTGTGGATGTCCTTAGCGGGGGCTAAAACAATGTGCGCGTGGTGCAGTGATTTAACATTTTGATGATTAGAGGGTTGGTGCTCTCTGAGTACTTATAGAATTACTGTGATTAAAATATCACCTAACATTACATAAATAATTGATAGTTAAAATATTTCATTTAATTGAAATGTCGTGACTAACGTGATTATGTTGGATTTGATTAGTCATACATTACAAGGTGCTCACCATGGAGTGTTGATGGGCTGTTAAACAATTCTTAGGGTGTATGCATAAAAGTGACCATGACACTCAAGAGTTAATTGGTAAGTGACAGTAAGTTGGTATAGATATTATGTTTATTTCTATGATTTTGAACAAAGGCTAAGTAATGAAAAATAGAACTTGCATATGCTTATGACTATTGATAAAAACATTATTGTTTCATTTAATGGTATTCTATGGAAATGAAAATCCTTCATTTTGAAGAAGAAGGATTCTCTTTTGGGTTGTTTAGATTGTTATATCATGAGTGAAAGTTAAAGTTCTAGCGAGAGATGAACACCGAAGACAATGTTCATTTTAAGGGGGAGTATGTATTATCCCTACCCGTAAAAAACTAATGTAGTTAACATGAGTAAAAACATTATTAATTTAATATATGAGTAACTGTTCCATCAAGAATCAATTATAAATAAGCTTGTAACTAATTAATTCCTTCCTTACCTTACCATTTATTTTCCTTTCTTGGTGGATATGAAGGTTTTTATTTTTATTTTTTTTATGAGTGTAACAACAACTGGGTCGAGCCCGACTTGCAGTGCGGTTGCACTATGAGCCTATTGGGAACAATGCTTCCCACAATTGCCGCTTTGAATAACTGTTGGATGAGATCAATCGTTGGGGAGAATAAAGTAAATATTGTCAGTGTGTCAAAAGAGCAAAAGGAGTGTTATTACTTTCCAGCAACGCTAGGTTTCGAAGAGAGATTTTGCATATTCTCGTTAAACAATGAAATAGATTGTGAAAACAAAGGAAGTGACAGTCAGAGCCACCTTCTGGCCACTTTCTCCAAGAAATATTGGCGTTAACAATGTAGGGGCAAGGAGTCAGCCTTTGGAAAGATAAGTTATCGCATTAATTGGCTTAAAATTTACGTAGCTGTGCATATAGTGGATAATCAATGACGCTATGTTCTTGAGGAAGTGTTAAGTAGTTTAATTCTTCAAAATATTTCATGGGTTCAAAGATGAGTTAATGAGTTTTTATTGGAAAATAATTCATGATTTTTTTGTTTTTTTGCAAAGATAAGAACTCTCTCGTTAAACAATGAAATAGACTGTGAAAACAAAGGAAGTGACAGTCAGAGCTACCTTTTGGCTACTTTCTCCAAGAAATATCGGCGTTAACAATGTAGGGGCAAGGAGTCAGCCTTTGGAAAGATAAGTTATCACATTAATGGGCTTAAAATTTACATAGTTATGCACATAGTGGATAATCAATGATGCTATGTTCTTGAGGAAGAGTTAAGTCTTCAAAATATTTCATGGGTTCAAATATGAGTTAATGAGTTTTTGTTGAAAAATAATTCATGATTTTTTTTGCAAAGATAAGAACGCTCTCGTTAAACAATGAAATAGATTGTGAAAACAAAGGAAGTGACAGTGAGAGCCACCTTTTGGCCACTTTCTCCAAGAAATATTGGCGTTAACAATGTAGGGGCAAGGAGTCAGCCATTGGAAAGATAAGTTATCGCATTAATTGGCTTAAAATTTACATAGTTATGCACATAGTGGATAATCAATGATGTTATGTTCTTGAGGAAGAGTTAAGTAGTTTAATTCTTCAAAATATTTCATGGGTTCAAAGATGAGTTAATGAGTTTTTATTGGAAAATAATTCGTGATTTTTTTTGCAAAGATAAGAACCCATGTAGTTTTCTTAGAAAAGAAAATATATATAAATGTGTTCACATTGCTTTAAAAGAATATGACTATTTTTATTAGTTATTGAAAATAATTTATTGGAATATATATATATATATATATATATATTTGCATGCAAGAAAACTAGTTTTTAGGCATTTGAATTCCGGAAAAAGAAGTGTATATTTGCATGCAAAGAAATAGTTGTGCATTTAATTTCTTGGAAAAGAAAAATATAAGTTTGCATGCAAGAAAATATCTATCATGTATTTGAGTTCTTGAAAAGAATACATGAAACCTTGCATACAAGAAGATAAAGAATCCATTAAAAAAGAAATGCATGCAAACTTTGTTTATGAAAGGACAAAGAAGCTAAGTTATTTCATTTAAAATATTACAAAAGATATTTGTAATGCATGCATAATAGTTGGTGAGTTAAGGTATCTTTTGGAAAAAGAATAATTAGTGTGTTAGATTCCTTGGAATATATATATATATATATAGAAGGAAATATTTGTTGTGTTAGAACTCTTAAAAAAGAAGAGGAGAAAACATGTCATTGCATGCATTATTATATCAGATTCTTGGAGACTTGTAATTGCATGCCTTATTGTGTTAAGCTACCTTTTGGAAGATTCCTTAGAGAAACATATGCACTTGCATGCATGGAAAATAATAGTTTTGGTCTTAGATTTCTAGATGAAAGAAAGGAGTAATCATATAATATTACGGTGTTAGTCTTCTTTTTGGAAAAATAATATGAATTTGCACGCATAAGGGGATTAGCTATGGTATTAATTTTTTTTTGGGAGAAGATTATGTATAGTGATTGGGTTAGATATTTTGGTAAGAGGGAAAATGCTGGTTTGCATGCATGAAAGAATGGATGTTATGCATTTGATCCCTTGGAAAAGAAATGTGTTTCTCCATGCAAGATTTAGTTAGCTTCTTTTGGAAGGAAATTTCACATGCAAAAAGAACAAGATATATGTTATTTTTTTGTTGGAGAGAACAAGTAGCTGCACACAAGAAATTATAACTTTTATGTTAGCTTCGTTTGAAATAGAGCTTGCATTTTCATGAATAATAGCCATTGTGAATAACTCCAAAGATGTTTTTAGAAAAGAACATGCATTTATATGCATTAGAATAAAATCTATTACATTAATTATTTTGGAAAAGAAAACATAATAGTATGCACAAAGAAAATTGCTTGTTGGGTTAGATCTCTTAAAAGATAGTTATGCATTTGCATGCAAGATTATGTTAGTTCCATTTGAGAAAAAATTATGTATTTGCATGCAGGAATAACAACTATTGTGAAAGTTTATGTATTTGTGTGAAAAACCGTAGTTAATGTGTTAGGTTTCCTAGGAATCTGGTCAGTTGTAGTGGATTTGCCTTTGGAAAAAAATGTGCTTATGTGAGGAGAAAAATAGTTAAATTATCTATAAACATGCTTGATAGCATTATGTTTGATATTAATGCATGTGCAATGATGTTAAAGAAGGAATTTCATGACATTTTGTTTATGTTTTATGTATGCACATGAATAGATGTGGAAGTGTCACTAATAAAGATGACAAGAAAGTTTGTTGACAACAACGATGACAAGAAATGATGGTGACTTATGCAAATTATGTTTAACATTGTGGCAGGTAAAGAACTAATTGTCCATGCAGATTGAGGAGTGCCAACTGCAAGATGGTTCACTAATGGGAACAACCAGGCCACAAAGACATAAATATTGATGATTTATGGGTAAATGATATCATGATGATTGTAATAGTTTCTAATTAGATATGTTGTATTTAAATGATATTTTTTTGTAAGTTTTTTTGACAATGGTTAAGGGATGGACTCCCTTACAAGCCATTGAGTGGGGTGAACACTCTCACAAACATTTAATAATAAAATTAAACATTTGTTGGTTTTCACCCTATGGGGTTTCTAGGGTATATGAATGTCTAATAATGGTTTTCCTATTGTGCCATTATGATGATGTTGATTCCTTGCATGATGTGATATTTATCTTATCAATTATGTGATTAACTAACCTAGTTAAAACAATCATGGAAATGATGCAAGGTTACATCAAGAAATTTATGATAATATGCTACAACAATGACAGTTAATGGTTGTGTAACTTACTATTCCTTTACTAAAGTGACTCTATGTAATGATGATGGTTTACCTAATGGTTAATGAAGGAATATGGAATAGTAATTTAGAATGTTACATGTTAATAATTCCATAAAAAATTCCAACTTTATGTGCTTTTCCACGAGGCGCCCTAGTGACCTCATGTAAAAACAGATAGGATTAGAATTTTTTTTACAAAATTTATCAACATGTAACTGTCCAATTGTTCCTTCATTGACCATTAAATAAGGTCTTCATTATTACTTTGAATAATGTCTAGTAAAATCGAAGTAAGATACATAGCATAACATCACTCTTACCGCATATTAACATAGATTGTCTATTTTACCCTTGCATCAATTCCATGATTCTTTTAACTAAGTTAAACACATACTCGATCATATAAATGACATGTCATGTAAGGAGTCAACATCATTAGAATAACACAATAGACAATCACATCATTAAACACCGATTTTCCCTGAAATTTACCCTGTAGGTTGAAAACCAACAAACGTTTAATTTTATTATTAAACGCTTGTGAGGGTGTTCACCCCACTAAGTGACCTATAAGGGAGTCCATACCTTGACCATTATCATAAAACCTTACAAAGAAATATAATCTAAATACAACATATTTAGTTAAAAGCTATTACAATCATTATGATATCGTTTACCCTGAGGTCCTCAATCTTTGTCTTTGTGGGCTGACTGTATCTATCAATGGATCATCCTATAACTGTCATTCCTCAATCTGCATGGATATTTGATCAATTATGATGTTAAACATAATTTATCTTTTGCATATGTCATCATCCTTCTCTGCCATTGCCATCGCTAGTAAACTTTAATATCATGATTAGTTAAAGCATTGATTGACCAATAATTAATATTTATCAATGATATTTCAACATCTCTTAGTGTGCATACATAAAACATAAACAAAATATCATGCCATATCTTGTTTAACATCATTGCACACACATTAATAAAAACATATAACTATCAAACATGTTTATGGAAAAATGCCACTTTAATTATTATTCCCCTCACATATGAGTCCACATTCTATTCCCAAAGAAAAACCATTACAACTATCCTTATTCTTTGAAAGGGAACTAACACACTAGATATGCTTTTTCATGTGAATACATAAACTTTTCACAATAGTTGTTATTCTTACATGTAAAAACATAATATTTTCTCAAAATGTAACTAACATAATCTTGCATGTAAATGCATAATTTTTCTAGAGAAAAGCTAACATAATCTTGCTTACAAATTCATAATCTTTCCAAAAAAAGGCTAACATAATCTTGCATGCAAATTCATAATCTTTCTAAGAAATATATCTCAATCAACTATTATTTTCATGCAGGCAAAACATATTTCTCACTCTAGAATCCTATCACAATTAACTGTTCTTTTATGTAAACAAATACGTACTTCCTTTTCCAAGGAAATTAACACAACAACTATTGTTTCATTGGATAAAGATTATTATTCCTCTTTCACAATAGCTATAGTTTCTTATGCATAAAGATATTGACCACAATTAACTAATCTTTTGTGCATATAAATACACATTTATTTTTCCAAAGATATGGAAAAATGGTTATTCTTTTGTTGTGCAAGGTTCACATGTAACCCTTTTCAAGGAATCGAATTAGATAATTTAATTCTCTTCCACGCAAAAGCCATGAAAAGTTTTCCAAGAAATGCACAACAAATTTTTTCAAGAAAATAAATAGATTTAACTTAGGCTCATGCACACAAGAACCGTGGCAGTTTTCCAGGAACAATAACTTTTCTTTCATCCATGCGATCATATATTTCTTATTTTATAAGAAATCTAATGCACAATAGCTATTTTTCTTTGCATGCAAACTTATACTTCTTTTCTAAGAATTTAAGTGCATAGTAGCTAGTTCTCTT
The DNA here is from genome assembly GCA_031772625.1 of Pinus tabuliformis. Taxonomy (NCBI): domain Eukaryota; kingdom Viridiplantae; phylum Streptophyta; class Pinopsida; order Pinales; family Pinaceae; genus Pinus; species Pinus tabuliformis. Next base: position 1,258,215,885 of record CM062820.1, read on the forward strand.
TGAGTGTAAACTTATATTTTCCTTTTCAAGAAATCTAACCCAATGGCTATTTTATTTTCCATGCATGCAACAGATATATTATTTTTAGGAAACTATTACAGTCCATTTATTACTTTCGTACATATAAATACATATTACCCTTTGTTGATTTTCATTAGCTTGGCAGGTACTCCAAGCCCTAGGGTTCATGGTTTGGAGGTTGAGGCGCCACAAAAGTCTTTTTGGGGCTTGGAACCCAAGGTGTGGGGTTTACACCCAAGCTGGTGGGTGTGGAACCACGAGGCATTTCGATGATTTAACACATGGAAGTGTTAGAGGACCCTTAGAGGAGAAAGGGGTAGCGAAAATCATTGAAATATGAGCTCTAAAAGTGGAGAAATGAATTTTTGAAGTTAATAGATGTTGTTGTAGGTTAATTTGGGACAAAAGAGCAAGTCAACTTGTGTATTTTGAGTGCCCAAATTAGAGTTATTGACACCACATGTAGCCCTCATATTTGTGTATAAATATAAGGTGACTTGAGATCATTTCCTCACATACAAAGTGCACATTTCATAGCAAATACACATCTGAAGCTAACCGCAGGCTTGGAGGACAAGGCGTGGAGGAAAAAGCGCTTGTTTGGCATGTGTTTATGTCCCATTGCAAGTCCAAACCATTGCAGGGGAGTCTACAACTTCTTGGAGTATTTCTGGGCAATTTTTATGATGTGTTAGGGTTGTTCTTGCCTCTATTTTAGGGCCTCATGAGTTTTGTCCTATTACAGGGAGGCCAAGCTCATTAAGAGCAACTTAATGTGGGTCGTGTCACTTGTTTAAGAGGGTAGACCACGTAGATCTTATAAGGAGAACAAGCCACAATTGTTTGAGGACAGTTTGGAGTGATTGGAAGGGATAAAAAAGGACCGATTGTTGCCCTAACTAGTCAACCTAATCTACAACAAATTTGCACCAAACTTAAGGTATGTGATGTTGTATTGAATCTGAATTTGTGATAGGTGGTTGAGGTCCTAGGAGTGGACATCTTTTTTTAGTTTGTTTGGGCATTTATGTTATGTTGGAGGGAAGTGTGATAGTGCCCAAGTTGGAGTCAGATGTACAATACTTTGATGGACAAAAGTAGCTGCTAGAGTGGTAGTTGTTGAGCTCAAGGTTTGGCCAGCGAGAGGAGCATATTTGATAGCCTGTGTTCGTCATTGAAGAAACAAAATTTGATGGTGATAGGTGACAACCCTCTTGCCCTATGTTAGTCTTCACTGGAGCAGCATAAGAAGACACTAGTGGGAAGAGAAGTCCCAAAGGAGTTGAGGACCAACAATGGGAAAAAGTGGTAGAAGTCCCTATGTATTGATGATATATTGACTTACGATCAACTAGTGGGAAAATTGTGGAGATCGAGTTTAGTGGCGTAAAGGAATTGTGCATTGATAGAGGCAAGTGCTGCAGATTGGGAGAAAACAACATGCATGTGTAGAAGATATGAAAAATAAGTATGCATGTGTAGAAGATATGAAAAATAAGTTGTAATCGTCGACTTACGTCAGCTAGACCGTCATATTATCTTGTATTTTGTATTCTTGTACTTGTGGATATTTGAGGGCCATTATGCTTGGTACGAGAGCCCTATACTGTTGTATTATTTCGTTGGATTAATATAATGAAGATTGGGTTATTGTACAATATTGTGTATATTTTGTGCACTAGTAGATGTATTGTTGTTTATATTCAGCGGTGCAAAGTAGCTTCATTGTGATTCTTGGTTTGGTAGCGTCAATGATTTAAGATTCTATCCTAGACACCAGGATCATGGAAACAAACACCCTTAACTTAATAACCATTCTTTTCATGAAACTGTTAGAATAGTCACATATTCTTTTCCAAGAAAACATGGCTACTTCTCATACCTCTTTTTTTTCTAAGAACTCTGCATGGTTTCTCTATCTTTTATATACATGCAAGGTTCTCATGCATAACAAACATCATGGTTACTTAGCTTTTACAAGATTCGCGAGTAATCCTTTTAACAAAATGATAAGGTTATTTATCTTTTACTGGTGCAGGGTAAAACCCGCACATACCCACAATATGCAAGAATCTGCATAAACTCAATTGTCCTGGATATTTAACTCTGCAATGGAGTTAAATCTTCAACCTCTATGGTTTAGGCCCTCTTATACACAGTTCTTTTGTATCGGAACCAATTACCTCGCTTGAAAACTCCTATCGCAATTAAAACCCCGTAGAAACCTTTGCCTTGACTTTATTAAAGTCTTCCTTTAGAATCATTCTATCCAGAATTAGCAACCCTTCAGCTCCTTTACATAACCCATAATTTACCTATATGTAACCATTCCCCTTCAACCATTGGTTATGTATGGGTTAACACACTTTCAGCGCCCTTTCACTTGATAAACCATTGCAAAGGAAAATCCATTTAGAAAGGGAAATACTCCCAAAACACATTTTCTGCCCTTCATACGGTCTTGACACACTTTCCGATATTTCACCTTTATCGCAATCACTATCGGGTTCTTCACGGGCCCTCATCACCCCTTCCTTTCCGATATGCGACTATCGGAACATATTATATATGTTTTAGTCTTGGAAGACTCAGCCCACACTTTATGCCAATACATAGGAAAACCGCTCTGAATCACATATAGCGGATCTCAAATGTTATAGATGCGCCACTATAACCTTCGTCGGGTCCGTGTCTTTATTGCTTCACAACGCTGCTCCGACCTCTGCCTTCTCCGATCGTCGATACCTCCGACTCCGCTTATCGGCTATTGCTCTTCTCCTCACTCCGATGCGATCATATCTTCGGACCCGATAGGGATTTAAATATGTCGTTATGGAACTTCAGGTCCGATTATATCACCCTATCGGAGTTCGGCAGTTCCATAGGCCGGTTCCTCTTCCACTTGAACTTTTGCGATGTGATATTTTGGTGCCGATTCGATCTCAGCCGTTGATCTTCCCAGATCTAATGGTTCCTGAGCATCGATCTTTGTTCCTCTGCTCGTTTCTTTTTACTTAGAATTTTTTGCCATTTCCAATGTTTTCTATGGTTTCTGGGTTTTCTTCAGGTTTCAGCCTTACGCTCTATTGCTGCTCAGTTCATTTCCGCTTGAGCTTAACTTCACATGCTCCATTAACCAACGTCCTTCCAGAGCATTACTCGACCCTTTGAATGGATTTCAACAATCCATTACGATTTCTACGAATCGTTCTGCACCTCTGTGCAGTCTCACTTCGCTATTTCTTCAGAGCTTCACTCTGTCCATCAATTGGATTCAATGACCCATTGTGATTCCTCTTAATCACTCCATTCCTTTGCGTCCTTCAGAATTCTGCCTGCAACCCATTACAGAGCCTATGAATTCACAGTAAATCATTTATGAAATACTCTTCAATACTCTGACACAGTCAGGAACAAACTCTGCATATATTAATGTAAAAGCAAAGATTACATTCGAGCCTCCTCGGTCTCGCACAAGCCTATTTTTCCATGTCAGTGGCCTCCTCTTTCTGACTTTGCCTGTAGGCTTACATATATGCCAACATTGGTTTTGTTGAACTAAACCTGGGGTAAATCCTAAACTGACTCCTAAATCCTTTGTACTGACTCCTAAATCTTATGCCCGCTTCTACTTCCATTAATTCCTAAAGTCTCTCTCTCGTCCCTCGAATCATGAATTGCTTTAAGAGTTCTAATTGACTTTGGACTCTTGTCATTTATTCATCACTCAGTTTTCATTTATTTGAGAGCACTTACAATTTCTTCCCATTATCTAATTTAATCACTAAAAGGCCTAAATTACATTAACTTGAGACTTAGGAAAGTTATTTCCTAAAAATACATGACTCCTCTATGTCTATTTATTTACAATGATTTTCTCTTGGGTGAATGCTCCTGCATCAGACTCCCAAAGTAGAAAATATTCATGATCTCTTGATCATGTGTCTTCTGGTCTTGGTCTTCCTAGATCCCACACTTTGTTTTGTAACTGTCCACATGCTTTGTTCCCTTTTTGCCATTGCACTTCTACTATCTTTTGCTCCATTTTCTTTTTCTTTTCAATCAGTTTCAAGTTCTGATTGATCTTGCGTGCTGCTTCTACCATTTTCCTCCATTTGAACTGCTTCATCATCAGCGCCCACATTTCTTCAATCTTTGTCTCCAGTACATCTTTGGACTGGTCCATATTCTGCTTCATATTTTTGCCTCCTTCTCTTTGTTTTAGGTTGCTGCTGTCTACTAGTTCTTCAATCTGCTACTGGTTTTCTTTTTCTTCTTCATTTGCTCCTGTTTCAACGCTTGTTGTGACTCCTATGCTGACTTTAACTTTGCTTGCTTCAACCTTTGGTTTGCTTGCTTTGCCGACTTCTCTTTTACTTTCTCCAACTTTTGGTTTGCTTGCTGTCTCCCTATCATCCTTACCCTCTTTCATGACTAAATCATGAATGTTCAACACTTTCTCCAGCAAATTAACTTCTCTATTCCATGGATTGAGTTCTTCCATAGAATTCTCTTCCTTCACCTTTATTTGGCTGTTCACTTGTGCCAAATCTCCTCCAACACCTGCAACAAAACCGACATTCACAAAACACTTGTTAAAATTAAAAACACAAGGCTGTTGTGCCTTGTTTTCTTTTGGCAACAATTTAGTTTGCTGCACTGTTTCTTTCTCCTCTGTCAGCACATCAGTATGTTGATTTGAACTCTCAAAAGAATTCATGAGACTGTCCATTAGTCTCTCTTCCACACCATCTGTCCTAATGATGCCTTCCTACTCTTGTCCACTGTAGTGAACTCCTTTTTTTGCAATTATATTGTCATACTCTGAATTCTTCAACAAATAATCCAACAATGCAATTTCTTTGTGACACTTTGCCAGTGTTTCATCATCACTTCCAATCCTAAGTTTTTTCTGCTGCAATAATTCACTGCTTTTCTCATTTAAGAGACATTCTTCATCCTCCTTTATTTAAGAGTTTTTATCTTCTAAAAGATACTTCTCCATACTTCTGACAGCTTCTAAAGATTGCTCATCCTCTGCAAAACATTCTTCTATTAGTGTTCTTTTCCCCTTTGCTAAGTCTTTCCCATAGACTTCTTTCTTCTTAATATCTTTTAGTAGATGTCCTTCTTCTTCACTGACTGTCTCAACAACTTTCATGGCTATTTCCACTGTGCCTATCATCATGGTGAATTGATGATATTTTACTATGTTTTCAGCTAACATAATTTTTTCTTCTTCAGTACATTTTGCCTTGTTGTCCCTTTGTAACTCTTTTCCTAGAGTTATCCTTGTCCCATTATCTTCATTAACATTCTCCTGCATTTGTTTTTCATCAATAACATTAATCAAACTCATTTGATTACCTTTCTGAGACAATATTCCTTCATTCTTCATCAGAATAAGATCCTGATTCCTCATCTCTATGACAGCTTCTATAGACTCATCCATAGACCTTTTCTTCTGTATGTAGTCAAATTTCTCCTCTTCTGAAAAGTTTTCTTTGTCACCTTTTGCTTCTAGATCTTCATCTCCTCTGAAGATATCTTCAAAAGGCCGCTTTTCTCCTGCAATATCTGCCATTATATACAAACTATCAGTTTTAAAAATATAAGACCCTATGGTCCCACTTGATGGTTTAGCCATCATATCTCCTTGCTGTTCTAAATCCTTCATATGATTCATAATTTCTTTGATAGTCTCTTCTTCAATCTCTTCAAGCCCTTCACTTGGTTGGTTGATATCTTTCTCTAACTGCATATGAGACCTACTTATCTCATCTTTTTCCAGAACAGAATTTAGATTCTGTTGGTTTTCTTCCTCCTTTATGACAATATCATCCAATTGTCCTTCTTTACATGTTTCACCTACATACATACACCAATTGCCACCTTTAAACCCATGTGACCCTTTGGCCTCACTTGAAGTTTCAATCTTCAAGTTTTCATCTTCACTTCCTCCCAGAATTTCTCCTTGTTTTGGTTCATAAATGAACTCTTCCATTTCCATTTCCAACTCAGATTCTTTGAGTTTTCCCATCAGCCACTTCACTTGCTTTTGTTGTAGCCTTCTTTGCATCTCATGCCATTCCACTAGCTTCTTCCTTAATACCCAACCTTGTCTTTGGCTTTCCTCTAGTATCCTCCTTAATGCATCGAGTTGTTCTTTTAATTTAGCAATCTCTTTGTCAATTTATTCTTGACTCATCCTCTTGCCATTTTCTTTGGCATCCTCTTTCTTATATCCTCTATTGTGGCTTCTCTCTGAACCTCTGCTATGACTATCAGTGGTCATCTTCTTCTCTTCTTTCTTCATGAGCTCATTTGAAACAAGCCTCTGCAACAACTGTTCCTCCTTGCTATAATCTTACTTCACTAAGCTCTCCTCACTCAGTCTTTTGGTAAGCACGGTCCTCTATCTGGAACCTCCTCTTGAGCAACACCTTTGCTCCTTCTAGGCTTCTACAATCTCTCACTTCCTCTTGAGAACACTTCAGCTATCCTTTACGTCCAATTTCTTGTTGGATTCTTTAGGTTCATTGCCACTTCTTCTTCAGAGTATTCTCCTTACTCTACCTTCAATAAATCACTTGATTCTTCTCTCACAGCTTCTCTTGCTGTTACTTGTGCATTAGTATAAAAACACACATTCTTAATTTAAAACAGAACACATTACCTCGCCTTCAAGATCTCAGTATGATCTTGTTTCATCATTCCACCATGGATTGTTCTTTGTTTTCTCTCCAAGTCCTCTTTCCTTCAGAACTTGCATTAAGCAATCTTGCTTTCTCTTTCCTTCAAGGAATCCTCTGTTCCTGCCTACTCCAAGCCTCTGCTGGAACTGCTACAATCTCCCACTATAGTCTTTATCATTCAGCACATTACCTTTTCTAGTGTGCAAACTCCCTTTCGCTGAAATCTTTTCCCACTCTAATTTCAATTCTGCTCTGATTACAAATCTGCTCTGATTACAAACTTCTACTTTGATACCACTAATGGTGCAGGGTAAAACCCGCACATACCCACAATATGCAAGAATTTGCATAAGCTCAACTATCCCAGGTATTTAACTCTGCAATGGAGTTAAATCTTCAACCTCTATGGTTTAGGCTCTCTTATACACAATTTTTTTGTATCGAAACCAATTACCCCGCCTGAAACCTCCTATCAGAATTAAAACCCCGTAGAAACCTTTGCCTTGACTTTATTAAAGTCTTCCTTTAAAATCCTTCTCTCAGGAATTAACAACCCTTCAACTCCTTTACATAACCCATAATTTACCTATATGTAACCATTCCCCTTCAACCATTGGTTACATATGGGTTAACACACTATCTGTGCCCTTTCACTTGATAAACTATTGCAAAGGAAAATCCATTTACAAATGGAAATACTCCCAAAACACATTTTCCGCCCTTCATACGGTCTTGACACACTTCCCGATATTTCACCTTTATCGCAATTGCTGTCGGTTTTTCACGGGCCCTCATCACCCCTTCCTTTTCGATATGCGACTATTGGAACATGTTATATATGTTTTAGTCTTGGAAGACTCAGCGCACACTTTACGCCAATACATAGGAAAACCGCTCTGAATCACATATAGCGGATCTCAAATGTTATAGATGCGCCACTATAACCTTCGTCGGGTCCGTGTCTTTATCACTTCACAGTGTTGCTCCGACCTCCGCCTTCTCCGATCGCTGATACCTCCGACTCCGCTTATCGGCTATCGCTCTTCTCCTCACTCCGATGCGATCATATCTTCGGACATGATAGGGATTTAAAACCGTCATTATGGAACTTTAGGTCCGATTATATCGCCCTATCGGAGTTTCGCAGTTCCATAGGCTGGTTCCTCTTCAACTTGAACTTTTGCGATGCGATATTTTGGTGCTGATTCAATCTCAACCGTTGATCTTCCCAAATCTAACGATTCTTGAGCATCGATCTTCGTTCCTCTGCTCGTTTCTTTTTACTTAGAATTTTTTGCCATTTCCAATGTTTTCTATGGTTTTTGGATTTTCTTCATGTTTCAGCCTTATGCTTTATTGTTGTTCAGTTCATTTCCGCTTGAGCTTAACTTCACATGCTCCATTAACCAACGTCCTTCTAGAGCATTACTCGACCCTTTGAATGGATTTCAACAATCCATTACGATTTCTACAAATCGTTCTGCACCTCTGCGCAGTCTCACTTCGCTATTTTTTCAGAGTTTCACTTTGTCCATCAATTGGATTCAATGACCCATTGTGATTCCTCTTAATCACTCCATTCCTCTGCGTCCTTCAGAATTCTGCCTGCAACCCATTACAGAGCCTACGAATTCACAATAAATCATTTATGAAATACTCTTCAATACTCTGACATAGTCAGGAACAAACTCTGCATATATTAATGTAAAGTGAAGGTTTCATTCGAGCCTCCTCGGTCTCGCACAGGCCTATTTTTCCATGTCAGTGGTCTCCTTCTTTTGACTCTGCCCGTAGGCTTACATATATGCCAGCATTGGTTCTGTTGAACTAAATCTGGGGTAAATCCTAAACTAACTCCTAAATCCTCTGTACTGACTCCTAAATCTTCTGCCCACTTCTACTTCCATTAATTCCTAAAGGCTCTCTCGTCCCTCGAATCATGGACTGCTTTAAGAGTTCTGATTGACTTTGGATTCTTGTCATTTATTCATCACTCAGTTCTCATTTATTTGAGAGTACTTACAATTTCCTCCCATTATCTAATTTAATCACTGAAAGGCCTAAATTACATTAACTTGAGACTTAGGAAAGCTATTTCCTAAAAATACATGACCCCTCTATGCCTATTTATTTACAATGATTTTCTCTTGGGTGAATGTTCATGCATCATTTACGAACCACATTCAAGTGTAATCTTTTAAGAAAATGGCATAGTTCCTTAATCTTTTTACACACCAACCCCTACAAACCTTTCAAGAAATTTGATGCATAATATCTATTTTTGTTGCATGCAAATAACTTATTTATTTTCAAGAAATATCAAACACATTCGTTCTATTTCCTTTTGTATATGTGAACACAACCTCTTTTCCAAAAAAAAAACTAATGCAACTAGCTATTGTTTTCTCTGCATCTAAATATGTTTTCTTTTCCAAATAAAATAACTATTTTTGGTGTGCAAAATTAAACACCTAATCATTTCGAAATAAACACTTTTCTTTTTTTCCAAAAATTGCTTGGTTACTTATCTTTCAAAAGGCCAATTGTCATTCACACGCCGAGAAGATAGAAGCTCCTGGATCAATTAGTAGTAATATGCGCAACTCCTTCTACATCGTGCTTGCAATATCCAATAGATTTTCCAAGCATATGTCGTGGGGAAAGCCTTTAATTCCTAGCTTTTCCAGTGCTCTCGCCAAATATCTCCATTGCAAACTCAAGTGTGATTTAACCACGCCCTTTTCAACTCCAGAAATCCCATACCAAAACTGGTGCTCTCGTCAAATATCTCCATTGCAAACTCAAGTGTGATTTAACCACACCCTCTTCAACTCCAGAAATTCCATTCCAAATCTGTAATTAGATGCTTCCTTACCTCTTGACCAACGAGAGACGGTCATTCTTCAAAATTTTAACACATACCAGATCATACCAATTTGAAGCTTACGTTTCAAATGATCAGAACCTCCATAATCTCTCTATTTCTGGATCCCATAATGTTCACCCGTATTTCAAGAAGATACGTGGTAAGAAAAAGGTTATTCCAATAAGAAAATCAAGTGAATATCGACCATTAATTTCCTCTTCCCAAGATTTTCCAAGGTACATATTGCTTGGTAGTTCACCATTTTTGTTGGCATTCTTCCCCTTTATAGTTTAGAGCCGCATACCACCTATTCCCCTTTTTTTGTATGTTAATTCAAACTACAAGATAAACCACTTAAAATCCCCAACAAATTCTTGGCCCATGACCAATTAAGATAAATATTATTATTATGTAAAGTTATGATTTTTACCGGAATTTCTACGATATTTTACAATTGAGATATTACATACTCCCCCCCTTAAAGAGAACAATGTCCTCTATGTTCATCTCTCGCTAGAATTTAGCTTTTACTCAAGATATACAATCTAAACAACCCAAAAGGATGTCCTTCCCCTTCAAAATAAATAATTTCATTTCCAAGAAATACTCATAGGAAAAAACAATAATATTTTATTAATAGTCATAAGCATTTATAACTGCAAAAATATGCAAGTTATACTTTTCATCACTTAGCCATTATTCAAATTCATAGAAACAAAACAAAATCTCTATACCAAATTATCATCACTTACCAATAACTCTCAACAATCATGGTCACTTTTATGCAAACACTCTAAGAATGGTTTGAAAACCATCGACACTCCAAGGCAAGCACCTTGTAATGTATGACTAACAAACCCAACATAATCACGTTAATCACAAAATTTTCAATCAAATGAAATACTTTTAACTAATAATTACTTATGCAATGTCAGAAGATATTTTAATCATAGTACTTCCACAAGTACTCAGAGAGCACCTAGCTCTTCAATCATCAAAATGATCAATAACTGCATCAAATACATATTGTCTTAGCCACTATTAAAGACATTGATATAATACTTCTATGAGTACTCATAGAGAACCTAGTTCTCTAATCATTGAAATGATCAATAACTACGCCAAACACATACTTGTCTTAGTCCCTGCTAAAGACATTCACAGGATTGGTAATAAATGAACTTACACTTCCAGTGATTCATTTTCCAGCACTAGGGTCCTTTCCTGTCAAGACATACATAATTTTTTTACACAAACATATAAAAAAATCGTTTTTAACACACCACATAACTGACTAGTTAATTTGTACTACTATGAGAACCATAGTGGCAAAAGAATGCTCCTCCCAACCAATGGGAATTGGTTTCCACAACCATATTGAGCCATTTTCACATCCAGACAGTTCTTTGACAGATACCATACCAGGTCTAGTTTGGAATTCCACTGACCAACCAACTCAAGAATTCCAATAACCACACAGGGTCCAATACATGGTTCCTCTTGAAAATGTCTTACCTATTCCTCCGACAACAGCCTGTCTATGAGGAATTTTGGGCCTCCTCCAACATGACCCAAAATCAACAGAGCTGCCTTGGGAATTTTCCCCTCTCACCATCTTGGTCAACTCTTTCCCTTTACTGAAATCATCTATCTCTAAGGAGAGGAAATTCGAGTAGGCAACTGCCATCAACCCATGTGGGAAAACAACCACCATCAACCCAAGGCCTGCTGGCATTTCACAATTGTCCATAATTGTTTGCCATATGAAATTCTCTTTAACACGGTTTTCCATTGTAATTTACATAATTGACCATATGTATATTATCATCAAAGCAAAAGCAACATTTATCTACATCATGCATTCATACTTGACTCTCAACATGGGTCCCTTAATATGTAAAAGTAAGTCGACAAGAGATCATCACTGACATCACATGTCATAAAAGTAATACTCATTTTAAAATAACCATCATGCAATTTAAAAAAACATTACCATATTTTGTATATCATAGCATTATAATTTCTAATTTGTTGTTGCAAATCACATTGCAACATTTTACCTTTCATATGTTCGTATGTTGCCCCTAAGCTACCCTTGCTTAATCACATCAACAACATTAATCACAATTATTTTTAATAAAACCATACCTTCTACAAAATATTGTTATGTAGAGAACATTTGTCAAATACATTGAGAATGCATTTCACTTCCACATGTATCTATGTTATCAATATTTCAACATGTAGAAAGACATTGGTCTTTTTACTTTCCATAAATGTTATCTATAAAAGCATTTTGTAACATCATTATGTGCATTGAAAGTAATATAACAAGTAAGGATACATCCTGTAGATGCTACATCCAAGGAACTTTCAAACAAAGTTTCCATAGAGTTGTTTTTCCAAAACAACAACCAATGGAACAATACTTTAATCATCAACATTCTCATAATTTTTAACTTATGCAACATGCCATTTGATTTATGCATATGCATTTAATCTACAATCATTAATGCATACCAGCTAACATAACCATTGAATAATCAATTGTAAAGTTGTATCCAATGCCAATTAAAGTAAAATAATATGTTGTTGAATGAGGTAAAGAATATGTTAGGATATGATATACCAAAAAAGAATATGTAGAGAAATCCTGCAATTATGTACAATTACACCAACAACATGTATTATAGTATAACAAAAGGCCAATTGAAGGAATAATGTGAAATAAACTCTTGGTATATGATAAAGAAAGTAGCAAGCAACCCAAGATGTGCATAACTAAGGATACTTGGACTAAATAAACAATTTGAACATAGCAAAAAAAGGAAGATATCCTAAAATTTATTTATACATGAGTAATGTACCTTTGAATTATGATAAAAGAATAATAGTGCTACTCAAGACGATAAAGAACTAACTGCAATATTTCAGGAAAGTCAAGAATAGTGAATGATTCTGAAATATTATTATTATTTTGCAAGTAGTGAAAATGGAATTGTATTTCCACGGTCTTAAATTTTAGTGGGACCTCGGGGCATGTTTCTTATCGAATGATGTAATGATAGGATAAGTAAAAAGGATGTATCATTATTATTGATGAACACTTAATAGGTGCAGGGTGCTAACCCTTGTTGGTTGGGATACATATTTGATGAACCATGCTGAGTATAGAAAAACCAATTGATGGTGTACGTAATCAAGTTTGAAACATATATATGTTCTTAAATGACGATTGATGGAAACTAATAATAATCATAATGACTATGCGTGTAGGTCGGATCAGACATAACATTCCTGGTCGAACCTCTGCACATCTTATTTGAAGAGAGATTAAAGTGCAACAGAAACACTTCAAGTGGAAAAAAGGTACTTGACAGCATGAGGATTTTATGTGTGAGAGATATTCTAGCCTATTTTGAAGGCTAGGAAACACCGAGGATGGTGTTTCGCTCGAGAGTGGGAAGATGTAATACCTCTCAGAGAAAAGTAAATATTTAATTTACTTTTACCACAGTGACTTGGAAAACCATGGGCTAGGTGGAAAGCCTAATGGAATTTAAAATGTTAAATTATTATAATTTTATTTAAAAGATAGTTATGGTCAGAGCCGCACAGAATTTACAAGGAGAAGTCACTAAGTGAACAAGTTTTCACTCACCAAATAGTTAGAAGACAATTATACCTTTCTTTAGAGATAAATAATTTCAGTTGGGACAAGGAAGCCAAGAGGGGGGAAGGAAGAAAACCCGAGGCAACCTTGAAGTCTTGGTTCCTGGTTGGAGGAGGTTCAAGTGAGGAAAATGAGGCTATAAGCTTGTGAATATGTAACATGACACTGTTGAAGGGAGGCAGGACACTGCCAGTTAGGGTATTTGGTGGCCGGGGTTCAGGCGTAAGAGACAAACGTTCAAATCCGGAAACAATTTCTTCAAGTTAAGGTGGAATTTCTTCTTGGATTTCTTACGGAGTCTCAGTCATCTACCTCCAAAGTTATCTATTCTGCTGAATTAGCAGAACTACTTAATTTAGCCGCAGTGACAAGCTCTTCTACAAATCCTCTAAACAACACATCGCAATCGCAAGCTCATCAGGCAGGGTTCATTTACTCAAAACCATGCGATGCGATATTAGTCGGCGATCCTCATATCGCACATCGCATTTCGCAACTCCGCCGGTCAGGGTTATTCACTCTTGAACCTTGTGATATGATATTAATTAGCGATCCAATGGTCAAAAGTCAATAGTGATCTGACGGTCACTGTGATATTGCACAGAGATCTATGCGATGATACCGCCTCACGGAGCCGATAGATTTATAAACCTCAATTTATAAAAGTTTGGGTCCAGACTTGAGATTAACACCCGATCGACTTAAGATCTGATATCCATTAGATGACAGAGGCCATCAGATCTACGGCTCGCGGGACTTCGATTAACACACAGTTTATTAACATACCTAACCCCCGCTGTTGACGGTGACGTAAGGCGTTGAAAATGAAATCGACGACTAAGAAAGAGTACGGGACTTCGGCTACGATTTAGAAATTCGTACACTTCTACTCCTGCAGTCGCTGATCACCAGATTTTACACATGACGAAAGAGAAAATGAAACGCGAACACACCATATTAAATAGAACTCTAAATTTTCAAGCCGAATTGGAAATTCAATGATACACAGAGATACTACGGAGGGACGCAACACCTTCGAGATTGACCAATTACACAACAAAAATACACAAAGTTATGTTTTCTGCAACTTAATCATATATGGCCAAAACAAGCTGAATCAGTCAAAATTCTTTTACAATCATTCAGAACTTACATAAATACTATTCCATCCTAACTATCAGATCCTTAAAACACTAGATCGAATTTGCCTAATCTTGAACAATATCTAATCTGGTCGATATTCTCCTTGAGAATCTCAACTGAATCAAAACTGCATGAATTAATTACAAAACCACTCAATCCCTAAATCCTAGCTCAAATCCTATCTAGAAATCTTGTAAATTGACAGCTAAAGGATCCCACTCCTTTGCTTGTAGCTTTTTTTGGATTTTTGGAATAAGTTCGAAGCCTTTTGCCTTCAAGCATCATGCTCCTGCATCAGATTCCTGAGGACAAAATTCTTCATGGGCTCCTGTCCATGAGCTCTTCTACAGAACTGCCCAACTTCTATAGCATGGAATCTGTCATCCAAGTAGCTTTAACAATTGGTTGATCCTTCCATTTGACCAAATACTGAAAATACTCCTGTCCTCTTGTCTTCTTCAACAATTTCTTGTCCAAAATCCTCTCTGGCTTCAATTCCTTTGCTATAGGAAACTGTTCTTCTTGATCCTCTGCTGTGTCATCTGCCTGTTTCTTTTCATACCTGTATAAGTCAACAACATTAAAAATTGGAGATATTCCAATATCAGGGGGTAATTCAATTTCATATGCATTTGTAGAAAATTTTCTCAAGACTCTGCATGGTCCAATTTTCTTAAACTTTAGTTTATTATACTCCCTTTTTGGAAATCTTTCCTTCCTCGGGTGTGCTAAAACCAAATCTCCAACCTCAAAATTAACTTCTCTTCTCTTCAAATCTACTCTACCCTTGTATTTTATGTTGTTGTCCTGTAGTTGTTGTTTTATCTGTTCATGTATTGCTTGAACTTCTGTAGCAAAATATTCTCCTTTAGCACTTCTCCTTTCAGCTTTTCCCAAGTCTCTCAATTCAAACACTCCTCTTGGGTGCATTCCATAGATTATATGGAATAGACTTTTCCCTGTACTCCTGTTAAGAGAATCATTATATGCATATTCTGCCTGTGCCAATACTTGATCCCATTGTTTTGGATGTTCCCCTACAAGACTTCTCAAAAGATTACCTAAGCTTCTATTTAAAACTTGTTGATGCCTCTAAAATCGCTGCATCAACATCGGAGAAAACCACCCGGTCCGAACGTTAAAGCAACTCCTTTTCCGTTTGGTGTGGTGGCTGCGACTGGATGTAATGGGACCAGTTTCTCAGTGATATATGAGTTGATGGGTGATTGGTTTGTAATGGATAAAATGAATGATAAGTGCTTTATTCTAAAGTGCAAATATACAAAGATAACTAATCTATTCCGGGAATTCTTCTGACAATGCGATTCTGGATTGTTTCTATTGACAAGTAAACATGAAGATGACTTACTCATAAATAAAAATATGCATTCATATGATATTTACTTTGTTCAATTAGTTGAACAAAGTAATAATTAAAACATTATCGCACTGATCGTAATATATCACTGAAATATATATATGAAAGACGACAATTCAGAAACATTCAAAAGTGACAAGTTAAAGAATTGTTTTAGGAACATATATATCTCAATAATAGCAAAGTTGATAAATGCTAATTCACACAGAGAAATAAAGCGAAAACATAGATAATAGTACCTTATGCATTTTGATCTTGTCTGATGTAAATCACATTCAAATTTTGCCTTCTAATTTGGAAATACTTTCATAGAAAGCAAAAGTGCATATCTCATAAAAGCCTTCTTTATCAAAATTCAGAATTCTGGTCCAGTCTTTTATAAAAAATATATATCGGAAGTACAATAGTGTAACCTCCGATTTAAGTGTTAATACAAAATTAAGGACCCTTTCTGAAAACATGAAAGGGTCTTTAAATACTATTAAAAATAACAAACTAAGAAAGAAAGTCGCTATGAGCTGGTATAATCAAAAACATAAAATTATGGTATTTATCTTGAAATAGCAGTGCTGCAGTCGGTTGAAAGGATTCACTGTATCGAATTATCTTCTTGTGATCGCAATTGACAAATGGCAATGTTAGGCCCCTATACTACTAGTGTAACCCCTTATTGTTATTAGTACAACCCACTTATTATATCGTTGTATCCATGTAGTGCCCATATTATTACTATTGTGCCCCATAGAAGCCCACTATTGTTATTATTGTGCCCTTACATTATTATTGTTATGTCGGCTCTGATTATGTTATGACCCCTTAGACTCCTATATATAGAAAAGAGGTCTTTTCATTTGTATCATCAAGAATTGTTCATTTATGTAATGTAAAGGAGGTTGCCCCCTCAAAGAGGCTGAATTCTAAGGCGTTGATCTATCTTTTCTATCTTTTCTTGAGCTGGTTTCATAACATTTGGTATCAGAGCTTTTGATTCTAGGGTTTCGCTGCTCCAAACAGGTCATCGTGGAATTTTCGCTATAATTTTTTTTGTGACATTTCAGAAGTTGCAAAAAAAACCATTTGAGAAGAAATTGTGCTGAACATCGGGTTCGAATTTCAGAGCTTTTTGCGCTATATTTGCGGAGATATGGTCTAAGGAATTTGGTCTTTTTGCAGAATCCTGAATTACATTCCAAACAGGTGACCTAGGGAAAATCGTCATAACTTTCTCTCTGAGCATCGGATTGAAATTTTGTAAGAAGTTATAGAAAGAGGACGGACTATAGTTTCTTGTATATGTTTTTCAGAGCCAAAGATCGAAACAGTGACACGTGGCACGTCGTACAAGTTCGCTCTACTGAACTAGTCTATAATCAGGTCACTGTGGGAGATTTGGAATAACTCTTCCTTGGAGAATCCAATTTGGGTCAGACTTGTGGCATTGGAAAGAGGACGCAGAGGGCTACTTCAGGTCACAATTTCAAAAATTAAAGATCCAAAAGTACAAAGTTACAGTCGTTTCAAGATCGAGCTCCTAAAATCAAGAAAAAGCAAGATGAGGAAGTTTGATGGCAAGGATCCGGTAAATTGGATACTTCAGATGGAGCATATTTTGATCTACACAGTGTACCACTATTATAAAAGGTATGTATTGCATCTTCATATTTAGAACCAGATCAATTTTTATGGTATAAAGGGCTTTTTTCTCGTAAACAACTTGTTACGTGGTCAATTTTCATGGAGGAAATGATAGCACATTATGAGGATACAAAGAGCAACACCTTCTTTAGAGCAACACCACAACAATTGGAAATAGTAAAAGGGCTTTGTTACATAGTGGAAAGTAAAATTATGGCAATAAGGAAGTCTACTCCTCACAACTATAAAGATGTAAGTGTTGTTTCTCCTAGCCTTCCACAACCTACAAGGGTTACACCACAACAATTGGAAGAAAAAAGAGAAAAAGGGCTTTGTTACAATTGTGATAGCAAATGCACTAAAGGTCATAAGTGTACTGAGAAGAAATTATTTTACATAGAGTATGAAGAGGAGGAAGAAAAGGATCAAGAAACATCAAAAGAAGAGGGTATACACCAGGACCCAACCCCAGAGAAAGAAGAAATGAACCAGGCCATATCTTGTAAAGCATTGGCAAGAATTACCACTCCTCAAACTCTCAAGATAGAAGGACATATCAAGAATAAAAAGGTGCAAGAAGTGAAATATCACATCGAGAAAGAAGAAATGAATCCAACCATATCTTGTAATTCATTGGTCGGAATTACCACCCCTCAAACTATCAAGATAAAAGGACATATCAAGAAGAAAAATATTCAAGAAGTGAAAGATCGCATCGAACATCACGAAATGAATTCAACCATATCTTGTAAAGGATTGGAAGAAATTACCACTCCTCAAACTCTAAAGATAGAAGGAAATATCAAGGAGAAAAAGGTTCAAGCAGTGAAAGATCACATCGAGCATCAACAACAAGTTCTCCAACTTTTAAAGGATAACGCCGTTTTAGTGCAAAATCAAACGAAACAACAGGTAGATCAACATCGTAGTGAAAAATGTTTTGATGTAGGTGATTGGGTATTTTTACTAGTACATCTCGAGTAAGCTATTTATGAGAAGGAAATGTTGGCAACACTACATGCACTTAAAAAATGGCGACCTTACCGAATGGGAAGACTCTTCAAGGATGAGGATGTGGAAGCATTGTTTTGTGATATTTCTATTATCCAACCAGATTGGATAAATGAAGCAAGGAATGAATGGAAGAAGGACGAAGAAGTATGGCCACTTATTCAAAAGTTGCAAAAGATCCCAATTCAAACAATATTGCTAGAAATTAAAGAAATCATATTGGAACCTGGAGCAGTCACAGAAACAAGAACCTGACAGCTACGCAATCGACCAATTTCAGAGTATCTCATCAAGTGTAAGAACTTACCCGCTGAATATTCCACATGGGAGGACAAGAATTTTATACAGAAGCATCAAGAACTACTCAAGCGTTGAGGACAACACTTTTTGAAGGAGAGGGGCATGTTAGGCCCCTATACTACTGGTGTAACCCCTTATTGTTATTAGTACAACCCACTTATTATATCGTTGTATCCATGTAGTGCCCATATTGTTACTATTGTGACCCATAGAAGCCCACTATTATTATTATTGTGCCCTTACATTATTATTGTTATGTCGGCTCTAATTATGTTATGACCCCTTAGACTCTTATATATAGAAAGGAGGTCTTTTCATTTGTATCATCCAAGAATTGTTCATTTATGTAATGTAAAGGAGGTTGCCCCCTCGAAGAGGCTGAATTCTAAGGCGTTGATCTATCTTTTCTATCTTTTCTTGAGATGGTTTCATAACAGGCAAGCATTGGCTGGAACTCTTGTGGCTGACTCATACAAGAGTGTAACTAAGCTGTAAATGTGGCATCAGCAAGTTCGGGGATCATGTGGTTGATCGCATCTGTGAGACACTTCATTGCCATTTGCTGACTATGTGGTTTTACAAGGAAAAACCAAAATGTTTCCCATGTTAAGCTGTGAATGCCTCCGATCAGTTTTTCTCTTTGTTCCAGTTCCTGTTTCCACTGTTGTTCTAATGATTTCACTTTTGGGAGTTTTCCTGGGGAGCATTCTGTTATTAGATTAGATAAATACAGACTATTGTTGATTAATTCAATAAGATTATTTGCTGCTGATCTGCATCTAGATGTAGCTCTCTCAGCTTTCATTAATTGAGACTCCCATTCGGAAAACATAATTTCTTTATGTGACTCCTGTATCTTTGGCAGATTGGCAGCTTTTCCCTCTTTTGAATCTTGCCAAGACAGAAAATTTGTTATTCTTTCATCTGCCTTCTCTAACTCCAGTCTTGCATCTACCGATTTTTCGATCATAGATGCTGAAATATCACATAAAGGAACAACCAACGATATATTATGACACAGAAGGTCCAACTGCCGGGATAGAGCCTTGGTCATCTCCAGGGCTTCAGTTATGAATTCTTCTACCTTGGGATATCCTTTGAATCACTCTAATTGATTCTTCATTTGAGCGATTTGATATTCTTTTGATTTATTCACCTGTTCGTTCAATAGTTGTAGTTTACTCAATGCTTGAGATAACTCTTGCTGCTTATGGATGGCCTGTTCATTAATTCTCTGCTTTTCATTAATTAATTGCTCATTCAACTGCTCATTAAGCTGTTTCTGCTCTGCCAACTGTTGTTCAAGCTGCTCTATTTTTTGTTGTCGTTCAACTGATTGTGCCTCTAGCTGAATGATCGCTTGGTCTTTTTCCTTCAACAAATGATTAACCTTTGAAACCTTGTCTATTATTGCCGCTGTATATGCTCTGGCATACTGAGAAAGTTTGGTTAAATCTTCAGAGGGATTTATTTCCTCCCTCCATACCACATTCATCATTTCCATCTGAGGAGTCAAAAGAGGAGAGTGATCAATTTTTCTCTTCTTCCTCTGTCTTTTGACTACATCCCTATGCTTAGCGCTGTAGAAGACATCCAGTGGTGGTATTTCTTCTACATGCAAAACAATCTCATCAGTGGGATTTTCAGGGATAATCTCTATGTCTTTATGAAGCTTGGGTGGTTCGATTGTTCCTATAATTGGAACTGTGTTGACTACTAATTTCTGTGCTGTAGACACCTTTGGTGTAGTGAACCCTTGGGTGTTCTCTGGATTACTGATAATAGAATCAAATTGTTCCCACTCCTTGATTAACTTAGGGTCAACATTAATATGTGTATCAAGGGGTTCACTAACTGTTACCTGCTGCCGCTCATGTTCTAGTGTTTTCTTCTTCTCAGGAACCTTTCCAATTTCGGGAGAATTCTCAGTAATTTTCTCCTCAACGTAGCCTTGAGGTCATACCATAGATGTTGTTTTTAATAAATCTAGGGGTAGGGTTTCCAATCTCTGGGCCCTGAGCCTATTGAATTTCTCTAATCCTTCTGTTCCCAATTTAGTCTTAGACATTTCTTTGACCTAGGAAAATATCTCTGCTGAAGCAAACAAGTCATCAAAGCTATCCTCTTCGTGATCAAATCTGGCGATTTTAGCCTGAGAGGTAACATTGTAGGCAACCTTTTTAGGGTCATACTGCCTTTTTGGAATAGTTGCAAGATTTAACAACTTGATTTTCTCGACCTCTTTCTCTGCATGTTTAAAATCATGCAGGGTAAAGGCACCACACTGAAGGGGAAATGTAGGCCACATGTGTTTCTTGGAATCCCTAAGGGTCTTTGACATCCTTGCAACCGTTATCTGATATGCTAATTCCCGGGCCGATAGTTTATCGGGGATGTACAGAGGAAGAACATGAGGATTAGTAAAACTGCCGAAAAGCCTTATATAGGTGAATTTTTCTTCTCCAAACCAACTGCCAACTGCAGTTAAGTTGACCATTGTCTCCTAAGATAACATAGGAGAAGACTTATTGAACATGGAATAATGTGCAAGAAGAATAAAACCATGACAGATTTTATACAATTGGTTCTTATAATGGGCTTTCCATAGCTCCTTGTGATAGATGTGAACGAGATTGGGATCTTGGGGAGTCCATTTCCATCTGAGAATGGGGTATTTAGAATTAAAACAGATGGTGTCCATAATATAGACACTGAAGTAAAAGGGAGGTATCACTCGGGAAGTCACAGACCTCTTTCTTCTATATTCAAGTATCTCGGTGGCCATTTTATCAGACAGAATGTTTGCCCAGTCCATGATATAGCCATGAACTGCAGCCTCCATTAATGGAACCATATCTATAGAGAATTTAGCAGAATCGTGGACTCCGAAGAGTCTGCACATCATTGCACCAGCATAACAATAAGGAGAGGCTAATGAATCTACTGAGTACATACCCGATGTCTCGTGCTTGTGTCTGGTCGGGAAATGTCTCCATTGCCTGATAGGGTCTGATTCAATGTCGTTTTCTTTGGCAAAAGCTTTTAAGAATGATTTATTATAATGCTTCTATGGCTTGGGTAAATGATACATTTGTCTAAGATCCTCTGCTCTAAATGACCCAAACACTTTTCCATTAGCTGTAGTAAATGTCCTTTCTATGGTTGCAATGCTCTCAACAATCCATCTGACCACGTCATTATATGGCAAAACCTTGGCACGCACTGCTATTTTGTTTAGGTATGAGCAGGCCAATTCTTTCAACGTATTCTCTGATTTGCTTGTAGAATCTGTTGTAGGTTCTACTTCGAGCTTTTTAGGCTCTTCTGCTTCTAGTAAATTATAGATACTCTCCCAGCTTGCTTTTCCTAAACCGGGGCAAGTCATATTTGATATCAATCCTTTCTTATTCGGATCTAGTTCTTTGACTATGATGGGGGCATTGGCTTTCTTCACCTTCTTTCCCATTCTTTCCGGATTCATAAGCTCAGAGTAGCTCTGCACAGACAATGGAAAACGTAACAGAGAAATATTTCTGCTGAAAGCTAATACAGAATGAAAACAGTTAAGGTAATTCGCATATGATAAACCAAATGTAATTAAGTATCACCACGGGTGAAATCCTAGAAGGATTCACCCTTAACTACGAAATTAATGACCATCATAATCGCTAGTTGTAGTAAATAAAATTAATAATTACCCGTCGCATCGGAGATATGCTCATTGATCCCTTAAAACGTGTCTTTGGATTTTCCCGATCAGTGATCAACGATAAATCATGAATCACAATTAGGAGATTCAATGGGTCAGGCTTAATGTTTCGGACTAATAGCTCCGATTGCGATAAAAGAATATAATAAGGTAGGGGTGTAATCAGCACATTGTTTGATTTATTAACTTTTTGTCCATTACTGCTTTTATGGTTTCCGCCTGCCAATAAAACCTTTTGGCGGTTCTTGAAACATGTGCCTTACTTTATGACATCGCAATCGGGGAATTTGAAATTGCTTTCGCTATGTGTCATGCGATACCTCCGATTGTCGATTGCGATTACGTTATCGGATCAGAGGTTTAGAAAAGAGCGTTTAGGATGCATTGTGGCTTAACTTAGTGATATGCGATCTCCGATCGCATTATCGCATCGGAGATTTACTTATGATGGCTTTTTAAAAGGATATTTCATATTTTATCAAAAGGTTTTGGATAATAGTTCTATTGCATCGGGCCTTTTGATAAGGTTTTTTTATGTGTGATATGATTAATGCCAGGCATGCGATTATTATTGAATGATTGAATTTAACTAAGTCTTAAAAAGGGACCCATTTCTATTGAAAGTTTTTTGATAAAAATTTAAAAATGGGGGGTTGTTGTACAACACAACACAACTTTAGTCTGTCCATCAGTCTGAGGATGATAAGCAGAGCTGAAACTCAATTTAGTTCCAAGCTTCTTCCATAATGTCCTCTAGAAATGTCCAACAAATTTGGTGTCTCTGTCTGAAACAATGCTCTTAGGTAACCCATGTAATCTTACAATCTCCTTAAAAAACAAATTAGCAATATGAGTAGCATCACTGGTTTTATAACATGGAATAAAATGTGCCATTTTTGAAAATCTGTCAATTACTACATAAATTGAATCATTTCCTCTTTGAGTTTTTGGTAAACCCAAAACAAAGTCCATACTTACCATATCCCAAGGCCTATCTGGAATAGGTAATGGAACATACAAACCTGTGTTTTGACTCCTTCCCTTTGCGTACTGACAGACTTTACAATTTTTCACATACCTTTCCACCTCAATCATCATTTTTGACCAAAATTAAAACCTGTTTAACTATTCATAAGTCTTGTCTGCACCAAAATTCCCTCCAAGTCCTCCACTATGTTTCTCCTTGATCAAATTCTCCCTCATAGAACAACTTGGTATGCACAGTTGATTTCTTTTAAACAACAGTCCCTCTTGCAGGAAATAATCCAGCCACTTGCTTCTGTCTAACAAAACAGGATTTCTACAAGCTTCAAATGCCTCTTTAAAATCTAGATCTTTCTCATATAACTCTTTAAGGAAATCAAAACCCAACACTTGAATTTGACTTTCTTGAACTAAAATGATTTTTCTACTTAAGGCATCTGCTACTTTGTTTGATTGACCAGTTATATGTTTTAATACAAAATTAAAACTTTGCAGGTATTCTACCCATTTTGCATGCTTCTGATTAAGCTTTGGCTATTGCATAATGTACTATAATGCATGGTTATCTGAATACAGTATGAACTCCTTGGACATCAAGTAATGTCTCCACTTCTTCAAAGACTACACCACTGCATAAAACTCCTTGTCATAAGAAGAATATTTCTTCTTTGTCTCATTCATCTTTTCACTAAAATAAGCTACAGGTCTGTCCTCTTGACTCAAAACAACTCCAATGGCTTCTCCACTGGCATCACACTTCACTTAAAAAGGTTTATTAAAATTAGGTAAAATCAAAATAGGTTTCTGAGTAATCTTTCTCTTCAATAGCTGGAAGTTCTTTTTTGCTTCAGTAGTCCCTTTAAATGGTTGTCTATCCTTCTTTATTGTGTCAATAATTGAAGCATTAATATTACTAAAATTCCTTACAAATTTCCTGTAAAAACTAGCAAGGTCGTGAAAACTTCTTACCTCAAAGACACTTTTTGGTGAAGGCCACTCCATGATAGCCTTGATCTTCTCTGGATCCATCTTTAACCCCTCAATAGAAACAACAAAGCCCAAATACACCAACTCCTCCTTCATGAATGAACATTTCTTTAAATTTAACAATAACTTTTCTTGTTGTAGCCTCTGTAAGACATAATTCAGATGTCTCACATGTTCCTCAGATCTGCTGTAAACTATTATATCATCCAGATATACTATTACAAATTTACCAATAAATTCCTTCAAAACTTCATTCATAAGTCTCTTAAATGTACTAGGGGCATTCGACAATCCAAAAGGAATTACCATCCACTCATATAATCCTTCATTGGTTTTAAAAGTAGTTTTCCACTCATCTCCCTCTCTAATTCTGATTTGATTATAACCACTTTTTAAATCTAACTTTGTAAAATATCTAGCTCCACTCAAACAATCCATCAAATCTTCGATCCTAAGTAAAGGAAATCTGTACTTGATTGTTATCTTAAATTGATTGGTCTCAAGTCAGTGCAAATTCTCCAACCTCCATCTTTCTTTGCGCTCAACACTGTTAGCACTGCGCAAGGACTCAAACTCTCTCTAACCAGTGCTTTGTCTAACAATTCCTGAACCTGTTTCCTAATCTCTTCATTCTCTGTGGGAGTCATCCTGTATGCTGCTTTATTAGGTAGATTTGCTCCTGGAATCAAATCTATGTGATGACTGATTTTTCTAATGGGTGGTAACTCATCAGGGAAATCATCTACAATAATATCACAATAACTGCCCAACATCTCTTGAATTTCAATTGGTAAATCAGAAACTTTTGTGGAAGTAATTACTACCTTGGGTTTGCAAACCAACGCAAAACTTACCTCATCTTCCTCTATCTGTTGTAAGAACTTCCACTCAGCAAAAGGGTCTTTGAATCAGGTTTCTTCGATGTATCCTCTTCCTCTAGTGGCAGCAATGTATGATTGACACCATCTTTGCTGAATTTGTCTGTGTTCTTCTTTCCATCGTGCATAGCTCCTATGTTATACTGTCATGGTCTACCCAACAATATATGAGACACATCCATAGGCATCACATCGCATAGGATTTTGTCTCTGTATTTTCCCAACTGTAACTCCACTTCACAATACTCATTCACTACCAACTGATATCCCTTTTGAAGCCATGACACCTTATAAGGTGTTGGACGTTTATTTGTTTTCAATTTCGACTTCTCCACCACTTATGTGGAGACCAAATTATCTGTACTACCATTGTCTATTATCAACTGACAACACTTCCCTTGAACTTTGCACACAATCCTGAACAAGGTTTTCCTTTATGCTGGCTCAAAAATTTCCTTAGCTGGTTTTAACAAAATTTTGTTGACTACCAAAGATTCCCCTTTTTCCGGTACATTCTCTTTGTCTATTACCTTTGTTTCTTCCTCTTCAGTTTTTGCAACAATTGCATTCCTTTGATTTGTTCCTATATTTTCTGGGCACTCATAAGCTCTGTGTCCTAGCTTGTTACATCTATAACATCTAACTTCTCTTCCTCTACCTCTGCCTCCTCTTCCTCTGGAAAAACTCCCTCTCCCACTTGCATCACCACCTATGGGTGGATGCTAACTTGAGCTGTTGCTAGCTCCATCTCCAGGTGTTGTAGATCTTCCTCTACCACCTTTTCTTTCCCTTCCTCGGAAAGTACCTCTATTTCTGACAGACTGCTTCCTCATGAGTTTTTCTTCAGCCTTCAGTACCATCTGATAAGCCTCTTCTACTGTTTTAGGTGACAGTACACTTATCTCATCTTGAATATCCATTCTAAGACCATTCACATATCTAACAACGTTCTCATTTGTATCTTGGATTTGTCCTGCTCTTATACTCACTTTGTAGAATTTCTCTGTGTACTCCTTTACTGTCATAGACCTCTGTTTAAGATTCTGCATATGTCTAAATAATGTTTGCTGATAGTCACTTGGCAGAAACTTACTTTTCAGTTTTGTCGCCATCCTGTTCCAATTCTTAATTGGTTGTTTGCCAAGTCCTATTCTTTCTGCCTGCACTCCATCCCACCAAAGTGTTGCATGTCCTTTCAGTTTCGTGACAACAAACTTCACCTTTTTTCCTTCATCTGTTTCTTCATAATCGAAGAATTTCTCCATGTCATTTATCCAGTCTATCAATTCCTCGGGGCTTAATTTTCCTGTGTAGATTGAGACTTCAATTCTAGGCTTGGATGTGGATCTCAATATTGACCTAAAGAATCTCATTTTAGGAGTTACATCTGCAGGTTCTTCATCTTCTACATCTCTAGCTTCAGGTTCATTGACATCCCCAACATCTGCATCTCTTCCCATTTCCACTGCTTCCAATCTAGCTTGCATCTGTTGCATAGCTTCCAACACTTCAACATTTGCAACTAGTCATCCTCTTCTTCGATCACCAGCTCTTCCTCCAACTCTGAAAGCCATGTTGGATTTATTTTTTTGATCCTTGAGATCCTGTTCAATGTCAGTAGGTTGCTTTGATACCACAAATGGTGGTTAAGGTACAGGCGTAAGAGACAAACGTTCAAATCCGGAAACAATTTCTTCAAGTTCAGGTGGAATTTCTTCTTAGATTTCCTACGGAGTCTCAGTCATCTACCTCCAAAGCTATCTATTCTGCTAAATTAGCAGAACTGCTTAATTTAGCCGCAATGACAAGCGCTTCTACAAATCCTCTAAACATCGCACATCGCAATCGCAAGCTCACCAGGCAGGGTTCATTTACTCATAACCATGCGATGCGATATTAGTTGGCGATCCTTGTATCGCACATCGTATTTCGCAACTCCGCTAGCCAGGGTTATTCACTCTTGAACCTTGCGATGCGATATTAATTAGCGATCCAACGGTCAACAGTCAGCAGTGATCCGACGGTCACTGTGATATTGCACGAAGATCTATGTGATGATACCGCCTCACAGAGCCAATAGATATATAAACCTCAATTTATAAAAGTTCGGGTTTGGACTTGAGATTAATGCTCGATCGACTTAAGACCTAATATCCATTGGATGACAGAGGCCATCAGATCTACGGCTCACGGGACTTTGACTAACACAAGGTTTAATAATAGACCTAACCCCTGCTGTTGACGGTGACGTAAGGCGTTGAAAATGAAATCGACGGCTAAGAGAGAGTACGAGACTTTGGCCACGATTTAGAAATTCGTACACTTCTACTCCCGTAGTCGTTGATCACCAGATTTTACACACGGTGAAAGAGAAAATGAAACGCAAACACACCATATTAAATAGAACTCTAACTTTTCAAGTTGAACTGGAAATTCAATGATACACAAAGATACTATGGAGGGATGCAACACTTCCGGGATTGACGAATTACACAACACAAATACACAGAGTTATTTTTTCTGCACCTTAATCATATATGGCCAAAAAAAGATGAATCAAAACTTACATAAATACTATTCCATCATAACTATCATATCCTTAAAATATTGGATCGAATTTGCCTAATCTTGAACAATATCAAATCTTGTCGATATTCTCCTTGAGAATCTCAACTGAATCAAAACTGCATGAATTAATTACAAAACCACTCAATCCCTAAATCCTAGCTCAAATCCTATCTAGAAAGCTTGTAAATTGATAGCTAAAGGATCCCACTCCTTTGCTTGTAACTTTTTTTGGATTTTTGGAATAAGCTCGAAGCCTTTTGCCTTCAAGCCTCATGCTCCTGCATCAATATTCTTGAGTTGGTGGGTGGCCAGTGGAATCTTTAAGATATACTTGTGAGTTTGTGCATTTATGGGCTGGACTAGTGGAGTCTTGATGCCCTGAAACATACCTTGTTAGGTCGATGTCCATCAACTGTTCTAGCAGTGATAAATTAGCTCAGGGGGAGATTTGGATGGAATTTCCAATCTCATTGGTTGGGAGGATTATTCTTCCCTTCTGTAAATTCTCATGGTAGCCTAATCTAAACAAATAAGTATTTTGGGTGGTTAAGTTTTCTTTCAGAACAAAAAAATGTTGTTGCAATTGATAGTAATGTATTGGAAACCTTATAAAGGCTCTGTTATAATTTACTTGTGGTAACAGATTGATGCATCTCTTCTAAATATAGTAGAATATGAAATTGAACAAAGGTTTTGCCTCAATTATAGTAACATTTAGGATAAAGAATAGTAAGGGTTTGTTTAAGAGTCTGTAATATTTTTTTTGGAACTCTGAAATTTTAAAAGGTATATAAATAATCACAACAAAGAATCGACAAGCTTCCTTCTAGAAGACCGAAGTCTATATTGGAAGAAATTTACGTTTCCATACGAATATATCTTGCTAATTAAATTTGTTGTACAATACTATGTCAAATTTACTGTATCATCTGTTGTTTACCCTTTTTTTAGAGTCTTTAATTGAGAAAATGAGGAAAACTAATAACATGGGCCTTTGGGGATAAACTTGTATGAGAATTGCGTTAGATCCCGGGTTGAGTCAACAAAGTTGATAATAAATAATCCATCCCTAACTCATTTAATAATATTCAAGAGGAAACACTGCTATTCAATAAAGGTTGATCACATTAGTAGATACGTTCTACACTTAGAACCGAATACCAAATCAGACTTGTTAATAGACTGTATAGAAAAATGAGAAATATGTAGTTAACCCCGTTAGAATAAAACTGTCACAATAAGGGAAAAATCTTCTGGTATTAACCACATAGTCACTTGTTAATAGGTGTTGAAAATGTTAAAGGCATACAATTACCTATAAATCAGAGCTGAATAGTAATAATAGTTTTAGCGAAAAATTGTAAAGCAGTTACACCAAAAAAATAAAGAATGATTATACACTTTTTATGCAGAGCTAGAACTGAATTTAATAACTAAGTATTTATGAATAAAACACATGTGATAACATAAATCTTGGAGACTAATACAAAGAAAATTAAATAAATAAGAAAGTATTATCTTATCAAACGAATTGCAATATTATCTTTGCTACGACTAAACCATCCAAAATTGGACCATTAACAAAGGAAACTAGGCTCTCTGCAATAGGTTTCAAATAGCGTGCCATATTGAGACCTTTAAAGAAAACAATAGGTATGTATATGTGACAAAACCTGATAAGATGCGTGCAACAAAGAACTGTTTGGGCCAAAGGCTGTAACAAGTATCAAAGAAAACTATAACCTTTTCACCCAAAAGGAGAAGCATCACAAATATGTTGATTCAAGGTAAAATTAGGAGTACATTAAAGGTCTTAGGGCCGAAGGCTAGAGGGAATTCATATCGCTCAATAGTTAAACCCCGATATAAACCCTAGGGGAGTTTAATAACAATTTGATTTATATAATCACTGAACACTTTCTTTAATTACTACATAGGTTGCTTGGCCAAATATTACAACCTCAATTTGATCTATAAAGGAAAACTATGACCGTGGTTGACGGTCGGTCTAGACCCATATGATGAGATGAAAACCCATAAATACCTGAGAGAAATAATTATAAAGTGTGTTGGTAATGAAACTTGTAAGCCTTGAAAGAAAGCAAAGTCACAAGAATAATGAGTGGAATAGGAACAAACAAAGTCGAACCTAGGAAGACATTTCAGCAAAGGGTAGTTAGTACCCATTATAATGGAAAAGAAAAATTAAATGTGCAAAGCGTTAAAATACTAATTAAGAATAATCACCTATAATATCCTCGGCATAGTTTCCCTTCCTAATCTAGAAGACAAGTCAAGTATGAGATTTCATTAAAGAGTTCTCTCAACAAGACGAAAGAACCATTAACAGAAACCCTATGCTCAGGTGGTCGAAGAGATTTATCTACCTTCAATCGAGTGGTGGAGCAAAGCAAAACCATAGTACGTAAAAATAAAGTTGATTTCTAGCATCTTAGGGTGGTACACATCTAATCCTATAACCACATACCCTATGGTAATTATGGCAAGAAAAGTAAAACATCAACATAATTTATGACTGAATAATCAATTGAACAATAGAAAATAGGCGAAAGCATTTAGTTGTTGTCTCTGGGAGATGGTCTGAGCATTCCTGTAAGTTGCAGGATAGTGTTTGGTTAGTTACAACATAGCTCGTTTGGTGGATTGAGGGCCCGCAAATGAGTGGGAGAGGTGCTGGGGGGTGTAGGGTAGTTACTCCCCAAAGCAACCGACCCAATCTGACCATCAGATCATACCCTAACCTCTCCATGGTGGATCTAGTGACATGTCACCTCGCCAAAGCTATGCCACACACCATTAGAGCAGTCTAGAACTCAACCTTGGGACATGTTAATCGATACAAAAGAACTTGAGATCAACAACATTATGAAGACTCACAACTTATATATGTAACATATTCATATGAGATAACATGCTAATGAAAACAACCAATGCAACCTAAGTTGATGGAGCCCCCCAATATACAACTAATAATGTGACTAAATAGTAACCTAGTGCACATTGTGATGTGTATAACCTCTTAACATAAAAACCTATGCTAGACATAAACCATTTAAACAGCATTGGTAAGTCACAATACAATGTAATTATTATTTATGAATGGCAATGGATAATAGCCGGGATATTATGTTTCATGTAAAAAAAAATGAAGTGGGAGGATGTTAGAAGTGGTATACCACTTATAACATCCCCCGGTAATCTCGCATAAAATGTGTGGAGTTAGAAAATTTTTACAACATTTTTCAACGTGCAACTTTCTGAATTACTTCCCATATTCTTTCAATGGCCATTAAATAAACCATCATCATCACATAGAATAATCTTTAGTAAAAGAATAGTAATTTACACAACTTTTAAGCACCACAATTGTAGCATACTAACTTAAACTTCCTGATATCACCTTGCATCAATTCCATGATTCGTTTAACTCAGTTAGTTAATCACATTCTTGATAATATAAACAACACATCATGCAATAAATCAACATCATATAAATAGAACAACAAACAACCACATCATTAGACACAGATATACCTTGGAAACCCTGTAGGATGTAGACCAACAAACATTTAATTTTTATTAAATCCTTGTGAGGGTGTTCACCCCTCACTCAATGGCTTGTAAGAGAGTCCATCCCTCACCCATTGTCATAAAATCTTACATAAAAATATTATCTTAAAAACAACATGTTTAGGTAGAATCTATTACAATCATCATGATATCATTTATCCATAAATCCTTAATTTCTATGTCTTTGTGGCCTGGTTGTTTCCATGAATGGACCAATTTGCAGTTGACACTCCTCAACTTGCATGGACCATTAGTTCTTTACCTTCCACAATGTTAAACATAATCTATCATTTGCATAAGTCACCATCCTTTCTTGCCATTGTCGTCGTGAGCAAACCTTGATATCATGATTAGATAAAATATTAATCAACCAATAATCAATATTTATTAGTGACACTTCAACATCTATTCATGTGCATACATAAAACATAAACAAAATGTCATGAAATGCCTTCTTTATCATCATTGCACATGCATTAGTAACAAACATATCACTATCAAGCATGTTTATAGATAAATACCATTTTAACTATTACTCCCCTCACATAAGCACACACTCTTTTCCAAAGACAAATCCACTACAAATGTCCATATTCTTTTAAAGAAAATTTAACACACTAACTATGATTTTTCACATGAATACATATATTTTTTACAATAGTCATTCTTTTTGCATGCATATACATAATCTTTTCTTAAAAGGGAGCTAGCATAATCTTGCATGCAAATGCATCATCTTTCCAACAAAAGGCTAGCATAATCTTGCATCCACTTTCATATTCATTCTAAAAGAAATCTAACATACTAGATATTATTCTTGTGCATGCAAATGCATAACAATCTTTTAAGAGAACTAGCCCAACAAATAATTTTCTTTGTGCCTATTATTATGTTTTCTTTTCCAAAGGAATTAACGCAATATATTTTATACTTATGCATGTGAATGCATGTTATTTTCCAAAAACATCTTTTCCACAGGAGAGTTATTCACAATGGCTATTATATATGAAAATGCAAGCTCTATTTCAAACAAATCTAACATAATAGTTATAATTTCTTGCATGCAACTACTTGTCCTCTCCAACAGAAAATAACATGATAGCTTGTTCTTCTTGCATGTGAAGCATATATTTCCTTCCAAAAGAAGCTAACTAAATCTTGCATGGAAAAACACATTTCTTTTCCAAGGGATCAAATGCATAACATCCATTCTTTCATGCATGCAAACAAACATTTTCCTCTTACCAAAAGATCTAGCCCAATAACTATACATAATCTTCTCCCAAAGAAAGCTAATACCATAGCTAATCCCTTTATGTGTGCAATTGCATATTATTTTCCCCAAAAGAAGGCTAATACAACAAATATTATGCGATTGCACCTTTCTTTTCTCTAGAAATCCAATACCAAAACTATTTTTTTCCATGCATGCAAGTGCATATGTCTCTCTAAATAATCTTCCCAAAGGAATCCTAACACAATAAAGAATGTGATAACAAGTTTTCCTCTCCAAGAATCAAATTCAATAATGCATGCAAGGACATGTTTTCTCTTCTTTTCTTTTCTAAGAGTTCCAACACAACAAATACTTTCGTGCATACAAATATATATATTTATTTTCCAAGGAATCTAACGCACTAACTATTCTTTTTCCAAAAATTAGCTAACTCACTAGCTATTATGCATGCAACACAAAAAAAGAATTCTATCATTTCACACATCAGACAAGTATGCAATATTTCCTCAAGAAATATCATAATAACCAATCATTCTCAAATAACACAACCAATTGTCTTTTATGCAAAAGTTTTATGTAAAATCTTTCTCAAAAAAGTTACGTCTCTTTTTTCACAACTCGGGCTTCCCATGCATGTAAAAGCATTTTAATTTCCAGTAGATCAAATATGTTAGATATTATTCCTATGCACATAAACACATATTCTCTTTAAGAGTCCAATACTTCTCTTTAAAAATCTATTGCATATGTTTCATGAGAATATCTTTGATAATATTTTAAATGAAATAACTTAATTTCTTTTCACGAAATATCAACATAATAGTTCTCTTTTTGTGCATGCGAATAACTTACATCTTTTCAAGAAATATCAACATAATAGTTCTATTTTTATGCATGCAAATAACTTATTTGTTTTCAAGAAATATCAAACTTAATTGTTTTTTCTTTTTGCATGCAAATAACTTATTTCTTTTCAAGAAACATCAAATTTAATAGTTATTTTTTTGTGCATGCAATTAATTTATTTCGTTTCAAGAAAATATCAAACTTAATAATTATTTGTTTTGTGCATGCAAATAACTTGCTTATTTTCAATTAATATGAACATAATAATTTTTTCTTTCTTGCATGCAAATATATATATATATATATATATATATATATATATATATATTACTTTTCCAAGAAAATATCATGATTTTTTATCCTTCTACACACATAAAGGTCATATTCATTTCTTATTTCAAGAAATATCACATATTACTTATCTTTTAGTGTGCATAAGTTATGCAAACAATATATGCACCCATTTTTTTCATGACAATGGATATTTTCATTTTCTTTTAAACATAAAAAGATTTGTATTCAACTCTTCATTCAAGATGAAAGATAAGAATACTTATCTCTTAGCACAATATCTCTAAAATCTACAACTTGTAGGGCAACATGATGCTATGCATATTAACAGTTGAATGACTATCGTGTCAATGAATTAATGCCCTCTCAATCGAACAACTTGTAGAGTTCAATCAAATCCCATAAGTCGATTGGCCATCGCCATAATCAGACGTTCCATTCTTTCTCATCTCGTGGTAAAACACAATATGGTGTTGATCACAATAACCAATCTCACTGAATTCCTCATAAAAATAGTCTTCCGTTGTAACTCCCTTAGAATTCCACAACATTCTCGACACTCAGAAGTGACATCAGCTATAAGTATGTTAATTGTGCACTAAATGAATGCTACAGGATTGTGGGAATGATGGGGAGGAGTTCGGTGATGGGATGGTGATAAATCTATCAAAGTTGGTTATGGATCGTTATGATACAACCCTAACCAAATCTTTATAATAATCGTTACTAACTTTTTGTTTTATTTAATTACTGAAATAAATAATTATCACATTTTAGGGATATTACATACTCCCCTTAAATAGAACTTTTTCCTCGATGTTCTTCTCTGGTTGGAAATTTAACTTTTACTCATGATGTGACCATCTAAACAACTGAGAAAGGGGATCCTTCCCCTTCAAAATTAAGGATTTTCATTTCTAAGAAATACACATAAGAAAAAACAATAATGTTTATCCATAGTCAGAATCATTTACAACTGCAAGAATAAGCAATTTATACTTATGATCACCTTATCCATTATTCAATTTTACAAATCAATAACAAAGTCCCTATACCAACTTACCGTTACTTACCAATTACTGTTGAAAATCATGGTCACTTTATGCAAAAATTTAACTAAAAAGGAAGATATCCTAAACTTTATTTATACATTATTAATGCACCTTTGAATTATGATAAATCACTAAATGCAGTCGATTAGGAAAGGAAAGAATAGCGAATGATTATGAAATATTATTATTATTATTATTATTGTGCAAGTAGTGCAAATGGAATTGTATTTCGACGGTCTGAAATTTTAGTGGGACCTCGGGGTGGGGTTCTTATCGAAAGGCATAACCATAGGATAAGTAAAAAGGATGTATCATTATTATTGATGAACTCTTAATAGGTGCAGGGTGCTAACCCTTGTTGGTTGGGATACATATTTGATGAACCATGTTGAGTATAGAAATACCAATTGATGGTGTATGTAATCAAGTTTGAAACATATATATGTTATTAAATGACGATTGATGGAAAATAATAATAATCATAATGACTATGCATGTAGGTCAGATTAGACAAAACATTCTAGGTCAAACCTCTGCACATTTTCGATCAGAAGAGAGATTAAAGTGCAATAGAAACAGTTCAAGCGGAAAAAGACTACCTGAGAGCATGGGGATTTTATTGAGACATATTCCAACCTATTTTGAGGGTTAGGAAACACCGAGGATTGTGCTTCGCTCGAGAGGGGGAATATAATACCCCTAAGGGAAAAGTAAATATTTAATATACTTTTACCATAGTGACTTGGAAAACAATGGGCTATGTGGAAAGCCTAGTGGAATTTAAAATGTTAAATTATTTTAATTTTATTTAAAAGACGATTATCGCTAGCCATAGAATTTACGGGGAGAAGTCACTAAGTGAAAATTTTTTCACTCACCAGACAGTTAGAAGATAGTTATTCCTCTCCCTAGAGATAAATAATCTTTGTTGGGACAAGGAAGCAAAGAGGGGAGAGGGAAGAAAACTTGAGGCAACCTTGAAATCTTGGTACCTGGTTAAATGAGGTCCAAGTGAGGAAAATGAAGTTGTAATCTTGTGAACCTGCAACAGGACATTGTTGAAGGGAGGTAGGCCACTCCTAGTTAGGGTATTCCTGAGCTGGTGGGTGACCATTGGAACACTGAAGACAACTTGTGTGTTTGTGCATTCCTGGGCTGGATTGGTAGAGTCTTGATGCCCTGGAACAAACCTTGTTAGGTTGTTGTCCATCAACTGTTCCAAGAGTGATAAACTGGCTCGGGGGGAGATTTGGATGGAATTGTCAATCTCATTAGTTGGGAGGAGTGGTCTTCCCTTCTGTAAATTCTTCTGGCATCCTAATCTAAACAGATAACTATTTTGTGTGGTTAAGTTTTCTTTCTGAACAAAAAAATGTTGTTGCAATTGATTGAATGTATTGGAAAACTTATAAATACTTTGTTATAATTTACTTATGGTAACGAATTGATGCATCTCTTGTAAATCTAGTAGAATATGAAATTGAGCTAAGGTTCTGTTGCAATTATAGTAACATTTAGGGTAAACAATAGTATGGGTTTGTTAAAGAGTTTGTAATATTTTTTTAGAACTCTGAAAATTTAAAAGCTATATAAATAATCACAACAGAGAATGGGCTAACTTCCATCTAGTGGACCGAAGTCTATCCTAGAAGATGTCTACATTTCCATACGAATATATCTTGATATAATTTTTTGTACAAAACTATGTGGAATTTACTGCGTCATCTATTGTTTACCTTTTTTTTGCAAAGTCTATAACTGAGAAAATGAGGAAAACTAATAATAGGGGGCTTTGGGGATAAAATTGTATGAGAATTGGGTTAGATGTCGAGCCGAGTCAACAAAGTTGACAATCCAAAATCAATCCCTAACTCATTTAATAATATTTAAGAGGAAACACTATTATTCAACAAAGGTTGATCACATCGGTAGATACGTTCTACACTTAGAACTGAATACCAAATCAAACTTGTTAATAAATTGTACAAAAAATTGAAAAATATGTAGTTAACCTCGTTAGAATAAACTGTACAATAAGGGAAAAATATTATAGTATTAACCACACGATCATCTGTTAATTGATGTTGAAAATGTTAAAGACATATAATTACATATAAACCGAAGCTTAATAGTAATAAGAGTTTTATCAAAAAACTATGAAGCAGTTACACCAAAAAAATAAAGAAGGATTATACACTTTTTATACAGAGCTAGAATTGAATTTAATAACTAAGTAATTGTGAATAAAACACATGTAATAGAATAAATCTTGGAGAATAATACAAAGAAAATTAAATAAATAAGAAAGTATTTCCTTATCAAACGAATTGCAATATTATCTATGCTCTGACTAAACCATCCAGCATTGGACAATCAACCAAGGAAACCAAGCTCTTTGCAATAGGTTTCGAATAGCATGCCGTATTGAGACCTTAAAAAAAACAACAGGTATGTATATGTGACAGAACCTAATAAAATGTGTACAATAAATAACTGTCTGGGCCAAAGGTCATAACAAATATCAATTGAAACTATAACCTTTTCATCCAAAAGGAAAAGCATCACAAATCTGTTGATTCAAGGTAAAAATAGGAGTACATTAAAGGGCTTAGGGCCAAAGGCTAGAGGGAATTCATATCACTCAACAATTAAACCTTGGTATAAACCCTAGGGGAGTTTAATAACAATTTGATTTATATAATTACTGAACACCTTCCTTAATTACTACATAGGCTACCTGGCCAAATATTACAACCCTTAATTCGAGCTATAAAGAAAAACTACAATTGTGATCAACAGTCGGTCTAGACCCATCTAATGAGATGAAAACTCACAAAGACTTGAGAGAAGTAACTATTGAGGGTGTCGGTAACGAAACCTGTAAGCCTTGAAAGAAAGCAAAGTCACAGGAATAACGAGCTGAATAGGAACAAACAGGGTTGAACCTGGGAAGACATTTCCAGCAAAGGGTAGTTAATACCTATTATAATGGTGAGGAAAAATTAAACGCACAAAGCAGTAAAATATGAATTGAGAATAATCACCTATAATATCCTCGACATTGTCACCCTAACCAGTGTAGAAGACAAGTCAAGTCCGAGGATTTCTTTAAAGAGTTCTCTAAACAAGATGAAAGAACCATTAGTAAAAACCCTAAGCTCAGGTGGTCAAATAGATCTATGTACCTTCAATCGATCAATAGAGCAAAGAAAAACCCCAATACACAAAAGAAAGTTGATTTATGGCATCTCAGGTTAGTACGCATCCAATCTTGTAATCACATACCCTATCATAACTATGGAAAGTAGAATAAAACGTCAATAAAATTTATGACAGAACAATTAATTGAACAATAGAACATAGGTGGAATTATTTCCCTTTTGCCTTTGGTAGATGGCCGAAGCATTCTCGTAAGTTGCAGGATAATGTTTGGCTGGTTGCAGCAGAGCTCGTCTAGTGGACTGAGGGTCCGCAAATGAGCGGGATAGGCACTAAGGTTGGGGGGGGGGGTGTGCGGGGTAGTTACTCCCCAAAGCATTTGACCCAATCTGATTGTTGGATCATTCCCTAACCTCTCCATGGTGGATCTAGTGACACGTCACCCCGTCAAAGTGATGCCACGCACCATTAGAGCAGTCTAGAACTCAACCTCAAGACGAGTTAATCGATACAAAAGAACTTGAGATCAACAACATTATGAAGACTCACATCTTATATATGTAACATATCCATATGAGACAACGTGTAGTGAAAACAACCAATGCAACTTAAGTTGATGGAGTCCACCAATATACCACTAATAATGTGACCAAACAGTAACCTAGTGCGCATTGTTAGGTGTATAACCTCTTAACATAAAAACCTATGCTAGACATAAACCATTTAAACAACATTGATAAGTTAGAATGCAATGTAATTATTATTTATGAATGACAATGGATAATAGTTGGGGTATTATGTTTCATGTAAATAAAATGGAGTGGGAGGATGTTACAATTTTGAAGTTGTAGAAATTTACAGGGTAAGTTCCTCAGATAGAACATTAAAGGACACCGCTCACAAACGGATCATAGATCAATACACCAGTATTCTTGATGTGGTTAAAACCCCCAAAGAGGGAAACAATCCACAACCTGAGCCAATGCAACCACTTCAGGCAATTTATTAATAAAAGAAAGAAAATTTACATAAGTTTCTCTCATGAACAGTCACCCTACAAATGACCCTCCATGCTTTTTAAATAGAAATCATGGACCAATCTGGTGTTAAGCCACGAATCAAGTGTCGATAATACCGAGGAGAGAATGAACCGTCGAATCAGTTAATGTCTAGAACATATCATGACCGTTGGATTGTAAGTTACAAAAGTACATAGTAAAGAAACACACTTTACCTAACTCTACACTAGACCAAGTTATACTTAACTATTTCCTATGTGTTGGAATATCCTAACATCCCCCCTTAAGAACAGCTTGGGATAGGATTGAAGGATGTACAAATATGACACAATAGGAGAAGGAAGGAGGCATTAGAGCCTATCTCCTCTTAGTGACAACTTCTTAAACTCCAACCATAAATCGAAGTTTAGTAAACTTCGCCTCTGTGAGAGCCTTTGTAAAGATGTTTGTAACTTGATCATCAGTTGAACAATATTACACTTCAAGAACATGGTCATGAATGAGCTTTCTGATGAAGTGCATGTGTAGTTCAATGTGTTTGCTGTGCTAATGTTGGAATGGATCTTTGCATAGCTGAATGGAACTTTGATTATCACACCAAAGTGTAGTCGGATGCTGCTACTGAAAGCCAAACTCTAACAAGATCTGACGAAGCCACATGGCTTCCTTACTAGCTTCTATGACGCCACGATACTCTGCTTCTGTTGAAGAAAGAGAAATGGCATTTTGTTTCTTACAATCCCATGTAATAGGTCCAAAACAAAGAGTGAATACATAACCTGCAGTAGACTGCTGATCATTAGGGTCACCAGCCCAATCGGAATCAGTGAAACCAACCAATAGAGGAGATGCTTCTGCACTGTAATGAATCCCAAACCGAATTGTACCTCAAACATAACGAAGTATTCTTTTAGTTGATTTCCAATGACTTTCATGTGGGTTTTGCATAAATCGATAAATAAGGCCAACAACAAAGGAAAGGTCAGGACGAGTATGGGTCATATACAAAATTTTTCCTACAAGTTGATGGTATAAGGTAGCATCAACTTCAGGGGAAGTAATAGTGATTGAAATTTTGACTCCAAACTGAAAGGGAGAAGGGGTTGGCTTATAGTCTTCCATGTGAAAGTGGCGTAGAAAATCACAGGCATACTTTGACTGGGAGAGGGAAATACCTTCCTTGGATTGTAAGACTTGAAGGGCAAGAAATTAATGCAAGTGTCCTAAGTCTGTCATTTCAAACTACTTTTTAAGGCTGGACTTCACATGGTTTATAAGGTTGGGATCACTACTAGTAAGGATAAGATCATCAACATAAAGAACAAGCATGATAAGAGACTTACCCACTTTCTTGGTGTAGACAGTATTGTCAGAATGACACTTAGAAAAGCCATTATCTAAAATAAAGCTATCCATTTTGGCATACCAAGCCCGAGGGGCTTGCTTGAGACCATAAAGGGATTTCTTAAGTCGACATACAAGGGTGGAGTCTGTTTGTATAAAGCCAGGAGGTTGTTCCATATAGATCTCTTCATCCAAGTCGACCCCATGCTTAACATCCATCTGATGGAATTTCCATTTGAAAGAGGAAGCAAGGGAAAGAACAAGGTGGATAGAGTTCATTTTGGCAATAGGGGGGAAGTTTCAGTATAGTCAATGCCTTCAACTTGTGAAAAATCCTTAGCAACAAGATAAGCTTTATGTTTATCAAGTTTTCCATCTGGTCCAAACTTGGTTCTGTAAACCCATTTACATCTAACAAGTTTTTGTCCCTTTGAAAGAGGAACAAAATCCCATGTATCATTTACCAATAATGAACGATATTCTTCATTCATAGCTACGTCCCAATCTGGATGGCCTGAAGCTTCTGCAAAGGTGTCAGGATCATAATTCGCTGAAGCTTGAGCTAGTAAAGAAGAGGCTCTATCGAACTGAGAACGTGTACGTTGTTGATATGTACGATCACCTGTAAGAGCACCTGCTGCAATCCGAGTAGCACAGACCCATTTTGGAAGCTAAGGAGCTGAAGGAGGATCCTGAGAAGGTGGGGGAGGATTGTCATCCTTGCTGTCATCATCTGAAGAAGAAATATTTTCAAAAGTAGAAGGTATAAAGAGAGGTGGCACATCCGCCGAACTAGGCTCGTAGGTTGATATATTTTCAACAAACTTTACATCTCTTCTAATGATAACATTTTTGGACTTAAGTGGAATATGTCTATATCCTTTGACATCTTTAGAATATCCAACAAAAATACTTTTTTCACTCTTAGGTTCAAAAGCTTTATGTTTCTCATATGGAATATGGGCCTATGCTTCACTTCCAAAAACACGAAAGTGACTTACATCTGGTTTAATTGAGCTCCATGCTTCTTCTAGAGTCATATTTTTTAAAACCTTAGTACGAGTGCGATTTACTATGTAATTTGCATAGTTAATTTCTTCTGCCCAAAAATTAAGACTAAGTCCTTTAGATTGAAGCATACAATTAGCCATTTCCTATAAGGTGCGATTCTTCCTTTCAGCTACACCATTTTGTTGTGGAGTATATGGAATAGTATGTTGCATTTGAATTCCATGCTCAGTGCAGAAATTGACGAATTTGTTGTTAACATATTCTCCGCCATTATGAGATCTTAGCTTAAGAATTTGATGTCCAAATTGTTTCTCAACAAAGGTCTTAAATACCAAGAACATGTTAAATACCTCACTTTTGAGTTTTAAGAAGTATACCCAACTGCGTCTGGAGAATCATCAATGAAAGTTAAGAAATACTTGTAGCTAGAGAATGAATAGAAGTGAACCACATAAATCACTATGCACAAGTTGTAAAGGGGCTGAGGCGTGCCAAGAGGCACGTTTTTCAAAACTATCCCAATGATGTTTTTCGAGTACACATCCAGAACAAACACCATCCCTGTAAGATACCATAGGAAGACCTGTCACCATATTTTCTTTACATAGATTTTGAAGAGAGTGATAGTTTAAGTGACCAAATCGCTCATCCCAAAGTTTGCTCACTTCATCATTATGAGCAACAAATATTGAGGGAAGAGTTGA
Source organism: Pinus tabuliformis (assembly GCA_031772625.1). Taxonomy (NCBI): domain Eukaryota; kingdom Viridiplantae; phylum Streptophyta; class Pinopsida; order Pinales; family Pinaceae; genus Pinus; species Pinus tabuliformis. The sequence continues at coordinate 1,258,257,987 of CM062820.1, forward strand.
TGACCCAAAGCTGTTAAACTTATACAACCTTGTAGAATCATCAACAATGCCAGTAGCTAAAATCTGTCTAGGATCTCTTAGGTCCTTACAACAACATGAGGTGAGAATTCAACGATTTTACCTTCACCTGAATGAGTTATTTGATATACAGATATAAAGTTGCAGGATAAGGTTGGAACACATAATACATCATTAAATTGAACATTGTCTAGATGAATAGTTTCAGTCCCTCCAACACTAATAGATCTATCATCACCAACATATATATTTTTCGTGTTACAATCATTTAAAGAAAAAAACATGGCTTTGTTTTTGGCCATGTGATAAGAAACTCCAAAATCAACGAGCCACTCATGAGAATGAGAAGAAGAAGATACATTTAGTGCATAACCAGACCGAGATGCTTGACAACCACATGCAAAAAGTGCAATTCCTGAAAATGAAGTTGAAGTTGAAGAGTGCTCCAAATGGATGTTATGCTTCTTCATTGCTGCTTCCAAGGCTCCATCTTCTTAAAGCATTTGGATTCTAAGTGGTCATCTCGATTACAAAAGTTGCAATGTCTATCAGTCTGCTTCCCTTTGTTTTTATTTGCCTTATCATTTTGTTGAATTTATTTTTCATTTTGAGACTGAAATTGCTTAGGACCCTGTTTAGGACCATTTTTTTAGGATACTGCTTCTTAGGATTCTTTGAATCTGGTTGTTGCTGGGCGGCTAAGGTTTTCTGAGAAGAGTTTCCAAGATTAAGAAGACCAAGATGTAAGAGTTTTTCTTGTTCTCTTATTAAAGAATCACAAAAGGCATCAAAATAGGGGGACTTGTGGTCTTGTCCTTGAGAAATAAAGGCTTCTCTAGTAGAATGGAAGGTGGAAACAAACACAGAGTAGGCTGGTCCCAACTTAGTAAGAATGGAATAGATAAGGATACCATCTTCTTTCTTAACCTTAACACCTTCCAAGAGAAGTCTAAGGGTCTTGAACTTGGACAAAAAATCTTCAATGGAAGAAAAATTATTGGGGTCCAACATAAGCAACTCATTTTCGAGTTGATGGGCTCTAATTTCATTTTTAATTCTAAAAATTTTAGTGAGTTGTTTCATTGCTTCATTAAGGTTATCAAGTTCTGCGATATGGAATCTAAGGTCTGGAGAAATAGACATCCCTATCAACCCACGTGCTTGATCTTGCTTATTTTTCCATTTGACTGCCTTATCTTCATCTTTAGGTTTAGTTTCTTGGCCTGGGACTATTCTGTAAAGACCTTTACTTTTAAGTAAATCCACAATGTAGGACCACCATTAGAAGTAGTTGGTGCTATCAAGAATACTGGTGTATTAATATGTGATCTGTTTGTGAGCAGTCTCCTTTAGTGTTCTATCTAAGGTGTTGTCAAGAATAACTTGGCATGGACTTCCCATTTTAACAGAAACTGAAGCTGTAGATGTTGAAACTAAGTGTTCCAATGGAAAGATCTCGAAAAATTAGGCCGATTAAAAAAAACCTCCTCTAAAAACGGCTTCTGGATGAAGAAGTTATGACTTTTTGAAGAAAAATTGTTGAAGATACCGACGAAGTACGGAAATGTGTGGAAGTGAATGATAATGCTAGATTTTTTCTTTAAAATCCCCCCCTTTCCAAACTTAATCTAATTAACTCACTTAAAAAAAGCATTATGTGACCCACTTTTATAAATAAATGAAATTCACTTTTACAATGGTACTTTATGAGCTACCCACTAAATTGCAACTTAAATAAAAGATAAAGAGACTTTAGAATTATAAGTGAATCAATTTTTATAATGGGTGAGAACACTTTTACATAAAATAACTTTAAAACATAAGATACATATGCTTTTTGAACAAGTAACTCAACAAAAAGAAAGACTTGAACTCAAGACCTCTATTCTCATAAAGTAACTTTGGACCAAGTGAGCTAGTTTAAAAGGTTAGTAATTTTTGGAAAAGAGGAAGGTTTTTTTTTTGAAGTCACTGAAGCTTTGGGATGTGTGCTTACTTGAAAAAGCCCCTTTGCCTAAAAAATAAAAAACCACACAACCCAACACAGACATACAAAAAAAACCAAACCTTATGGCTTGAAGTTAGCTTTCGCTAGAAACTAAATATTTTCCTCCATGTTTCTGATTTTCCGAGATCACACTAAGGCGCGATGGAAAAGAGCATACGCATGAGAAAAATCCTTCCTTTCTGTTTCTGATTTTCCTAGATCGTACAGAGTCACGGGGCAAAGAGCATACACAAAAATCAAAGGTATAGATCCAGTAATAAGAAACATAGAGATAAATAACTAAAACTGCAAATAAAGATTGTATACCTTCAGATCTTAAAAATGAGGTAGCTAGGGCTAACGAAAACCTTTTTCGCGTGAAACAAAAGGGGTTTCTCACTGGAACATATGATCCTAACATAATAGAGCAGTCCTCTCGGCCTAAAAGCAGTTAGAAATAGTAGATCAAGGAAACGACAGTTGGATGCAGTTGTACCGGCTTCCAATTTGGATCACCAACGGATGTGGCCCTCAAATAGATCTGATACCATGTAGGAATTTACAGGGTAATTTCCTCAGATAAAACACTAAAGGACACCACTCACAAACATATCACATATCAATACACCAGTATTATTGACGTGGTTAAAACCCTCAAAGAGGGAAACAGTCCACGACTTGAGCCAACGTGGCCACTTTAAGCAATTTATTAATAAAAGAAAGAAAATTTACATAACCTTCTCTCATGAATGGTCACCCTAAAAATGACCCTCTATGCTCTTTAAATAGAGATCATGGACCATTCCGGTGTTAATCCATGGATCAAGTGTCGGTAATATTGAGGAGAGAATGAACCATCAGATCACTTAATGTCTAGAACATATCGTGACCGTCGGATTGTAAGTTACAAAAATACATAGTAAAGAAACACACTTTACCTAACTCTATACTAGACCAAGTTATACTTAACTATTTCCTATGTGTCGGGATATCCTAACAATAGTTATAAATGCTTATGACTATTGATAAAATGTTATTGTTTTTTCCTATGAGTATTTCTTGGAAATGAAATCCTTTATTTTGAAGGGGAAGGATCCACTTTTGGGTTGTTTATATTGTTATATCATGAGTAAAAGCTAAATTCCAGCCAGAGATCAACGCCGAGGTCGGTGTTCTCTTTAAGGGGGGGACTATGTAATAACCCTATCGTAAAATACCATAGAAATTCCCGTAAAAATCATAAATTTGCAAAATAATAATATTTACCTTAATTGGTTATGAGCCAATAATTCGTTAGGGATTTTAAACGATTTATATTGTAGTTTGAATTTACATATAAACAAGGGAATAAGTTATTGCTATGCAACTCTAAATAGTAAGGGGGAAGAATGCCAACGAAAATGGTTGAACTACCCTGCAATACATACCTTGGAAAATATTGGGAAGAGGTAGTTAATGGCTGGCATTCACTTGATTTTCTTGTAGGACTAACCTTTTTCTTACCACATCTCTTCTTGAAATACAGGTGAACACTATGGGACTTGGGAATAGAGTGATTCTAGATGTTGTGATCATTTGAAATGTAAGCTTCAAATTGGTGTGGTTCGGTACGTGTTAAAATTTCGAAGAAGGAGCCTTTCTAGTTGGTTGAGAGGTTAAGGAAGCATCTAATTACAATTTTGGAATGTGATTTCTGGAGTTGAATAGGGCGGGGTTAAATCACACTTGAGTTTGTAATGGAGATTTTTTTGCCAGAGCACTAGAAAAGCTAGGAATCAAAGGCTTTCCCCATGATATATGCTTGACAAATCTATTGGATATTGCAAGCACGATGCAAAAGGAGTTGCACACATGGATCCTAATTGATCCGGGAGCTTCTATCTTCTCAACGTGTGAATGACAATCAAGCCTTTGAAAGATAAGTAACCATGCAATTTTTGGAAAAAAGAAAAGTGTTTATTTCGCTAGTCCTTGAAATGATTATGTATTTATTTTTGCACACATAAAATAGTTATTTTATTTTGAAAATAACACATATTTAGATGCAGAGAAAACAATAGCTAGTTGCATTAGTTTTTTTTTGGAAAGAGGTGTTCACATATACAAAAGGAAATAACTATTGAAAAAAAAAAGGTTATTTACATGCACAAAATAGAACTAATGTGTTTGATATTTTTTGAAAAGAAATAAGTTATTTACATGCAAGAAAAATAGATATTATGCATCAAATTTCTTGAAATGTTTGTAGGGGTTGGTGTGTAAAAAGATTAAGGAGTTATGTCATTTTCTTAAAAGATTACATGTGAATCTGGTTTGTAAAAGATAAACAACCCTGTCATTTTCTTAAAAGGATTACTTGTGAATCTTGTAAAATCTAAGCAGCGATGATGTTTTGTTATGCATGAGAACCTTGCATGTATATAAAATATAGAGAAACCATGTAGAGTTATTGGAAAAAAAGGAGGTATGAGAAGTAGTCATGTTTTATTTAAAAAAATATATGTGACTATTCTAATAGTTTCATGAAAATAATGGTTATTAAGTTAAGGGTAATATGTATTTATATGTACGAAAGTAATAGACGCATTGTAATTGTTTCTTGAAAATAAAATATGTTTTTGCTTGCATGGAAAATAAAATAGCCATTGGATTAGATTTCTTGAAATGGAAAATATAAGTTTGCACGCAAAGAGAACTAGCTACTATGCACTTGAATTCTTGGACAAGAAGTATAAGTTTACACGCAAAGAAAACTAGTTGTTGTGCATTAGGTTTCTTAAGAAAAAAGAAATGTGTGATCGCATGCATGAAATAAAAAATTTTTTCTTAGAAAACTGCCAAAAATTATTGTTCTTAGAAAACTACCACAGTTCTTGTGTGCATGAGCATAGGTTAAATCTATTTATTTTCTTGAAAAGATTTGTTGTACATTTCTTGGAAAACTTTCTATGGCTTTTATGTGGAAGAAAATTAAATTATCCAAGTCATTTCCTTGAAAAGGGTTACATGTGAACCTTGCACAACAAAAGAATAACTATTTTTCCATATATTTGGAAAAAGAAATGTGTATTTACATGCACAAAAGGTTAGTTGATTATGGTAAATCTCTTTATGCATAAAAAACTATAAGTGTTGTGAAAGATGTATAAGAATCTTTATCCTTCGAAACAATAGTTCTTGTGTTAATTTCCTTTGGAAAATGACGTATGCATTTGTTTACATAAAAAGAAAAGCTAATTGTGATAAGACTTTAGAGTGAGAAATATGTTTTGCATGCATGAAAATAATAGTTGATTGAGATAGATTATTTGGAAAGATTATGAATTTGCATGCAAGATTATGTTAGCCTTCTTTTGAAAAGATTATGAATTCACAAGCAATATTATGTTAGCTTTCCTTTGGAAAGATTATGCATTTACATGCAAGATTATGTTAGTTACCTTTTGAGAGAAAATTATGTATCTGCATGCATGAATAACAATTATTGTGAAAATTTTATGTATTCGTATGAAAAACCATAACTATTGTGCTTAAAATAATAAGGACATTTGTAATGGTTTTTCTTTGGGAATAAAATGTGGACTCGTGTGAGGGGAATAATAATTAAAGTGGCATTTATCTATAGACATCCTTAATAGTTATATGTTTTTATTAATGCGTGTGCAGTGATGTTAAAGAAGATATGACATGATATTTTGTTTATGTTTTATGTATGCACAATAAGAGATGTTGACGTATCACTGATAAAGATTAATTATTGGTCAATCAATACTTTAACTAATCATGATATCGAAGTTGACTAGCGATGGCAATGGCAGGGAAGGATGGTGACTTACGAAACAGATAAATTATGTTTAACATCATGACGAATAAAAGATCCATGCAGATTGAGGAATGTCAACTGTGGGATGATCTATTAATGGGTACAACTAGGTTGCAAAGACAAAGATTGAGGATTTATGGGCAAATGATATCACGATGATTATAATAGTTTTTAACTAGATATGTTGTATTTAGATTATATTTCTTTGTAAGATTTTATGACAATGGTTAAGGGATGGACTCCCTTATAGGCCTTTAAGTGAGGGGTGAACACCCTCACGAGCGTTTAATAATAAAATTAAACATTTGTTGGTTTTCACGCGATGGGGTTTCCAATGTATATCAATGTTTAATGATGTGATTACCTATTATGTTATTCTTATGATGTTGGCTCCTTGTATGATGTGTCGTTTATATGATCAAGCATGTGTTTAACTAACTTAGTTAAAAAAATCATGGAATTGATGCAAGGGTAAAATAGACAATCTATGTTAATGTGTGCTAACAGTGGATGTTATGTTATGTAACTTACTACTCCTTTACTAAACATTACTCAAAGTAATAATGCAGATCTTATCTAATTTTTAATGAAGGAACAAGTATAGTAATTGGAAAGTTACATGTTTATCAATTTTGTAAAATTTTTATAATCCTATCTATTTTTACATGAAGTTACCAAGGGATGGTACAAGTGCATCTCTATTATGCCAGTTTTTTTATTTTAAAGCCCCTAAATATTGCAGGGAAGCCTTGGAATGCAATCATAAGCAAATAAGTAATTTCAATTTAAACTAAGCATTTGCTAGCAACATCCATTACTAAGATCACATAGTACTTTAAACACCATCAACATTGGAAAAACATAGATAATAAGGCGTTTACATCAATATTTCGTAATTTACAATGCAATCCTCATATCGTTGACTTTTACATTTTGGTAACTACAGATACAACAAAATCATGTAATACAACATCATGAATACAACATGCACCATTCACTTAGGAGTGGAGATTCGAATTTCCCTTGCCACTACTTGTGCACCCTTGTTGTTGTCCGTGTTCTTGTGTGGGGAATGAGGTGTCCTGACCCAATGTTGAGGACTCACTGGTTGACCTCCCATCCTACTCCTTGGGTATTTTTCTTCCCCACAGACCCCCGAGTTGCAATGGATTTGTACAATAGAGGAAGAATGATAGTTGATGGAGGAGAGTACTCTTGGCTCAAGAGTCCTCTCTCTAATGACCTCCACCTCACCAAACTCATTATAGCTTCACAGTCACTCACAATAGCATTATCTCATCCATCCAATCATAGGGAAAAAATTGTCCCTTTTCCCATAGCTTGCTCCTTTTATAGGAGGCTTCATAGGTGGCACTTGACACTTAATGCGTAAATAATTATTTTTATTGATCTAAAAGTTTGATTATTCACCCACCCATGTGCTAGCCTCTCACCAAGGCTCTCCTAACTTATTTACTTAAATTTTTATTCAAAAATAATATTTTTCCACACCTCAACATGACTCCTATTTCTTCTCCTATTTGTCTCTTAAATTCCCCATTTATGTTCCTTGATTTGTGTTCATAACTGAAGTCAACCAGTAGGTCTCAAATTTGGTTCTGCAACTACACTCTAGGTTAATTCAATTTGACTCTTAGATGGAGATCCTTGTGTGGCTCTGGCCACATGGAGGTTCTCTCATGAAATTTAATTTCTCTAATTTAATTTATTATTCCTTATTTTCATTCACCGCCCTATTTTCTTAATAAGGTTAAACTATTTTAGGATTATCTTTCTAATTAACTCTATGTATCTTTCACCCATTTTGTTTATTAAAATACTTATGGACATTATCTAATATTTTCCAAACATGGAAAGGGTAGAGTTCTGAAGTGGTCCTATCTTTTTATTTCTTCATGATCTCCCTTTACCCCAAGTTTTATTCTTGATCTAGATAACTTGGTTCTAAATCATCATTATGTGAATTAAGAAGGTTATCATATTTTAATTATATTTCAATAGTTTTTTCTTAATGCTGAGGGTGCCAAGTCGATCATGACCTTCAAGAAATTTCCTTCGAAGTTCCAAGGATGCCATGCCAATCAGTTTCTTCTTGATGCCAAGGGTGCCAAGTCAGTCGTTCCCTACATACACCCCCCTCTTAACAATGGACTTTGTCTCGAAATCCTTAGAACATAAAATGAAAATGGTGATGCATCTCTTCGGTGTCCTCCCAAGTGGTAGAAATGGGACTATCACTGTGCCATTAGACCTTAACTTAGTCCACCAATTGTCATCTAAGTTGCAGAGTTCATTGTTCAAGCATGCAATTTAGTTTAGCCATCATTGTGCCCTCGTCATGGACCTGGAAATGTCCCAAGTCAATAACATGCGAATGATTTGAAATATAATGATGTAATACAGACACATGGAACATGTCATGCATATGTGCTAGTGATGTAGGTAAAACAAACCTATATGCTACCGACCCTTTCCTTTCTACGATTTCAAAAGCTCTGACAAGCTGCAGGGATAATTTAGCTCCCAAACCTTATGGAGTTCATTTGGGGTCTTACTCTTAAAAACACCGTATCTCCCATTTCATAGCTCTAACCCGTCTAGTGATTTTCAACATAGCTCTTATATTGATCTTGTGCTTCTTTAAGCCTCCCCTTATTTAGGTCATTTATTCCTCCATATCTTGTACTACGTTTGGTCCTATTAATACTTGTTCCTTTAATTGATCCCAACTAAGACGTGTTTTGCAAGGTCTCTTGTACAAGAAATCAAATGGTGCCATCTTGATGGAACTATGATAATTGTTATTATACACAAAGTCCACTAGTGGTAAAAATTCCTCCCATTGTTTTTGTTGGTCCATCACATACATTCATAGCATATCCTCGAGGATCTGATTAGTCCTCTCTATTTGACCATCTGTCTTGGGGTGATAAGAAGTGTTGAAGTTTAGTTGGGTTCCCAAGGCTTCTTGGAAACTAGTCTAAATTTTTCTGTAAACATTGCTCTCTTTTCTGATATGATATTCTTTGGCATTCCATGTAATCTCACAATCTCATCAATAAAAATGCTTGCTACCTCAGGTGCCTTATATGTACTCTTAACTTGTACAAAATGGGTGCTCTTGGTCAGTGAGTCAACCATTACAAATATGACATCATGTCTTCTTGTGTTCATTAGTAGTCCCACGATGAAATCCATTGATATAACTTCCCATTTAGACTTTGGTATTTCATGGGATTGTAATAACCCTGCTGGATGTCTATGTTAAGCTTTTACTTGCTGACACTCTAAACATCTCGCTATAAAATTTACAATGTCCTTCATTCCCTTCCAAAAGAAGAGTGGTTTCATATCTGCAATCATCTTCTTAACACTGGGGTGTGCCATGTATATTACCCGATGTGCTTCGCTCAAATTAATTGGCGTATATCCTCATTCATTGGCACATAAATACTCCCATGGAAACATAGTAGTCTATCACCATCTAGGGAGTATCATTTATACTTTGGGACCATCATTTCATCCTCCCTCAAACTCTTGCTAACCTCCTTGTACCAGGTGTCCTCAATTTGTAAATTGAGCAACTTCTCCCTCAAGTTTGTCTTTAAGGGAATCACCAAAAATATTCGAGGTCTCTTACTTAAAGCATTTGCCACCCTATTTATTGTTCCCTTTATGTAAGTAATATCAAAATCATATTCACTTACTAATTATTACCACCCTCACTATCTGGTATTTAAATGGTCTTAGGTGAATATGTATTGTAGCCCACAATGATCAATCATTAGTTCAAACTTCCTTCCTAGAAGGTAGTGTCTCTAAATATTTAGGGCGTAAACAATAGCTTCCATTTCTAGATCATGTGTTGCGTAGTTCTCCTTGTGGATTCTAAGTTTTCTTGATGCACATGTTATTACTCTTCCTTCTTGCATCAATACACAACATAATCTTTCCTTGTAGGCACCGATGCAACCAAAAATTCTTGCTCCATATCTAGTACTTTCAGAATTGACATTGTTGTTAATATTTTAAACCTTTGTAATGCCTCTTCACACTTTTTAGTACAAAAAACTTTTGTTCTTTCTTTGGAGTTCAGTAATGTGGTTTTCTATCTTCAACCCCTCAATGGATCTGTGATAATACCCAACCATGCCCATGAAACTATGTATTTCATGAACATTGGTTGGTGCTGACCATTCAATGATGGCCTTAATCTTTGTCAGGTTTATCGTAATACCCTTCCCAGAGATAATGTTCCTAAGTTAGCAAATCTTGGATTGGTTAAAGGAACACTTGGACAACTTCCCATACAGTTGGTTCTCTCTAAAACATTGTAAGACTAGCCTCGAGTGTTTGACATGCTCCTCCGGGCTCTTTGAGTAGATCAAAATATCATCAATAATGAATTGTACAAAATTGTTTAGGTATTCCTGAAATATTTCATTCATCAAACTCATGAAAACACCTAGGGAATTTGTCAAAACAAATGGTAATACTACAAATTCATAAGCCTAAATCTTGGCTTAAAGGTTGTCTTTGGGATATCTTCCTCCTTGATTCTCAACTGATGATATCCTGATCTCAAGTCTATCTTTGTAAACACAGTAACTCCCCTCATTTGGTCGAACGATTCATCCATCCAAGGTAAATGATATTGATTTTTGAACGTTGTTCAGCTGGTGGTAGTCAATCCACAATCTACAAAACCCATCCTTCTTCTTAACAAAACTTACAAGGGCTCCCGACAGGGATATGTTGGGTCATATAAATCCCACATCTAATAGTTCCTTTAATTGGATTTGCAACTCCTTTAATTATGGAGTTAACATGCGATAAGGTTCCTTTGAAACAGGTGTCGTGCTTGGTTAAGGTCGATGGCGAAATCAATTTCCCTTTCTGGGGTATCCTTGACAATTCTTCAGAAAATACATCCCCAAATTCTATGAGAATTGAATGCTTACCTAAATTTTCGGAGTCAATTTTATCATTTAATGTTGCCACCGTGAATAATTGACATCCCCTTCGTCTACATTTCATTAATTTCATTGATGAGATGAACCTTACTAGGACACCCCTTGGTTCTTTCCCATCAAGGATTTTCTCTGTCTGTCATCGTTTGTTAAATAGTATCTTGTCTTTGTAGTATAGAATTATCTCACGTTGTTCCAACCAATCCATTCCTATGATTACATTATAGGATCCTAAGACTCTAGAGTACAAGAATACCTTGGTTTTACATACTCCCAAATCCATCTCACAATCCCTTACCATCTTTCCTACGTTTCTTGTCATATCACATGCCATCTCTACATGCCTAAAATCATGTTATGCAATTTATTTATGTTTGATTTTTGACAATTCATTTAAAGAATTAAAAGACTCAATAACTCATGGATTTATCAAAATAACAAAGCTCATACCATCAATAGTACTTGACATCTCAAGCACTATGGATTGGTGCTCAGCCTGACAATTGTTCACCACTAGGAGATGAAAATAAGGGACTTCTACTAGCTTCATGGAAGAAATTTGTTGTTTCAAAGGCTAGTGGAGAATGGGAATTAAAGGATTCCTTTCTCCTCCATAACATGAACATCTCTGAGTGGTGATTGCATTGTTTAGACAGACCATCTGTCTTGTATCACTTAAACTATTAATTTGTCACTAAAATTTTAACTATCTAGTCAAGATCATCATTAATAAATATAGTATGTATTGTATCACATAGTTTTCTTGGGTTGTGGCATATATGATCACATGTTTTTCTTGATTGTGGCCTAATCTAATTAATATATGTACTATATCACATGGCTTTCTTGGTCTGGGGCCTAAACTCATTAATGTAGTGGGTAACAATCATGTTGCATGTCAGCATAATCATATGGTGACTATGGACGTTGGATAGACTATGGTATTTATCAACATAGATCCATGTTAACTTGGATTTACCAAGCACTGAGAGGCATCAAATCTCTTGTCACTCTAGAAAAGCTTTGTATCTCGAGAGATCTAGTTCCTCTTGGTGCTTGGTAGATCCAAATTTAAGATGGATCTAGGCTGGTTTAACTATTTTATGTAATTTGACTGAGTCAAAATGTTAAATAAGACATTACATTATAACATCTCTACCATACTGGGCTAAAAAGACATAATAACTAATTGATAGACATTGAAGGAAAATAATAAAAAATGTCTTTTTTTTCATTTATATGTTCAACATATCTATCAAAATCGTTTATAGTCATAATATGTATTATAGTGCACACTTTTATTGAGTTGGGGCTAATCTCATTAATATATTATGAGATGGTTATGTTTGTCATTTAAAATCATACAACATATTTATGAAATGTGTGAAATGTGATGGTTTTGATGAATTTATAACTTGCTTTTATAAATTTAACGAAGGAAATTGAAGATCCTTAAAAAAAAAAAATTATATTTGATAAACAAATCATCTCATAAAAAAGGCAATTTTCCCATCGAATTTTATCCCCGTGAATAAAAAATAGATCATAGTAGTAACTTATAATTAAATAGTAAATGGATAGATAATAGCACTCATAATTAAATGGTAGACAAGGAAATAATCAAATGATTATTTTGTCCTTTACATGTTTACAACACATTAAAAATTTCCATGTTTTTGTATGTATTATAGTGCACGATTTTCCTAGTTTTAGGCCTAATTTAATTAATGTAAATCTAAGGTATGTTGAATTTCCACGATCTTGGGCCTAGGATAAAATCTTAGAATCTCTAACGTTACCAAACCAAGAATCTTAACATAAATACTTTGCACAGCGGAATATAAACAACAATAAATCACATATGCACAAAATATGGACAACTTTTTACAATTTTAAATCCAACTTTGTTATATTAATCAACATATAATACAACAGTCTAGGGCTCCTGTACGAGGGATAATGGCCCTTATATATCCACTAGTACAAGAATACAAATTAGGGCTTGGTGTCAGTCCATCGATAACCAATCTACCCTCAACAAGATACTTTGATCGTCTAGCTTATGTAGAGCTCCTCACAGCTGCCTTAGTCATACCCTATACCTTCCTGGTCCTTCAGCCCTCGATCTGCAGCTCCTGCCTCTATTAATGCTCCAATTCCATTTGACCACTGAACCTCAGCTATCTAATCTGCTCGCCAGTTGATCGTTCGTCCATCAATGCATCAACACATCAAGACTCATGTCAAGTTCTTCAAAACTCCACTTCTTCACAACTCTCAATTGCCCACTGCTTCTCCTCAACTACTTAGGGACTTCAACCCATTATGGTCTTCCTACGTTGCTCTGATGAAGACCAACATAGGGCATAAAGGGCTACCACCTATCACTGCAAGATGTCCATCTCCCACAATGAACATGGACTATGAGGACTACCCATCATCTGCGGTAGAAGTCCTTCTCCACACACAAGTCTAGGGCTCCAAAAACTACTCTTGGATGATCAAACCCTTGAGATCCAACAAATGCCACTCTAGCAACCATCTAGGTCTATGAAGATGGTACACACCAGGCTCCAACTTGGGCACTATCACCCTGTCCTCCAACAGACCGTAAATGTCCAATCCTCATCCACACTTGGCCCACTCTCATGCTGCCCTCCACTAGTCCATGTGTGACCAATCCTCATTGTAGCATCTACTCCTAGTTAGGGTATCCAACACCTAGGAAACCCTTCCACATGGCTACTAATAAACTTCTCCAAGTGTCTAATATATCGATGAACAATCACTGTAGAAAATGCCACTGGTTAGGGCATTTAACCACCAAGTATTCCCCTCCACTTTAGCTACTACATGCTACAAACAATTCCCATCCAAATTGATCCAAAACATGGATCCAACACCTACAAGAATGCACTGAAATACATACCTTAAGCTCATTGTTTGAGCTCTGATCCACAACTACAATCTGGGCTTGGTTAGGGCACAAAACACAGTCCCTTGACAACCTTAAATTCTACCCTAAATTGCTCTTTAGGAGTACTATTTCCCTTCCTTCTGGGGATTATACCCTTTGTTGTGATGTTGGCTTATTTTATCCCTCATAGCCTCCTCAGCCCGCCCTTAATTCCTTGAGGCATGCTACAATAACCCTCCAAAGCCATCAACGACCTTGTTAAGGGTCTTCCCACCCTCAAACGACCCTCAAACAGTCCCTCCTTGCCTCGGCCCTCTAGCACAATTCCTCGGACCTCCTTTTAGCAACTCGGTCACCTGAAATGGCCTCAAAACAACCCTTTAAACCTTCGCTGGTTTTCCTTCCTTGCTGCGGCCTATGACATAATAGTTTCTGCTTCTTCAACGAGATTTTACATTGTGATGTGTTGCAGAAATGGATGGTCTCAAATGATCACAATCACTTCCTATTTATACAAATAGAAGGGATTCTTCCAAAGTCCAAGATAGGGCTTCTACAACTATCATGTGGCTTATTATCATCAAGTCGACTTCACCACTTCTAGATTTCAAAAAATCATATCTCCATTTCTACAACTCGGAATCAGATGATCTTCATTGTGTTAGATTTGTCTTGACGAGAGTTATCATCCTCATCCATCACATGTCAAAATGTGCTCATGGTTTTGACCCAAATCACGAAGGGTGCAAAACCCCAAGCTTGGATTTCAAGCCCAGAAAGCCACTTGTAGATCTCCTTCCTCCAAACCCTCGAACCATAAGGCTTAGAGTACCTCCCAAGCTACAAAAATCAACACTCCCTCTTAGCAAGGAAGGTACTTCCAAGACTAGGAAGTAACCATCATCATCCAACGACACTAGCCCATTTAGCGTCCATCACTACAGCATACCTTATAGAGTGAACCCGACAATCTCAGTAGTGCCTATGCCTCATCACATCTGAAGCTGAAGATCCCAAACCTTGATAGGGTTGCTCCCTCTAAGGTTAGACTCCCTCAGAGTCTACATGATCTCCACTGGCTCAGTCCTACAAGCACTCATCCTCTGGATCAAATATCGCTCGTGTAAATCCCTCCAATCTTGGATATGCAACATCATGATCCGATGAAGACTTATCTTGCTGCCAAGCCAGTCAAGACCACATCTCCATGTCTTCAACTGAACTCTCTGCTCCATGATGTAGACACCCACAACTCCCTCTGAGTTGCTTCGTTGTGCACACTCTGATTCACAATTCCTCAAAGTAGCTCAGATATGCTCTGATACCATGTTGAATTTCCACGATCTTGGGTCTAGGATAGACTCTGAGAATCTATGAAGCTACCCAACCAAGAATCTCAACAAAACTAGTTTGCACAGTGGAATATAAAAAACAGTAAATCACATATGCATAAAATATGGACAATTTTTTACAATTTTCATCCCAACTTCGTTATATTAATCAACATATAATACAACAGGCTAGGGCTCCTGTACCAGGAATAATGGCCCTCATACATCCACTAGTACAAGAATACAAACTGGGGCTTGGTGTCATTCATCAACAACCAATCACGCTCAACAAGATACTCTGACCGTCTAGCTAATGTAGAGCTCCTCACATCTGCCTTGATCATACCTTGTACCTTCTCTGTCCTTTGGCCCCCAATCTGCAGCTCCTACTTCTATCAATGCTCCAAGTCCATATGACCATTGAACCTTAGCTATCTAATTTACTCACTAGTTGATCGTTAATCCATCAATGCATCAAGCACATCGAGACTCCTATCTAGTTCTTCACAAGTCCACTTGTGAACAACTCTCAACTACCCATTGCTACTCCTCAACTACTGAAGGACTTCAACCCACTATGATCTTCCTGCGATGCTTCGATGAATACCAACATAGGGCACAAAGGGTTTCCACCTGTCACTTCAAGTTGTCCATCTCCTCAATGAACACGGGTTAGGAGGACTACCCATCATCTAATGTAGAAGTCCTTCTCCACACACAAGTCTAGGGCTCTACAAACTGCTCCTAGCTTATCAGACCCTTGAGCTCCGACAACTGCCACTCTAGCAACCATCTAGGTCCACGAAGATGGTGCACACCAGGCTCTAACTTGGGCACTATCACGTTGTCCTCCAAAAGACCATAAATGCCCAATCCTTGTCCACACTTGGCCCACTCTCACTCTACCCTCCAACAGTCCACGAGTGACGAATCTTCATTGTAGCATTTGCTCCTAGTTAGGGTATCCAACACCTAGGAAGCCCCTCCACATGGCTGCTAACAGACTTCTCCAAGTGTCTAATATATAAATGAACAATCATTGTACAAACTGCCACTTGTTAGGGCATCTAACCACCAAGTCTACCCCTCCACTTTGGTTACTACAGGCTGCAAACAAATCCCATCCAAATTGATCCAAAACATAAATCCAACACCTACAAGAATGCAATGAAATACATACCTTAAGCTCATTGTTTGAGGTTTGCTCCACTGCTGCAATCTAGGCCTGGTTAGGGCACAAAATGCAGTCCCCTAACAACCTTAAATTATGCCCAAAATTTCTCTTTAGGAGTGTGACTTCCTTGTGGGGATTAGACCCCTTGCTGTGATGTTGGGTTATTCTAGCCCTCACAGCCTTCTTGTCCTGCCCCTAATTGCATGTGGCATGCTACAACAACCCTCCATAGCCTAGCGACAACCTTGTTAAGGGTCTGTCCACCCTCAAATGGCCCTCAAACAGTCCCTCTTTGCCTCGACCCTCTAGCACAACTCCTCGACCCTCCTTCCAGCAACTCGGTCACTCAAAATGGCCTCAAAACAACCCTTCAAACCTCGTTGGTCTACCTTCCTTGCTGCAGCATAGAACAAAAGAATTTATCCTTCTTCAATGAGCTTCTAGCTTGTGACGTGTTGCAAAATGGATGTGTCTCAAATTATCACAATCACCTCCTATTTATACACAATAGAAGGACTTCTTCCAGCATCCAACATAGGGCTTGTACAACTATCATGTGGCTTATTATCATCAAGTTGACTATACATGTGCAAAACCCACTTCTAGACTTCAAAAATACATATCTCCATTTCTACAACTCATAATCGGATGATCTTCATTGCATTAGATTCGTCTCGACGAGAGCTATCATCCTAATCCATCACATATCGAAATGTGCTCATGGTTTTGGCCCAAATCACAATGGGTGCAAAACCCCAAGCCACTTGTGGAGCTCATTCTTCCAAAACCTCGATCCGCAAGGCTTGGAGTACCTCCCAAGCTACAAGGAAATAGTAGTAACTTATAATTAAATAGTAAATTGATAGATCATAGTAGTAACTTATAATTAGATAGTAAATGGATAGATCATAGCACTCATAATTAAATGGCAGACAAGGAAAAGAATCAAATGATTATTTAGTCCTTTACATATTTACAACACTCATTAAAATTTTCAATGTTTTAGTATGTACTATAGTGCATGGTTTTCCAAGTTTAAGGCCTAATCTCATTAATGTAAATGTAAGGTATAGTTAAGTTTGGCATTTAAAATGATATGGTACCATGTGTACATTTAATATATCACAATATTAATAGTTAAATGGTGAACATTATATAATTAAATTGTGGATGTTAAATGGAGGAAAATAATAAGTTTTTAATTTGTCATTTATATGTTCAATTAGTTCATCAAATCCATTAATCATTATAATATATAATATAGATGATTTGTAAATTGATGTGGATATTTCATTGAAACAATTATTCATAATAGGGTTTATAATAATTTGTCATTTGTTATGATGTGATGGTTTACTTTAAATTCCAAATTTAGTATTACTAGACCAACAAATGACTTATTGAATAAGCTAAAACTAAAACTAAATAAGTTAATAAAAAATAACACATCATCCATATATTGACCAAAAGTGTATTTGGGAAAATCAATAAGGAAAAAACCCAACTACCAGGTGAGGCCTATGCCTTATTCTTTTCTTCTCAATTACGAAATGAAAATACAAAGAAAGTGCACTCACTATGGTCGTTGACATGGAAATTGTGGCTTATATGGATGCTACAAGATATTATATCTTCTATGTTCTCCTTGAATATCCCACTCCTAGATGCTCTACTAAACTATGGATCAATAAACAATACAATAAGAATGGAACCCATTCCTTTCCTAGTGGCCTAATATTTAACATTGCTTGTAGTCATCTAGGGTTAGTGTTATGATTTTTTCATGCCTCAACTCCCAATTCAGATTAGGATTTTGGACCCTTTAAAATATTCTTGAACGACAACATATCTAGATCTACATGTGTGAGTAATGGGAGCTAACATGGAATCCATTTCATATCATGGTGGTTAATAGTATAAGTCAAACGGGACGCATAAATTCCTCATACAAACTCCAATTGGATGATCTTCTTGTGGTTGAAAATGTTGGCCCAAAAGTCGCACTGAGAAGGGGGTGAATCGGTGTGGAGTCAATTATACAATCTCTCAATCTTGATTACTCATGCATTCATGTAGCAGTGTTCGTCAACATTATATCATTATTTATCACAATGCATCATAATATAAGTAACATAACCAAAAACAACAAATAAGGCATCACATCATCAGGACACAATTTTTGGGTGGAAACCCAAATGAGAGAAAGCCACAAGCACTTCTTTTACTTAGCCTTCAATTCTTTACATCAATTTGTAGGTCCCAACCTACAGGAGGAAACTACCCCTAAAATGTGCAAGTTGACACTTACTATAGGCTACAACCTGATTGATGCACCAACCTCAAAGATGCAAGAAATTGATCACTGTAGGCTACAAACTGATTGAGGCTCTAATCTCAAGGATGAGTAGGATCCAACCTACTCTAGGCTCCAACCTAATTGAGGCACCAACTTCAACGATGAGTAGGTTCCAACCTGCTCTATGCTCCAACCTCCTTCAAATTCCTTGTGGACCTATATTTCATCTCATTTTCAAATTGTATCCACTGTCATCACATAGAACTGCATATAAAGGGATTCTCATAAATTACAATCATAATCTGTAAATATTGTTGTTGCCATAAACATTGTCACTATACCAATCATTGTCACTTCCTTACAACTTGCAACCACTACAATTCAATGCAACCACTGTACTACTATACAATTTTCACCAAATTTTCATATTAGTCACTCATGTTGGTTATCATATTGCTTCCAATATTTTGCGTCAATTAGAACTTCAATTTGGTCATTCAAACCCTTCCTTGGAACCTGTTAAATTCATGTATCTAAAACATCTGCAACATGCTCATAGACTTTCAAAATGAAAAAAAGAGATTTTGGCCATAAAATATGAGTTAAAATGACATCAAACCCCTTTGGTTATATTCATTTTTGAACTGTGATCATGTGGCTTCTTCCAAATCTCAATTTGGACAAATAATGCTCCCAAAACTCACAAAAACCATAATATACCATATATTAATTTAATTGTTCTACAAAATACTTGTTTCCAAGCGCACTACTAGATTCCGGTATCAGTCACCGCCAAATGTTAAAGATGCGACAAATTCACCATATATAAAAAAGGATATCAAACATGTCAAGTGGCGGAGGTCGAACTTGTGACCTCATATATTCAACACAAGATGCCTACCAAGTTTGCTACTTGGTGGGACTTGTGATGGTTATCCCTTCACATTCATATATTGTGGTGGCATCAAACTCAAATGAGCCAAGGAAAATTACCGACCACTAGTTATACCTTTGACCTACGATATATATTATATACACAATCATAAACATTCCATGTCTAACCAAACCAACAAATCGAAGGTGAATCAGAACAATGGGACCATTAACAATGTGCTTACCCAAACGACCGACCATGAGTTATGCTTTCAGCTTCCACAATGGGACCATTAACAACATGCTTACCCAATCAACCAACCCTAACTTAAGCCTTCAACTTCAACAATGAACTCATTATCAACGTGCCTCTGGCTTCAACAATGAGATGATTAACAACGTGCGTCCGACTTCAACACTGAGATCATTGAAAGCGTGTCTTTGACTTCTGTTATATATATATATATATATATATATATATACATGATGGGAAAATTAATCGAAGCCTTGGTTGTAGTTGTTTTGTTCCCACATTGGACTCACATACATATAGTTTTATAAGGCCCCTTCGGCCTACAACCTACATAAAAAATATATACACACATGTCTCTCCTGAGCTTATGGGAAAAATCTACCCAATAGCCAAGATACTTTTAAAGAAGATATTCATGTCAGCAACAGAGATTGATCTATCTCTTCATACACAAGCCATTTGGACCATTTTGCAAGCTCAGATAATTATAGGAATTTAACCATTCCTAAGAAAATATTCAAAGAACGCTTCTAAGCAGGAGACCATGTTCCTTATTGTGAACATGAAAAATTTATCAACGCAATGGCCAGACGTTCAAACATGTTAATGCAAGTAGTCAATCCATAACAAAGATTCCCATCCCTTCATGCTCATGTAGACT
The DNA here is from genome assembly GCA_031772625.1 of Pinus tabuliformis. Lineage (NCBI taxonomy): Eukaryota > Viridiplantae > Streptophyta > Pinopsida > Pinales > Pinaceae > Pinus > Pinus tabuliformis. The sequence continues at coordinate 1,258,278,311 of CM062820.1, forward strand.
TAAGTTATTTCAAGATCATCACATCCATGAGTAATGAGCCATTTCATAAGAAAGAGAAGTGTTTCATAAATCATGTACATACAACAGTGGAATTCCTATTCATACAGGAAACAACACCCCCATTATTAACATAGTATTGTCTCAATACAATTAGCAGAGACACCATAGGCACAAACACAAAACATGGATATATATACTCATCTTATGAGAGATTTGGAAACTGAGAGCGGGATTCTAACTCTCCACCCAACCATAGATAAGCTACAACCATGGTTACTTGTAGTTGTCACCCTCAAGCCATATTCCAGTGCTTGAGGTGGAGTGTTTCTGAGGGAAACTTGACCAATATTACAACTAAAATAGGATTCCACAAGGCCACTCTACCTTCATCCTCCAACTACATAAGCTTTCACTCACTCTTTTCAAACATAAATGACATCCATTCTAAGATACTACTATATAGAGTGTTGTTGGCATTATGATACAAGTGTTGTCCTTGATGGAAACTCACTCAGATGAAAGTTCACAGTGCACCAGGTCAACAACAAAGGATTACAGATCATACTCCAAAGAATGAAGAAAGAGAGGTATACACTGGTTCACTATGTCTAAGGCACGTATACACGCGGTTTAATAGAAAAAAAGCAACGTATAACGTATACACACACTTTCACTGGAGGAAAAGCGCGTACATGTTGGAAAACCAAGTTTTTGGTCCAAGGTATTTGATCCAAGGTATTTTGGTCCAAGGTAATTGGTCCGAGGCATTTGGTCCAAGGTATTGACCCTAGGTATTGGGTCCAAGGTATTGGTCCTAAGTGGTTTTGGTCCAAGGTATTGAGAAAGGCCTAAGAGTATATAAGGAGGAGAAGATCATTAGGCCAAGGTGTGCAAGTATTGAATATCTTCTGAAGTGTTAGATCATATATGCAGGTTATGAGCTTCTGTGTGGTTGATGATGGTTGATGGATCAGGATCATAAAGCCTTAAATGTATTATCATTATGTGGTTTGATCATGGACAATCTAGATTTGAATACTAACGCGTGTTTTATTCTGTAAATGATATGATCTGGGTATGACTGAAGTCTGGAATCTCTATGAAGTTTTAAGTTAGCATTTGTAGATATGTACACTGTTTCGCTTTGGTAAAAGCGTGTATACATGCTGGTTCGACACATCGAAGTAGCGTATACCTTATGAACTATGATGTTTGAAGTTACAGTTAGTTCTGGTTGTTGATGCAGAGTTCTGGGTTTTTATTTATGTTCTAGTGACTGCATTCTGGTGACAGTGTTCAGATTGATTGATTGTGTTTTGTTTCAGTGATGAGGGATAAAGTCTAATGATGGATCAGGATCATAATGACTAATCATTATGTGATCTGATGGGCTAGATCTGATTACTAACACATGTTTTATCCTTTATATTTGATGATTTGGGTATGTCTGAAATCGGGAAGTGCAACGAATTTATAAATAAGTATTTGCAGATCTATATGTTGGTTCGCTTTGATGAAGTTGCATATACACTGCTGGTTCGGATGTTCCAAGTTGCGTATACACTCTTATGCATGTTTTTGAGGTTACAGATGGTTCTGAATGATGATGCAGTATTTTGGTTTCAGATCTGTGTACTGGTTACAGTGATCTATCTGTTCCAGTGGATTTGTTGAAGTTGATTAAGTATGAATGAATGGTTGATTCAGTTGTGTTAGAGGCTTAGAGGTTGTCAATGATTGGTTGATTTTGGTTGATTCAAAGAGTGATGATTGAGTTTCAATGATTGGTTGATGCAGATGTAGTTGATGGTTGTATTGAAATGATGATGTTGTTGATGGGCCCAGTATGAAAATTGGATGAAACAAGGCCTTCATGTGTATTGTTGTGTACCAGGAGCATCTAGTTTGAAAATTTATGAAACATGGTCCCTGGAGGAAGAAATAAGGTCGTAGCCTTCTTTAGGTTGGCGCCTATGTACCAGTAATCATATAGGCTAGTACAAGAGTTAGGGGGTTGTGGCTCCCTTCCAGTAGAAGCTAGAGAACGAGAGAAGGTTGTAACCTTCTGCAGGTAGAAGCCTGCGCACTGGTATGAGTCTGCACTAGTGCAATGTTGTAAACAGATTTTCTTATCATTAAAAGAACACAGAGATGACAGTAGCAGGTGGTTTTCACCCACATTGGGTTTCCACCTTAAATCTTAGTGTTCATGTGTGTTTCTTATGTGTGATGCTTTATTCTTCTTTTACTGCACTTTCTAATAAATCTCTGATATCCCAAGTTCTCTACATATATGCTGGTTTCTTTAAGCACAGTCGCGTGTACACGCTAGTTCACTTCACTAAAGTAGCATATATAAATCTGTTTGGGAAATAAAATAGTTGATCTGATAATACTGATTCACCCCCCTCTCAATATTATTTCCAACAATTGGTATCACAGAAGGTCCTTCAGAAGAATCTTGATCGCTTGAAGGGAGATCCATCATCATGAATAATCAAGAAAGCATGGGATCCATCAGACCACCAATCTTCGATGGGAGAAACTTTGTTTATTGGAAAATAAGAACCACAACCTATCTACAATCGCTTGGAATGGATGTCTGGGAAATTGTGGAAGGAGGATATACATTTCCAACAGTGATTCCTATAAGATATGGCAGGTAAAAATCAATATGAAACCAATGCCAAAGCTGTCAATACTTTATTGGGAAGTCTGTCACAATCAGAGTTTGTCAAAGTCATGCAGCTCAAGTTAGCCAAAGAAATATGGGACAAAATCATTCTAAGCTACGAAGGAGACTCTCAGGTAAAATGTGCTAAGCTTCAAACTCTCAAAATTCAGTATGAAACTCTCAAGACAAATAGTGATGAAAGCATAGCTAGTTACTTCCCATGTATAAATGAGGTTGTCAATTGTATGAAGAATCTAGGTGAAGAAATTAAGAAAGTTACCTTAGTTGAGAAAGTTTTGAGACCCTTGTCTGCTAAATTTGAACCCAAAGTGTCTGCCATAGAAGAAAAATAGAATCTGCAGAATATCACTATGACACGGCTTCACGGAATCTTAACTGCCTTTGAGATGAGAAAAGGAGGACCATCATATATGAGAGAAGTCACATTCAAAGATTGAGCGAAAGGAAAGGAAAAACACAATGAATCAGGACATATTTTAGAAGAAGAAGATGAGGTAAACTTTGTCAAAAAGCTTCAACGGGGTTCTGGAAGGTTTAGAGGTAAGTTACCCTTCAAATGCTTTTCTTGTGGCATAATCGGTCATTATGCTTCCAGATGTCCTCATAAAGATAAATTTGAAAAAGGAAAGGAATATGCAAAAGGGAATAGAAAACAAGTTGTGAATAAAAGGAGTTACTATACTCATGAAGATAGTGATGGTTTATCTAATAGCGATGAAGATGAAACTAGACAAGATTACAGACTTTTCATGGCTTATGACGATGATAATTTTTGGGATGATTTAGAAGAGGAAGACCTTCATGAAGAAATATCTAAACTCAAAATCTATTTAGAAGAAAATAATATAATTATAGATACCTTAACACACCAACTTGCTGAAAAATAAAAACACAATGAAAAACTAGAATGTGAAATTGTGGGTCTAAGAAAGGATCTTGAGAAAATGAAATCTCTCAATCTTAGATTTGCTAAAGGATTAGAAACTTTAAATGAAATTATCAAAGTTCAACATTCTCCTCTAATAAAGACAGGTCTTGGATATACTGAAGAAGCATCTCAATCACAGAAGCCATCAACCTCCACCAAAGCTATCTTGATGCAACGAAGACTAGTGAACAATATGACAGTCGTCAGCAAAGGCATAAAGCATATCATTAGGTAAATCAGACTCAATTTACTCCAAGGATGAATAGAAGCCACAACCAACCTCAGGTAAATCATACTCAATTTTCTCCAAAGATGAATATCAATAGAAACTACAATCACCAGGTCAATAGATTCGATAGTCGCAGGAACTTCTTTAATGGGCAATGCTTTTCATGTCATAATTTTGGACACAAAGCTGCTCAATGTGTTGCTTACAAAACCATCATGACTAGAGAAGCATGAAATCAAAGGAATGTAACAGGGATCAAGAAAATTTCCTATAATAACTTTTCTCTTCTTGAAAATGAAATAGAATGCTCAATCTGTAACAACTTTGGTCATGAAGAATCTGAATGCAGGAGCAAATTTCGGCAAACATCTCAAAAGGAGAAAACTCCATTAAATCCCAAGATATGGAGAAGGAAATAATCTCAAACAAAAAGATGTGGTATAGCCTTGTATGCAGAAGGATAATAAAATCAGTGGTACATCAACAGTGGATGCTCAAAACACATGACATGTGACAAAGAAAAAATTCACTCATATAATGCCTTAGAAAAGGAAAAGAATGTCTCATTTGGAAATGACACTCTTGCTGTCATAAAAGTTAAAGGCTCTGTTTTCTTGAAAGAAAAGGTTAAAGCTGTAAATTTGATGTATGTAGACAGTTTAAAGCATAACCTGTTGAGTGTCAGTCAAATGTGCGATCAATGAAATGAAGTGGTGTTTCGATAAAATGGATGTGTTTTTTGTGAGCTTGACACAAGAGAGACCATGATCAAAGGTACAAGAACTCCAAACAACTTATGAATACTCAAGGGAGGACAACAACAGTGCTATCTAAGCAAAAATGATGAAAATTGGCTATGGCATAGAAGATTGGGACATCTAAGCTTTTCTCAAATAAGAAAAGCATACAGATCAAGGTTGTTTGTGATCTCCCATATATCAGCATCCTAGAAAATACAATATGCAAACCATGTCAAATCGGAAAGCAAACCAGATTTCACTTCATGGAAAAGGAAGGGTCAACCAGTAAGCCTCTTGAACTTGTCCATACTGATTTATGTGGACCATCAAGGAAAAAGTCACCTCGTGGAGAAGAATACTTTATTTTTTTCATTGATGATTTTTCCAAAATGTGTTGGATAGGTCTTCTCAAGCATAAAGATGAAGCTTTTGAAAAGTTCCAAGCCTTCAAAGCTTTGGTTGAAAATGAATCAGATCAAAAAATCAAATGCCTCGGATCTGATCGAGGAGGAGAATTTACCTCGAATGAATTCTTTGACTTTCGTGAACAACATGGAATAAAAAGGAAATTCTCCACCGCAAGGACTCCTCAGCAAAATGGCATGGTTGAAAGAATGAACAGAACAGTTCAACAAATGGCTCGAGCTATGCTAGATGAATCTGGAACTGCTGCAACCTTCTGGGGTGAAGTTGCATTCGTTGCTCTAAATATTCTCAACCAAGCAAATATTCGGGTAAAAAACACTCATACTACACATGAACTTTGGTATGGTAAGACTCCTACTGTAAAATACTTTAAAGTTTTTGGAAGCAAATGCTATATCAAAAGGACTGATGAAAAACTTGGTAAGTTTTAACCCAGAGTAGATGAAGGTATTCTTCTTCGTTATCTTGCAGAAGTAAAGGATATAGATGTTATAATAAAAGACTTGGAAAAATTGTTGAAAGCATTGATGTTGTAGTTGATGAAGCATGCACAAATCCAAAACAAATAAAATCAACAGAATATTATGACAATGAAGAAGATGGGGATTATTTTCCCACATCAAGTAAAAAATCATATTGAAGAAGAAAACAAGGAAGCACCAGAAGAAGAGATAATGGTAGAAGAAAAGACTCCATCCAGGTATGTTCATAAAAATCATCCAGAAACTCAAATTTTAGGGGAAAAAGAGGTAGGTGTACAGACAAGAAGAACTATTACAGGGATCTCAAGCTATCTAGCATTACTATCCTCCACCAAACCTCAAAATATAAAAGAAGCATGCAAAGATGAATGTTGGGTAAAGGCCATGGATGAAGAACTTGAGCAAATTGAAAAAAATGATACTTGGGAATTAGTTCCTAGACCTCATGATAAAAATATTATTGGAACTAAATGGATATTCAAAAACAAGCTAAATGAAAATGGAGAAGTCATTATAAACAAGGCCAAACTTGATTGTAAAGGGTATGCTCAACAAGAAGGTATAGATTTTGAAGAAACTTTTGCACATGTTGCCAGACTTGAAGCCATAAGGATGTTTCTTGCTCTTTCTAGCTTTCAGAAATACAAAGTATATCAAATGGATATAAAATCAGCCTCCTTGAATGGAGATTTAGAAGAAGAAGTTTATATTGAACAGCCAGAAGGATTCATCCTTGGAAATGATGCAAAACTTGTATGCAGACTCAAAAAGGCCCTTTATGGTCTAAAACAGTCTCCAAGGGCCTAGTATTACCGTCTTGACAAATATCTACACCAACAAGGTTTTACAAAAGGTTCAACAGATAACAATCTATATACAAAGATTGAAACTGATAAATTGCTAATTATTATTGTTTATGTTGATGATATTGTTTTTGGTAGCAATGAAGAATCCATGAGTCAGAATTTTGCTTCAGTAATGCAGCAAGAATTTGAAATGTCCTTGCTTAGTGAACTTATCTATTTTCTCAGTCTACAAGTTCAACAAAATAAAGATGGTATTTTTCTTTCACAAACCAAATATCTCAAACAGATCTTGAAAAGGTTCGGAATGGAAGATTCTAAACCTATATGTACCCCAATGGTAACATGATGCAGTCTCAGCTCAAATGATGAATTAGCAGCAGTACATCAACAGAATTACAGATCCATGATTGGTAGTTGCTTTATCTAACAGGTACCTGACTTGACATCATGCATGTAGTAGGAATAGTTGGAAGATTCCAAGCAAATCCAAATGAATCACACCTTCACGCAGTCAAAATAATTTTCAAATATCTTCAAGGAACTTAGGACTTTGGTTTATGGTATCCTAGAGATGCAGATCTTACTCTTCATGCATATACAGATGCAGATTGGGCAAGAAGTGTTGATGACAGAAAAAACATTAGTGGTGGTGCATTCTATATGGGTTCTAGGTTAGTGTCTTAGTTCAACAAGAAACAAAGTTCAATTGCTTTATGTACAGCTAAAGCAGAATATGTGGCTACTGCATCTTGTTGCACACAACTACTTTAGATGATGCAAACCTTGCAAGAAATTCAGATCACATATACTCCACCCATCTCCATTCTATGTGATAATACAAGTGCCATAAGTATTTCAAAAAATCCAGTGATGCACTCCAAGACCAAGAACATACCCATCAAATACAATTTTCTATGTGAACAAGTGCTTGAAAAAAAAGTCAAATTGGAGTATGTTCCCTCCAAAGAATAGGTTGTTGATATATTCACTAAACCACTGCCCAGAGAAACATTTGAATATCTCAGACAAAAGTTGGGAGTAGTTGTTGCATCATCGTGTTGTTAAATCTAATTTTTCAGAGAAAGGTTATTATATGCGTGTTTCATGAAGTCAAGTCGTGTACACATGTGGGTTTCTGTGGGACAAGGAATGTATATGTTTTCAAACAAGAAAATAGTGGGGTAGGCTCTGATATGGGTGCTCTGTCTGATGTTGATGATCACAGTGTATTGATATGCTTTGTTCATTAATTTTTATCTAACTGACAAAGATGCCTTGATTATTGACTTGTTAACAATGCACAGGTAGCACAGGTTCATGGGGAGCATTAACCTTCACTCACATTTTGCATTGTTGGCATTATGGTTGTTGAGTCCAATTATGGCTTTGGACATTTATACCTTTTGTTGCCTAAGTCATGTAAAAGTCTAGGATGTGATATGTCTTCTCATACATTTGAATGAGTCCTATTGGACAAATGATGTAATTTGTATCCCCACTTTGCATAAGATAGATGATGTAATTATATTTCTGTAATGTATAAACAATTGGTATATCCCCACTTGGTTGGGTGGATGAGTCAAATATGGTATATCCCCACTTGGTTGGGAGATGAATGTATGTATGATTCATTGGTGATAGGAAGGTCATACTCACATAGTTGAGTTATAGAGTCATGTTACTCTTTTGGAGAATACTTTTGCAGACTCTGCTTGTGATCAGGGGGAGCATGGATGTTTTCAATGCATCTCAACATGTACAAAGGGGAGCTCATTCAGACAATTCAACATGTACTCAGGGGGAGCATGAACAACATAGGGGAGAGAATATCTTGGTCCACCCTTTTCCCTTGATGTCAAAGGGGGAGAGTGTCTTGGTGTTGTTGTTGCTATCAAGTCCAAAGGGGGAGATTATTGGTATTATGATACAGGTGTTGTCCTTGATGGCAACTCACTCAGATGAAAGTTCACAATGCAGTAGGTCAACAACAAAGGATTCCAGATCAGACTCCAAAGAATGAAGAAAGAGAGGTATATGCTGGTTCACTTTGTCCAAGGTGCGTATAAACGCGGTTTAACAGAACAAAAACAACGCATAATGTATACACACACTTTCACAGGAGGAAAAGTGCGTACATTTTGGAAAACTAGGTTTTTGGTCCAACGTATTTGATCCAAGGTATTTTGGTCTAAGGTAATTGGTTCGAGGCATTTGGTCCAAGGTATTGACCCTAGGTATTGGGTCCAACGTATTGGTCCTAACTGGTTTTGGTCCAAGAACAATGTAAACTTTGAAACGGGAACTGTAAACTCAAAACGAGAACTCTAGCCAAAAAACCCCTTAAAAACATCAAAAACAGTGCTAAAAACAAAAAGTGTTGATGCTGGAATAACACTTATTTTTTTCTAGGGTAAATTTTGAACATATTTTAAAAATGGCGGTGAAAACCAATTTTTTATGCAAAAATTGTCCCAAAAACGCCCTCAAAACAAAAAGTGTTAACGTTGGGATAACACTTTTTTTTTCCCTTTTTTTTTCAAGGGTAATATTTCAACATTTCGAAATAATAGCGTAAAATATTTTATCATGACCTTGAAAAAGATTAAAATTTCAAATAAATAATGAAGACATAAAATAAAATTAAAAATTAAAAAAATTAAAACAATGAAAAAACACAAAACAAAAAAAGTTTAAAAATTAACAAAACCTAAATTAAAGCATATACTAAAAAAAGAACATTAAAAAAAAAAAAAATGTCAAAAAAAACTAAATTAAAAAACAAAAAAACACTTAAAAATTATAAACAAATAAATAGTTAAAAAACATATTTAAAAAAAAATAAATAAATAAATAAAAAATAAAAAATAAAAAAAATCTTGTAAACAATAAAAAAAAATTGTCAAAAGAAAAGAAAAATATATATAGATATATATATATATATGGAAAAGAAAAAAAAAAATTAAACAAACTACAAAATTTAGGTAAAAATAGAAAAATTTTAAAAACATTATCAAAAAACTAAAAAAAAAAATGAAAATTAAAAACAAACTAAATTTAATAAAAACATAGAAAATTAACCAAAAAAAAAATTAAAAACTACTAAAATTAAGATTAAAATGGTAATTACTTAAAAATATATATATTAAAAAGACCAAAAAAAAAGTTAAAAAAAAATTATCTCATAAACCATAAAAGAATTAGGAAAAAACAAAAAAACAAAATTATATATATATATATATATATATATATATATAAAATTAAGTAAATAAAAATAGAAATAAAAACATTAAAAAAACCTAGGGAACAAAAAAAAAAAAAACCAAACAAACAAACTAGATTTATAAAAAAAAAAAAAAAAAACAACAACAACAACAACAACAACAACAACATAAAAAATCCATAAAAAAAAACTAGTAAAATTAACATCAAAAACATTTAAAAAAATAAAAATACACTGAAATTTAAAAAAAAAAAAAAAAAAAAAACAAACAAACAAACAAACCAACCCAAAAAATTTAAAAATGTCTTTTCAAATTAAAAAAAATAAATGAATAAAAAAATAAAAATAAAAAATAAAAAAAATTTAAAATTTTTAAAGAAACATTTATTTTTCTATTAAAAAAAAAGAAAAGAAAAAGAAATTAATTTTTTTTAATACATATCGTTTTTATTTATTTAGAAAAGTATATATTAAAAAATTTTAAATTAATTGATAAACAATTTTTTTTTTTATTATTTAAAAAAAAAATTATTAATTTTTTTTTAACAATTATTAAATTTTTTTTAATCAAAATTTTTAAATATTTTTTATTATATATATTATTAAAAACAAAAATTTTTGGGCCCTCCGGGTGGCCCGCGGTGGCACGGCACCGAGCGGAGGCCTGCGTGCAGGCCATCCGCCCGGGGCCGCGCCACCGCGGGCCGCCGAGAGGGCGGAGGGGCGATGCAGGCCTCCGCCCGGGGCCGCGCCATCGCGGGCCACCCGGAGGGCGGAGGGGTGATTTCGGGGATCGCCCCCAGCCCAAAATAATTATTGTATAAAAATTTGTATAAAATTTTTTTATATTTTTTTATAATTTTTTTTGGTGTTTTAAATGAAAAAGGTAAGTTTAATTTTTTTATTTTTATTTTTTAAATAGAAAATACATGATTCTTGAAAAATTTAATTTTTAATTTTAAATACATGTTTTTTAATTTTTCTATTTTTACTTACTTAATTATATATATATATATATATATATATATATATATATATATATATATATATATATATATATATATGTTATGTTTTGTTTTGTTTTGTTTTGTTTTGTTTTTTTGTTTTCTCCAAATTCTTTTATAGTTTATGAGATAATTTTTTTTTATTAACATTTTTTTTGTCTTATTTTATATATATTTTTATATGACTTTCTTGAAGTAATCAACATTTAAAAAAATAAAAATAAAACAACTTAAAAATTCTTTAAGTAATCATAATTTTTAAAAAAATGGACATAATAAATTTTAAAGTGTGAAAAATAAGTCCTCTAAAAAAAAAAGTATGATGTATAACGCGTTGCATCAACATGTTTCAAAATCAGCATAAAAATCACTAACATTTAAAAACGAATATTTATATTTGATACATAAGAATATTTAAATTGTCAAAAATATGCTCCAAAAAATAATTATTGTATTCTGCATCACCACTTTTCAAAATCGGGTCATGTTTTTACTACCTCTATGAAACGTGTAATCGTATCGGTTATTTAAAGTGCCAAAAACTATGTTCTAAAAAAAATATGTGTATTCTGCATTGCCCCTTTTCAAAATCGGGTCAATTTTTTGCTATCTCTACGAAATGGATAACAGTATCAGTTCCTATTTCAAAGTTTACATTGTTCAAGGTATTAAGAAAAGCCTAAGAGTATATAAGGAGGAGAAGATCATTAGGCCAAGGTGTGCAAGTATTGAATATCTTCTAAAGTGTTAGATCATATATGCAGATTATGAGCTTCTGATGCATTGCTTGATTTGATCTAAGGATGCACCCATGTGGTTGATGGATCGAGATCATAAAGCCTTAAATGTATTATCATTATGTGGTTTGATCATGGACAGTCTAGATCTGAATATTGACGCATGTTTTATTCTGTAAATGATATGATTTGGGTATGACTGAAGTCTGGAATGTCTGTGAAGTTTTAAGTTAGCATTTGCAGATATGTACGTTGTTTCGCTTTGGTAAAAGCGCGTATACACACTGGTTCGACACATCGAAGTAGCATATACCTTATGAACTATGATGTTTGAAGTTACAGTTGGTTCTGGTTGTTGATGCAGAGTTCTGGGTTTTGCTTTATGTTCTGGTGACTGCATTCTGGTGACAGTGTTCAGATTGATTGATTGTGATTTGCTTCAGTGATGAGGGATGAAATCTAATGATGGATCAGGATCATAATGACTAATCATTATGTGATCTGATGGGCTAGATCTGATTGCTAACACATGTTTTATCCTTTATATTTGATGATCTGGGTATGTCTGAAGTCAGGAAGTGCAGCAAAGTTATAAGTATTTGCAGATCTATATGCTGGTTCGCTTTGATGAAGTTGCGTATACACGCTGGTTCGGCTATTCCAAGTTGCATATACACTCTGATGCATGTTTTTGAGGTTACAACTGGTTCTGAATGATGATGCAGTATTCTGGTTTCAGATCTGTGTACTGGTTACAGTGATCTATCTGTTCCAATGGATTTGTTGAAGTTGATTAAGTATGAATGAATGGTTGATTCAATTTTGTTAGAGGTTCAGAGGTTGTTAGTGATTGGTTGAGTTTGGTTGATTCAGAGAGTGATGATTGAGTTTCAGTGATTGGTTGATGCAGATATAGTTGATGGTTGTATTGCAATGATGATGTTGTTGATGGGCCCAGTATGAAAATTGGATGAAACGAGGCCTTCATGTGTATTGTTGTGTACCAGGAGCATCTAGTCTGAAAATTTATGAAACGTGGTCCCTAGAGGAAGAAAGAAGGTCGTAGCCTTCTGTAGGTCGGTGCCTACGTACTAGTAATCATATCGGCTAGTACAAGAGCTAGGTGGTTGTAGCTCCCTTCCAGTAGAAGTTGGAGAATGAGAGAAGGTTGTAACCTTCTGCAGTTAGAAGCCTGCATACTGATATGAGTCTGCACTGGTGTAAACAGAATTTCTTATCATTAAAAGAAGACAGAGATGATAGCAGCAGGTGGTTTTCACCCACATTAGGTTTCCACCTTAAATCTTGGTGTTCATGTGTGTTGTTTATGTGTGATGCTTTATTTTTCTTTTACTGCACTGTCTAATAAATCTCTATTATCACAAGTTCTTTACATATATGTCGGTTTCTTTAAGCACAGTCGCGTGTACATGCTAGTTCACTTCATTGAAGTAGCGTATATAAATATGTTTTGGAAATAAAATAATTGATATGATAATACTGATTCACCCCCCTCTCAGTATTATTTCCAACAAGAGTTTCAGCTCACTTTCAGGAGAATAAAGTCCACTTACAAGGGAAGTTTCATCATATGGATAAGCTATTGTTTGGGTAAAGAGACCACATCTCCGAGTACTTCATCAATGATTCAAACACCATATATTTAGCCCCAAGGAAACTTCTAGTGTTTCATCAGCCCAACACAAATGCCTGAGTGTCTCTTCCTTAACCAATAGTTTCATCAATCCACGAGCTCCCTAGTGCATTCTTTAGCCTTTAGGTAAGCCACAACTCTCTATAATATTTCACCCATAAAACCTCTTGAGGTTTCCTCACTTTTCCCAGAAATTTATCCCTGTGCTATTGATCATTGCTCTTTTTTACACCTCCAACCCTTGGAGGATTCTTTCCCAATGCTCACTATTATTTCTTTCCATTATGCATGCATGAATGTATTCTCTTTCCTTCCAGAATTACTTTGTATTCTCCCCAATACACCAAACGTCTGCCTTTTTTCGAGGCCCACGTAGGTAGGTCAACTTCCTTGGACAACATATCCCATGTTGTCTTCAATGTTTTGTCCTCTTCTTGCTTGTATTTGGAGCTTAAAGGACACATGGACCTGTCCTATTATTTTTAGTGAAATTTAATGTTCAATTAGCCCAATTAAACCATTCAACCAACCAGGACTCATATTTAAAAAAACACATTCCTCAAGCAATCCCCCTCCTCAAGCAATCTAGAATTTGTGTCCCTTCTCTCAACCTTTAATTAATTTCAATTTATTTACAAAGCGGAAAATATTAACCAGGGGATGTTACAGGGTAATTCATATCATTTGTTGATTTGGAGCTTGATATGGTAGTGTGAGGATTGAGTATTAGACCTATATCAATGATATTTTAAAGATCATGTAATGTTATTCATGTGTTGGGATCTCCTTAGGGGTGTAATGAGTGGAGGGGGGATGGAGGTCAAATGGGACTAGATGATCTGTTTTTGTATGATTGCTTTTGTTGTGCTAATAACAATTACAGATTTCTAAACATATGCTTGCTTATTTCTTGTTGTACTTGGGTTTCCTTAGTTGTTTGCGCATGTAAACAGATAAATTTCCTTAAGTTTAAAATGACATTCATGAGAAAAATAGCTTCAAACACAGATATTGAACAACAGACATTCAAAGTATAGCAAACCATCAAAGAGACACTTTAACACTATGTTTGATGAAGGAGTTCACCCCTCCTAGGCTACATATCCTTGGTCCAACTTTCATGGCTTGGACCTATATATTAGCTCAATGTGGCAAAATGATGTTTTAAAAATCTCTATGGCTCCTGATACCTTCACCAATGTGTTCAGAATGTCCAAATTAGCTAAGAACACCTCTTCCTAAGCTCAATTTGGTCGAAAATTTCCTTCTCTATGACTCAGACAACCTTTTCCTACAAAAGCTCTGCTAAATATGGAATGACTCCAGTTAACACGCTAAATTTGGAGGCCGGCCCGAATTTTAGGGCACTGCCAAAACCTCCGCCAGACTAAACTACAGTTAATTAATTTTAAAACCTGGATTAATTAATATAATCCTGCAATTAGCATTAACTACAACTATAAGATCTGGTGGTTTTTGATGGCCTATTCACATGCGGAGTTAACGTTGCATTAACCGTTGGAGATGGAGCCATCAGAGTGCTGACTGTTAGAGGTTATGGTATCATGTTCACATGCAGAGCATTAAACTATCGCGGAGTTGGTTTGGATAGCCGCCAGATAAACCGCAAGGGTTTGTAACATTGCGTTCACATGCGGAAACAACAAACCATCGCAGAGTGGTGTGGTTAACTGACCACTGGGTTAAATGTAGCTGTTTTTGGTTAACGTATTTGCATTCACATGGGGGGAGGGCTGGCATGTGGTCTGGCCCTCCCCTAACCGCCCAACTCCACATCACTTAACCTTAAATATAAACCGCGAACCTATGGGGTAAGAAACACTCGGTAGCGAAGGCGGTTAAGGCGTATGGTTTGTGTGCCAGAGGTCATGGGTTTGACCCTGACTTCCACCAAATTTTTGTTGAATTTTACTTTGTTTAGACCGCTGGGAGGTGCCACATGGCGGCCTCTAGGATTGCCACGTGGCATTCTTCCATTGGTCCAAAAATAAACCAATAAGAATGCGCCAACACACCACTTGTACAACCCAATGAAACTATGCCACTTGTCCACCTATGATGCGTCGTTGACCACCATTGACCATGCCTAGTCACATGTCACGTTAGCAATACAAACTGCTAACTGTGCAATGACTGGGCATTTTTTTTTGCAAATTTTGCCTATTTAGCAAAGCGATCAGAACATAATAACTTTCTCATATGAACTCGATCTTCAACAAAACGAGTTGCGTTAGGATCTTTTTTCTAAGATGGGCGCGGTCGTTCAGGTTTCAAACCATTCTGAGAACTTTGATTTTTGAGCTAAATACTGAGCAACTGATCACTAGAGTAATAATAGCATAGTTGTGTTGGGCATTCAATGTAAAATGGATTAGGTCCACTACATTAATTATTATAAAATAAGACACACAAGTTATTAAACATGTAATAAATGTAGTGTATCCTCATTAAAGAAGGTATACTAGATATTTAGGGGTCCTTATGATTAGGGTTTCATAGATAGCTATGAATAAGGATGGAGTTCTCCTCATGGAACAAGTACCAAATTATCTTTTATTGGAGATTAGATCATTTAGAGGTTTCTCTACCTTAAGAAGAAAGTGAACAAGAGTGGATTCCTTCCATAAAAGCATCATTGCATAATTTTGTCCTACAATAAGGTTATTTTTACAAATAAATTGTGAGTATTTCTAACTATTATTTCTTATGATTTAAGTTTAAGGATAATAGCAAGTTGTATCATGGATCTTTCTTGGGTCCAAAACAAAGAATTATGTGTGTGTGTGTGCACGTGTGCACATTTTTTCAAGGGAAAAAGAGGATTGTGAGAGTTAGAGCCATTCATGTAGCTTTTAATGCAAGATCTGAAGAAATCAATTGTATATTTGAGTTCTTCTTGGAAAAAAAAGTTTTTAAAAAATGTCCAAATTGAGTTCCAGAAAGTGAAGACATCATTCGTTTAAAATCAATGATTTTTGGTTTTTCTAATGATGGTCATGCCAATTGCATATTACATATATTTTGATAAGTGCCAAGATTTCCACAAAACTAGTGCTAGTATATGTAAAGTGGGTGTGGGTTCATAATTTTGGTCATAAAATTAATTCCAATCAATATTGAGGGATCTTTTCTTATTTCAAAATTGTTGCCTCAAGCCTAGTGTAGGGTGATTTAATGTCATGTTAAATCCCTTGTTATTTTAATATGTCAACCCCAGGGTTTCATAAACTTAGAAGCAAACCAAAATATATGGGACCTCAAATGAAACTGTTGTAGAAAGTTTGTTTAGGATGGAAAAAAAGAAAGGAAATGCATATTACAAATAACTTCTAAGTTTAAAGAAACTAAAAAGTTTCTTATTCAAGATGCAGAAAGGAAGAGAAGAGGCTCCTAACTTAGGAGGTCATGGTTGTCCTTCCTCACAGGTACTAGCCCCGAGAAGAGAAACTAAAGAGCAACGGTTTCTGATGTGTAGGTAGTAAGAGAAGAGGCGTCTAACTTAGGAGTTTCTGGTTGTCTTTCCTCACATATATACTCCAACAAAATTACCATTGCATATAAATTGGAATTCAAGAAACAATTAAATCTTCACATAACAAAACACACTTGTGGAAAGTAAATCATATCTGCATGAAAGGAAATAACATAAATTAAACTATGTTACAGATGTATGTGAATTGTGGTTGATGGGGGTCCGTACATTCCTTAATGAACACACATGAACAACTATCACTCCTTAAGAATCAAGCAACATTCATAACTCATAATTGCAAGAAAATAATATTATTTGTGTTGAATGAACAATCATAAATCTGATGTTAGTGAATAACTGACAATTGTTCACTTCCTTTGAAGGGTGCTCCTCTTATTTATGCATGAATTAGGGATATCTACTCAATAAATGTAGATCACTTAAATATCTACTAGATCCATACTTGTCTCAACTTATCCCTAAATACTAGATACAAATCCTATGACACATCAAGATCTCCATGATATTTCTCCTTGGAATATGGTCCACCTCTTGAGTTGAAATTCGAATTTGATCTTGGGAGGCCAAGTAAGACCCTTCTAGAACCTCCAAATAAGCATACACATGTCACAAAACTCAATCCACTTTTAGGTATAAGCAAATACATGTTATTTTTCTAACTTTTAATCATAAATTCACTCTAAATACATGAAATTAATAACTTTGGAAATGTAAATGTGAACTCGTGTAGTAATGATAATGTAGGGTTATGTAATGATAATGTGATAGAATGAGGTGACAAAATGAGGATAAAGGTGAAAAGTAGAGTGAAAGTGAATGTTAATTTAGCACCCCAACATGCCCCCAACTTAAGTATCAGTATCAGTTAAACCAAATTGGCCCTCATCATTGAGGAATATATAACATTAAATACCAATTGGGAGTATCAGTTAGACCAAATTGGCGAAGTTATTAGGAAGGCACACTGATGAGAGTCATTAATGCGAGTCAACTATCCTTTTTTTCATGGTACAACGGCTTCATAGACTTTATCTTCTATAGGAAGCAACCATTAATTGTCTGACACATAACCCAATTTCGAAATAAATGGAAGAGTTGGCATGCAATATCTAGATTCTCAAAGAAGTCTATGTTTAGAAAAAGACCAATCTTTTCTCGTTAACGAAGAGATATATAGAAAAAAAATACATGCGAATCCATTCAACTGCCAACAGAAAATGTCGCTCGATCTCTGAAATCGTCTTTCGTTTTTTGAGTGTTTTGAAAAGTAGATCGCCAAAAATGGAGATTGGATACTATTAGCACTCCTTAGTTTTCCCAAGGCTAAGAAAGGAAGCCAAGGAGGTAACCTCTGACCAACTTTTGACTTGGTAGCTAGCCCTACCAAATCAAAGAGGGCCCTCTCTAAATCAACCTCACAGTCATTGAAATGAATGGAGAAAATCAGGGTTTTAGGCTAGATATTCAATTCATTAGGGTTTTGAAATGGTGTTTGCTGGATCAAGGTCATCGATCTAGGAACTAGGTCAGGGTTTCGAATGAGCAATGGAAGGTATGTTTAGTGACATATTTGGGTTTTCATTATGGTATAGGGTTGAAAAATGAAGGATCAAAATGAGTGTATGACTATGAATTCATTCATCAGAAGAAATGGAACACAAACATGGAGATCTCATCAAAACAGAGCATAAAACTTATGAATTCTGCTTAAAAACTAATGAGATGATCACATGAAAGAATACATATGGTTGAAATGGGAAATAAACATCCAAATTTATGATAAAAATAAGAAGAAACATTGTCAATCAGCATACCATGGGAATCCCAAGATTATAGTTGCAATTGTCTTTAATATCACTGTAAAATGGTGTACACTAGCTCCACACTATGATTTCCAAGTATCAAACCCACTCTATGACTTCATTTTGATTACATATAGATAAAAAACAACATACCCCCTCTCAGGGGTCGAATCCTTCATCCTAGGAACTAATTACATCAATATCTCTAACCATACCAAAAACTAGGGAGGTTAGAAACCAACTCCCTTTTTGCACTAACTAACTTAGTTTGACTTTAAAAGCATTGATTACAATTCAATCAACTCTAACCATATCTAAAATAATTAATTACATCATTTAGAATCATATCAAGACTAATTACATTGAGCAAAGTCAACTCTTGACCATGAAACTGAGAAACATGCTTTCTTCCACAGAAACGCAACGTGCATTGCAAAAGCACAATGAAACATAGGGGTCACAGATGAACTAATATTTATATAACCATAAAACTTTTTACAAAATGGAAAGAGGTTTTTGTAGATAAGGTTTTTTTGAATAAAAACCTCTATCGGTTTTGTGAAATTCATTCCCATTTTCTTGGGATTTGTTTCACACAAGAATGACTAAAACGGGCAATTAAATTGGAGAATTTGATTTTCTTAAATAGGCCTCCAAGAAAGTTTGAATATCTCCCAATCCATGAAACCTGTGTAGAAATTGAAGGATTTTATTGTGATTGATTCTATCCTTAACGAAATACTCCTTCGCTTTTCCAAAATTCATCTTCATTTGGTCAGAAATTGTTTTTGAAAATTATGACAAAAAACGGAGCCAAAAGCGCAACGTGTAGGCACAGAAGCACAACGAAAGTTTGAAGGTTGATTGAATGACATTGGTGCATCTTTAATCTGAACTGAAGGCTGGTAATGGTATCTGGGGATGTCCTCTATATCACTGAAGCTTGAAATTATAAAGAACACTTCTCTGATACCACTTAAAAGTCAATTTTCTACAACTACTCTAGAAGCGCAGCGTGTGACCAAAAATAGTGGCAGAAAGGTGAAATTTTAGTGGTTTTCGACCTTTTCCTACAAATCCATGAGCTGAAAAGATACCAAAAGTATATTTCTGAGATATAATAACCATAAGACACCTGTACATGTTTTCCATTTGTCATTTGGAGCCTCTGAGAAAAAGCGCAGCATGCTCACGCTACGTTTCTGTTGAGTCAAATTACTGCATTTTTTTTATTACAAAAATAGGGATCAAAGATGGGGTGATATCTCTTCAACCATAACACGTTTTAAAAAACTTGGCGATATTTTTGTATATAAGGTTGTTTTGAAGAAAAACCTCTCTCATTTTTGTGAAATGCATTCCCATTGGTTCAAAATCCAAGTTTGAAATTGGTCACTAAAGACACAACAAATCTTGCAGAAACGCAACATAAACACAAAAGAAGTGCAACAAAGTTTGGATGGTGATTTGGAGGACTTCCTGGATGAGTTAGATACTGAAAAATGTATGGTTGGAAAGATGAAGATGTCTACTACACAATGGAGTCACCAAGCATTGAAAACACCTGCTTCAAACCCTTTGAAAATTACCTTGAAGTCAAACTGTCCCAAAAGCAGAGCGAGTGGCCTGAAATAGTGGAAACAAGGTGTAACCTTGATTAGGGATAGTTTTTACTGAATATATGACCTCTGCTAACACTAGGAAGTCCATCCCTACTATGGTAGTCTTGCTTTTCTTGAAATTAGTGGAAAAAGGCTGGTGAGCTCATAATGGTAACCCACTTGAACTTTCTCATAAAACCCTAGGCATCCTACTTTTTCAAAAGACCTTTTGATGAATTCTGAAGCATTTATCTCCTGGATATGGGTTGGCTCATACTGGGAGATTTGTCCCCCATTGTTGTATCTTTTCTTCTCACTAGCCATGCTATCAGTTTTTCTTGACTAAAAACCCTAGTTTGATAAGAGAAAGGGTAGGGGTTTAGGGTTGCAAAACAAGGAAAACAAAGTAGCTAGTTTATGGAGGGAAATGGAGGGGATAGGGATTAGGGAAAATTCTAGGAAAATTTTGGGGGATAGGGGTAGATGTTAGGGACATAGGGGTAGTGAAATTTCTTAGAATGGGTGAGGGAAGGAAGGGAAAAGGTGGAAAACCCAGAAACGCAGCAGAAGTGCAGTGTGGGCTTGGGTTTTTGGGGAAAAGTGGTGAGATAGGGAAAAAATGTAGGCAAAATGGTTGGGGAAGGTCTATCAAGTGTATACAAGGGTTTTTAGGCAGAAAACATAGGGATTTTTGCCTTGGAAGAAAGAAAAAACCATGAAATCTTAAAAACGTAGCATAAAACCCTAAGAGAGGGATTTCATCATTTTTTGAAAGAAATCACTTCATGAGAGGGCTAATGAATGCTTCACTTACTTTATTAAGAGTGTTGAAAACTTCTTGGATGAGAAATGCCATGTTGCCTGCTTGCTTTGACCTTCAAACTCAAAAACGCAGTGAATGTCTAGAAGCACAACATTTGGTAGACAGAAACACAACAAGTTGATGGGCAAGGTGTTTGGTGATGAAAATCGATGCTATGATGGCTGAGATGAGGCACAATGGTGGAGAAGAGCTCTTGGAGGATGAAATGAAGTTGTTGAATGCTTGGATGGTCTTTTAATAGCTTGAAACTCAATTTTTTTCTTTGGTGATGGTGTGACATTATCATGTACTTTGAAAAGTGACTTGATGAGGTAGTGTATTACAGCTTTATTACTTTGTTTGGAAAGGTTACATCTCCATGTGGGGTAAATGTACCTTTGATACCTTTTTAACAAACTTATCCCTAATTACTAACTCCCATGATGGTGACAATGGTGATGACATGACTCCCATGTAGATTTTGATGACATGAGCAAATGATGACACCTAATTCATATCTTAACCATGATTTGGAACTTTAAACCCTTTAAGTATGCACTTGAATGACTTAATGACAAAAATGATGACCAAGACACTCATTTGATGACCTATCACAAGGAATGATGACATGACCATGATGACATTTTATGACCTTGAAAATGGAGTGGGTAGTGATAACACCTAGAACATGACTCAAGATTCATTTGACAATAGAAAGACATGTTATATTTTATTTGAAAAAATTATTTGAAAATATAACAATTTGACCTAAGACCCTATCAATCACATGGAAAGAGTACATTTGATCATTGGTGACTCATAGCCACTAACAAATAATATGTGTTCCATCCTAATGTGATAAGGTTATCCCACATTTGGGTCTCTTTAACACGACTATTTCCTTTTGAAATGTTTTAAGGAGGGGACTTTGTGGTTTTTTTGGGCAATTTTTTTGGTTAATTTGACTTGAAATTCGATTTGCAAAATCATGGTTTTAAGTGGTTGTACTTAATAATTTGTGTATTCGCAAAATCATGGTTTTAAGTTTTCGTATTTAATAATTGGTGTGTTTTACGAGTTTTTAAGAGAGTTAAGATCATTTTTGTAATTAAATATACAAATTTAAACTACGAAATATTGTTATTTTACCAAAAGTCATATCATCAAATATTGCAATTTTATTTAAAATTGTATTACTTATTCTTTATTAAACCAAACAAAAAACCACAAAATCACTTCATTAAACTACATTGTTTAGTTTGTTAAGTTTTAGAAATAATAATTATTATTATTGAAAATAAAATCTTTTAAAAATAATTATCGTTATTAATGAAAATAAAATCTAATTAAATGTATAAATGAAAACACTCCTTTAAAAATTCAAAGTAAAATTTTGCTCAAGGAAGTGACAAAATGACAAAAAAAAAAAACTTTAAATCATAATTATCCACAAACGTTTTTTCTAAAAAAACATAATTTTATTATGAAAAAAAAATTTAAAAAAAAAATATATTTTGTAGATACATGTATAACATGTATTTAGAGATAAAGGATCACTTGGATCTGTCACAATATTGGCTTCAAGAACTCATATTTGCACAAGAAAGAAAAGACTAACTAGAATGCCTAACAACTTGTACAATTATAATAGTCGTCCACTTTTCCTTTCTTCCCTTTCTTCTATTTTACTTCCTTCCAAACCCTTGTGGCTAGTTGGATGATAACTAAAGCCATATCTGTTGACTTTGTTGCAGGAGTGAGCTCCTTTTCTGATTCAGATCTCTCTGATACATGGAATCTTTTAGTTATTATTGTCATCTCGACCTTTGTTGCCTCTGCTCCACTTACTATGGGGATTGGAGAGACTGTCATTCCTATGTGTTGGGTGGGTTTTGTTGTCTATAGAAGTGGTACCTATTATGTTGTTGTTTAAGTCATTCCCTCATTTTCTTTGTTGGGGAGGTCTTGTTAGTCCACCTCTTATTCATAGTTAGAAAAAGGGGGCTCATATGGTTGTCAATTTCTTGATTTGTGTCAGTGCCCTTTCCTCTTATTTATTTGTTTTTTTCCCAAAGGACAGCGATCTTGTAGATGTCTTGTTTTATTGCATACACAACATCTTAACGTTGTGTTTTCGTAATCAAGACTCTATGTCCATTGATCAGCTGGATGCAATCTAGAAGTGCCTTGTTGAGGTCGATCTCCACAAAAATGGGAGCGTGTGTGAAAATTCCTTTTGTTATTCTCTCGTTGTTTTTTTTTATATATACTCCTAGAGCATTTCCAATGTCTTCAAGGACTTGGTGGTGCCAAAAGGGGAGTGGAATGTTTGGTGGTCGAACCCAGACAAGCATTTTTGTTACTTCCATGGTTGTTGAGTCAAATTGAAACCAAGGAGTAGTGAATAGAGAAACTCTCCTAATCACTACCCTTCCTCCATAATTTTCTGATAATCATCTTTTGAGGAGGGGTGTGCAATAAAGAAACCCTTCACACATAAGTAGATGTTGCTTTCTATGGACCAATTTTTGTAGATCCATTGGTATAGATCCTCATATCTAGGCCAAAACCATTAAATCTATAGATTACAACCTCTTTGTTAAAATAAGAGAACATGTTATTTACCTATGGGTTGTGGATCTCTATCTGTGGGTATTTCTCCATCTTTTCCACTCTATAAGGCCCAAGAAAATACCCTGTTGGATTTATGTTCTTAGCAAGTCTTGCGCCCCCACTAGTTGCTTCTTTGTCGGAGGTTGTAGGCCTAGGTCATGTTCCTTCGCATAATCCCCCTACCATGGAGAGAGAGGATCATATGCTTATCTTGTATTCTTTCAAGGTCCTCTTGTCTTACAAGAATTTTCCTTCTGAGATGATCCTTTGTTTTGTTGTTGAGAGTCCCACTCTCTTGCATGACCTTCATTTTGATTCTCTCCACTGTGTCCTCATCCTTGACCTAGATCAGTATGGATCTATCATTAAGGGTTTTTATGAATATCTAGTATAAACTATTTCCTTTTTTGCATGATCCCTCCTTCTGTTCTGGATTTCTAGTCTGATCTGCACATATTTAGGGTTTGTGGGGTGAGAGAGCATGTATATCTAGACATGCAAATATGAACCCACCCACAAAAACACGATGGGGGTGGTTTGGTCCTTTGGTCTGCTCCATCGACCCCAACTTAAAAAGGATAATGATGTTTTCACTAAAATTTGTTTTGATCTAACGGTGGTTGGGCATAAAAACATGAGAAGAGCAGCGAGGGCATTCAAACAGACCCCATGGAGCCGTTTGAAACCCCATCATGCCACCTATGAAGACGTACTAGGGGTTGCAGAAGGGCCAATACAGACATGTTGCCTAGATCTCTTACAATTCTCTTTGAGTAGTTGTTTCGTATAAGAGTAGATATGAAGCTACGTCATGCTGAAAGACAATCTTTCCTCTGGATGCACGTCTCAGGAAACCAAATATTTTCTCTGCCTAGAATTTGGACGGCCCTACGCATAGATGGAAACCAATTATTTTGCTTCATTCTCTAATGTTGACCTTCCCTAGACCTTGGCGCTCTGTGAGGGAAGTTGACTTCTAACCATGGTTCATGAGCTGAGGCGATTGCCTGGAAAGAAAAGTGGGAACCCTAACATCATTCGCAATCACCATCACACTCCTCACCTTCAAGACTATCCAAACCCTTGATCAATATAGATGTATATCTTATAATTATCCATAATTAATTGGAAATGTGTAATTATTAGAGGTTTTGGAGTTTTTGGTTGGAATCCGCTAACATTTTTTGGTGAAATCTTGATTTTATATCTTAAAATATGTTTTTGATTGCATATATGGATTCAACACCATGAAAAACCCTTAAGGCACTCAAACTAGGGAGACTTCACAACTCAATTTTGTGATTTCAACAAATCTCTACCAAATTTTAGGCAAATTCTACCAAAAAATATGCCCAAAATATCTAACAGATAAACTACAGTCAATCAATTTCAAGTCATAAATTAAAATTTCATTAAATTTGAAGGTTTGTCAACCATTTTTTTTAATATCTTACAAAGAGTATCGATTCAATCGTTTATCAACCAAAATATATTGAAATATCTTACAAAGAGTATTGGGAAAAAAATTGAGCAAAGAGGAGCATTCTACAACCCAATATGATGGAAATGTGTGATTCCATCTATGCTCAGCTCAGATGTAACACCCCTCAGTGAAAAGTAATTATTTGTTTTACTTTTACTACAAATAGCTTGGCAGATTATGGGCTGTGTGGAAGGCCTAATGAGAAATTTTAATGTATTAAATTTATTTTCAAATTTATTAATAAGTTGGTGAAGGTAGCCAAGGAAATTACAGGGAAATTCACTAACTGAAAGTTTTTCTTACGAGACAGTTAGAGACAATTACTCCCTTTCTAGAAGATAAATCATCTCAGTTTTGGAAAAAGGGGGGAGGAACAGAGAAGAAGCCTTCTTGTAGGACGTTGCCAAGGGATAGATTTCCTGAGCTGGTTGGCTAGTGGAACTTCATTTGAAGCATAAGTGCTCAGGCTGAATTCCAAGACTGTAGTTGGTTGGGAACAGGTGTCCTTGGGTGAACCTATGAAGGTTCTTGGTCTAAAAATGGTTCTTGAAGTGGAAACTGACATAGGGGGGAAACTGCTAAAGGTACCATTCTCATTGGTCGTGAGGAGTGAACTTAGTACTCTATCAATTTCCTGGTAGCCTGAACCTAGAACATATAAGTATCTCTATTATTTTTTTCCAGAATGCAAGATTTATTTTCTCTAAATTATCATTTTTTCTATATTTGCAATGGTATAAATTAGTTCATGTCATGAATTACAATATTAATTATTTGCATGGTATAAATTTTCCATTAATTTGTAAATGAATGAATGTAAAAGGGTTTGTCATGCATAGTGAACTAAGATACATAGATTATATATTGAATTAACGGGTAGGTTCCAAACTAAACGAATAGAAGTCCATTACTTGGAACGGTTCACATTCTTGTAAAGTATTTACACATCTATCTAAGTACTTAGAAGGCGAACAACATGACCAAGGAGTAATGGTGTATGGGGACCGATCCTTTGCTTCCAGTAACGTTGGCTCGGCTCGGCTCAGGGACAAACCCTGTCACAGAAACTATTTTTACAATTTCATTTTACTAGTAAAGAAAAACTAGTAATAAGAAGAGTTATATAAATTTAAATAATTTTACTACTGCTGAAACCAATGTATAAGAATTAGCACAAGCATCATGTGGAACTTCAAACATAATGAACTGATAATCTTGTGCAAAAATATCATTATGATATTATAAACCCGACAAGTAAAACCGTCAAGACCGGAACGGTAAATAATTCATCTAAAAACCCTTTATCGTAAAAATCATTTACAGGCAGAAACCCTTTGGAAAACATGAAGATAACTTAGCATTAAAGGTAAAAAGTTGGGGTTCATTAATTGAATATAAGCACTCAATGGGAAAACATGTCAATGAATATATATATATATATATATATATATATATATATATATATATATATATATATATATATATATATATATATATATATATATATATATATATATATATATATATATATATATATATATATATATATATATATATATATATATATATATGTATGTATATATATATATATATATGTATGTATGTATATATATATATATATATATATATATGTATGTATATATATATATATATATATATATATATATATATATATATATATATATATAAACAGAAACCATTATTCCAATTATCCATACCACATGGTAGACAAAACTAGTGAAGCTAGCCAAATGGATTGTGGGGTTTAGCAACCCATAAAGGGTATAACAATCAGAGTAAGCATGTAGTAAATAACTAGTGTTCTTTTGGACATACACAAAAACCTAAACTTGAAACCCGGTCGAAACCCTTAACCTAAAAGAAAAACCATAGAACTCGGTTCCAGTGGGAGTTAGTTAAGATTGTGACTCAATATGAACACTTTTTATAAAACTAGAACTTGGAAAGTGTCAAGTAAGTCGCATGAAGATTTAGAAACCTAAAGATGGAACTGAAACATATTATTATTCTGAAAAAGGCTAAGAATATGAGAAGTAATTAATTTACAGAAACCCTGGTAAATACCTGCAACTTCTTTGGAAAATGCATCTGGTTATTCCTCTCGAACTCTAGAGTACCTTAGCGTGATGGAACCAAGTGATTGCTGACAGTAGAACAATCATTAAGTCAAAAAAAAAATTCAAACCTCTTGTTGTGGAAATCTAGACAAAAATAAGAATTACCTGAGTTTCTGTGGCCGCTTGATTGAGGTTGTCGAATTATTCACGAGATGAATGTTGTAGTTGGTGGGAGACCGTCAAACCAGATGTACACTCTCTTCATGGAAACTCGGGAAAGCCTAGTGGGTAGCAGGCCCTTCCTTGGTGGCGTAAGCTTAAAATGAACTCAAGATAGTAGGGTTCATGTGGGTAGTTACCCATCAAACCCTAGTTTCCTATCTCTATCATTGATCCATAGTGGAAGGCTCAAAATTGTTGATCTAATCTCATAAATCAAGAAGTCTTGAGCTAGATGTCAAGCGAGGAGGTAGTTCTAGAGGTTTCCAAACTCATATAGTAATAAGAGATTACCATGGTAAACAAATCCAAGCTACATATTAAACATCACCGTAAACACCGGACGGGAAGTAAATTAAAATTTATAACCAATGAATTAAGGTAATCAACGAAAAATTAAAGATGCATAGTACTGTAAATCAATGTGAGTATGACGTTGTATAGCCAAAAATCGTAACCATCTCTTGTTCGAGATAGACTATAGTGAAGGTATATAATTCTAGGTTTTACGACATTAAAGATTTGTGATATATTAATCTTACTTTGCGCCCAACTCTTCCATAATCCCACCTTGAGGAATGATCCATCTGCTAAAATGTGTCAAGCTAACCATGTAGAGATATACATCATGCTTACATCCATAACATTAATGAAGTAACTCTAAATTAATAGTACTGATCATATTGATAGAACAATTGAAATAAGGTATACATCAAACCACGAACACACATATAGGTCTGCAATGTGTTATAACGATATTACTACGAACAAGAACTGATTATATATATATATATATATATATATATATATATATATATATATATATATATATATAACCTCACATAGGTACACTCAACATGAATCGTTCCAGCGTGCCATGACACAAGTCAAG
The DNA here is from genome assembly GCA_031772625.1 of Pinus tabuliformis. NCBI lineage: Eukaryota > Viridiplantae > Streptophyta > Pinopsida > Pinales > Pinaceae > Pinus > Pinus tabuliformis. The sequence continues at coordinate 1,258,306,236 of CM062820.1, forward strand.
GCAGAGTATTGTTATAATAAAAATATTCATGTCACTGAATTGTTGGTACAATAGTAATTGTTAATAAAATTTTTTTTTTTAAAAGGCAATGTTTAAGGGGGTGTTACAAGTGGTATCAAAGCTAAAGGGTTCAACACTAAGGCTTGTTTAAAGGGCCAATAAGAACAAAATTGTGTATTGTTCTAGAGAAAGAGGAATGGAAAAATGACAACCCTACCTAGAGGATTGAGTTATGTATTTTTGCCTAAATTGGATCTTGAAAAGTGTGTATAGTCAAGTAAAAATATTTATAACTAAAAAAAAAACTATTCATGAGTACAACATAGTAATTCTATTACATGAATTAAGTTACCAAAATTGATTCAGTAGATGCTTATATGAACAACCCACAATTTGAAAGATTTATTTAATAATAGGATAATTAAGTATATCATGTCCTGACACTACTGGATAAGGAAAGAAGCATATGATCTAGAATGAGTACACAGATAAACCATAATATGTATACAAAAGTAAGCTAGGTAAAATAACATTAGATAGGTTTGCAAGAATGAGCAAAGGAAGTCACTGATGTTAAAACAAAATTTTCGAAGGAAAGTTGTAACATTTTGTGGAACATTTACCATGAAAAAAAAATGCATTATACATTGTTAAAAAAAAACAACAAAGAAATAGTTGTTCCCATAGTTTAGTTTTATCTTAGCATGACTATGATAGTATTCAACTTGATACAATTTTATCTTTTCATTCTCTCCATTTTATCATGTTTCTATTGATAGTTTGATCTCCTTCAAAGTAATCAACACCTCATCAATCATGTATGCGTATCTTGTTGACATAATGATTTCTTGACCCAAGTGCAAATAAAACTTGGAGTATTTCCAATTAGGATCTCACAAGTACATGTTAACCACAAAATAATTGGCATGTCCCTATGGATCTCGGTGCAATGTCAATCCATACAAATTTCTACTTATTCATGCATATCATATTACCTTAATTAAATATTCAACCCATGTGTTGCCTAGATCAAATGTTGATCATCGTTGTTGGAATTCAGAATTAGCATCAATTCAGAGTTTGTTGTTGAGACCAAACATTGTAACCAAGAGATACAACTCTTTCATCGAATGTACATATAGCAGTAGACGGATCTAAACTTAGCTACTCCATATCTCCATTTCCATGGGTATATTGGATTACGACGAGGTTGCAATATGTTTCAATTAATCTTTAAGCCAACAGAATTTATACCTCATACTCACATTCTATTCAAGATATTTTTGAACTAATGAAGAGGTCTATCAGTGTTGTGTGTGTTATGAGATTTTTGTTGCCCAGAGCTAATAGAAACACAATGCCACCATAAGTCATAAGTTAAATCAAGCATAATGTTTCATTATAGAAGTATTGTAAGTTATGAATTCATAATACCATGATACACTAATTGGTTTAATCTATAAATGCCTCGCCTTTGGGAAGGATAAGTTTAAACAAGGATAAGAAGACAAGAGAACTTTGGTTATGATTAATAATGACAAATTCAATATCTAAAGATTGATTTAAGTTGACAGAGTAAACAGGAATAGAAGCAAGCTGAAGAATTCCCTACAAGTCCGTAGAGTATTGTTATCTTAGTAGCAAGAGTTGTTCCATTTTCCGAACAAAATATATTGTAAATGTTTTTAGATAATATGAACTATAAAAGGCTATGATTGGATTTATCAGGTAATTAACATTGCGGTTACTGTAAATGTGGTATGAAGAATTACAAAGTAAAAAAAAGATAAGATAAGTGAAAATGTTAAGAGAGAATTTAATGATAGTTATGTGTGAAGAATGGGTTAATTCCCAGGCCAAGAAATAGGAGACCACAACTTAGAAATCAATCCCATCCTGCATATTAGAGGTGCAAGCACCTGACATACAAAATCTTATGGGAGATCCACACAAGGAAAACATAGAATATAACCCTGTCCATGGAAATATAATTAATATAATTTATAGTGCAGTTTTGCAACTATACAAGAGTAATTCTAATTATGCATATTCTTGACAAGAAACAACAACTTTAACAAAAAAAAAAAAAAAAAAAATTGTAAAAACCTTTAAGGAATATTAGATTGTCATCATCGACGAACCCTGGATACAACACCATAATCCTCATAAATATTAACAAACAATAATGAGTTTGAAAAGGAAAAATTATTATTTTACCTTACAACAAGAGATTTGCCATCCTAAATCCTCCATATGGGAAAGATATGGGAATTAACTACTTGAGAAACATTGATGACATTATCAAAAGATTGAAAAGCAGTAAGAACTGATGGATAATGGACCTGTATGTGATGAAAGGGAAATATACAATGTCATGAACGAAACAAAATTATAATTCTAGCCTTAGGAATAACACAATGTACGACATCGAATACTCTAAGGATTTTGTTGTCTAGATGTGAATCAAAGGTTTGATGAAGGAACCGATAAAATAACAAGGAGATAATCTAGTAGATAATGAGAGTATCAGTAACCTATTGAATGAAGTGATTTCTTATGGTTGTTGAAATGGGAAGGATAACGTGCCACCAACAAATAAGTACCATAAGGAATTTCAATATGACTCTTACAGAACCAACTGGAATTTGATCGAATGATTGATTATGATTTCTTTGCAAAATCAATATGGAAAGACAACCCTATTAACATGAGGCATTGAGGAAGTGGATAGGAACATAAGGTGTGGGGGGGAATCCCATAGTTTTGACATATGTAACCCCACATGCCTTACTAAATAAATTGCGATGGCATACCCCGAGCTATGCTCTTGAGTTATCCTAAAGATCTCTTTTAATATTACCTTGTACCTTTAAGCCTAAATAGTACTGGGTAAGATCAAGAGGAAAAGTATGAAACCAAGGAAAGTAATAGAATAATAAAACCTTGATTATGATTTCTACAGATAACCTATGTGGACATGGCTAGGTTCACTTAAGTAAGGACAAAGATAACATCCGCCATGAAGATGGCAAGAGGTTGTGATATTAAGTATCCATAAATTTTATGGTACCTAAGGGATAAATCATTGATGGCAAGCCATAAAAGGGACTTCAAACAATGAAACACTTATAAAAAAGGGGGGGAGGGGAGGGAATGATAACAAGTATGATTACCAACAATAAATAATAATTACTCTCATGTTGATATAATTATTTTGAAGTTGGGATAAGATGGTTGTTTAGTAACATTATACAGGATCCTATGGGTCAATTATTGAAGGGACTTGCTGATTGAACGAATTAATACATATTAAAAAAATGTTGGGAATTGATATATACAAGGAGATTGTGGTGTAGGTAGTTGTATATGAATACAAAAGAGGAAAATTACATGACTTTACATGGAGGCGGAATAATGTACAAATTTCATCAACCACTTGTAATGCAAGATTACAAAAGAGGCAGATTGAAGGGATGTTGCAAAGTGAATTCCTCGCTTCTGTTAAGAGAAATAGAAAACATTCTAGAAAAGCATAATTAAGTGTAATCGAAGGAAGTGGTCAGCAATATAGCCACCTAGAAAATGGCAAGGAAAGGAAGTAATCCTAATTCTCACTCATACATAAACACGTACATATATAACATTTGAAATTAAAATAAAAGCATCGTAATGATACCAGATATGACAATGCATTGAATGTAATCTAATGTAAGGATGATAGCAATTAATTGTTCCTAAATATTATTATCTTTACGAAAAGAGTGCAAATGAGTTGATTCTTTCCTGGGCTGAAATTTACAATAGAACCACACGACTGGAATTATGTTGGTTGGCATAGTTATTAAGTAAAAAAAAAATTGCTATGATAAACTTACTGTGATTTCAGGTTGTTAGCCTTCATTGGGTGTGATGCATGTTGATGACCCTTGTAGGGTATAAAATAAAAATAATTGATGAAGCTTATAACAAAGTTTGAAATGATTATTTATGTATTCTTCATTAACGCTAATGGAAACTAAAAACAACCTGATGATGGTGAATGTAGGTTGAACCAAACAGAGAATCCTGGTTGAATTTTAGTACATTCCTAAACATAGTGAAATCATGTTGCAGGAGCAAGCTATTCCCCAAATTAAGGTGCAACAAATGCACTTAGCCTAGAAAAGGAAAGTTGTGAAGATGGAAAATTTATGCGAGGAGCATGTCCAACCTATTCTAAATGGCTGAAAACAAACACTGAGGATAGTGTTTCACTCAAGGGGGGAAGATGTAACACCCCTCAGTGAAATTTAATTATTTGTTTCTTTTACTACAAGTAGCTTGGAAGATTATGGGCTATGTGGAAGGCCTAGTGAGAAATTTTAATGTATTACATTTATTTTAAAGTTTATCAATAAGTTGGTTAAGGAAGCCAAGGAAATTACAGGGAAAAGTCACTAACTGAAAGTTTCACATACTAGACAGTTAGAGATAGTTACTCCCTTTCCCAGAGATAAATCATCTCAGTTTTGGAAAAAGGGGGGAGGAAGAGAGAACAAGCCTTCTGGAAGGATGCTACCAGAGGGATGAAGGACACTGCCAAGGGATAGAGTTCCTGAGTTGGTTGGCCAATGGAACTTCATTTGAAGCTTAAGTGCTTAGACTGAATGACAATATTGTAGCTATTTGGGACCAAATGGCCTTGGGTGAACCTGTGAAGGTTCTTGGTCTGAAAATTGTTCTAGAAGTGGAAATTGGCATAGGGGGAGAACTAGTAAAGGTACCATTCTCATTGGTTGGGAGAAGTGAACTTAGTACTCTATCAATTTCCTAACAGCCTGAACCTAGAACAGATAAGTATCTTTATTATTGTTTTCCAAAATGCAAATTTTTTTTTTGGTGTAAATTCTCATTTTTTTTGTATTTGCAATGGTATAAACTAGTTCATGTTATGAATTATAGTAATAACTATTTGCATGGTATAAATTTGCTAGTCATTTGTAAATGAATGAATGTATAAGGGTTTGTCATGCATAGTGAACTAAGATACAAAGATTATATGTTGAATTAATGGGTTGGTTCCAAACTAAACAAATAGAAGTCCATTACCTAGAACGGTCCACGTTCTTGTAAAGTATTTACACATCTATATAAGTACTTAGAAAGGCGAACAACAAGGCCAACGAGTAATGGTGTATGGGGACCAAGCTCGGCTCAAGGACAAACCCTGTCACATAAACTATTTTTACAATTTCATTTTACTAGTAAAGAAAAACTAGAAACAAGGAGAGTTGTAAAACTTTCAAGAATTTGACCTTGTACTGTTGAAACCAATGTATAAGAATTAATAGAAGCATCATGTGGAACATCAACCATAATGAACTGATAATCTTATGCAACATTAGCATTATGATATTATAAACTCAACAAGTAAAATCGTCGAGACAAAATGGTAAACAATTCATCTAAAAACCCTTTATCGTAAAAATCATTTACGAGCTGAAACCCTTTGGAAAACACGGAGATAAATTAGCATTAAAGGTAAAAAGTTGGGGTTCATTAATTGAATATAAACCCTCAATGGGAACACATGTCAAAGAAAAACTATATCTAAAGAAAAACCATTATTCCAGTTATCCATACCGCATGGTAGACAAAATTGTTGAAGCTAGCCAAATGGACTGTGGGGTTTAGCAACCCATAAAGGGTATAGAAACCAGAGTAAGCATGCAGTAAATAACCAGTATTTATTCTGGACATACACAAAAACCTGAACTTGACACCAGGTCGAAACCCTTAACACAAAAGGAAAACCATGTAACTGGGTTTCAGCGGGAGGTAGTCAAGATTGCGACTTAGTATAGAGATTTAAAAAAAAAACTAGAACTTAGAAAGTGTCGAGTAAGTCACATGAAGATTTTGAAACCTAGAGACAGAACCAGAACATATCAGTATTCTGAAAAAAAAATAATAATAATAATAATAATAATAAAAAATTAAAAAATTAAAATTAAAATAAATAAAAATTAAAAAAATTAAAAAAATAAATAAATAAATAGGAGAAGTAATTAATTTACAGAAACCCTGGTAAATACCTGCAACTTCTTTGGAAAATGCATTCGATTATTCCTCTCAAACTCTAGAGTACCTTAGCGTGATGTAACCAAGTCCCTACTGACAATAGAACAATCATTAAGTCAGGAAAAATAATTTAAACCTCCTATTTTTGAAATATAGACAAAAATAAGAATTACTTGAGTTTATATGGCCGCTTGATTGAGGTTGTAGAATTGTTCACAAGTTGAATGTTGTAGCTTGTGGGAGATTGTTGATGGCAAAATCTCATAATGACCTTGAGACCGTAAGGTTCAGGTGGGTAGTTACCCATAAAACCCTAGTTTCCTATCTCTGTCATTGATCTATGGTGGAAGGATCAGAACGGTTGATCTGACATCATAAACTGAGAAGTCTTGAGCCAGATGTCAAGTGAGGAGGTAGCTCTAGAGGTTTCCAAACTCATATAGGAACAAGATCTTACCATCGTAAACAAATCCAAGTTGTGGATTAAAAACCATCGTAAACACTAGACAAAAAGTAAATTAAAATGTACAACCAATTAATTAATATAATCAACTAAAAATTAAAGATGCACAACACTGGAAATCAATGTGAGTATGTTGTTGTATAGCCAAAAATCGTAACCATCGCTTGTTTGAGATAGACTATAGTGAAGGTATATAATTCTAGGTTTTATGACATTAAAGAGTTGTGATATATTAATCTTCCTTTGCATCTAACTCTTTGATAATCCCACCTTATGGAATGATGCATCTGCTAAAATGTGTCAAGCTAACCATGTAGAGCTGTATATCATGCTTACATCAATAACATTAATGAAATAACCCTAAACTAGTAATTTCACCAAATGTTGCAAAGGAAACGTAAGGCATAAATTCGAGAAGCATCGTGACATATCGAAAATCATTTAAGATAAAAATTAGTAAACAAAATGCTGAAAATAAATTCAAGAAGCATCGTGACATATAAAAAATCATTGAAGATAAAAATTAGTAAACAATATGCTATTCAATTGTCTTAAATCATAAGAAACAATTTCATGTGAGCTATTAAATCCTTGAAAGTGTTCATTGTCAGTGGCATATCTCTGAAGTGATAATTAATTCAGAAGTGGAGAAACTCTTGGAGGTCCTTGTGACCCAACTAAAATTTGATAATCCTCACCATATCCAAAACCTTCAGGTAACAAACCATTATAGAAAAAATCACCTGAGAAATTTTTGGATCCTGTCTTTTCAGGCATATAATAACAGCTTGAACCACCTGAAATTTGAGAACTATATTATGTTTTTTGTGGATCATAACCATACCAAAACTAAGAGTCCTGATTTTGGCGACTAGCTAAGGTATCTCTTTCCCAAACATTATGAAAATAAATTTCAAGTATAGCTAAACTGACACCACATTTATAAGTCAATGTTCTACATGAAAATAATTTTTGTTGTGTTAGCTCCGTCACAGGTCTCACCCCTAGAAAGTTAAGCATTCATGAGAGATCCTTATCATTAGCACCATTAATTTGACTTGAACCATTGGCTTCAAGCATAATGCTAAAAATGCCATCAAATGCACCACTGCTAAAGTAAGTAAATGGTTGATTGCTTGAGAGACTTGTGCATTTATTACCAATTGAAAAGGGAGTAAACAATGTTGAAGGTATAGTACAGGGAGTTGGTGAAGAGAACAAATGAAAATAATTAAGTGAAGAACTATAAAGGGCATCATGTACCTTCAATGAGTGTTCAGTTTGCTAGGAAAATGGATAGTTGTCATCAGTAATAGAGCTCAAACAATTTTCCAAAATAAAGTTTTCATGAATGGCAGGGAAAATGTCTGAATTATTTTGAAAATATTTTATTTGTTCGCTTTTTGGAATTTACTTAATATTCTCCAGCAAATAACCTGCAGGTTGGCAGGCAAAGGGTTGCAAGGATTAAATACTATCCCCGACCAATGAATAGGGGAGCTCAACAAACGAAGATGGATAATATTCTTCCTAATATATAATCAACTATTGTTTCTTTATACTATCAACGTAAATAAAATTGTTAAACAAAAAGGATGAGCAATCACAATTTTTGGAGGTCTATATGTATATAACTTGATGCATCAGAAACTGCCAAGTTCGCATAAGCACATTTACCAAAGATAAAAATCATTACTTGAAAATAAGGTGCCGTATGAACATCATAATAGCTATGAAAGAAAAAACCCACATAACAAATAGTAAATATGTATTATACAATTGTACATAAGCTATATTCTTTAGACAACTAAGAACCTAACCTTATATTGAACAATATAGCTTCTCACAATGATGTTTTCTTTATGTAGACAGGATGGCTGGGAAGAATTTGTTAGGATAAAAATCTGACATCAAAATTTAATAAAATAATCATAATCAAAATTAATGATTATAATTAAGCTTGAATTAAAGAAGCCATTCTTGCTGACCATTCAAAAATTGTCTTTCGATGGAGCATGAAAAATAATGCAACCTCCAACAAGGTCACTACGTGATTATGCCTCCATTTCATCTGGGATTAATGAACCAACAATGTTTCTCCACAGGAATTCAAATCCATGTTTTTGGTGAGCATTCATTTTCTCGTCCAACTCCAAAATTATTTTCCATATAGAATTGGGCTTCTCAGACAAATCATGAAACTTGAAGTATGGGAATCCCTGTAAGGAATTCAAAATGGAAATTTCCATGTCTCTAGAACAATTATCCTTGTGCACTTGATAGCTTGATATGCTTATTCTTCTTCCTGAATTCCATACTCCATGTACGTTGAAAGGTACAAATGGAATATTATTCAAATTAGGGTCAGAGAAGATGTAATAACATCCTTTTCCTATTTTGACCGAAATTTAACCACAAACAAAACTATTTTTTATGTCCAATCGCAAAGTATCCATATCATTTGTTTACTTACAAATGACTCAAAGATGTTATTTATCTCTACTTCTTCATCCAAGACAAACTTGTGCCCATTAATGCACAAATGATTGCCTTCCATCCACTAGCTAGGTATTGTTGTGTTTCTTGAATCCTATGCCAATCAACCAATGGAAGGCTATCAACATAAACTAAATCATCAAATAAAAAAGATGAGCATTCACAATTTTTGGATTACTTTTCCACATATCAATAAAGTACCTCTCTAATGTATGTAATATTTTTCCTTGTTGAGAAGACTCACTAATTTGATTATGCAAATAGATTGATATCAAAGCTACATAAACACAAGGCAAGTCCCTCAAATAATTAACATTATCGCTCCCACTCTCTGTTTATATGTACATATCCTTGGCTATACCCACAAACTGGCACTGAGATGAATCTTCAACAATAAATAAGTGTAAAATATTTGAGTGATATTTCCTTCTTAGCTAGGGTGGATTTGATTTACCACCCAAATCATTTTTCTCAATAGTTTCATCCTTAACACTCTAAAGTAACAAGAGATGTCCAAATCAATATGAGGAAATGATTATTCATGTCAAGAGTGAGTTTCAATCTCTTTTATCATCAAAATAATATGGGTCTAACAATGGGTCTCTCTTTTATAACTTTTTTCTTTTGAAGTGATTATTTCGAGAGAGACATTGCAGTCTTGACTTCTTGAGATCGCTTGCCCTCAATCAACTACAAAATAAGAAGCTACAAAATCTACTAGCTTTCCCACATACTACTCTTCAATTTCCTTTTCGTGACTTCCAAAATCTCCTCTAAGGATCAATAATATAATCAATAATGATCCATAATCAAATATTAACAAATCAAAATAATCTAATGAATAAGAATTTAAACTTCTTCATATATCGAAAAAATTGATATCATCTAACTGTGCTATTATAGTTGAATAAACAATATTCATCGTCAACCAATTGCGCCAACAAAATTTTTATTAAATTCAACTATTTAAATCAACTCCTTAATGCATATGTAGCAACATACTGGATCAAGCACCTATTTACCAATCGATCCAAGTACTCGTACCCTATATGCATTAAATAAGTTGTCTCTTCGCTGGTGAGCACACCTTCCGTGATCAAAATTTCCACCAGTGTCTTCGCATTAATTTTTGTATCCTCGGGAAAGGCAACACAATAGAGAAAAAAAATCTTCAATTCATCAGACAAAACATTATAACTATACCTTAGTTTTGTATCAATATTCCTTTCAAAATCTTGATCTATATTTCTCATCAGAGTTAAAACACAACACTAGTCCTCTTCATTCTTTCTGGAAGCCATCATTGCACCAACTACGTTTACATCCAATGGAAAACCTTCACATTCATTGGCAATTGATCTGGCAATAGTTTCTATATTTCTGTCGAGAGAAGTTGAGTCATTTGTAAAATATTTTCTCTTGAACAACTCCCATGCTTCCTCTTTGAACAGGGGTTCTATCTTTAAGGAGGACTGCTTTCCCCCATTACTCCAATCCCCTCTGGGTTGCGAGTAGAGATCAAGAATTTGTTGCCCTTATCATTGCCAAAATTGATACCTACTTCATCAAAATCAATGTGCTCCCACACATCATCCAGAATGAGAAGAAATATTTTCTTCTCAAGAGATTCCGACAATGCCATCTTCAACAGACCATTTTCGAAGCTTTCGTCAATTTTCAAATCCAGTGCCTTAATAATGGAATTCTGCAAGTTTCCAATCTTAAAATTCTAGGAAACATTATGTAGTGCCCCACTCTAGTTGACTGACAGTGATATGACATTAAGATTTATTTAGCCCTAAGGCCCACACTTTATTCTTTGAGGACCTCAGGTTGAGGATCCGGACACATGACTCTATTATTAGTGGTTGTGATGTTTATGTATGCTCTCCATTGATATTATGATGAAGATATCATTAATGGTTATGGATGTTATCTATTGGTATTATGATGATTGTAGCATTAATGGTTATGGATGTTCTCTATTGATATTATGATGATTGTAGCATAAATGGTTATGTTTGGTCTCTATTGAATTTATGATGATGATAGTAGTAAAAGATATGTATGCTCTCTATTGATATCATGATGATGATAGCTTTGATGGATATGTATGTTTTCTATTGATGTTACGATGATGATAGCTTTGATGGATATGTATGTTTCCATTGATGTTATGATGATGATAGCAATGATGGATGTATCCCCTATGTTAGCTACTTACATTAGTTCTAGTTCACAATGAACGATGATGTGAATGACTAGGTGATGTTGATGATGCTTACAATGACTAACACTGAGAAACCTTGTTACTTATGATTATTGAGTATGGCAGGAAACCACTAGAGACACTCGCATATGATGAGTTGACCACGCCTGGTTTGATGAAAATTAATATTTTGTCTTTGAAATTCTAAGTCAATTTTGAAACCTACGATATGTGTATATCTATATTCTGATGATATGTTAGTGGTTGCATGCACATATTAGTTACTTGGCCGAATGACTCACATATGGGTGGTGGGGTTGTATAATTGGATGGAACTTCATGGGAGGGGTGGGACAGTGTCCCTAATCTCACCCACTAGCACTCCCGCTGTGACTTGGGCTGGAAAGGTTGAAACACCTTCGCCTTGAAGATCATGATGTCGTGGGGGCAGGTCCCAAAGTTGGGTCACTCATGAGGATTTTACTGGGGGGCACGCATCAAGGTAGATTCCTTGATCCCCAACACCATTAGTCTCACTGTATCAATCAACATAAGAGATGATAATGGTCTCTGTCATTGCACCTACACTTTCCCCTCATAGCCATTGAATGCTTGAAGGGCAAGTGGCATGGCACCCTTGGAACTTCAAGGGAATTTCTTGAAGGGCACGACCAACTTGGCACCCTTGGCATCACGGATAAACCGTTAGGCGTGACACCCTTGGAATTTTAAGGGAAGTTCTTGAAGGGCACGACCAAACTTGGCACCCTTGGAATCATTAAAAATAAATAAATTAAAATCAAGATATGAAAACCATGTAAATTCACATCAAGTGGTAAATGATGTTAGAACCGAGGTAATTAAATCAAGAATAAAACTTGGGTTAAGGGTATCATAGGAAGAAATAAAATATTTTACCTTAAAAACTCTACCCTTCCCATGTTGGAAAATATTAGGTAGATAATGTAACTTAATTAGCTAAAAGGGGGAAAGAGGGACATAAGTGTAAGTATAAATATTAATCTTAAAATAGTTAAAACCTAATTAAGAGAATAGGGTGGTGAATCAAAACAAGATTAATGAATTAAATTTTAGAGAAATTTAGAGAACCTCCATGTGGCAACAACCAACATAAGAATATCTATCTAAGAGGAAACTTGAGTTAAATTAGAGAGTAGATAGGGGATCCAATCTGTGACTTATCAATCGACTTTAATAATGAACACAAATGAAGGAGTAGAAAAGGGGCATCAAGAGACAACTAGGAGAAGAAATAGGAAGTCTTGTTGAGGTGAGGAAAACTATTATTTTTAAATTAAAATTTAAGTAAATAATTTTCGAGATCCTTGATGAGAGAGTGACATATGGGTGGGTGAATAATCAAACAATTGGATTAACAAAAATAATTAATTATACATGAAATGCCAAGTGTCACCTATGAGGACTCATATAAAAGAAGGGGCAGGCCATGGAAGAAAGGACTTTTCTTTACCCTATTGTTGGATGGATGAGACTATGTCAGAGTCATGGCTACGAGCTATAGTGAGTTTGGTGAGGTAGAGGACTTTAGAGAGGGGACTCTTGAGCCAAAGAGTTCTCTCCTCTACCAGTTAATACATTTCCTCCGTTGTACAACCCCATTGCAGCACGAGGGTCTACGGGAAGGAGAGTACCCAAGGAGTACGTTGGGAGGTCAACCAGTGCGTCACTTCATTCAGATTAAGCACGTCAATATTCACACTTGGAGGCAACTGAAAACAAAGGAGTGAAAGTAGCGGAAAGTCAAGATTGAATCTCGTCTCCTGGTGAAGGGTACCTATGTTATTATAATGTTCTTTTATATGACTCCATCATGACTTTAGTCAATAACATGTAAAATAGATGATATGTGTAATGCAGTGAATTTCATGGATGTTTTATATAAGTGCTTAATATTTTGAGTTCCCAATGCTAGTTTCTTATGGTTGTATTCTTAGTTTTTGAAAAAAAAAATTATAAGTTGGTCCCTACACAGTAACCCGAATGACATCGTCAAAGATATCATCACCTCCTTGAAATGGTTAAATATGAGTTGGAGGAGGGACGTTTTTCAAACCCCACCCATACCGCACACACCAACCACTGGATAATTAGGTTGGGTAAGCCATTTTTGCAGTTGTGCCTAATCAAATTTCATATGGAATCCAATGAAGTCGGCGACTGGGACAGGTTGACGAAGGACCAGCTTTGGCTCAGACGTTGCAGTAGGCATAATATGCTCCACGTCGGCAAGAATTTGACGGTCATCTTTAAGCCATTAAAAGTGGTTGACGAATGTTGTCTTCCATTCTCTACATTTTCTAGGAACCAAAACAACCGAAACAACGCATCACTAGGTGATGATGCCTCCATTTGATATGGGATTAATGAACCAACAATGTTTCTCCGTGGGAATTCAAATCCTCATTTTTGGTGAGCATTCATTTTCTTGTCCAACTCCAGAATTATCATCGACAGCTTCTAGTATTCTTTCTGCAATCTGAAGAGAACTCTTTTGCCAATGAAGACGCTTATGGGAGTGACATGGAATTTTAAATCATCAAACTTACAGGTTTTCGACTTGTGCCAGCGTTTCAAATAGGTTAGAGATCACAAGTGCAATCATGTTACCGAAAGCCATGATGGTGTGGCATGCAAAATCTAAGAAGTCTGTATGAGGAAACCTTTCATCCAGGGGGGATGAAATTCACGTTCAGAAAACTGACTTGGATTTCAAATTTAGGATCCGCATACCAAATTTTTACTATTAGCCGCATGGAAATCTAATCATGTTAGCTAGAGCCTTGACAACTAAGTATTTTCCGTCAACTAAGATGAAATATTCACTACATAATGGAAGCCTTCAGAATGTGGTGGACATATTTCAGAATGGAATATTTTCCTAATCGATGACATGCTTCAAATACATTTTTTCTATCAATCCAAATGCAACTATGGAGATGAAAAGGGGTATATACTATACTTGCTTCGATTGGTAGACGGCTAGTCCTACATCTTCTGGGATATGGGAATTCCTTGGATCCGTCGAGAACTTCTCTCTGCAGCTCTAGATTGCTGTCAGGGTTCCCAATATCATTGTAAACGTCATAATCATATATCTGATCGGATAGCTTCCTCTCTCTCGTTCCATCTCCTCGTAGCTCCACCATATCTTGTTCTCTCAGTTTCTTCAGACCAATTGGCGTTGATTCGGGAAGATAGCTCTGAATACAAGACTCACTCAAGATTGTCAATTTAAATCGGCTTATACGGTATTGTCATTAAAGTATTTCTTAAGCTATAAAACTATTTATTGATTCAATAATGTACCAAACTACATATACTTTTGTAGAAGAAAATGTGATCGCACTTGGTGGTATGAAAGGGGAATATCCATGAGTTGCACTTAAAACATAGTTTACCATGGCTAGGGATATCAAGAATAAGAGATTTTAGAAAAAAAAAAAAAAAAAAAACTCTCGTGAATGCATATTTTTTTATCAGGACTGCTCTAGGAAATCCCAAAGTAGAATTCCATGTGAACGTCATTTCGTAGTTTGTATCACTAGCAATGGGCCAATAGAAGGATTCCAGTGCAAATAAGATGCTTCACTAGCCATTTTTCCCATTCCACTTTCCACCATGCATAACCTTAGAAACTAAGGTAGTTATTTACACGTAAAACACGAGGGTAATTGTCTAAAAAAATCTGGTGGAGGATCTTAAAACAAATCAACTAATGATTTACCTAGATCAACCTAATTAGTGTTGACCAGCTGAAGATACACTCTATTTCCCATCAACTCAGATACATCATCAGCCAGAGTTGCAGCGTAATCCGTAAAGTTGAAAAGAGATATATTTTGCAATATCACTTTGCCATTAATTTTTTGTTCGGTGCCCTGTCTTTTGCAAAAATATTTTTTATGTTGAAGGCAAAGCTTCTACATTAGGATCTTGTCTACTTCAAAACCATTTGTTTAAAATCGTCTAAGCCCAAGAAAGAATTCGATGTCAAAGGGAAAGAAAACCACTAAAGATGATGAAGGGCAGCCCGAGTAGAAGCCGGTTGATAGTTAATTGTGGGATCTAACGACATAGTCGCAACTATCACGATTAATGCCATTCAAATCAATAGATAATCATAACTCAAACGTCTAATAAAATATTCAATGGCACAGATTATGACAAGAAGACAACTAGAGAGTTCTTTTCAAAGAAGAACATCTTACGACGTAATTATTAGTACTCATCATATTGATAGAACTGTGGAACACATATAGACCTACAATGTGTTGAATTGATTATATATCAAAAAAAATGTATATAACCTCGCATCGGTACACTCAACATGAATCATTCCACGGTGGCACGATTAAATCAACGCGGAGTACCGTTATAATAAAACTATTCATGTCGAAGTTGAGGAGGACGGAGTTGAGAAGAATGGCCGCCGCTGCAGCAATCCCTACCTCGTTGACGAAAATCCCTGAAGACGCACAGGCGCGGTCGCCATTGTTAAACGCCGATTCTATACAGGTTAAGGCTGTAGAGGCCGCAATATGGAAGCAGGTATTGAATAAAACTGAGGAAGCAGGAGCGAAATCTGGTGCCGACTCAGAGGCCGGAACAGGGGAATCACCTCGGAAAATATATGTGAACCAGGACCTGACGCGTCTCCCTGCATGCCTGCAACAGGAGAAGATCCTCGTAGAGGCTGAAGAGATAAACTCGGATCCGTCTTTTTATTATGAAAATAAAACTAATATGAATGCGGATTTTGGGATGCATTTGAGACCTATTC